>CM028131.1:493987500-494587500 GCA_016271365.2 Neoceratodus forsteri | reverse complement strand
TCGCAATGTTTAAAAAAAAAAAAACTCTTCGTTACTTGTTGAATGTTAATGCTAGATTCATGCTGTAGTTGTATTGGGATGGTTCTTCCACGTTTCTTATAGTAAACAGCACAAAATATTACATTTTTTCTTGGTGGGTGTGGAACTTTTAAAACTTCAAGACCCCATATCTTGGTTCAGGAATGAGAGAAAATGAAAAGAGAAGCATTTGTCAATGCCGAATGTTTGCTTGCTGGCATTAGCAGTGGTAGTGTAGAAGTTACAGAGCTGCGTAATAGGAATGGCAGTGAAGTACTGAACTGAAGCCAACCACACCACCACCCTGCAGAGAGTGACAGGCATTGGGGTGTGCCTTTGGTCTGCATCCAGGCATAAGCAGCCGCCATTTCCCACCCACCTGCAGACACTGACAAGTGTCACGGTGTACCTATGGTCTTGGCCTTGTCGCACCCATTCCATCAGGAAATACGGTGAGATGGGTGCAGTATAGGAGAATGGGGTGAACTTTGGGGCCGAAGAGTCCAAGGCATACCTTGAATGCCTCTCACTGGCTGCAGGGTGTGGAATGGTATGAGCATTACAGGCAAGAATCCCAAGTCACACCCCTGATGCCTGTCATTCTCTATAGGGTTGGGCATTATGGATGGAAACCCTAATACCTCAGGCATTCGTTGGTATTTTCACCCAAATTTTCAACATGTTTTTTTTTTGACCCCACCTCATGAACAGTGGCAATATCAGTTTGTTAGCCTAAAGCTGCTTATGCACAGCGACTAGGCATTTAGCACCACAGGTGCAAAAACATTCCAAACAGGATGTAAAACTGACAGCTGTACTGTTCATGGGGAGGTGTAAAATGGCAGTGTTGCAAATCTGCAGTAAAAATATTAAAAAAAATGGTGAAGTCACGGACATAGAAACTGTGCAACGCACACTGTAATATAATTAGGTTGGGGATTTTTACAGCAGATTGTCAACTTGGGCATTTTGGTGCCTCCAGTCATGAACAGTGTCAGTGTGATTTTCTTTATCTGTCCCTAACAATGATTTCCCACAGCGACCACGCATCTCTGCGCCAAAAGTGTGAAAACACACTTCGCCATGTTGTGAAAATGACAGCTGTACTGTTCATAAGGAAGTGTGGAAAATGCCACTGGTGAAAATCTGGACTGAAAATATTACAAAGTCATGAACTTGCAGAGGTGCGTGGAAACTGCGCAATGCTCACTTGTAACACAGTCATTTTATGGACTTTTGTCACCAAATTTTCAACATGGCCATTTTAAGATCTCTGCTCATGAACAGTATAACTGTGATTTTCGTAATCTGTCCCAAACATTGCTTTCGCACACTAACAGCACCTTTGTGCGCTACATGTGCGAAACACATTTTGGGCGACATATGAAAATGGCAGCTGTACTGTTCATAAGGAAGTGTAATAAAATGGCAATGTTGAAAATCTGGAGTGAAAATATTAAATTAAAACTTATGAGCGTGCAGTATAGGAACCGCGCAGCACGCCAGAAACAGTCATTTTTGGGAAGTTTTTCACCAAATTTTCAACATAGCCATTTTAAGACCTCTGCTCATGAACAGTGTCACTGTGATTTTCTTAATTTGTCCTGTACATTGATTTCACACACCGACTGCGCCATTGTGCGCTATATGTGCTGAAACAGCGTTTTGGGTGAGATGTGAAAATGACAGCTGTACTACTCATAAGAAGGTGTGGTAAAATGGCAATGTTGAAAATCTGGAGGAAAATATTGAAATTTAGAACTTACGAGGCGTGCGTGGGAACTGCCTGCTTTCGTCAAAACAGTCATTGTTAGGAATTTTCACCAAATTTTCAACATAGCCATTTAAGACCTCTGCTCATGAACAGTGTCACTGTGGTTTTCTTAATGTGTCCCGTACATTGGTTTCATGCACCGACTTCCGCCATTTGCGCTACATGGCTGAAACACGTTTTGGGTGAGATGTGAAAATGACAGCTGTACTACTCATAAGAAGGTGTGGTAAAATGGCAATGTTGAAAATCTGGAGTGAAAATATTAAAATTGCGGACTTACGAGCGTAGGAACAACATAACGCTTGCGCTCGTCAAAACAGTGCTTTTTGGAATTTTTCCATCAAATTTTCAAAATAGGCTTTGAGAGTCCACGCTATGAACACTGGCAGTGTCGTTGCTAGGTCGGTTCTGAAAGGTGATTTCGCTGAGTGACTGCGAAATCACCCTTCGGCCCAATAACACCATGACAGTGACATCATTCATGAGAAGGGGTCCCAAAACCCCATGTTGAAAATTTGGTACAAAATTCCAAAAATGCCTGAGATGTGCAACAAAGTTGAAAAACCTATCTAGCCCATTATACAGCTTCCGGCATTTCCTCAGTTGCAGTCAGCTTTGAAGAGTGCAGGCGTGTTCCAGTCCACGAAGATCGTCGCACCAGTCCGGAGGTAAGTATGGGGGTGAGGGTGTGTGGGGAGGCAGGGTGCGCAGTGGGTGGGTGCGGGTTGTGGGAGGGGCCAGGAGACTCGTGGGACCATTTTTTTTCTTTACAGGTTTTTTTTTTTTTTTTTTTTCAATGACTACGCGAGACGTTTGCCACGCTAGGGTGGGCTCCCAGTGTGGCACAAAGACGGTTTGGGGCGTCAGCCGACGGGGATTGGGCACCCCTGGCCGGCCAGCATCTATTGCCACACTGGGGTGGGCTCCCAGCGTGGCACCCAGTACTGGGGGTGAAGACAGTGGAGCCGACGGGGATTGGGCACTCCCCATCGGCTATATATTTATGATTGCCACGCTGGGGTGGGCACCCAGCGTGGCATTTGGGGAGCACGGCACAGCCGACGGGGGATTGGGTCCCCCATCGGCTGTACAGTGTGTGAGTGCAGGGGGGCGCGGTGTGTGTGTGTAGGGGAGCTAGCGCATGAGCAGGCGATATCTTATCGCTGCTCACTGAAGTGTAGCTCCTTTCAACTGTATGCCACTGCATTTGGAGCTTGTCATAGACAGCTTCAGCATGCATTAACTCCACAGGGTAGCCGCCTGCCAACACACTGACTGAATTGGAAGAGGGGTGACACACCTCTGAAATCTGGATGATGGCATTGTTTCTGCACATGCAAGCAAACATAAAATGACCAAGTTATGAATACAGGTTCAAAACGCATTGAAATACACTGAAACACATTTACTGCAGCTTACATGATTTCCTCAGTTCCCGGTCTGGTGTTGAAGAGTGAAGACGGTCTTCAATCCAGAGAGGAGTAGGTTGGACCCCAGGTAGGTAAGTAAGGAGGGGTGCTAGGACATGTTTGGTGGGGGCAAGTAATGGTGGCATTTCACAACACGGAATATAAAACATAAAAGATATCGAGGACAGTTTTCTTTATTTCAGGTATTGACACATGGTATAGGGCACCCCAGTGTCTGGTTCATATTTTTGGGTCACAGGAAGTAATAGTGAGGAGAGGGAGCTTTTAGAAAGGGGCACGGGGAAAAAACTAGGTGGGAGGTATACTTGGCAGAGGGTGGGATTGTTTAAAAGGAGCAGACGAAGGTTAAGTGGGAGTTATGTGCAGTCAGTTGCATGAGATGCATGCTGATCATGATGCCAATCAGCTGCTTGCTGGGCGACATCATGAGATCGAGGCATAGTGCTGCCCTGTGAAACGGTGGCTCTTTTATTTGAACTTCACAAATTTTCCACCCAGCAAGCCAGAAGAGTGTCATGATCAGCAGAGCACTGTTAAGCCCACTGAAGACTGCCCTGTATTAAATACAGTCACGCACTTCTCATATCCACTGTCATAGTAGTGTGTTCGCTGGCAATGGACATAAACACACATCTTGTATCAGGATCAAAACAGAATGTGTATTTTGATATTCTAGTTTGTGCTAGGTGCTAACTAAATTGCATTAAAAAAAAAAAAAAAACTTCCATACTGCTTTTTTACCTTTATTTGTAAGGAGAAATTATTGCTCGTCAGATGACTATTAACATTTTCCTAGACTTCAGAAGGCAACTCCCCAACTTTCTTCCACAGTACCCAATACCGAAAAAGTTGAGGGAGTGTATGGAGAAGAAATCTGATATTTTAGTAATTCAGCCTTGTCTTGCAGAGGTAAGTTGCTTTTATTGTGGTATCCATAATTTGCATGGCAAATTTGTAGGGTTAATATCATAAGAGCCTGACTTGCATATAGTAGGAGGCTGGAATATGCTCCGCCTCAGCGTGATCCCAGCTGTGGCTCTGCACCGCAATGCCTATTTGTACCAGCCAGAATACTCCGTTAGAGCCAGATGGTGGTAGTGGTAGTGGTAGTGGCAGTGCTGGTACTTACCACTGACATCCATTTGAATGCCAGTGCTGGTCCAGAGGTGGATCCCTGTGGGACAGGAATTCAGCAGCACACTATGCTGGAGTAGCACTCCTACCAGTGATGAAAAGTACCAGCCCAAAGTTGCCATCTGTAGTAGATTTATTGAAAAAACACAGAGTAGATGACAATTGTAAAGGTAAAACACAGTCCTGTCGCACAGCAGGTGCCCCAGCACTCGCTCAGATGGAGCTTCACCAGGGGCACACAGCAACTTTGGACTTTCCTGCAGTTTATGGGAGAGTTCCTCCTTCAGCGGCACACCCTGATCCTACATGGGAGAACCTGTGCTTTCTTGGAACCGCTTGAGCCACAATGGTCCTTGCCTGCACTGGGTGCAGGAAAGATAAGATACGGTAGTTCTTCAGGGCTGCCGATCTTTACTGGAAAATCAGAATTATTCCAGCAGTTGTCGGCCCTTGGTAGTACTGTTCCTAACCCCATTTAGAGGCTCTTAGTCTTGGGGGGATGTGTGGTTTTGGGAGAGACAGATCGGGTACTTGGGCACACATAGTCAGATGCAGGATGTGGGATTGGTTGCATGTGTGGAGGGTGTTCCTTTGATGCAAAACAGTGCTAAACAGGTGAAGAACATGCACATTATATGGCCTTACTTGTCCTTCAGTGTGTGCGGAAGGCTTGGGAGATGCTTGTAGATCAGGCCCCAGTTCATGAATGTGAAGAATGAAGTACTGTATAGTTTTGTTCTCAAGATTCTCATTCAGGTGCTGCTTTTCTTCTGTTTACACTAAACGGCGATGCTGAAATGTGTTGATTTGCCTGCCATTCTGGTTAACTTGGTTCAAACTGCAGGACAGCTGCTGCTGCTGGGTTTTGTCTTTGATTAAAAATGTTTTGATGGCAAGTAGTCGGCATGCTGCAGAATTGAAATTCTTTATGAAACACATATTTTGCATTAATGATTTGATAACAGTTAAGTGGGTTTGATGGCCTTGGCTCTTTTCCAGTGACTTCTGTGTTTGTATCTATAGTAAATATTTGGAGAAATGCTCAGAACCGCTTATACTGTAGTATTAGAAATCATTAACGTGATTTCAGCCAATCACCACACAGAGATACTGTACCTCTTATCATGCTAGATTGCTAGGAGGGAGCTGTCCACTTCAACATCAGGGAAAGGACATCACAGTAAATTACAAGAGACTAAATGTATCAAAGATTACTCAAACTAAACTTGCATGATTAATGTACAAGTTAAAAGGGACTCCAGGATGTCTTTTATGTGTCTTTTTCAGGTGGTTGCTGAGCTTGGTCATATAGCATTTCCTTTCCATTGAGGGACTGGTTATTACAACCCAGTCCATTTTACTGCCCATGTGAGCCAACTGCCCACTAGTTAAATGCTGGTAGATTTTGTATCTGTCTAGTAGCGTTTCCTTTAGCCTTACAGGCTTGTACTGGTGAAGGTAACATTTTAGTAAGTATACAACTGGACACCAGCCCTCCTGGCTAGTGACTGCAAAATGTAATTTCGATCCCTGAGAAAGGGAATTATATTTCCTTACTGGTAATTCCAGTTATGTGTAGGCTCCGTCCAAGAGCAGCTGGACTCTCCTAGTTTTTAGTGCTGTATATCTACTGCATCCTTGTCCCTATATTGCATAGAGCTCCCTTTGGGGTTTACCACATTTTATTTTTTCACTGTTGTATTTACGCTTATAACTAAAAGGTTTGGTTTTTTTTTTTGTTTGTTTTTTTTTGCTTTCTGTTCTAATGGTATGATATAGTTCACTATCCACACTTTGCAGTTTCCTGGAACAGGCTGATCCATTAGATGTCTTCAGGCTAAGCTCCTTCCAACACCAGGCGGTATATTCTCAGGCTTCTTTGCAGCTCTGCCCTGTGATGTCAGATCTTCCTTTCCACTGAAAGTGACAGCTGTCCTCCTTCGCAGCTCTGCAGCTTATGAGGAAACAGAGATCTCACTTCGAGCTAGAGCTCCTGCAGCAGGTAATAACCATTAGAACTATGCCACCAGGCACTAGGACCCCACAGAAAAACGCTTTATCTAGCAGTCCAAGGTGGGGGACCAACCACCTGATGGCCCCACCACCAACACCAGTGGTATAAAGGGGTGGTCCTCCAGCACCACCTCAGGTTTTTTTCCGAGTCGACCTGCATCTCAACTCTATAGATGCCTCCTGTTTCCAGTTGACCGCCATTTTCGTGCTTTGCCCAGTTATCATTTTTCATTGCAATACCATATTCATTGTGTATGTCTACCCAGCCTACTTCTGCCACAGAGCAGCGGAAATTGAAGTGCATGTGCGGCAAGCAAATCCCTGCAAAAGATGTCCATTTGGTCTGCTTGCTGTTCCTAGGCCCCGACCATAAGCCAGACGCCTGCCTGCATTGCCTCAGCTTCAACAGGAGACTCGCATCCTCCACCTAAAAACTTTAAAAGCATACCTCCTTGAACCACAAGTGGCCGCTATGCAAAAGACCCACTTGGGCACAGCTCGTCTTCCTCCTCCACCAAAGATTCCTCCCCAGAGAGAGGAAATCGAGTGGGAAGCACCATCGGGACAAGGACAGGTCCAGGTCAGAATCTCATCCCAGATCTCCATAAGGCTTCTAAGTTCTGCCTCTGGTGCGGGGTCAGACTCAGACCAGGCTTTTCCGTGGTTACCATGCAGGAAGCCCCCCTACTCAGACATTTGGCAGGAGTCCTGAGTTGGGGGCCTGTCCCCCATTTCCTGGCCATCAGGCCCCACAAGCTTACGCTAGGTCTCAGCCAGCAGGATTGGCCCATTCTTTGTCGGGCGACAGGTCAGAGCCTGCTGTTTACAAGGCTGTAGTCTCTGGGTCGTCGGACAGGATGAGAGTCTTAACACCAGGGTATGTCAGGAATACAGCGCCACAAGAAACCACGCCACCTTACAGACTGTTGTTGGCCGGGCTCCGGACTGATGTTGGCCCTCGCGCCTTGGGCTCCACTAAGGAGCCAGACCAGACGACACCTCTAAGCCAACGCCTGATCCGCAGGGCTCTGAAAAGGATCCGACTTAAGACCTGACTTCCGGGACCTGACACCCGCCTCCGAGGGAACTACGAACCAGGCATCACCCTCCGCCACTTCTTCCCTTGGGAGCCAGGTGACCAGACGCCAGGGCACCCGATGCCAAGGGATGGCATACCATGGACCTGATGTCTGATATGCAGTGGTACCGGCCTGATCTGACAACGGGGACTGTACCACAGGGTCAGACACCAGGCCCCTGGGCATCCCTACCCTGAAGCCAGAACCCCAGTCAGGCCCCATTGTCCCTTTGACTGAGGTCAGTGCTCTTTTCACCAGCTGGTGGAACACTATCAAAGGGACTTTTGCCCAGACCACAAGAGCCACAGCCCACCCCGGTGGACCCCTGCCTGGCACCGCCTAGGCATCAGATTCCTCCATGTAAATCGCTCTGCACCACCCTGGACACCAGCCTGCCCAGCTCCAGGGGCAACAGACAGGAGTCTCCTGAATGACGGTACAGTTGTCGCCCATCGTCCAGATCCTCCTGTAGATGCTTGAGTAGTTCTAGGACGACTGTCTGCATCATCTGAGGAATCCAGCAGAGGTTCCTCCTCCTATGATTCGTCAGAAGACTACTTGTCTCTTCCATCCCAGGACCTAAGGAGGATTTCCCAAGATCTCTGGATGATCTTGCCTTTCCTAAATGTGATGAGACACATTCAGTTACTTAACCAGTGGGAGACTGAGGATTTAGACCCGAGAGATGCTGCCTGGCGAAATTCTTAGGGGCCACTGACCCAGAACCATTAGTCATCCCACCATTTGTGGAGCCCTTCCAGGACATTACGAAAATAGCTTGAGACACCTTCCATGACCTTGGGTTTCTAAGAAGGCTGACCACTCTATATAGGACCCCTAGGAAGGAGGCACATTTGAGTGAACAACCCAAAGCGGATTCAATGATTCTCACTGACATTCATGGGAGGACTCGACAGCCAAAACATATGCGCCCCAACCACCGGATAAGGAGTCCAGGAAGATGGACCATTTTGGCTGGAAGGTATACTCTTCAGCCACTTGTACGGTCCGTCATTAAATGTTCTGCACACATGGTGCTGTATTAGAAATCCTCTGAATAAGGCCGTGGATCTGGCTCGGTCACAGCCTGACTGCACTAACAAGACAGAGCTCTTAGCCATTCTCCAGTCCGGTACTGACGTAGGCAAGCACGTCCTCAGGTGTCTCACGACTCAGACACTGCCACTAGAGAAGCTGCCACAGGATATGCTTACGGTGCTACATGGTTGAGGGTCGATGCTTCCTCCAGGATTTGCAGGACGCTATCCTGGATATGCTCCCAAGTACCTGTTCTTTTGGCCAGGAAGCTGAAAAGTTGATTACTGGCTTGTGGGACTCTGGGCAAAAGCAGTTTCTGAGATCCACAAAATGTAGAAGTCCGAGCCAATCCCATGCAGGTGTCGTCTCTTTCACAGGCAACAAGGCCAGAATAGTAGACAATAACAGCAAAGAGGGAGTTACAAGAGGAAAGGAACCCCTGTCCTCAGGGCACAGGGACCTAAGAATGCCAAAACGCCAGAGCTCCATTGCCCACTCCAGCATGACTCCTTGCCAGCCCTCCTTCCTCCAGTGGAGAGACGGAGAAACATAGACTTGACAGCAGATAAGGACCACTTGGCCCACCCAGTCTGCCCAATTCCCTACCTATTGGGTAAGCTGCAGATCTTAATTAACCAACAGCCTACTCCCCCACATGAATTGCTTTATGTCTGTCCCATGCATTCTTGAATTTCCACTGTTTTTGACCCACAACCTCCTCAGGAAGGCCATTCCATGCATCCACTACCTCTCTGTGAAAAATACTTCCTGACATTGCCCTTGAGCAGCTCTCCCCAATTATCTACAAGTTGTGCCCCTTGTTCTTGCACATATCTCTTTCCTGAAAGATGTTACTCTCTTGGACTTTATTGATTCCCTTGAGGTACTTCAGTGTTTCTATCATCACATCCCCACCACCCTTTCCTAGAAGGTATACATATTGAGCTCCTTTAGTCTCTCTTCATATGGCTTCTGGTGAAGACCCTGCACCATTTTAGTTGCCCTCCTCTGACTTCCTCCATTCTGTCTATGTCCTCAGGAGATGAGGTCTCCAGAACTGCCAGTAGTATTCCAAATGGGTGCTCACTAACACTCTCTACAGAGGGATTACAACTTACTGTTTTCTACTGGTGATGCCTCTCCTTATGTATCCCAGTATCTCCCCCCCACCCCCAGCCCTCCTTACTGCCTTCTCACATTACTTGCCTACCTTTAAGTCATCTGACAGAACTACCCCCAGGTCCCGTTCCATTTTGTTGTTGTTAGTACCTCCCCACATTGTGTACTCTTTCCTGGGTTTTGTTTCCAGGTTTGCATTGAATCTAAGCTGCCATACTTTGACCATTCTGCCAACCTTGCAAAGTATCTTCTCCTCTTTTCCACCCCTTCTTGTGTATCAACCGTGTTCCAGATCTTTTATGTCGTCTGCAAAGAGGCATACTTTCCTTCCAGTCCCACTGCAATGTCATCTATAAAGACATTAAAGAGGACCGTCCTAGTACTGATCCCTGTGGTACCCCACTAGTAACCCCTTTTCTTCAGAGTGGACTCCTATTTACTGTTACCCTCTGCCCTGTTGTCCAGACATGTTTTTACCCAGGCTACAACCCTGGGACCCACTCCAAGGCTGGCTAATTTGTTCATTAATCTTTGTGTGGGACTGTGTCAGATGCCTTGCTAAAGTCTAGGTAGGCCATGTAGGGCATCAAGAATGACCCTGCTCTTGGATATGGCTACAGCAGAGGTGCTCCATTTAACATCTGGCATATTCAGGTCCCCATCAACAATATTTCCCTTTTCTGCCATTCTAAGGATGCCTCTATCATTTCCTTGTCCATTGTCTCCCCTGAGATGGTCTGTATACAACCACTGTGTGGATTGTAGTGCCATTTCCTGTCTCCAGGGTGACCCACAGTGCCTCATCTACTCCCTGTTTACCCTTTAGTTCTGTTGCTTTGATCCCTTCCCTTACATAGAGAGCTACTTCTCCTCCTCTCTTACTCTCCCTGTCCCTCCTATAGATTACTTGCCCTGGTATGTTGACATGGTAGTCATGGTTCTCCATGTACCATGTTTCTGTGACTGCCATGATATCCAGGTACCCCTCTTGCATCAAAGGTACTAGTTCAGGGAGCTTGTTGCAGACTAGGGGCATTGGTACTCATCATCCTTCATTTTTGATGGCCTTATGCCTTTTAGCCCCATCCCTGTCCTTACTGCCTTTTCTCCATTTACCCCATTCTGCTCCCTGACTTCTCTACCTTGGTGTTTACCTCACTAACTACCATGTTTTGTGGGGAGAGGCTGGATTTCCTGTTCTTTTCAGTGCCTCCCTTGGTTAGTTTAAATGCTTGCCAATGAAGCATTTATACCTATCACCTAGGATTCTGG
Organism: Neoceratodus forsteri; assembly: GCA_016271365.2. Taxonomy (NCBI): domain Eukaryota; kingdom Metazoa; phylum Chordata; order Ceratodontiformes; family Ceratodontidae; genus Neoceratodus; species Neoceratodus forsteri. The sequence continues at coordinate 494,576,623 of CM028131.1, read as the reverse complement.
TTCCTCCCGGACAGATGCAGACCATCACGCCAGTATCCCTCCAGGTGGAACCCTAGTCCCCAGTGAAGCCAAATCCCTGAGTTTGCACTCAGGTTTTCAACCATTCATTGAATCTGATGGAGCGGAGTACCCTAACATGTCAAAATGGCTGAAAAAGGGAGCTACTGTTGATGGGGACCTGAATATGCCAGATGTTAACTGGATAACATGTACTGCAGCCACATCCAAGAGCAGGGTCATTCTATGCCCTGCAGGGGCAGGCCTTAAACAGCTAGTGTTGGAACCCACTCTGGAGGGAGCAATACTAGACCTGGTACTCTCAAATGGAGAGAGGATCACAAATTTAGAAGTCAGTAGACATCTGGGAACAAATGACCACTGCACAGTGTGCTTCACAATGAGCACAACCATGGAGATAAGCCATACAAAAACAAGGATACTGGACTTTAGAAGGGCTGACTTTGGCAAAATGGGTGAATACCTGAAAATGCACTAGCAAATGACCAAAAGGAGGAGGAAGAACACTGGAGAAAAATCAAACTGCCATCATAGAGGCAAAAAGCCTTTTGTGAAACAAAGAAAACAAAGCGGAGTAAAAACACTATTGTTCTCAAAAGAGGTGGCAGGGAAGGTTAAGGAGAAAAGGCTGCATTCAAAAAGTATAAGGAATCACAGAAGGAGCACAACAGGGAACTGTATCAGTTAAAGCAGAAAGAAGTGGGATGGCAGTCAGACTAGCAAAGGCCCAAACCGAGGAAAAATAGCCAACCTAGTTAAGATAGGGATAAAACCTTTCATAGGTACATTAGGAGCATAGAAAGGTTAAGGGAGGGATAGTGAAGATTAGCAAAGGAGAGGGAGGTGGGCAGAGGGAAACAGTGAAAAGGCAGAGATACTGAATGAATACTTTTGCTCAGTATTCAAAAAGAAGATGAGGAGGAGTTACCTAAACCAGACAATAGAAGCACTCTGGGTAGGGGTTGACACCAGTCCATTCACAAAAGAAAGAGTCCTGAAAGAACTCCTAAAACTCAGGTGGACAAAGCAATGGGGCCTGACGGGATTGACCCCAGAATCCTAAAAAGAACTAAGGGAGGATCTAGTGACACCACTGACCACGCTTTTAACAAATCATGGCAGAAGCAGGAAACTACAGACCTTTAAGTTTGACCTCAGTGGTAGGGAAAATGATGGAATCACTTCTGAAAGAAAGAATTGTTGAGTACCTAGATGACAGCGGGGCACAGGACCCAAAGCAGCATGGAGTTACAGCAGGAAGGTCATGTCAGATGAATCTAATTGATTTCTTTGACTGGGTGACCAAAGTAATAGACCAGGGAGGGGCTGTGGATATGGCTACCTAGACTTTAGCAAAGCATTTGACACAGTCCCGCACAAAGATTAATAATCAAGTTAGCCAGCCTGGGAATGGGTCCCAGGGTCGTAGCCTGGTAGCAAACTGGCTGCACAACAGGACACAGAAGGTAATAGTGAATGGAACACATTCTGAAGGAAGGGGTTACTAGTGGAGTACCTCAGGGCTCAGTACTGGGTCCAGTCCTATTTAACATCTTTATAGGTGACATTGCAGAGGGTCTGAGGGAAAGGTATGCCTCTTTGCAGATGACACAAAGATCTGTAACAGAGTTGATACACAAGAGGGGTAAAAAGATGAGAAGGGACTTGGCAAGGTTAGAGGAATGGTCAGACATATGGCAACTTAGATTCAGTGCAAAGTAATGCACCTGGGAAACAAAAACCCAGGAGAAGAGTACACATTAGCAGAGGAGGTACTAACAACAACAAAAATGGAAAGGGACTTGGGGGTAGTCATATCAGATGACCTAAAGGTGGGTAAGCAATGTGAAAAGTAGGTAAGGAGAGCCAGGGGATACTGGGATGCATAGGAAGGGGGCATCACAAGTAGAAAAAGGGAAGTGGTTATCCTCTATACAGACAGTTGGTGAGACCCCATCTGCAGTACTGTGTGCAGTTTGGAGACCTCATCTGAGCAAGGACATAGACAGGATGGAAGCAGTCGAGAGGAGGGCAACTAAAATGGTGCAGGGTCTGCAGCAGAAACCATATGAAGAGAGACTGAGAGAGCTAAATATGTATACTCTTGATGAAATGAGGACGGGGACATGATAGAAACTTTCAAGTACCTCAAGGAATCAACAAAGTCCAGGAGGGTAGCATTTTCAGAAAAAGAGATGTAAGAACAAGGGGCACAATTTAAAGATAGAGGGGACGGCTCAGGGGTAATGTGAGGAATTTTTTTTCAATGGAGAGAGTCGGTCTAAAACAGTGGGGAATTCAAACATGCATGGGACAGACACAAGGCAATTATAATGGGGTTGCAGGAAGTAGACTGTTGGTTAACTAGAATCTGCAGCTTATCCAGTAGGTAGGGAAATGGGCAGACTAGGTGGGCTAAGTGGTCCTTGTCTGTCATTAAAGTCTGTGTTTCTATGTAACATCACCCTTGTCATAGACAGGCAACATGCTCTGAGAAGGTTACTGTACATGCTACTTGTCTGAGGCCCCTCCCCAACTCCAAAAACTCCTCTTGCACTGCTCCCATTCTTAGCCAGATCATTTGTCGCTAGGTGGACAGTGACATCCAGCTCCTTCCCCTGTGCAGCTGCTCCCACGATCCTGAAGATTCACTCCTGTTTCTCCAAGCCGTGGCGCCAGGCAGGCACCTTACTTTCCTCCCCAGTTCTACCCTCTAACGATTGGAGTCCTCCACCAGGAGTTATTTCTTCCCCTGTGGGGTCCGTGCCACCCTCCTGTGGGTCTCCTTTGTGGAGGTTCCTAGCATCCTCCTTGGTTTCCACTGCAGGTGCCTCCATAGAGGAACCACTCTCTGCCTGAATGGCGTATGAATTGTGAGAGGTACAACTGGAGGGATGTGCCCTGTTCCACCACCCTCTCCTCCCTGAGCCACCTTGGTCCAACCGCTGCTCTTTCTTGGCACTCTGAGGCAGCGGTGATGGCCCTGGTGGTCTCTGACGGTGGAGGAGGTTTCACGAATTCTAGCCAGGTCAGCCTGGAGACTGGCAACCTCCTCCCTCAGACCAGAGAGGTGCCTGCAAATAGGGCAGCATTGCAGCCTCCAGAATGTCTCCCAGAAGACTGCCGCCCCACAGCCATTGCACTGCACCACTGCCATCATGTCTTACTTTGTGGCCCTCTCTATTATTTGTATGCTTACTCTCCTCCCTCCATTTATTTTTCCACCTACTTTCTTACTGACTACGTGTCCTTTCAGCTCTCAACATTCCTGTTCTGGGACAGGAACTTCCTGTATGCTTCGGGTAGTCTTTCTTCCTTGCTAAGAGTCAGATTTCCAGCAGCTAGGAGGGAGAGTTACTTTTCCTTCAAGGATGATGAAACTTGTGTCTCGGTGATCCTTCCTTCCTAGTGCCAAACAGAAAGCTCCTGTTGTCAGTCAAATCCAGTGCTTATAAAAGTAGAACTGGCTGAGGGTGGAGGGAGGGAAGGAGGGCAGTTAGTAAGAAAAGTTCTAGCTCTTTAGTCAGCTGCTCCTTGCTCTGAAAGCAAGATTCCTGTCTGCCAAAAGCTAGCAGCAGGGGACTGTAATTGAGACACCTGGTTTTCTACTGCCTAAGCCACACCCCAGTTTCTCTGCTCCCTCCTGACTTGGCAAACTAAGAAGTTAAGTCTCCTTTCCCCAACACAGAATAACACATTGATATTCTTTTTTTTAACCCTAAATGAGAGACACCCCCCCCCCCACCCTTCTAATAAAGTATCTGTTTGCTTAATCCCAACAGGCACCGACTCTCATGAGTTCTTTTTTTTTGTCTTTGATGATATAGCTCAGAGCATGGGTGCTTCTGTAACCTCCTGTTACCCGGGTTACTAGAACCCTAGTTAGATCTAGTGGCAGGCAGGGACAGGCAGCTAGTCAAACTCCAGCCAAATAGATTTCACTGTGTCTTGCTCTGTTTTGAGTCTCTGCTGAGCTGGGGCTATGACATCATTTAGAATTCTGCAGCAGCATAAGCCACGATAGAATGTTGCAGCAGGGAGTTAGGCTAGAACGTTGGGGTTTTGAATCAGTCTGTTGAGGTCTGGAGTAGGCTCAAGAGAGAGAGATGTAGATCCTGAGTGCAGTGGAGGGAGGGGTGCCCTGAGGGCAGACCTCCTGCCCTCAGCTCTAACACAGAGCTACCTTAGGGTGTGTGCTTCCGCCATAAGAGGCACAAGGAACCAACCCCAGGGGCAACCCCTGACCTGGGAAAAGGAAGAAGCTGCTCTGATGGAGAGTGCTGGGCACTACAGTTTTGATAAATGTTATTCATTCAGAGTTTTGGACGCCTGCAACGTGGAGGGTGATGAATCTTTGATAAAAGGCCAGTGTCATTCACCAAAACAGTGAGTAAATAAGTCTCTGGGGCTGTGGGTCAGTCAGGATGCCAAGTCCAGGGCTTATGGAACAGTGAAATGTAATGACTGTTGTATGGGGGTTCTTCAGAGAAAGACAGTTACTGCATTACAAAGCCATGTACAGTCTGCACTACAGTAGCCAGGGATGTGTGTGTGTTGTGTATAAACAAAAGAATGGCCGGTATGGGTCTATGGAACAAAAGGTGGGAGACCCCACCTGGTGTAACAGGGCTCACCTCTACGGATTCGCTTTGAGACACCAGATACCTTTCTTTCAGGTATTGGCCAGTGCCTGAAGAGGTTCCCGACATGGGGATGGAGTAGAGGGTGGTAGTTGCGACTAGTTAGAGTCCATGACGTATGGAAGTTTAGGATCCAAGAATGGATTGTGTCTGTGTCAGCACCTTATCTGCATTACAAGGAGTGTAGCCCCATGAGGGTCCGTCTATGTTTTTATTCAGAGTTTTGTTGAATAAAGCCACACTTTAGAATCTCATCTCCTGGTATTGGACATTCTATTATTGCTTCTAGTCTCTGGATTACTTGAGTACCCACTGGCCAGAGTAGCCAAACCTAGCCAGTATGCCAAGTGACATGTTCTCCCGACCCTAGGTTACAAAATGGAGGCACCGCTGAGGATTGGGTTTGGAATTTTCGAGAATAGCAAGAAAGGTTGCTTGGGTAGTGGCTGGCATTTCAGCTATCTGGCAGTGGGTAGCCCAAAACAACTGAAGCAGCGTTTAACTATTGTGTCGCTGTGTGCTGTTATCCATGTGCTGCTATTAAAATGCCAACTGTTTACCAAGGAGCAGTAAAGCCTGAGAGTGTATGCCCTTGTCCTACATCAAATTGCAGCGTTTGCCAGATTTTAAAAGTAATTGTGACAAAAGTGTGGAAAACTCTGGGTAGCAAAAGGAAAATTGTGCCCTAGATGTTGGAAATGCTTTCTGTGTGGACTGAGAGACTTGTGCTTAATGGCTGTGATAAATGGTTAAAATGGGCTCCACGAGGAGTCGTTGAAGAAAAAAAAAATGTGGTTTTGCAGTTTAAATTTTGCCTGCTTGATGATTGCCGTGAGAAGAGCACGAGAGGAAAGAGGCTCATTTGCATGGCGTCGAGTGATTGGTGAGACTGCAATCAATCCTGCCCCCAAGCCAGCTCTAGAGCAACTGCACAGCATTCGAGAGGGAGAGTGAGTAGAGGTGCAAACTGGCTTACCAGGAGGAGCGCCGTGGTGACTGAAAGCACTGAAAAGTTTAGGGAAAAAAATGACTTTTCTGTTTAAATTTGGGCTCAACCCGCATATCGCTTGGACTGTGAGTGTGGTGTTCAGAGGGACAGTCGGAAGGACTGCCAACCAGCTTCCTTCCAGAGGCCTCCAAGACTGGCTGCAGGCCGTTTTTCCATCGCAGCAAACAGCTATTGTTAACAGTGAGTACCAACCAAAATATTGCTCTAACCGTGTGATTTACAAAAGCCAGCTGAATCTATGTGTAGCAGTGTAATGGCTTTGTAAAGAAGGACTGTGCCAGTTTAACCAGCTAAAAGCAAGAATTCTGAGCATCAGACTGTGAGCATAATGATAGGTTCAGCATCGTATAATTTTTCAAAGCCAAGTGAGAGACTGTTAGTTGTATGAAAGATACAACGAAATGCAGGCAATCCTGTGCTTGAAATACTGAGGCTTTAAAGACTGTAGTAGATCAATGTCTTCAGCGAGTGAAAGGTTCAATGTAAATCATATAAATGTGCTAGGAAAGAGAACAGTGCAAGTTTGAGCAGAAGTTATCAGTAGTGTGTGTAAATTGATGCGCAGTGGCTTGACACAATTACAGAGAGTTGATGCATCAGGAGTGCTGCTGCAGCATGATAGGGTGGGGTAGGCATGTAAACACAGCAGCAAAGAAGCCATTTTATAGAAAGTTTCTGATCAATGTTTGGGACTTTAAATAACCAAGCGTATTGTTTCTCTGAAGTCATGGCTTCGGGACCAGCCCGCTACCCGGATCATGCTCGGGCTATGATAGTTGTAGAAGTAAACAAACTGAGAAAAATTGAGAAGTACCACTATGGGGAAGACTGCCTCCTCATGAGGCGATTCCTGGTTATCCAGTCAGAGTGTGTCTGATGTGCTTAAGGGCTGGAAGAGATGTCTTTGTGATTCCTCACTGCTCTGGGTGCCTGGAAAAGTATGGATTGACAGCAGCCTCCAAGATCTGCTTGGCTCCTACGTGGACAAAATTACAAGAACCTGTAGTTGGCAGCATACAGCACCAGGGAGAGCCTGAAATGGGAGGTTCAGAGGAGTGTGGCGAAAGCTAGAGGGTGCAGATGTACAGGCAGCACAGACAGCTGATGACTCCACGTCCGAGCCACTAAGACAGTGGAGAGGGAGCATCAGCCGATCTGTGGATAGAGGGGCCTAGTCCAGTCTCGTGGAGAGGACGAACTGAGAGAGGCCTTTGAGTGGGAGGTCTCGACCTCTGCACCTAGTGAGGAGTGGACAGTCTCGGGATTGAGGACGACTGCTCACTCCTGGGCACAGATTCTCAGCGAAGACGATGAGGGGAACCCATTTGGCCTGAAGAAGAAGGCATGGGTTCACAGCCTCCAGTTCCTGGTTTAGAGGGAGCATGGAAGAGTGGCGTTCCACAGCCCTGGCTGAGCAAGAAGGAACCAGGGATCCATTTGTTTGTTGTTAAGCATGCAAGCTGGCAGAACCAGGACTGGCCGCCCTAAGCCGGGCCAGAGGTCTCAATTTGACCAAATCTAGCAAAGAGGAAAGTCTGGTTTGTAGGAAAGCTAATGAGCTCTTCAGAATTTAGTTTCCTGCCTTTCTAGAAAAGTCTGGGAAGAAATAAAGAGGTACAGGAAATCCTGGATTATGGAAGATGCCATGAAACGTGCATCCTGGACAAGTAAATTTGTCAGAGATCAGATGTTGCAAGAAAAGTTCAAGCAATGGAAGGTGGGCAGGACTCTATTTATTGACACTGTTCGGATCGTGGACGGCAAGGGACAAGAATCCTTTCATGATGTGAATTAGAGCGCCCAGATGGGGTAATAATTCATGCACTTGACCCATTGTGCTATTTCCTACAATGCAAAGACCTTCTTGCAAATGTGCCCATGCCCCCAAATGGAGAGCAAGCAGTGGTAGCCAGTGCAGCCATTCCAGCAGTTGCCATACCTGTGTTCCGCCAGTCTGGACATCCAGGACCAAGGTGCTCCAATTCCTCAGTAATTGCAATAAACTCCCACGTCCAAAAGGTTATGAACTGGCTATTCCAGAAGATGTCAACTCCACAGATGACACCATCCCAGCTATTGCCGAATTGGATGATTTCAGTCCAGCTGTGTGTTTCTTCTTTTCCTGCCCAAAGGTACCATCTCCTAGATGACATCAGCCCAGCTGTTTCCGAGGCGTCATCCTGTCATGTTTCGGAAGATGTCTTCCCAGCTGTATCAGAAGAATGCTGCCAGGGAGAGTCTTCGGGGACACAGGTGTCATATGTTTTCCATTCTACAAGGGACTGGTGAATCTAGACTTTTTCAATTTTTCTGGCATTTGCTGTATACATCCTACATCAGCAGACATTCATTGCGACTGTCCTCAAAGACTTCCTCTACGGGACATTTGCCTGCAGAACTGTGTTTCACCGGCTCCGCCCAGAAGAGACTTTTTATTGGACTTGTCTTCGGCCTGTGTTTAGTCACTAGTTCGGACTTTGTAGGGCCTTCCATTCCCAAAGAACTGCTAAATGTATGTTGTAAATATTCTGTATATACTGTTTCTATTTTCTACCTTTTCTTTAAAAAAAAAAATAAAATGCTTTTTGGGGATTCTGCAGTGTCAGATGGGTGGAGCTTGTTGGTTTGTTTATGTCTTAGTTAGACAGGATTGTAATTACAGATTAGGAGGATGTTTTCTTTTGTCTTGCAGGTACTCTTGGAAGAAGCAATGAAGACAAGACAAGGAGTGGATTGGAACTCATCGGAGTTCAGTTTTGCTTTAGTTGATAGTAATGAAAGTACTGTTGTAAGAAGTTAACTGTGTTTTAACTTATTTTCTTCCACAGGTGTGTGGTGGCAGGTGCCCAGAGTTGGGGAGGTCCCTTTAGTGTTTTTGTTTGGGTAAAAAGGCAGATAGGATTTTCCTAGAGGGCTGGGGGATAGACAGGCTGTGGACCTGATCCGCAGTATGGGCCACAGTTTGAACTATCGGGCTATGCTCTGGACGATTCTACCAGAGTCACTAGGTACCCATAGTCAGCGGGTAGAGTAGAGGCTGATGCGGCGTCAGCGCCTCTAGGCCGTTAGTGTTGTCTGCCTGTGCTGGCACATGGTAGGGGAGAAGGTGCGCTACTCTCCCGTAGTCAGCACATAGGGTGAGATGGCCTAAGCTGGGTGGCTAATGACTGCAGACAGTCATTTTCGTGGCCCAGGGTGAGTGTAACCCCTGTTACCGGGGTTACTAGAACCCTAGTTAGATCTAGTGGCAGGCAGGGACAGGCAGCTAGTGAAACTCCAGCTAAATGGATTTCACTATGTCTTGCTCTGTTTTCAGTCTCTGCTGAGCTGGAGCTATGACATCATTTAGAATTCAGCAGCAGCATAAGCCACAGTGGAATGTTGCAGCAGGGAGTTAGAGCTAGAATGATGGGGTTTTTGAATCAGTCTGTTGAAGTCTGGAGTAGGCTCAAGAGAGGAAGGATGTAAATCCTGCAGTGCAGTGCAGTGGAGGGAGGGGTGCCCTGCAGGGGCAGGCCCCCCTGCCCTCAGCTCTGACACAGAGCTACCTTAGGTGTGTGCTTCCACCATAAGAGAGGCACAAGGAACCAACTCCCAGGGTCAACTCCTGGCCTGGGAAAAGGAAGAAGCTGCCTGATGGAGTGTGCTGGGAACTACAGTTTTGATAAATGAGATTCATTCAGAATTTTGGACTCCTGCAATGTGGAGGGTGATGAAGCTTTGATAAAGGCCAGTGTCATTCACCAAACAGTGAGTTAATAAGTCTCTGGGGCTGTGGGTCAGTCAGATGCAAGTCCAGGGCTTATGGAACAGTGAGATGTAATGACTGTTGTATGTGGGGGTCTTCAGAGAAAGACAGTTACTACATTACAAAGCCATGTACAGTCTGCACTACAGTAGCCAAGGATGTGTGTGTGTAAACAAAAGAATGGCCGGGTATGGGTCTATGGAACAAAGGTGGTAGATCCCCCACCTGGCGTAACAGGGCTCACCTCTACAGATTAGCTTTGAGACACCAGATACCTTTCTTTCAGGTATTGGCCAGTGCCTGAAGAGGGTTCCCGACATGGGGATGGAGTAGAGGGTGGTAGTGTGCCACTAGTTAGAGGAGTCCATGACATATGGAAGTTTAAGATCCAAGAATGGATTGTGTCTATTTCAGTACCTTATCTGCATTACAAGGTGTAGCCCCATGGGGTCTGTCTTTTATGTTTTTATTCAGAGTTTTTGAATAAAGCCACACTTTAGAATCTCATCTCCTGGTATTGGACATTCTGTTATTGCCTCTAGTCTCTGGATTACTTGGGTACCCACTGGCCAGAGTAGCCAAACCTAGCCAATATGCCAAGTGACATGTTCTCCCAACCCTAAGTTACACTTCAGTCTTCATATCTGATGAAGGAATACTTGTCTCCATCATCGTTAAATCATCTTTAAGTCGAAGGGTCCAAAATAGCAAAAATGGTTGCTAAATTGCTTCAAATTTGCCAAACTCACCTGCCAAAAATAGACTTATCTATATTGCCATGATCCAGCATCCTCTGGATCCACTCTCTATGTGTTAGGGGTACTGTATTTTTCAAGTTTTGTAAAATTAATTTGAACGTAACTAAAATTCTGGTATTGCACAGAATTTTCTGATACCTTAGCCGATCCTGGATGTCAATCGGAACCCAAAAATTGTAATGCCATCGAAGGGAAAATCATACCCCAGTTCCTTGGAAAGAATGGTCTGTATAGATGTCCAATAAACTTTGATCTCGGGACAATTTGTCAGCATGTGGTGGAGCGCCCCCTTCCCTCTACACCTATGGCTGAGATCTGTATTCTGAGCATTCATTTTGTAAAGTTTAACAGATGTGAAATAAGTCCTGTGTAAAAAGTTAAAGTAAATTTGCAATAGCTGGTTGTTCCTATCTTCTTATTCTTCAAGTTAATCATGTGAGACCAAGCTCATCTGAGATGCTAGTATACAACTCTTTCCCAGGCTGCCTTGAAGAGAGCATATGAGACCTAGTAAGCACTTCTTCAGATAAGGTTGTATACAATCTAGAGATCAGTTGACTCTGGATTCTAGATTTGTAAAAGTTCTTTCAAGGAGAGGTGTGCGAGGCAGAATGACCTCTGATTATTTTTGTAAACATAATTTTTAACTTGTAGGTATTGCCATCTCTGAGAAGATGGAATACCATATTTATTCTGGAAGTGCTCAAATGACATAAAGGAAGATCCCACATAAAAATCACCAATGGAACAAATTTGCCTACCAAAATATCTGTCCTTGAAAAGTTTGTTTCAAACAAGGTGGAAAATATTTATTATATATAGAAGTCAAAATTGATATTGATATTTTTTTGAGACCTGAAAATTCTTTGAGGCACATGATCAGGCATATATAGAAGAGTTGGTTGTTGCTAGAGTCTAAAACAGGCTTCTCAGTACAAAAGATGATAAAGCTAATAGGCCCATTCATTTAAGCCTTAACTGCTTTTCCTTTATTCCCATACCTGCCAATTACTTATTAGTTGTGTTATTAAACCAGTGATATACAACTTCTAACTGAGCAGCTAGATAATAGGCCCAAAAGTTTGGACAGCCTAAACCTCCTTTTCCTTATTTTGATAAAGTTTGCATAGGACTACCCAGAGATGCCCACCTTCCAGAGAAAATTTTGTACCGTCTTATCAAAATCTTTAAAGAATTGTTTCTCTAATCTGCAAGGAATAGACTCCATAAGAAAAAGTAGTCTTGGGAGAACATTCATTTTCAAAATACTAATTCAACCAGGAGAACCAATGGAAGTTGTTGCCATCTCCCAAAATCTGACTTTATTCTAGATATTAGAGGGACGTAATTAAGTTGCACTACCCTACATACCTCTCTGGCCAGGAAAACTCCTAAATATCTAATTTTATCCCTGCTTATAGCTATTAATGTTGTCATTCAGCATTAAAGGATCTCCCAGGTATAACATTTCACTTTTGCCTAGTTCACTTTATACCCGATAAGGAGCTGAATTCCTGTAACACCTTCTTAAGAATAGGATCAGACTGATTGGGTTTATTCAGAGCAACCAACATATTGTCTGCATACAACATGACATTGTGGGCTGCAGTCCCTGAGAGACCTAGATGTTCGTCTTTCTGCCTGATCTTAATGGTAAGAGGCTCCAAAAGAGTGCAGAAAGCAGAGGGCATGGGACAACCCTGCCTAGTTACTGTCAAAAGTTGAAAATAAGGTGATAAACTATTATTGGTTCTAACCCGTGCTAAGGGGTTAGTAATAAACGAACTGGATCCATTTCAGAAATCCCCACAATGCCATATCCCTTTAAGACTTCCAACAGGAACAGCCACTGCACCCTATCAAATGCTGTCTCAGCATCTAAAGACAGCAGTGCAGTGTCCGTCACTGAATATGCTTGAATGATATTAAAGGCCTTTCTAGTGTTGTGCTGTAGTCTTCTTCCTTCAGTAAATCCTACCTGGTTTGGATGAACCAGCTCTGGGATGATTTTGCTAATCTCGGCTAAAAGTTTAGTAAAGCTATTATAATCGCTGTTCACGAGGGATATAGGTGTATAAGAACCACAGCATTCTGGTAATTTATCCCATCTCAGCCTCATTAAACAAGTGTGGTAATCTGTTTTCCTGCAAAACAAATTCCTAAGTATAGCTATAGCAAGCCATGGGGCTAATGTATCAGCAAGATTTTTGTAAACCTCGAAGGGGGCCATCTGGGCCAGGAGATTTTCCATTGGTAGGTTATGAATAACTTCTAGAAACTTCTTGATAGTAATTTCGGCATTCAGCCTTGGCAATGTCTGTTCTGAGATTTTTGCAAGTTAGTATAAAATATGTCATCCTTAATCCGCTGTACCTCTATTTCTGCCTTAGATGTATATAATTCTCTATAAAATGAGTGAAAAGCTGAATTTATCTCTTCCTCTAAAGTAGTTGGGAGACCATTTTATCTTTGACCATCTTGATCCCTATTTTGATTTGTTCCGACCTAAATTGATATGCAAGTAATTTGCCTGGGGTGTCCCCATAGAAATAATAGTTGGCCTTTACTTTATACATTTCCCTTTCTGATTTATCCTGAAGTATTTTCTCTAACCTATTCTGACTAACATCAGTTTTAATTATGCTTGTACTGACTCTTCAGCTATATGGTCAGCTTGAGCAGAGGCCAGCTTGTCTTCCACTGAAGACAATTCTGATCATATTTCTTTCTCCTGATGCTTATTTGAGACATTGTCCAGCCCCTTATGTTTGCCTTCATGGCATCCCACACAGTGTGAGAATTGATACCCTGATGTGTTTTCTGCCTTATAAAATCTGTAAGTTCCTCCTGTATTTTGTTCTTCTAGGAGCGGGATATGTTGTTCATCCACACTTCTTGGCATGTCCCCTTCCACTTTAAATCTTGCCGGAAGTCTTCAAGCTGGCTCATCCCACCCACCCAGGTGGTATATACCTCGGCTTAGCCCGTGGCGCCAGATCTTCCTTTCGGCTGTAAGATACAGGTTCCCTCGTGCTCTCAAAGAATATTGTAGGCCCTGGATTCTACTCGTCGGTTTTCACGAAAATTATTCTCAAACTCGTTAGAGTTAGCGATTGTGCTTTCACGCATCCGTCACGGAGGAAAAATCTTTCCCCAGATTGGCTGGTGCCCCTGCGACCAGAAGATGTGGCGCAGTGACCCCCACTTTATGCGTTTACTGCCTAGGTGTCGGACATGACACCTCGTTGTGTCAGTTTTGTCTGGCCTTCCATCCCAACGTCCTGGATGCTTCGCAAAGGTGCGTTTGAAGCTGGGGAGACAGAAAAACCTATCGGTGAATCGAAGGAAGCGAGGTGTGCGGTTTCCGTGGCATGGATCCACCGAGCAGCTGGAACAAATTAAAGCATTTGAGGAGGAAGCAGCCCGAGCCAGCCAATTGAAGCTTCTTTGTTCCTCTGAACCTTTGCTCCGCCTTTATGGGCTCCTTCAAGGAGTTGTGCCAGTCTCTCCCGACTCGGGGTGAGGTGCCCTCGGGCTCGCCTCCTCCTGCTCTTGGAAGAGAGAAGGAATCTGTGTCTTCGACTCGAAGACATTCCTGGGACCGAGAGAGGTCCGAGTCCCAAGAGCATGGGGTCTCGACTTGGTCGAGATCACATCCTCGGCCGCTGGCTTCACAGATCTTCCGTCTGACCAGGGGACCGAGGATGTGATCAATGAGGTTGAAATTATCCTCGACCCTTTGTCGCCGGTAATGCCTGATGACTCCTTGGAAAGGACTCGGTCTTGTCTTTCCTGATGAGACCCAGCCTGCTGGTGTCCCCATCAAGGACCGGTTCGGACCTCAGTTTTCACCGACCCGGAGTCTCCGATGAGACCGAGTCAGCCTCCCGATCTTGGTCGAGGTCAGAACTGCCTCAGCCGAACAGCTGAGAAAGAGCCATAATCACTTTAAAGAGGCGTTGCCACAGGTCCTCATTCTCCTCGGACGAGGGAGGCTCTGGTGGAAACTCCCGTCGCTATGAAGACCTCATGTGGCAACAGCTGATACTGACGGGCAGAAGCCGGCTCCGCCGCCACCCTGTCCATAACTTGGCTCCGCCTCCTAGGCGACACCCGACCCTCCGGAACCCGAAGACACCGGTTCCTCCACCTGTGGGGCCAGTCCGTCTTCCCACTCAACCTACTCCGTGTTCCCACTGATCCTGGTGGAACCACTGCCTAAAGGGAGGGGCGCCTTCAAAGAGGACCGATAAGACACTGGGTTTCCTGGCGTCTGTCGAACAGTCACCCCGGACTGCCCTCGGCACATCGAGGGTGACTTAAGCGAGTAGACTGCTTTACCATGACTCCTCAGACTCTGGCGTCACGCTTGCACTCACATCCCGGGATGATGAGTCGATGAGGGTTGGAGGAAGGCCCTTTCTCCTTCCAGGGCATTCTCCGCCTATTTAAGACTGCACAGGAATGCACCTGGAGCCCATCCAGAAAATGGCGGATGCCCTCTTACTGATATTCCCAAAAAGGGATACCCACAGAGGCCTTTCCAGTGGCCGAGGCCATCGTTAGCCCAGCCCTTGAACTTTGGCAGCGTCATGCCTCTTGCTCAACACCATCTGTCCGCATGGTCACAGTACACTTGGTGCCACTTGGGGTCCTGCGGGGTTCACTGAACACCCTTCAGCTGAGAGACCTGGTGACGCCTCGGAGTTCAGGTGTGACGGGTAGTCGGCCGATACTGACTCCGACCCCGACAAGGAGTCAAAAATATGGATCACTCTGCCCACAAGGTCTATGCTGCCTCTTCTCTGGGCCTTCGTCCAGGCTAGCCTCGTCTGTTATTATGACACACTTCTCTCATGCCCTCTTAAGGTCATTGGACAAGGTCCTCCCTCATCTCCCACCGGACATGCAGACTACTGTCAAGCAGGTCCGTGACCAAATCGTGCTGTCGCCAAACAGCAGCTCCAGACAGCCTTGGATATAGGAGATTCTTGTGCCGCTTCGTTGGCAGCCGCAGTGGCCTCGCTGCAGGGCTTGGCTGAGGCTTTCCTCCTTCCCAGCGTTACGCAGCATAAGCTTTCTGATGTGCCCTTCTTGGGGACCGACTTGTTCGGTGCAGGAGTGGCCAGTCACTTTCAGCATATAGAGCAGTCCAGTACCACCTTGGATGCTACTTCTGCCAAGGGTTCTTCGGGCAAGAACCAGCAGAAGAAAGAAGAAGCCATTTGGCACTCTTCCCCTGCGGTCAGGCAGCCCTCCTATCAAGGGGTCACCAGCAACAGCAGGCTCAAGCTTGGTGCCCACGGCCCAAGCAGGGTCCTCAACAGCCCGTAAAGGAGGCCAAGGCGCAGGTCCTCGAGCCCTCCTCCTCTTCAAGCCTGCTCAGTGACAGGTTGGGGTTGCCACCCCTACACCCGTCCGCCAGCCGTGGGTCCTCCGGTGGAGGTCGGCTCCACCACTTCCTTTCCGCCTGGTCCGCTGTTACTTCGGTCAGGTGGGTTCTCAGGGTCGGTCAAGGACTGCCTCTGGAATTCGAGCAGTACCCTCCCAGCCGAGCCTGCACCCCTTGGGAGGAACGGATCTCCAATGCACTCAGTCGGCTCTTTGAGGCGGCGTGGCTCAACTCCTCTGCAAGGAGGCAGTAGCTCCAGTGCGGATCCTCCAACAGACCCAGGCTTTGTTTCCAGGTACTTCCTGGTGCCCAAGCGGATGGGGGTTGGCACCCCATCTTAGATCTCCACAACCTGAATCAATATCTCAGGTCCCGCACCTTTCGGATGGTCACTCTGAACCAGATCATACCATCCTTGGAACTGAACATGTGGTTCTGTTCACTAGATCTACAGGATGTGTTCTTTCAGGTCCCAGTCCATCCGTCCCATCAGCGGTTTCTCCGCTTCAGGGTTGAAGGGACCCTGTCACGAGTTCGAGCCATGCCGTTCGGTCTGTCGTTGGCCCTCGGGCCTTCACCAAATGGATTGCAGTGGTGGCGGCCTTCCTTCTGCATCGAGGAGTCAGAATCTACCCTTATCTCGACGACTGGCTCTTGGAGGTTCTCCCTTCAGGAGGTGAAGTCCAGGATCTGGCCCTTCAGACCTGCTCCGAACTCTGCCTCCTGATCAACGAGGCCAAGTCTGAACTCTTGCCCTCTCAGGTGATGGGCTTCATCAGGGCAGAGCTTGACTCTTGTCAAGCCAGAGCTTGGCTCCCGGCGGACAGGGGGCGGGCTCTTTCCTCCTTGCCCAGTCATTTCTAGTTGGGTACTTAGCCCTACCACGGGACTCTGCGCCTTCTGGGTTACATGGCGGCGTTCACCTCAGTGGTCCATTGGGCCGGTGGCACATGCGCCTCCTCTAATGGGAGCTGGCCGCCCAGTGGACTCCAGCGGGATGGTCACCGACCTGCTGATCACCGTAACCCAGAAGATGTGGGACGTTCTCCAGTGGTGGACCACCCCAGACCGGTTGCAGGAAGGGATCCCGTCTGTCCGCCCGGAGCCGACGGTCATCCTACGACTGATGCCTCTCTCATGGGTTGGGAGCCCACATGGGGACAACAGGGCCCATGGGTTCTGGACCCCGAGGAATCCGATGCCACATCAACCTGTTGGAGCTCAGAGCAGTCAGACTGGCACTATCAGCTTTGCTCCTCAGCTCCGGGGTCAAGTGGTTCAAGTACAGATGGACAATACCACGACCATGTACTGCCTCAACAAACAGAGGCGACACAACTCCCGTTTGCTCTGCAAGGAGGTGCTTCGCATCTGGGCCCTCGAAAGCCAGTTGGAGGCAGATCTCCTAGCCAACCATGTGGCAGGAGCCTCGAACCAGCTGGCGGATGTTCTCAGCCTTATAGTCCATACATCCACGAGTGGTCTCTTCATCCAGAGGTAGCTTACAATCTGTTCTCCGTTGGGGCAAACCAATGGTGGACCTGTTTGTCTCCAGGGACAACACCAAACTGATGCTGTGTCATGCCGCCCCCCTTCAGCACGGCTCGCTGCAGGGGATGCCTTCGAGGCTGTGGACCCCAGGCCTCACTACGTCTTCCCTCAATCCACAAGGTGTTACTCAGGGTGATGAGGGACAAGGCAAGGTGATTCTGGTAGTCCCAGACTGGCTCGCCAGTTCTGGTACCCAGATCTCCTCAGCCTCAGCTGCAGGCCCCGGAGCGGCTTTGTGCATGCCTGGACCTGATATCTCTGAACCAGGGGATGGTATTCCTTCGGTCCTTCAATCCCTGCACCTCACAGCCTGGTACCTGAGCGGCTAGAGTTCCAGGCTTTGGGTCTTTCTGAAGATGTCTACACCATGGTGGAGGCATCTAGAAAGGAATCTACCAGGAAATGTTATGCCTTTAAATGGAAAAGGTTATCTTACTTCGAGAGGGCTCCTGCAGTAGGTAATTACATATAGGACTAGCAGCGTCGGCGGTAGCAGACCTGAAAATTTCTAGCTAAGCGCACTCTGGCGAGGACCAGCCCGTCAGGTGACCCGGCGTCGGGAGGCAGTATAAAGGCGGTCCTCACACCCGCCTTCTCCAGTTCTTTCCCCCGTTAGCTTATGCCAGCGCCGTGGAAAAGTTCCTGCTCGTCAGGCTCTTTCGTCGGTTATTTGACCAAGTATTTTGAATTATTTTTTTTTTTTGTCTCAGCCATCGTCAGGTAACCCGTCGGTGTATGTCTTCCCCTACACCCTCCAAGCACAAAAGCAAGTGCAACTCGTGCGGCCCAACTCCACACAAGGACGGCCATTCCCTGTGCCTTCTTTGCCTAGGCCCCACCATCCGGTGGAGAAGTGCCAGCACTGCCTCAGCTTCAACGCGGTCACCCGGAGAAGGCGGCAGCAGTCCTGGAAGCCCACATTTTAAAAAGAAAATGAGCTCCATGGAAAAAGAACTGAAAAAGCTTCAGCAGGCGTCGACCTCCCTGAAGGCCATCGCAAGAAAAAGGATAAGGAAAGGCACGGGACAGGGGGCTCAGGGTTGCCGGGGAATGCTTCATGGCGGCCGCCTTGAGGCTTCTAAAGGTGGCGTTGGCCCTACGTCTGGCTCGCACCCAGGCCCTTTGGGTGCTTCAGGCTTGGAGCCTCCGCTCCCAGTAAAGCCGTCTTTTGCGGCCTACTGGTCGAGCAGCTCCGATAAGCCGGACGTCGGATCTTCCGGCCCCCGCCGAGAAGGCTGGTAAAGTCGCCTGACCGCTTGGTGGCGTGTGGCCCCGTGTCCGCCCGACCAGGCCGCCCTTCATTGCGACCTGCCTTCGGCGAAGGGTCCATCAAGTTGGACACCGGCTCCTCCGGCATCCGTCTGGATCCGCTGCTAAGCTGCATGTCGGTTCGCCCGGCGTCCACACAGCGGATGAGCGGCGCGGACCCCCCATCCGTCGTTCCCAGCTCCCGCAACCTTTGCTGCCCTCCGGGGACCGGTCTCCTCAGCCCAACCCTGCGGATTTACCCCCAATCCCCAGGCGGCGCTGAGGTTTCTGGTCCACCTCCGTCAGACCGTTCTCCTTCTGGTCCGACTGATCTGATGTCGGTTCTCCGGATGCCGCTCTTTGGCACTGGCTCCTGGCTGCGGTCTGCTAACGCCGGACAACATCCCACCCCGATGTCGCCGACGCTGGGCCCTCCGCCCGCCTGGGTCTTCCGCTCCAGAACCGCTGTGGGGCCTCCTGCTGGGCCTTCTGCTCAGGCAGCTCCTCCGGCTCCCAGGTACCCGGCCTCGTCGTATCCGGCGCCGCCATCCTGGGACTGCAGTATCGGCGCCTCAGTACCTGACACCGACATATCCAACACACGGTACTCTGCTCCTCAATACCCAGCGCGGCTTCCCACCGTCGGGTTATGGATCTGGCGCCCGCCGGGTATATTCCATACCCGTATCCTCCTCCTCCACCGCCCCTCAGCCGCCCGGTGGATTTGCAGAGAGACTGGCCTCCGGGTGGGCTGAGGCCAAGGCTCAGCTCACCAGAGAGGTGGCTCGTCATCTTCTGATGCCAGTGCCGGTTCCGTCATTACATGACGACACCTCTCCCCACTTCCGGACACCAGGGCTTACCCTCTGGGTCCAGAGGAGCAGGACATGCTTCTCCGAGGATTCCCAAAGGTCTGTTCCTCCCCTTGTCGGGAGAGGGAATCTACCTCTTCCTCATCTTCTTCTTCCTCGGACACTTCAGATCCTTCCGATGGTTGTTCTGAGCAAGACGACGAGCCATGCTCTCCGTCCAAGCCCTGCCAAGGACTCCTCCAGTCCCTCCGAGGATCCTTCCTTCACGGAGTTGCTATGAAAGATCCAGGAAGTACATAAGTGGCAATCCTTGGAGCCAGAGCCCCAGCGTAAAAATTTGCTGAGCATCTGGATCTGCCCATCACAGCTCCCACTTTGGTGCCACCCTGGATCGAGCCTCATGCCACCTCATTACTACTGTATGGAACAACCAGCCTTAGCCCCACTTCCCAGGAAGTTGAACAAGCTGTACCAGGCTCCAGAGGGTGTTGACTTTTAGACTCCCACCCTCGTGCTGACTCAGTTGTGATTAAGCGCCTGGCATGGCCGCCTCAACCCAAACATCTTAGCTAGTCTCCACCTGACAAGGAATCCCGCCTTCTGGACCAGTATGGCAAGAAGTTTTTGCGTTTTCCATTCTGGGTATTAGGGCACTGAACTACATTGGCCACATGGGGGTATTACCAGAAGGCAATTCTGAGTGAGGTGGAATCGAAATTGGACTCCCTTCTGGACTGTCAGGTCAAGCAGAAAGTGGCTGACCTCGTCCGCTCTGCACATTCGGCCAGTCGGCACATTCTTCGTGTGACCTATGATGCAGTGGACACTGCTGGGAGATCAGCTTTCGCCCGTGGGTTTATGGCGTCACGCTTGGCTCAGAGTGTGAGGGTTGGTCCCGGAAGTGCAGTCCGGTATCCAGGAGCGCCCTTCCGGGGTTCGGTGCTGTTGGGGGTGATGTCAAGGACATCATTACTGACCTACAGGAGAAGGGGCGGCACTAAGTCTGTCGACTCTATGTACCATCCCTATCAATGGCGCCATCCCTTCGCCAGGCGGAATCGGCCCAAAGCGAGACCACAGGAAAGAGCCACTAGCGTCGAGGCCCTCCAGCTGCCAAGCTACCCCCGCCCAAAAAGCAGCGGGAGCTTCAGCTGCGGCACTGCCCACACCACCTGACTCCTTCCTCTCCCACTACCTCTGGGCTTCCCGGAGGAACCGTAGGAGGAGGTTTACCCTCCACCTTCCGGGCTGGGAGAGGATAACATCGGATTCATGGGTGCTCCAGCTAATCGCAGAAGGACACTCAGTAGAGTTTCTGCAGAAACCACCTCGTCACCCTCCCCAAGGTCGTCATACTCTTGGGAACATCATCTTCTGGTCCAGGAAGAAATCTCAGCACTCTTGCTGAAAGGGTGATAAAACCTGTCCCCTTCCCTTGCAAGGAGCGGTTACTATTCCCACTTTTCCTGTTCCCGAAGAAGACAGGAGATGTAAGACCTATTCTAGATCTCAGTTCCCTAAACCTTTTGTGGAGTACAAGAGGTTCAGGATGCTCTCACTGCAGAGCCTTCTGCCCCTCCTCCACATGGGCCAGTGACTCTGTGCTCTGGATATGCAGGGCGCTTACCTGCACATAGCTATCTGCCCGTCTCACTGCAAATATCTTCGTTTTGCTTTCCAGGGGACCACTACCAGTTCAAGGCACTTCCATTTGGCCTCTCCTCGGCCCCTGAGTATTTACCAAATGCCTTGCAGGTGGTGGTGGCCTACCTGCGCACCGGGGGTACAGGTTTTCCGTACCTGGACGATTGGCTCCTGGTGGCCTCGTCAGGAAGAACTCCTCACTGTCTCTCCTCACCCAGCAGGTCTTTGCCCATCTGGGTATTACCATCAACCATTCCAAGTCCCACTTGATCCCATCCCAGAGGCTTCAGTTTATTGGGGCGATACTAGACACAACCCTAAGCAGGGCCTTTCTGCCTCCGGACAGGGCAGCCACACTCCAGACTCAGATAAGCCTGTTGTCTGGCGTGGGCGAGGTCAATGCAAGGTCAGTTCTTCGCCTCCTTGGGCTTATGGCGGCAGCTATCCTGACAGTTCCTCGCTCGGCTCCAAATGAGGGTCTCTCAGTGGATGCTTCGCTATCAATGGATCAGTTGGTCCTAGTCTCCTCCCATGAGTCGAGATTTACAATTTTGGATGGTTCAGTGAACCTTCTTGGGAGTTCCATTCTTCCTTCCTCCTCCTCCTCCCTCCCAGACACTGACCACAGGCCTCGGTTGAAGGTTGGGGAGCCCATCTTGGTCCACATCGGACCCAGGGCTGTTGGTCAAGCTCGAGCAATCACTGCACATCAATGTGCTTCGAGCTTTGGGCGGTGCTCATGCTCTCCAGGCCCTCCACCTGCATCATCTTCCAGCCCACCTAGCTGTCTGGATGGACAATATTGTGTGTATGGTACATCAACAAACAGGGCGGAACTCGGTCCTCACCTCTCTGCAGGGAGCGATGAGAGTCTGGGATTGGGCAGCACACCGACCTTCACCTCATGGCAGTTCATGTTCCGGGGTCGAGAACTCCTAGCAGACAAACTAAGTCGCTCGTCTGCTCAAGCTCTCAAGTGGGAGCTGGATCAGGGGTCCTAGCGATATCTTTCTACATTGGGGAACACCTCAGGTGGACCTGCTCGCTTCACCCCAAATGCAAAACTTCCCGAATTCTGCTCGCTCGTTCAAGAGCGAGGCATTTTCTGGAGGCGCTCTGTCTCTAGATTGGAGGGACAGATTCGTCTTTGCCCCGATTCTTCTGATCCAGCGTGTCTTGCAGAAACTAGGTTCAGAAGGAGCATGAAAGATTCTGATCGCTCCTTTCTGGCGCTGTCAAGTTTGGTTCTCTTCAACAATACTCAGAGGCCTCCTCTTCCTCTTCCGCTGTCACGGATTCTATTGACCCAGGATCAGGGGACCCTGGTTCATCCAGGTCTCAAGTCCCTTCAGCTACATGCATGGCTGCATACATAGCTCAAGCCCGCTTTGGGGTTTCTCCCAGGTGGCTGAGATCTTGGTGGAGCTAGAAAGCCCTCCACTAGGTCTACTATGCCGTGAAGTGGAAACAGTTCTCAATGTGGGCCGCTTCAAAAGGCTTGAGCCTTTCTCTTGCTTAGTTGGGTGACTGCTGGAGTACCTCGCCATCTCTTGAGCCTGGGTCTTAGTCACTCGTTTCTGAAGAATGCCGCATGGTGGCCATTTTAGCTCACCATATTCCCTTCGCAGATAGGACGTTTGCTCAATTAGAAGTCTCTAAGACTTTCCTCAGAGGGGTTCTTCACTTGAGACCCCCATCCGCGTTCCGCCCTCCTTGGGATTTGAACTTCATTCTTGGAAAACTTACTTTGCCTCCTTTTGAACCAGTGGCCTCAGCAGACATGAAGTTCCTTTCATGGAAGACTCTCTTCTAGTGGCCATTACCTCTGCTCGGAGGATTTCCGGAGCTCCAGGCCCTGATGTGAAAATCCCGTACTTGATTTTTCGCAAGGAACGTGTGGTTCTGTGCACCAATCATAAGTTACTCCCCAAGGTGGTAGCGGAATCTACATTGGACCAGTCCATAGAATTACCCGCCTTCTTACGCAGTACTCCAATCAGGGGAGTATCTACTTCACACTGTGGACGTTCACCGCATTTTGAGATACTACACTAACAGAACAAAGGATCTCAGAAAGACTGATCAACTTTTGTCTCTTTTGCCCCAAAGAGAAGGCAATGCTGTTTCCAAGCAATGCCTGTCTAAATGGTTGGCTCATTGCATCACCTTCTGTTATGACAATACAACAAGATCCTTCTGGGTCAAATAAGAGGTCACTCAACCGAGAGGTTGCCGCCTCTGCAACATGTTTCAAAGATTGTGTCACGGTGACGACATTTGTGCTGCCGCCACTTGGACTTCTGTCCATACATTTTACAAAACATTACAGTTTGGATATTGCCTTTTGCCGTGAGAGCAGGCTTCAGGCTCGCTGTTCTGCAAGGCCTTCTTTCTTAAGGCCTTCACAGCTAGAGGATCTGCTTTGAGTAGTTTCCTCCTCCGTGTGCTTCTTCTTGTTCCAGACTGCTTGAGACTCAGTCCTATATTAATTACCTACTGCAAGAGCCATCTCGAGTAAGATAGTACAGTTACGTAAAAACTTACTGTAACAGTAGATCCTCGAGAGAGGCTCTTGCAGTAAATACCTCTCCGCCCTCAGCCCCTAAGCTTTTTCAGCTCCTTTTCAGTGAAGGAAATATCCGCTTCTCTTCGCCTGGTCTCTCGTGGCCTGTGGCGGGAAAGAACTGGAAGGCGGGCATGAGGGACCGCCCCTTTATACCGCGTCTCTGACACCAGTCACCTGACATGGGGTGGTCCTTGCGGAGACTGCTAGCTAGAAATGTTTCTGTGGGGTCCGCCGATGTCAGTCCTATATGTATTACCTACTGCAGAGCCTTTCTCGAAGATCTACTGTTATGGTAAGTTCTTACATAACTGTACTTTCCATCTGGTGTCAGTGAAAGGGTCTGGAGCCCTTATTCTGTTCTGTGGCTGACATTCTCGACTACCTTTGGTCTCTCTCCAAAGGCGTCCTACGGTCGTCGACCCTTAGGGTGCACCTGGCAGCCATTTCTGCTACGGCGCGGGCGGTCAGCTGACATGGCGCAGGAGATGTTGGTGGTGCTTTTCAAAGGCTTGGATCACATATTCCTCTGGTGCGTGAACCTC
This sequence comes from Neoceratodus forsteri, assembly GCA_016271365.2. NCBI lineage: Eukaryota > Metazoa > Chordata > Ceratodontiformes > Ceratodontidae > Neoceratodus > Neoceratodus forsteri. The sequence continues at coordinate 494,552,695 of CM028131.1, read as the reverse complement.
CACTTCCGTGAGATCTGTTGCTGGTTTTGGCAAAGCTCATGGGCAAACCATTCGAACCCATGCACAAGTGTGAACTGTCACACCTGTCGTGAAGACTGCCTTCCTGGTGGCCATCACATCAGCCAGAAGGACAAGGAGCTCAGGCGCTTTCAGTGGACTCCCTTATCTGATCTTTCACAGTGAAAAGTTGTCCTGTGCCACACAAAATTCCTTCCGAAGGTGGTATCAGAGTTTCACCTTAATCAGGTATTGAGACTGCCAGTGTACTATCCGAATTACACCTCGGACGCAGAGTACAGGCTCTATACCTTGACCTGAGATGTGCTCTCCTATTACAAGGGAGAGGGCGGAAATTCATGGAGAGGTTCGCCAGCTGTTTGTCATCTATGCTGAAGCCGCTTCTGGCAGACCTGCAGAACAAACAGACCATAGCAAGATGGATTACATCATGCATAGGTCTGTGCTATGAGTTAGCAGGCAAGGAGCCTCCCAGAGGGATGAGAGCTCATTCTACCCGGCATACTGCTGCATGGGTGGCTGCTTCCAGGGACATCCCTATCCAGGAAATCTGCCGGTTGCTACCTGGAAGTCAGCAAACACCTTCATTACCCACTACCCCATCGACCTTGAGTCATGCCGGGATGCTGATTTTGGAGCTTTGGTTCTCCAATCTTTATTTCCTAAGTAGGGGTGTGTGCCTTGCCTTCCTCCTCCTCCTGGAGAACTGCTTGAGTCTGCCAAGAAGTGTGGTTGAACAACATATCCATGCTCCTAGAAGAAGAGGTTACTCACCTGTAACAGTAGTTCTAGGAATGGTATATGTTCATCACACACACCCACCGACCTCCCAACCGGGCGCACAACCTTGCTTCCAGCGGGCTAAAGATCTGGCGCCATGGGGCAGGCAGGGTATATACCACCGGTTGGGTGGGAGGAGCCAACAAGACTTCGGCAAGATTTAAAAGTGGTGAGGGACATGCCAATGAGTGTGGATGAACAACATATCCTAGAACTACTGTTCTGGGACATGATATGTTGTTCATCCACACTGTCTGGCAGGTATCTTTGCCGCTTTAAATCTTGCCGGAAGGTCTTCAGTTGCTCCCACCCCACCCGTAAACTCTCGGCTCGCCCATGACACCAGATCTTCCTTACCGCTTGGAAGCTCAGGTTCCCTCCTTAACGCTCCATGATAAGACTGGTTCCTAATTCTTCGGTTTCCGAATTTAAAAGTTTTTGCATTTATAGACTTGATCTTCTATCCGTCGCGGCTCGATGGACAAATCGACTCGGTTTCGGAGGTGCCCTTGTGGGCGAAGATGTGTCTCGGACGGATCCGCACTCCATGTGTGTCTACTGTTCAGGTCTTGAGCACGACCCGCGAGGCTTGCGACCTGTGCTCTTCCTTCTCAGCCCTCGTCCTCGAAGACCGTGCTGCCCGTTTACAACTGGGGCGCCCTGAGAAGCGTTTCCTCTGGTGAAGTCAAAGAGACCTGGTCGGCGGTTTCACTGACGGCGGCTCGGCGGATCAGCTAGAGCAGATGATCGGCCCTCGAAGAGGAAGCGGCGCGAACCACATCTTCCTTGACCGCAGCATTTATCCCGCTTTCCTGGGTTCCTCTTACACAGCTTCCTTTAAGGAGCTTTGTCTGTCCCTCTCCACTAGAGGAGAGGGACCAGCGTCTGCTGGACCTTCTTCTCGGTCCAAGAAGAAAGACAAGGTAAGTCCCTCCGTCGGCGCTCTTGGGAGGCGGGAAAGGTCCCTCTCCCGGTTGTCGGCCATCGACTTGATCGATCGTTCGGCTTCGACCACTGGTCTCACGCAGTGTCCCGTCAGGCCAGTTGACCCGAACTCCGTCGACATCTTTCTCGACCCGTTGGGCTGACGGGTTGTCGACCGGCAAGCCGAAAATCCGCTCTCACGGTTCCCCGGTGGAGTTGAGGATGCCGCAGGCTTGCCAGTGCCTCGGTTCCGGAGCCTCGGGTGAACCCTCCGAGCCGAGGAGGACCGGTTCCACCGGCCCCTCGCGACTGTCCTTGGAAGGCCGAGGTTCTCGGTCTCGGACTTCTTCACGGTCCAGCCGATCCGCCGTCATGGGCGGTCTCGCACCAGCGGCAAGCGGTGCCGCCGTCCTCATCCTCCTCCTCGGATGAGGAAGCTTCGGCGTAAATTCGTCGGCGATACAAAGGACCTCATGTGGCAACAGCTCCTTCTGACCGGGACCAAGCCGGCGCGTCGCTTCCCCCGGCCATTAAGTGGCTGTACGAGCGGCCGAAACAACCCCTCGTCTTACCAGAGGAGCCTGTTCCCAGGCCAGTTGTTCGCCAAAACCAGCTGCTCCACCGATTCCAGTGGAACCTCCGCCTCCACAGCCACTGTTTGGGGCTCCGACCAAGAACTCTCGGTCGGCTCAGGGTCTGCCCATAGTCTGTCGGTCACCCTCACTCCCGATCGCCTCGGCAGGTGGAGGTGGCTCAGTCCGAGGCAGTCTTTGTGGACTCTTCTGAGTCCGATGATGATTCCTCCCTCTTCTCCAGGCGAGTGGACTTGGAGTCCTCTGGAGGTCAGTCGCTGGACGACAGCCCTTCGTCCTTCCTGGGTTTGCTCAGGCTCATCTCGGAGTCCACGGGATGCAGCTTGAGCCCGTTCAAGCGGGCCAAGTATCCTCACGGAGATATTGGACTGAGGATTCCCCTGTGGAGGCCTTTCCTGTGGCCGAGGCCATTTGGGCCCGGCCTTGGAGTTCTGGCAGCGCCTGCTTCTGCCCTGTGCCTTCGGCCAGGATGGCCAGGAAGTATGTGGTCCCACGGTTCCCTGTCCGGTTTCTCGGAACATCCCTCAGCTGAGGAAGTTACCGACAGCGTTTTCCGCGTGCTGGAAACGCTAGGACGTGGACAGACCTCCTGACAAGAAGTCCAGAAATTGGACTATACTGGTGAAAAGTCTCACGCTGCTCCCTTGGCCTTCATCAGGCCAGTTCGGCCGTGCTTATGGCACATTTCTCCCATGCCCTGTTGGGCTCCCTGGACGAGGTAGTCCCTCATCTCCCGCTGACCTGCAGACCACAGTTAGGCAGGTGCGGGACCAGGACAGAGGCGGTGGCCAAGCAGCAACTTCAGACTGCTCTGGACATTGGGCTCATCGCCAGGTCAGTCGCGGCCACGGTGGCTATGCCGCGGGCATGGCTGAGGATATCCACTTTCAGAGCAGATACCCAGCACAAATTGGCGGATGTCCCTTCCTGGGGACCGACCTCTTCGGCCCTGGAGTGGAAGGCCACCTCGAAAAGTCCAATGCCACTTTGGACTCGGTCTCATCCGCTCAAAGGTTCAGGGGCCGCAGACCATGACAACCCTTTCGTCCATCCGGCGCCAGCAGTCGCCCGGCCAGCAGCATCAGGGCCAGCAGGCTTGCACTAAGGCCCCAACCCAAGCCCGCGGCTTCCTCTTCCAGGAAGCAGGGAGGTAAGGCCCAGGAGGTCCTCGGCCGGTCCTTCCTCCAAGCCTGCCCAGTGATGGGTTGAGGGGTGTCGCCCCAACCCCGTCGCCTGCGCCCCAGGTGCCCCGTGGGGCGGCTCCCACTTTCTTTCCGCCTGGTCCGTTATCACCACAGACCGTGGGTGTTGGAGGTGGTGGGAAAGGCCTGCCTCTGGAGTTCGAGCAGGCTCCACCCTTCAGAGCCGTCTCACCTCGGGGGCCTCGGGTCCAGCCTCGCTGTCAGCTTGCCGAGCCGACATCGCTCTCCTCCTCGAGAAGGAGGTGATAAGAGGTGGCGGACCCCCCTCAAGCCCGGGTTCGTGTCCAGGTACTTACTGGTTCCGAAGCGGACGGGGGTGGCGCCCATTCTCGACCTCACGACCTAAACAAGTTCCTAAGGTCTCGAACCTTCAGGATGGTCACTCTGGCTCAGATAATACCATCCTTGGAACACGGCGTGTGGTTCTGCTCTCTGGACCTGAAGGATGCGTTCTTTCACGTCCCTATCCGTCCGTCACCTCAGAGGTTCCTTCGCTTTTGAGCGGAGGGATCCTTTGAGTTCAAGCCATGCCCTTTGGCTTATCTCCAGCTCACAGGGTCTTCACCAAATGCATGGCAGTGGTGACAGCATTCCTGCGGCTCCGAGGGTCGGGTTTACCCTTACCTGGACGATTGGCTGATAGCAGCCCCTCCAGACAGGAGGTGGAGCGGTCCAGAGATCTGGCCCTGCAGGTTTGCTCTCAGGTCGGCCTCCTCATCAAGCGAGGCCAAGTCGGAACTCGAGCGAAGCAGGTGATTCTTTTCATCGGGCAGAGCTCGACTCTCTTGAGCCAGGGCACGCTCCCGCAGACATGGTCGAGGTTCTTTCCTCCTTTGCCCAGTCATTTCTGGTTGGGCAGTTGCGCCTGCCGGGACTTCCTGCGCCTCCTGGGTCTCATGGCGGCTTGTACCAGCGTGGTCCGTTGGGCCCGCTGGAACATGCGCCCCTTCAGTGGGGCCAGGCTGAGCCAGTGGTCCCAACGCTGCGATCCATTGGACCAGCTAGTGACGGTGACCCAGGGATGTGGAATGCTCTCCAGTGGTGGACCGTTCCAGTTCATCTGCAGGAGGGCATCCCGTTTGTCCGCCCGGCCGACGGTCTCTCTATCGACCCGATGCCTCTCTGATGGGTTGGGGTGCCCATCTGGGGAACACCGGCGCCACGGCCTCTGGTCCCATGAGAGTCGATGCCACATCAACCTGCTGGAGCTCCGGGCAGTCCGCCTAGCTCTCACCACCTTTGCTCCGTTTCTTCGGGTCAAGTGGTCCGGGTCCAGGCGGACAACACCACGACTATGTACTATCTAAACCGCCAGGGCGGGCGCACTCCATGCTTCTATGCAAGGAAGCTCTCCACATCTGGTCACTCGTGCGCAGCCTGAGGCGGATCTCCTAGCCATTCATGTGGCAGGAGCCTCCAACACCCTGGCCGATGCCCCAAGCCGGATAGGGGCTGTGTCCCACAAGTGGTCTCTCCTGCCGGAGGTAGTACAAGATCTATTCTCCCATTGGGGCACACCTCAGGTGGACCTGTTTGCCTCCAGGGAGAATGCGAGCTGAGGCTGTTCCATGCCTGCCCCCTCAGCAGGGATCGCTGCAGGTGGATGCCTTCTCGAGGCTGTGGACCCCGGGCCTGTTCTCCCTTTCCCCGTTCCCCTTGATGCACAAGGTGCTGCTCAAAGCAAGGAGGGACAAGGCGCAGGTGATTCTGATAGCCCCAGACTGGCCCGCCAGTACTGGTACCCAGATCTCCTCAGCCTCAGCTCCAGGCTCCTGAGGCAGCTTCCAGCTCGCCGGACCTGCTCTCAGTCAATCAGGGAAGGTATTCCATCCGGACCTTCAGTCCCTGCACCTGACGGCCTGGTTCCTGAGCGCTAGAGTTCCAGGCCTTGGGTCTTTCAACGAGGTCCTCAACATAGTTGAGGCGTCCTGTAAGTCGACCAAAAAATGTTCGCCTTCAAATGGAAAAGATTTTCCATTTGGTGTCAGGACAAGGGCCTGGACCCTTCCTCCTGTTCCTTGGCGAGCATATTGGGCTACCTTGGTCCCTTTCTCAACAAGGGCTTAGGTCGGCGGTACCTTAAGGTGCACCTGGCAGCCATCTCTGCTTGCAGTAGCGGGCGGGGAAGCAGTCAGTGGCGCAGGAGAAGGTGGTCTGGCGCTTTTCAAAGGCCTTGAACACATTTCCCCTGCAGGTAGAGAACCTCCACCTCCGTGGGATCTACTGCTGGTACTGGCAAAGCTCATGGGCAAGCCATTCGAACCAATGCACAGGTGTGAACTCTCTCACCTGTCGTGGAAGATCGCCTTCTTGGTGGCTATCCACGTCAGCCAGTAGGATGGGAGAGCTCCAGGCGCTCTGCATCGAGTCTCCTTACCTGGTCTTCCACAGGGACAAGGTTGTCCTGCGCCCCCACCGAAATTCCTTCCGAAGGTGGTGTGGGAGTTTCACGTTAACCAGGTGTTGACTCTGCCGGTGTTCTACCCAACACACCTCGGGCCGAATATGGGCTCCATACTCTGGACCCTAGAGAGCGCTCGCTTACTATAAGGGCTGCGGCTGAAGGAAATTCGGGAGAGTTAGCCAGCTGTTTGTCACCCACGCTGAAGCCGTAGAGACCTGAACCTGGCAGACCTGCAGCCAAGCGGACGATAGGCAGGTGGGTCACCTCCTGCATAGATATCTGCTATAAGTTGGCGGGCATGGAGCCTCCCAGAGGATAAGACTCATTCTACCCGCCATACTGCTGCATCGGTGGCTGCTTCCAGGACGCCCTATCCAGGAAATCTGCAGGGCTGCTACCTGGAAGTCAGCACACCCTTCATCACCCATTACCACATCGACCTTGAGTCACGCCGGGATGCTGGTTTTGGGGCCTCGGTTCTCCAGTCTCTATTCCCTAAGTAGGGGTGTGCGCTTGCCTCCCTCCTCCCGGAGAACTGCTAGAGTCTGCCAGACAGTGTGGATGAACAACATATCCATGTCCTAAAAATACAGGTTACTCACCTGCTTAACAGGAGTTCTAGGAATGTATATTTGTTCATCCTGACTCACTAACCTCCCGACTTGACCTTTACCTGAGCTTCAGCGGGCCAGATCTACGCATGGGGCAGAGCCGAGTTTTACCACCGGTGGGTGGGAGGAACCATGAAGACCTTCCGGCAAGATTTAAAGCGGCAAGGATACCTGCCAGACAGTGTGGACGAACAACATATACCATTTCTAGAACTCCTGTTACAGGTGAGTAACCTGTTCTAAAGTCCCTGCTAAACCAAAGGGGTTATCAGATTTCCAAGTTTTCATATGATTTACATTTTGAGCATGGAGTTTAACCTCCAAAATGCCAGGGAATGATCTGAAATTCTTACTGGCTCATAAGAGTTTTGTGTCAAAAATTATCTAATCTACCTGAGATTAAGGAATAATCAATTCTTGAAAATGTTTTGTATGTTTTAGAGTAAAAGAGAATATTTGCAAGGCAGGAAAAGCTGTCTAAATGGTTCATATAGGTTTAAGTCCACCATTGCTTGCTTCAGCACCCCAGTATTTTCCTTCTTTCTCTCCTAGATGGGGTTCTCTATCAGTCAACTCGATTGACAGGTTAAAGACCCCCATTATAATATTAGAAACAAATTGAGACCGCTCCAGAAAGAAATGCATGAAAAAGCTGGGTCTTCCTGATTAGGCACATACAACAAGGCTAGAGTGACGGGGTGACTATGTAACTGAATGCCTATAATTACAAACTGGCCAGATCAATCTAGAACTGTTTTAACTAAATTATAACCTAAGTGCTTTTTGATAAAATGGCGGAACCTCCGCTTTGTCAGAGTAATATGTAAAGAATCCATCTGCCTGAAGCAGATTTCCAAAATAAGAGGCATCCTTCCTATCAAAATGTTTCTCCTGTAAAATAAGACAATCTTATGCCCCTCCTCTAGCCAAATAGACAACCTTCCTCATTTTAATTCTTTCCTTGCACCCAGTGAGGTTCCAAGACATAACTTTCAATGGCAGCATTGGACACAAAGAAACAACCAGCGAGGCAGCTTGTCCCCTCCTTGCCCCAAGTGTCACCCTGTAACCAGGGTGGGGGGAGTCGCTCCACCGCCGTATAAATCCAACATATACATAGACCAAGGCCAAATTGCTTTTGGCACTATTTGATTCGTCATCAGCTTTTCCTTTATCAACCATGTGCACCCATGCAGTCCTTTTTCAAAAGTACACCATTTAAGAAGAAAATGTTAAATATTTTTTTTTTTATCCAAAGTTAATCATTCTTTTTTTCCAAACTTTTATCAGTTGCTACCACTCTCCAGTCCATGTCCAAACAGTGTTAAAAAGACAAAAGTAGTAAGCTCCCAGCTCAAAGCAAGAAAAAAGACGGAGTGCCTCATATAGATTCCCCAGTGAAAATAGTTAAGAAAGTCTTCCTCCCCACCCCCACCCCAAATACAGCCTGCCTGATGCTAAAGATTGATTTCTGATGTACAAGGCTGTCTACCAAGAAAGAAGAGGAAAACGAGCATTTGTCAATGCGAATGTTTGCTTGCTGGCCTTGGCATTGGTAGCGAGGAGTTACTGAGCTTCATAACAGGAATGGCAGTGAAGTATTCAACTGAAGCTAACCCCACCACCTCCTGCAGAGACTGACAGGCATTGGGGGTGTGCCTTTGGAGTGCGTCAGGCATAGCGGCCATGCCATTTCACCACACCCTACTGCAGACACCGACAAGTGTCACGGTGTGCCTTGAGGGTCTTTGGCCCTTATGCGCCCCATCTCTATCAGGAAAAACGTTGAGATAGGTGTGGTATAGGAGAATGGGGTGAACTTTGGGGCGAAGGGTCCAAGACATACCTCGATGCCTCTCACTGGCTGCAGGGTGTGGAATAGTATAAGCATTACAGGCAAGAATCCCAAAGGCACACCCCACAGTGCCTGTCATTCTCTACAGGGTGGGCGTTATGGTGGAAACCCTAATGCCTCAGGCATTTGTTGGTATTTTCGCTCCAGATTTTCAACATGTGTTTTTGTGACCCCCACCTCGTGAACAGTGGCAATATCAGTTTGTTGGCAGCTGCTTTTGCACAGCGACTATGGCATTTAGCACCACAGGTGCAAAAACACATTCCTAACAGGATGTGAAGAATGACAGCTGTACTGTTCATGGGAGGTGTAAAAACGGCAATGTTGAAAATATGCAGTGAAAATATTAAAAAACTGATGAAGTCATAGCGTGTATAGAAACTGTGCAATGCACACCTGTAATGTAATTAGTTTGGGATTTTTTACAGCAGATTGTCAATACAGGCACTTTGGGACCTCCGATCATGAACAGTGTCACAATGATTTTCTTTATCTGTCCCGAACAATGATTTCCCACAGCGACCACGCATCTATGCGCTGAAAGTGAGAACACATTTCGCCATGGAAAAATGACAGCTGTACTGTTCATAAGGAAGTGTGGAAAAATGCTACTGGTGAAAATCTGGACTGAAAATATTACAAAGTCATGAACTTATGAGGTGCGTGGAAACTGCGCAATGCTCACTCAAAACAGTCATTTTATGGACTTTTGTCATGAAATTTTCAACTTAGCCATTTTAAGACCTCTGCTCATGAACAGTGAAATCTGTCCCAAACATTGCTTTCGACACCGACTGCACCATTGTGCACTACATGTGCGGAAACGCATTTTAGGCGAGATGTGAAAAATAGCAGCTGTACTACCCATAAGAAAGTGTAATAAAATGGCAATGTTGAAACTCTTGGCGGCAAATATAAAATGCGCAAACTTGCGAGTGTGCGAGGGAACTGCGCATAGCGTGGCGCTCCTAAAAGTCATTTTTAGGAATTTTTTCACTAAATTTTCAACATAGCCATTTTAACACCTCTGCTCATGAACAGTGTCACTGTGATTTTCTTAATGTGTCCCAAACATTGATTTCACACACAGACTGTGCCATTGTGCACTACATGCGTAAACACATTTTGGGCAAGATGTGAAAATGACAGCTGTACAGCTCATAAGGAGGTGTGGTAAATTGCAGTGTTGAAAATCCGAGGTGCGAATATTAAAAATTTGCGAACTTACCAAGCATGCATAGGAACTGCGCAACACACGCCGTAAAAGTCATTTAGGAATTTTTTCACTAATTTGCAACATAGGCTTTTTGAGAGCCCACCTTATGAACACTGGCACTGTCGCTTCGCTAATCGGTCCTGAAGTGATTTTGATGTGACTGCAAAATCACCCTTCGGCCAGATTAACGCCATGACAGTTCAAGAATTCATGAGAGAGGGTCCAAAAACCCCATGTTGAAAATTTGGTGCCAAAATTCAAAAAATGCCTGAGATATGCATTAAAGTTGAAAACCCTATTTATTGCATTATACAGCTTACCGGCATTTCCTCAGTTCACGGTCGGCTTTGAATAGTGCAGACGTGTTCCCGGTCCACTGAAGATCATCGCGCCAAGCTCCAGAGGTAAGTATGGGGTGAGGGGTGTGTGGGAGGCAGGGTGCACAGTGGGTGGGCGCAGGTGGGCTGAGAGACCCCGAGGAGCGTTTGTTTACAGGTTTTTTTTTATTTTTTTTATTAAGGAAGACGATGCGGGATGTTTGCCATGCTGGGCGGGCTCCTAGCGTGGCAGCTGTAAGGCTGTTTGGGGGGCCTGCCATGGCGGGGATTGGGCACCTCCGTCAGCCCATATGGACTTGTGCCACGCTGGGGTGGGCTCCCAGTGTGGCAGCTGAAACTTTTTTTTTGGGGCGTGGAGCCAACGGGGATTGGGCACCCCTGTCAGCCATACAGTATGTGCGCAGGGGCGCAGAGCACGACATGCGCGGCAGTGGGGGTGGAGCTGCTCACTGAAGCGTAACTGTGTGGCACTGCATTTTCAACTGCTGTCGAGACAGCTGCAGAGTTGATTGAGAACCGCGACCGCGCCGAGAACACACTGACTGAATTGGAAGATGGCTACCACACTTCCGAAAACTCGGATGACGGCACTATGTTTCTTGCACATGTGTGCAAGCAAACATAAAAAGGAGAAAAAACAAACCAAGTGTCCCAAACACTGTTGGACATTCCCTCACCCCATAAGGATGCTGAATCCTCACTGTACACGAAGATATGGTAAGGACTTTTGGAGGAGGCAGTCCTCTACCCATCCTGCCACCCCGCCCAGTTAAAACACTAGAAACTCTCTCATCATAATCCTAATCTTTATGGCCTCCACAAAAGAGTGGAGTAAACCAACTACTTATAAGTTTCTAAGCCCTCTCCCACCCCCTACCCTGCAACCTATCATATGTATCTGATAAAGAAGCACAGAATCCCCTCGCCCCCACCAGAAAAGGAGGGGATTTACTGAGTCGAAGTGCCAGAGGGATCCCCAGGGTCAGGATCCCTCTGGTAATGACCTGCACATTTTCTTAACAGCTCTTCCACTGCCAAAGGAGAGTGAAAATACATATTTTTCCTGTCTTAGTTTACCCTCAGTTTGGCAGGATACAAGAGGGTGAAAGAGGTTCCTTCTTTCCTTAATCTATCTCTGTGTCAAAACTTTTCCTCTTCATTAAGCTGTTAGGTGGCATGTCGGATAAATCTGTAAAACCATACCATTGTGGTACAAGCCTTTTCTGCTCTCGCTTTATACAAGTATACTTTATACTTTGTCTTGAAATTTCAGAGGTTTTACATACATAAACCTGGGTCTGCAAGCTCACCCTCCGAGCCAGAGGCACAGTGCATTCTGTTTAAGTCAATCTTTTATTTATTTATTTATTTTATTTATTTCTATCTAGGATTACAATACCTTTGAGCGAGGCTCTTTACAAAGGTTCCATGTCAGCGTGTTCTGGGAAAGGCAGGCCCATTGCTTTATTAAGTAATTCTCCACAATACTGTAGTGGATCCCTCTCCTCTACACCCTCTGGCAAGTTGCCAATCTTTAGGTTTGCCTTTCTTGACCTAGACTGAAGGTCTTCAAGCTTTAACTTTAAAGACTCCAGTTTTTTATTGCTGTTTTCCAAAGTGTTAGATATTTTGGGAAGATTGAGGATGATCACACTTAATCACGATTCACACTCCGTGGTTCTAAAGATAAGGATTCAATTTTTCTGCCACTTCACCAAATCTCTGGGTTAGAGATGTAACTGCCATGTTCAAATTTTCAAAGCCTTGCCTCATTTCCTTTAGGATAGCTTTATGGGCTTTTCCAGAATTATCCTCTGGATCTTCTAGAAAGTCATTTTCACTATCAGAACCCTAATTCTTGTCATTATCATTATTTGTTCCTTTCCTGTTCCCCTCCTCCCTTCTTGTCTTTGCCAGGACTCTTACTCACCTTCTGTTTTGCTGGAAGAGGTCGTATTTTCTACAGCTTTCTACCTGGCTTGTGCTTTTTGGTAAGAATATGATACAAGCATACAGGAGATCTTATAAGAATAGGAGGTTTGGGCCCTTTATCTCCTCCCTGTCCAGTACTCCTTTGCTTGTATTTTTCTTTTTCTGTTTTTAGTGCCTTTGTTATCCCTTTTAAGAGGTGAGTTTTTCTTTTCTTCTGGCTGCTTAGTGATGGGAGTTGATTGTTTTCCTTTTACTAGGAAAGTAGCAAAATTAGAAGAAGCTGTAAAACTGGATGGTATATTAAAGGGAAAAATGGGTGCTGACAGGGCTAGTGGCTGCTAGTATAGGTTTTTCCCTAATACCACTGGATCCAAACACTAAAAATCCCTCCACTGGCTTTGTCCAAGTGGAGTGGTTACCTAAGTAGCTTCTGTAGCTAAGTTGTTTGATGGTGCAGTGAAGTTCTTCACACTCTCATCTTGCTTCCAGTTGAAGTCGAGGAGAGTAGCTTGAAGGTGGTGAGTGGACCTGAATATCTTGACTGGATACAGGGTCGGAGTAGGAGTGGTAACTGTTGATGCCGAGTTGGCTAGTTGGTAACTGGTTGGCTAACGCGCAAACTCACGTACTGGCTTTAACAGACTCGACATAGCCTATCACAGTAGATCGTGGAGAAGGATGCCGATACCACGTTGTCAAATAAAAAAAAAACAATTTTACATCTTAGGGCCACACTGCTACCGTTTATTCTCTGCTACTAGTTTCCGACAAGAAGGCCCACACCACGCTTCCTTAGAACATACAAGGCAACTGGCATACTCAAGTGAGAGGAAGAAAAGAAAACGTTCAGCGCACAGCGTACGGACAGATATTTTAGGGCAAGTTCTGACTTAGTGTGAAGAGGTTTCACACCGCTGTTCCCAGTTGAAAATCATGGTGAGATAAAATCTGTCTGGGTGGACCAGACGAGAGGACCATGCTCCTCTTCGGTACAGCTAGCTCATTCAGCCCCGCATACTGACAAGCGCATAATTATGTGGCTCTCCCATCAAGACCGGAGATGCTAGGCTCTTGCTGAGTTAGAAGTGTTCTGCTAGTAAAAAAGTTCTAGTTCTTTAGTCAGCTGCTCCTTGCTGTGAAAGCAGAATTCCTGTCTGCCAAAGCTAGCAGCAGGGAACTGTAATTGGAGACACCTGGCTTTTACTACCTAAGCCACACCCCAATTAACTTCTCTCCTGACTTGGCAAATTAAGAGTTGATACAGTCCCCTTCCCAACATAGAATAACAGACTGAATTTCTTTTTTTTTCTTTCTTTTTTTTGTATCCTAAATGAGACCCCCACTTCTAATAAAGTATTTGTTGCTTAATCCCAACAGGCACTGATTTATGCCGAGTTAGAAGTGTTCTATTAGTAAGAAACATTCCAGCTCTTTAGTCAGCTGCTCCTTGCTCTGAAAGCAAGATCCCTGTCTGCCAAAAGCTAGCAGCAGGGAGGGAGAGGCAGTAGGGTGATGATTCTCCTTTACCTCAGAGGTTGGTCCAGTATTAACTAGGATCAGGGGTACTCAGATTATAGAAAGTGGTTACGCACTGGAATTCACCCAGATTCCACCAGACAACCCACCAGTTCCCACCCATTGCTCCCCATCCCATGCGGGCCTCATCCGGCAGAAATCCAAGCCCTCCGAGCAACAAAGCAATCCAGGCAGTGCCACTAAGTCAAAGAGGAAGGGGATATTACTCCCACTTCTTCCTAGTCCCAAAGAAGACGGGGACCTTCATCCCATCCTGGATCTCAGTCAGCTGGACTATTTAATTGAATACAAAGGTTTAGGATGGTAACACTGCCAGGATTGTTGCCCATGTTTCGCCAAGGGACTGGCTCTGCCCCTGGACAACAGGATGCATGTATGCATATCAAAATCTGCCGTACCACAGAAGATACCTTCACTTCTCCTTCCTGGGAGAGCACTACCATTTCCGAGTGCTGCGAAGGTCTTTCCTCCGCACCTCGGTGTTCATGAAGTGCCTGCTGGTGATGGCAGCACCTCAGGAGGCAGGGACATTACATCTACCCCTTCCTTAACTGGCTCCTGACAGCTCCCATAAGGGAATAGCTGTGTCACACACTGGAAAGTACCTTCCAACTGTTCCAAGACCTGTGGGTTACCTTGAATCTTCCCAAGTCATCCCCTGGCCCAGTCAGAGATTACAATACATAGGGCCATCTTAGACACCATCCAGAGGAGAGCCTTTCTCCCTCAAACAGGGCAGATTGACTTGGAGGTCATTTCCACAAATTGACTCCATCCAGAATGGTGCTACAACTGCTAGGCCATATGGCAGCCAAAGTTGTGACAGTACTCTTAGCTTGCCTACACATCAGGGTTCTCCAGTGGAACCTGAGGGTACAATGGGACCATGTTTGGACAGTCTCGATCAGCCAGTTATGATCTCCAAGGCAGTGCATCAGATTTTGGAGTCGTGGCTCACTCCCTCCCAGCTAGAGTCTGGTGCTCCTTTCAAAATCCTAGTCTCAGTGGATTCTGACAACGGATGCCTCGGGACTAGGATGGGGTACATTTCAAAGACCATCACACCAGAGGGATGTGGATCTTTGAACGCAACTTCCACAACAATGTTCTGGAGAGGAGAGCTATTCTGTACACCTTACAGGCATTCCAGATGGTCCATCTTCCAGGCCCCTACTGATCCACAGACAACATGCTGGTGGTCTTCTACATCAATAAACAAGGGGGGCACACTCTTATCCCATTTGAAGAGAAGCCATGAGAGTCTTGTACTGGGCAGTGGGGCACAACCAGGAATTCACAGCGGTTCATGTTCCAGGAGTACAAAACACCCTATCTGACCGCCTCAGCTGCTCTCGGTTTCAGGCTCATGAGTGGACACTACTACAGGACGTAGTAGATGGCCTTTTTCAAAAGATGGGACTTCAGAACTGGACTTCTTTGCATCCCCACTCAACACCAAACTTCCTGATTTCTGCTTGCTAGATCCAGGGCCTGGTATTTTTAGTAAGACTCGTCCCTCTCTTGAACTGGGAGACTCCTGTATGCCTTCCCTCCCTTCCCACTGCTTCAGAGAGTACTGCTCAAGCTACAAGTGGAACGAGCCATCATGATTTTCATAGCACCATTCTTGCCTCGACATATTTGGTTCCCGTTGCTCCAGCAATTGGCAGCAGAACCTCAAATTCCTCTACCCCTGTCTCCTCGCTTGCTCTCCCAGGAGTGAGGTACTTGGTACACCAATCTCCAGTCTCTGCACCTGCATGCATGGTTCCTGCTGACTTAGTCAGGGACCAGGTACAGGGTATCCACAAGGTTGCAGAGGTTCTAATGGCCACCTGAAACCCTCGACCAGGGCCACAGGCCCTCATATGCCTTGAAATGAAAGTGCTTCTGCCTATGGGCTTCTCCCATCACTTGAATCCGTTCGGCTGTTCGGTGAATTTGGTCCTGAAATATCTTTTCCCTGTCTGATGCGGGACTCCGCTATTTATCCATAAAGGTACACCTTTTGCACTGTCAGCCTGTCATGTACCAGTGGATGGCAAGACACTGGCACAAATGAACCTGTCCCCACCTTTTTATGAGGTATAATGCACATGAAGCCAACCAGGCAGGACCCTATTTCTCCATGGGATCTCTTATTCATGTTAGAAAAACTTCGTTGCCTCCTTTTGAGCCAGCGCGGGTTGCGAGCCACTTCCTGTCTTGGAAGCATTGATTTTACTTCAAGGGTTCCTGCAGTATGTCTTCATTATAGGACTGCACCCTGGCGTCAGGATCGCCGCGGCAAACTTGTAGCTAGCAGTCATCAGCGGGGACCGTTCCTGTCGTGGAGTGACTGACTTGGCGTGACTATAAAGGGGTGGTCCCCACGTCGCATAGTATCGTCTGGCTACACGCTGCAGAACAGCTTTCAGTCGCCTCCATTTTACTTGGTGAATTTTCTGTTTGTTTTTTCCTCACATTATAACAGTGTATGTCATCCTGTTGGCCCAGGAAGTGGTCCAAGTTACGCGCAAGCAGATTCCGTCTGACGGGATGACAGTTCCCAGTGTGTCCTCTGCCTGGGCCTAAACATAACTCCACCGAGTGCTCTGTTGTCAGGGCTTCAACCAGGCCACGTGCACCCATCGCAAGAGAACAGTCGATGCCCATTTGTTGACCCAGAGACTGGCACTGATGGAGAAAGAGCTCCAGGGGCTGAGGAAAGATTGTCGTCGCCAGCCCTGGAGAAAAGGACAATGAAAGACGCCAGGAGCAGAGCCGTTCTCCTCAGGGAAGTCCAACCAGACAGCTGATGCTGACCAGGGTGGGTCCTCCACCTCCAAGAGCACCCCACCTCTAGGGCCGCCTTCTGCTCCGGCAGACCAGGCAGCGCCCCCGCCAATGTTAGTGGGCAGTCGGGGTTGCCTCTTAGGAGGATCTTTCTGGGATTCCTGCTTTGAGCCCTGCACGCTAAGTCGCCCTCCAGCTCTGGTGCCCGGCTCAGGCGATCAGCCTGACTCTAGCCTTCCGGCTTCTGTCCAGCCTGGCCGCCACCAGTAAGTCGGTCGGCGGCTCCTCCATCGATCGCGTGACTGTCACCTCTAAGTCTGATGTCGCACCTTCTGGCACCTAAGTGGTGTCTTCTCTCCTGTCTGACTCCCTGTGGACCCCGGCGCCAGGCAGAGGCTGCTCAGATCCCTCCTCATCCCCTCAGGGTTCTCCCTCCAGGGATTCGCTACCATCATCCGACCTTTTGGGGCCTGATTTCCAAATCCCTCTTCCATCGGATACTCTTAGACCTGTCGACAGGGCTCTACCTGATATCACCCTCACTGGACTCTCTTCCACCGACGGATCCTCTCCCTCGCTGGACACATTTGGGGGTGGTATGGATCCTACTCCTGCAGGACCTTCTGGGATCCCATAGAAACATAGAAGTCGGCGGCAGATAAGGACACATGAGCCCATCCAGTCTGCCCATTTCTTTTTCTACCTTATAAATGTGCCATCGACCTTTGCTCTGTCAGTGGCCTATCTATTCATAGTCATTTATATTGCTCCTTATGCCTATCCATGCCTGTTTGAAGCCCTGCACTGTATTCATAGCCACCACTTCTTGTGGTAAGCCATTCCAGCCATCCACCACCCTTTCTGTGAAAAAAATTTCCTCCATTCCCCTTAATCGGCCTCCTCTAATCTCATGCTGTGTCCTCTTGTCCTGCTATTTTTCTTATATTCAAACATGTTAGACTCTTTCACCTTGTTTATGCCCTTAAGGTGTTTGAATGCCTCGATCATATCACCTCTCTCCTCCTTTGCTCAAGGGTATACATATTGAGCTCCGTTAATCTGTCCTCATATGTCTTCTGATGCAGTCCCTGCACCATTTGGTTGCCCTTCTCTGGACTGCCTCAATTTGTTAATGTCCTTGTGAAGGTGTGGCCTCAATATTGCACGTACTCCAGATGGGGCCTAACCAGTGTCTTGTACAGAGGATTATTACCTCTTACGACTTGTGATACCCCTACTAATGCACCCTAACACCCCCTAGCCTTACCTACTGCTTTGGAGGTCTGCTTGGATGATTTTAGGTCATCAGTGATGATAATGCCCAAGTCTCTTTCTTCCTTTGTGACTGCTAGCAACTCCTCCCAGCCGATAGGTGGCTTCAGGGTTCTCTTCCTATGTGCATGATTTTGCATTTCTTGCATTAAATCCCAGTTGCCACTCTTCTGACCATTCTGCTAGTTTATCCAGATCTCTTCTCATTCTGCCCACCCCATCTGGATCATCTACTCTGTTGCAGATCTTGGTGTCATCTGCAAACAGACAAGCCTTACCCTCTAGTCCATCTGCAAGGTCACTAATGAAGATGTTGAAGAGGACTGGCCCCAGGACTGATCCCTGAGGTACCCCACTTGTGACTTGCATCTCTTCTGACTGTATACCATTTACCACCACTCTCTGTTTTCTGCCCGTCAACCAGTTTGCCACCCAGTTGACCAACTTCTGACCCACCCGAGCCTACCCAGCTTATTTATCAATCTTCTATGGAACAGTGTCAAAAGCTTTGCTGAAGTCAAGGTAGGCGACATCAACTGCTCCCCTTGGTCCACCACTCTGGTTACCCAGTCAAGAAATCTATGAGATTAGTTTGACAGGACCTTCCTTTGTAAACCCATGCTGTCTTGGATCCTGTGCCCTATGGATTCCAGGTGTTGCACTATCCTTTCCTTAAGGTGCCTCCATAATCTTGCCCACTACTGAGGTAAGACTGACCGGTCTGTGGTTCCCCGCCTCCTCCTGCTACCACTCTTGTGGGCGGGATCACATGAGCCCTTCTTCAGTCTTCTGGGACCTCTCCTGTGCTCAGAGACTCACTAAACAATTCTGCTAATGGCTCTGCTAGTTCCTCCTTTAGCTCCTTAAGTACCCTGGGATGTATGCCATCAGGTCCCATTGCCTTATCCACCCTGAGCTTAACAAGCTCTTGTAGGACCCTTTCTTTGTGAAGGGAGTAGTGCTCACCTCCCTCCCCCTGTGTCCATGATGCTGAGCTGTGGGCTGTGCCCTACCTTCTCTTCAGTAAATACTGAGCAAAAGTATCTATTTAGGATAGATGCCTTTACAGGGTCCTCCTCCTCACATGCTCCCTTTTCTCCATTAGCTTAGCAACCCCTCTGGACTTTTCCTTTCACTAATGTATCTATAGAAAGTCTTGTCACCTTCTTTTACTGTTCGTGCTAGTGTTTCCTCAGTTTGGGACTTTGCTTGCCTTACTGCCTTCCCTGCTTCCCTTAGGGCAGTTTGGTATGCCTCCCTATCTTCATCCCGCTGTGTTCCCTTATATTTCCTGAAGGCCAGCCTTTTGGCTCTGACCTTTTGCTACTGCATTTGAGAACCAAAGTGGTTTCCTTCTTCTTTTGCACTTCCTTTTCTGTCTAACACAATGGGATGTTGCTTCAAGTATTGCATCCTTAATGCTTGCCCACTTTGCCTGTACCCCCTCACCTGTGTTTCTTTTGCCAGGGCTAGCTTAACTCTGTTGGCCATCTTATCAAAGTCAGCTCCTCTGAAGTCCCATATTTTGCCTTGGAATGGGATGATTTAGATGTAGTAGCCAAATTGAACCATACCATGTGATGGTCACTGGCCCCCAGGTGACCTTCTACCTGGAGATCTGTGATCCCTTCTTTGTTAGTCAGTACTAGATCTAGGATAGCCCTGTCTCTTGTGGGTTGCTGTACCAGTTGTTTGAGGCCCTCCCCTGCAGGGAATCCACTATGAGTCTAGTTCTGGCAGATGTTCCTGCTGGTATTGACCAATCTGTATTCGGCATGTTGAAGTCTCCATTATCAGAACCTCCCTTTAGCTGTCATGTTTTGTATATCTTCTAACAGTAATGTGTCTATGTCTTCCCTCTGGTCTGGGGCCTGTAGACAACCCTAGTTCTTATGGCTGTCCCATGATGAATCCCCATCCTACTCCGACCGTCAGACCCGCCTCCTAGTGGACCTGCTCCTCCTCTGGCGGGCCCTTAGTTCCTTCATCAGGCACGACTGGGTACTACCCTGGATATACTCCTCAATATCAACAGTACTCAGTGCCGGGGGTCTGTTGCCAGGTTATCCTCTGCCGGTTTACCAGGCGTCGGGTTACCCGTCGACTGGCCAGACTTATTACCAAGGTTACCAGTATCCTTACTGGTACCAGGCACCTAGCTATCCTCCTTTGCAGGGTACCAGGATCTTACTTTGAGTGGGAGGTCTTGTAGGAGACTATAACAATTGGGACTATGCACTTGGGCACTAGGACCTCCGGAACTTTTCAGACAGGAGTATACAGCAGGGACTGCCCCACCCGACGTCAGCCCTGGTACAAGAGGGCGACCAGCTCCACCTCAGTTCTTTTCCTGCCGTCCCACACATGAGAAGAAGGCTTCAGTTCCAGCTTGCCAGGAACAGCAAAATTCTAGTGTTATCAACCCGTTTTTTGTACCGCTTTTGATGTTTTTTATCCCCAGTGTCATAGGCGTGCCTTTCGACAGTTTTCAGTTTGGTCGACAGATGTCTTCGCCGTCGTCGATCTCCAGAGCCACGCCAAAAACAAGTGCGACTGTGGGAGGCAGATCCCTGCCAAAGCGGGCACAAGAGCTGTGTCTTTGCCTCAGGCGGGACCACGATACTGCGACCTGCTCAAGCCTTGCAGTCGTTCACCAGCAGGACCGGATCCGACTTCTTAAGGCCCTGAAGGCATTTCTGTTAGAAAAGATGTATCTGCACTCCTCCGAGGAAGCGTAGGAAGACTAAGCACCACAGGAAAGACTGTAGTCAGTCCGGTCCCGGTCGTGGTCCCATTCTGGTCTGACCCTCTCCAAAGAAGGCCCATATTTCTCTGGGCTCAGGAGAGCACCCAAAGTCTTCCCAGGCCATGGCCCAGCCCATCGGGGAGAAGCCAGCCAAGCGAAGGTAACCCGCTAAGGGTTACCACCAAGCCCTTAAGTGAAAGTTGCAGCCCCACCTCTCCTTGGCACGGGACCGCATGCTAAGGCACGCCTCCGGAGCTGAAGGACTCTCTGGCGGCACCCATTGTCGGTTGAAGGGCGAAGGGTGAGGGAGCAGCCATGGAAGATCCGGCGTCCCGTCTCCCAAGTCCTTCTCCCCGAGGCTCTCCTTCACGGGCCGGCGTCCCGGATGCTCCCTTTCAGGCCGAGCTGCGAACTCTTCTTGAAGGACGAGCTGCAGGAGTTGTTCTCTTTTGGTGGGGACAGGTCCAGTGGACCCCCCACCAGTACCAAACCCAGCAGGCAAACCACAGCCAGGAGGCGAGCATTCCCCAAGGAAGTCCCAGGCGGCCGCCTGCAGCTCCTTCCAGGGCTCGTTCAGCGCCCAGTCCAAAGACCACTGCAATGCTCCAAGGACTCTGGAGACCGTCACTGGTCCAGGTCTCGTCGCGCAGCCCTTCTCGCTCTTCTAGATGAGAACGCTCCCGACATCGGTCCTCTGATGGACACCGTTCTTTGCTCTGGAGCTGGTCTTTGGACCGGCGTCTGTCCCCAGTTACCGGCGACAGAGGGGTCTGGTCATAGGAGAGATCGGACTATTCCAGATCTTGAAGTTGATCTCCCTCTTCTTCGTCCTTGTCTTCTTCCTCTCTTAGCTTAGAGTGGTCTCCGAGACAGAAGGACCAGCCTCGCTTGCATCCCAGCGATCCAACCTTTATGGACGTCATGAGGCACATCCAGGCCTCCAGTGAGTGGGAAATGGAGGACCTGGATCCGGGCGCCAAGATTGGCAAAATACCTGAGACAAAAGGAGTGAAACCATTGGTGGTCCCTCCTTTGGCGGACACTTTCAGGACCTGACTCTGACTACCTGGGCGTCCGGCTTCCATCCTGGCTGTTCCCAAGAAATCAGACAGGCTGTATAAGGCCCTGAGGGCAGAAGCTTTTCTAGCAGAGAACCCTCAGGCGGACTCTTGGTCATCACGGCTGCCCATGACAAGTCCAAGCAGCCAAAGCACCTTAGCTGTAGCCTCCCAATCCGAGTCTCTGTATTTGGACCAGGTGGGCGAAAGTCTACTCTGCCTCCACCTGCTTCATCCGGTCCCTTAACTTCCTGGCGCATGTGGTCCAGTACCAGAATACTCTGTGGGAGGGACAAGAGCTACTGAAAGCCATGCCAGATTCCAATCAGAGTCGGAACTTCTGGATATTATGAAATCGGGCTCTGACATAGGTTACCATGTCCTGAGAGCCTCACACGATACTGCAGATACAGCAGCCAGGGCAGCCGCTACCAGGGTGTGCCTGTGGTGCCACGCCTGGTTGAGAGTTTGGGTTTCCACCAGGATCTGCAGTCGGTATCAAGGATTTGCCATTCCAAGGTACTGTGTTGTTTGGGCGGAGGCGGGCTTTGATTTCTGTCTCCAGGAGTCTGCAAGTCCATCTGGTCGAGTCCGCCAAATGTACCGCGGTGACCAGCAATGGTAACTACCATTTCTCAAGCCCTCAGGTGGTCAAGGTGCACCTGCAGTGGTAATCAGGGTCAGAGGCGGCTTCGTGGGAGAGTCAGTAACCAGCAACCTGGGCGCCTACCTGTGGTCCCAGTCCTCCCAGGCCTCTCTGCCTCGCGCTCTCAGCCCATTGACTCCATTCCACCTCCTTCAGAGGAAGACTCAGGGAGGCAGTCGGGGCCGCTTCCCCTTCATCTCGAAGGGTGGAAGTCGATAACTGTGAAACAATGGGTCCTGGACATCATAGGAGAGTACACCGCTAGAGTTCACGGAGTTTCCTCCAGATACTCCACCAAAGTACTCGATATCCTCCTTCTCACATCCCACTGATAGGAGAAATACAGACCCTCTTGCAGAAAAGGCAATAGAGTTAGTCCCTTGCATCAGCGGGAAGGGTTTTATTCCCACTTTTCCTGGTCCCAAAAAGACACAGGATTTTAACCCATTCTGGACCTCAGCTCTCTCAATCCCTTTATAGAGTACAAAAGGTTCAGGATGGTGACCTTCAGGTCTACTTTCCCTGCTGCACCAAGGAGACTGGCTCTGCTCCCTAGATATGCAAGATGCATATATGCATATCTGGGTCTTCCCTCCCACA
Source organism: Neoceratodus forsteri (assembly GCA_016271365.2). NCBI lineage: Eukaryota > Metazoa > Chordata > Ceratodontiformes > Ceratodontidae > Neoceratodus > Neoceratodus forsteri. Next base: position 494,530,189 of record CM028131.1, on the reverse strand, counting down.
GGAAGTTTCTGAGGTTCCACTTCCAAGGGAGCACTACCAATTCCAAGTTCTTCCGTTCGGCCTCTCCTCTGCTCCGTGAGTCTTTACAAAATGCTTGGTAGTGGTGGCTGGGGCGCAACGCTTTCCATACCTTGACAATTGGCTGCTTACAGCCCGTCAAGGTCATGCCTACTTCACGCCCTCAGAGACACCTATAGTGTGTTCCAAGAGCTGGGGATCACCCTGAACTTCAGAAATCGTCCTGAGCCCAGTCAGACTCTTTTTCATTGGGCGGTCCTGGATTCTATCCAGGTCATGGCTTTCTACCCCGGACAGGGACGATCGCCTGCAAGAGATTGATGAATGGATCTCAGTAACTCCTGAAGTTCCAGCACAGAACTTTCTCAGGCTACTGTTGCACATGCGGCGGCCATTCCAGGCACTCCTCTTGCCCGCCTCCACATGCGGGTCCCACAGTGGATGCTCAGGGTACAGTGAGACCAGGGCTACGACGATGTAAACTTTATGGTCAGGATCACCGCCTAGTCAGGAGAACTTTGCTTTGGTGGATGGACCCGGAATTTGGAGAAAGGGGTCAAGTTCCATCCGAGCCACAGGTCGAACTCTTACGACAGATGCATTGGATCTGGGATGGGGAGCGCACTTGGGTGCTTATCAGATGCAAGGGATTGGACACCCGAGGGTGATCTCTCCATATCAGTGTTTTGGAGATGGGAGGCGGTTCTCTGTGCCTTACAGGCCTTTCAAGAGAACCTGGTGCCGGTTCTCTTCTAATTCAAACAGACAATATGGCGGTCATCTTCTACATCAACAAGCAAGGGGTACTCACTCGTATTATTCCCTTGCAGGGGAGGCGATGAGGTCTGGCACTGGGTGCTGGAAGGCACATTCTGTTGTTCACAGTGCACATTCCAGATGTCCTGAACAATCTGGCCGACAGCCTAAGCAGGTCTCGTTCCAGAGCACGAGTGGGAGCTGCTACAGTCTGTAGCAGATCAGCTCTTGACAAGTGGGGTCATCCAGAGCTGGACCTCTTTGTGTCACCACGCAGTGCCAAACTGCCAGCTTTTGCTCGTGAGAGCACGCGCCTGGAGTTTTCTGGCCAGACACGTTATCCCTTTGTTGGGCAGGAGGTTTCTCTATGCCTTTCCTCTCATTCAGAGAGTCCTGCTGAGCTACAGGCAGAAGGGGCTGGAATGATTCTAGTAGCCCCTCCGATGGCCTTGGCAGATTTGGTTCCCACTCCTGCAGCGGTTATCCATAGAACCTCCAACTCCGCTGCCCATATGCTGCAGTTGCTGTCCCAGGAACAGGGATAGCTGGTCCATCCGGATCTTTGTTCCTTACATCTGCATGCTTGGCTCCTTCAGGCGTAGCTCAACAGAGATCACGGGTTTTCCGAAGTGGAGGCAGTCCTAGTGTCGGTGAGAAACCCTCTCGCTCTGCCTGTGCTATGAAATGGAAGCAGTTTTGTTTGTGGGCCTCGTCACAGCATTTGGACCCAGTCACCTGTCCAGTGAACTCAGCGTTACAGTACCTCCTCTCCTTGTACCAACATGGACTGAGTTACTCCTCTATTAAGGTAACATGTGGGCTGTCTCCGCCTATCATGCTGTGATTGGAGACAAGGCGTTAGCACAGTTGGATGTAGCCCGCACCTTTTGAGAGGAATTTTACATAGGAGATCTCCCATTCGGGATCCTATCCCACCCTGGGATCTCCTTTTTGTGTTGGAGAAGCTCACCTTTCTCCCTTTGAGCCGGCAGCAGATTGTGAGCTGCGTTATCTTTCTTGGAAGGTGTTTTTGGTTGCTGTTACCTCAGCTCGAAGAGTTTCGAGTTTCAGGCTCTGATGTGTAAAGAGCGTATTTGATTTTCCACAGGAAAGGGTTTCCTTAGAACAAATCCTAAGTCTCTTCCAAAAGTGGTCTCGGAGTTGACCTCAACCAGTCGGTTGACCTTCCAGTCTATTTTCCTTCCCCATCTAATAGAGGGAGCTCCTTCACACATTGGTTGTCCACAGGACTTTGAGATATTACCTCAAGCGGATGGCTACACACCGTCAGTCGGAGCAACTCTTTGTGGCCTTTGCACCACAGTGCTTGGGCAAACCGGTTACCAAGCAGATGATTTCGAGTGGATCGTCCACTGCGTATCCTTCTGCTATAAAGCACAATAAGCCCCTACTGGGTCCAGTCAGCGGTCACTCCACCAGAAGTGTCTGCTTCTTTACCGCCCTGAGAAATGTCTCTATCAGGGACATATGTGCGGCTGCTACCTGGAATTCGGTGCATACCATGTCAAGCATTACAGCTTGGATATCATCTCAGACGCCGTGCGGTTTCGATCTGGCTGTTTTGCAGGGACTTTTGTCCCAGGCCTCTGAGTCAGCATATTCCACCTCCGGGGTCATCAACCTCTTTGGCATGGGACTGCTTGGTATTCAGTCCTAGTGTTATAGCCTGCTGCTAGAGTTCCACTTGAAGTAAGATAGTACAGTTATGTAAGAACTTGCCGTAACAGTAGATCTTGAGAGGGAGCTCTTGCAGCAGGCGTTCTCCACCGCCTTCCCCTCGGTGTGCAGATCCATCTTGATCTACATCTCCATCGAGTGCTTAGTCTCCTTCTCTTGTCAGGGCTTGTTCACGGGCCTTGAAGGGGAACTGAGGTGGAGCTGGGTCTGCCCCTTTGGTACCATGGCTGGCGTCGGGGTGGGGTGGTTCTTGCTGTATACTGCTGGCTGAAAAGGTTTCAGGGCTAATTGCCTGCGGCATAGTCTAATTGTTATAGCCTGCTGCAAGAGCTCCTCTCAAGATATACTGTTACGGTAAGTTCTTACGTAAGTGTACTTTCTAGGGACATGGATATGTTGTTCATCCACACTTATTGGCAGGTATCCTTGCCGCTTTAAATCTTGCGGAAGGTCTTCAAGCTGGCTCCTCCCACCCACCGGGTGGTAAAACTCTCGGCTCCGCCCCATGGCGCCAGATCTTCCTTACCACTTGGAAGCTCAGGTTCCCTCCTAACGCTCTGCATATAAGACTGGTTCCTAATTCTTGGGTTTCGAATTAAAAGTTTTTGTACTTCTGAACTTGGTCTTCTATCCCTTGCGGCTGCGATGGATCGTCGATTCCAGTTTTGGAGATGCCCTTGCGGGCAGAAGATGTCTCCGGACAGATCCGCTTTCGATGTGTGTCTACTGTTTGGGCCTTGACACGACCCTCAGGCTTGCGACCTGTGCTCTTCCTTCTCAGCCTCGTCCTCGAGGACCGTGCTGCCCGTTTACAACTGGGCGTCGAAGCGTTTTCCTCCGGTAAAGTCCAAGAGGCCGGTCAGCGGTCTCGGCCGGCGAGCTCGTGATCAGCTAGAGCGATGATCGCCCTCGAAGGCCGGCGCGGGCCGCATCTTCCTCGACAGTGCATTTATCCCGCTCTCCTGGGTTCCTCTTATACAGTTTCTTTTAAGGAGCTTTGTCTGTCCCTCTCCACTAAGGAGAGGGACCAACGTCTGCTGGACCTTCTTCTCGGTCCAAAAGAAAGACAAGGGTAAGTCCCTCCGTCGACGCTCTTGGGAGCGGGAAAGGTCCCTCTCCCCGAGGTTATCGGCCACCGACTTGATCGATCGTTCGGCTTGACCACTGGTCTCACGGTGTCCCCGTCAGGCCAGTTGACCGAGACTCCGTTGGCAGTCGAGATTTTCTTGACCCGTTGGATGGGTTGTCGCCAGTGAGCCGAGAATCCTCTCTCCCGGTTCCCCAGTGGGGTTGAGGATCCCGTGGGCTTGCCAGTGCCTCCGGTTCCGGAGCCTCGGTGAACCCTCCGAGCCGAGGGAGAGCCGTTCCCCGCCCCTCCTGTCTTGCCTAATCAAGAGTCACAAAGGAATAATCACACTTGGCATTCACACATCAGCACAATTTATTGCAAGCAAGATAATTACACTTCATGTAGCAGCAATATCACTATCAGCATTAATGATTACACTTTAGCATTCATTCATTAGCAGTATTACTATCAGCATTAATGATTACACTTTAGCATTCATTCATTAGCAATATTACTATCAGCATTAATATATACTTCAATTAAGCAAAACATGATACATCACCGATTCAATAAAGCATCATCCAAGCCCTCTTCCAATGGCTGGGAAGCCCCTTGTCAGCCTGGCTAGAGTCTCGAACTGGGAACTGGCCCCACAGCGATGTGTCCACCCTGCAGGAGGGCTTCAAACCAGGCATTGAGAAAGCTACATTTATATCTTATTCTATGCTAAAATAACCGTGCAGCCTTCATTGTGTTATTTTCCCACATTCTAGAAGCTGGCCGGGCTTCCAGGATGTTGCAAATTCACACGATAAGGACTGCTCAGAATTCCCACACCTGCTAGGTCACTGTGCTCCAAACACTGGCGGGTGCCTAGAACACTATGAGCTAAGCAGAAGTTTAAACAAAACTACAAAACAGGTTGCCTGATAATATGCGACCTTCAAGTCAGCAAAATACACTGTCTGAAGCAAAACATAATAATGAGGCTATCTAAAGAGCAAAACACCAATTAAATGAAGCAGCATGTAAAATGGAGTGTCACAATACAAAATGGAGTATGAAATGACATATATATGAAATAGCATACAAATGGAGTAACAATAATCAACATATTATACTATCACTACATTCGGTCCTTTGATTATTGTGAATACGATTTGTATGATATTGGTACCATAGCAAAATTACTACGAATATAACATGATAAGTAACAAGTCCAAATAAGCAAGATAATTGTCACTACAGCAATGATTATCAGAATATTTAACACTTTTGTAGCTGATGGAGACCATCCTGTAAAATATCCACCAATAATGAGTAGTCTCTTGTTGAATCTTGGAACTTAAATCAATCATTTTATTTTAACTATCGTAGTTTACCTAACTTGCACTAATGATTTATTTCTTATTGCCAAATGAGCCTTCATTACATCTGTTTCCTGAATTATCTGTTTAATTTTATTTAACGAGATATTCAATCTTGATTGATCTAAAATATTGGGCTGCCAATACAAAATAAGCTTCTGCTAATTATCAGGGACCTATGCATTTTACTGTGGTGGATGACATTACAATCCAATGATTACTAGGAATCCATGATTTGAACACGGTCCTCCACACATATTCATTATTACTCATTAAATCACTCTGGGCCTTATTTCTTTGCATTATAGAATACATATGTCGATTGTGCATTCTGTCCAATCAATAAATCGCAAAATATTTTCTGCTACTCCCATTCCCCATACCTGTGAAGCATTAAATAACTGCAAGAACTCAAAATCATAATTCAAAGTTAATCTTTGTGATAAGAAAACAGTTGGCATCCATTGAGCTTGTAAGTTAATTAAGCTAAATACATCAATTCCTACTGCCTGAAGCCTGTTAGTCAGTGTTTCTATATCAACACTATTTAAAATTCCCATGCCTGCCCCTGCTCCACCTAATAGCGTATCATACCAAGCTCTTTTATATTTGCATTTTCTACTAAACATAAACGTTATGTTAAAATGGATTACATTTTTCTGATACCATGCGCTACTGATGTACATGTGGATGGAACCTTAACTATACTATCATTGCTAATTACAGGATGATTTTTCAACACTGTAATGTGATCTGCCCAAGTAGTTCTATTAGTTATTGCAGTAGCATTCATGCAGAATAATATGTCTATGTCAATCAAAGTAATACTTGCATTGAAAATGTCTGTTTGATTTATGCAGCAATCAAGTCTATGTTGTACAGTCACCATGCAACTATTCGGTAAGTTGCAGCATTTAATAGCAGTCTTATTCTGCAAAGAGATTTCATCTGTTTCGTAGGCATATTGTCCTGAGCCACCAGTTGTCATCCAGAGATTGACCCTGGTGAAAATGTCATGTTCAGTACCACACTTCTGTCCGGATGGGCAGCTAAAGTTCCCTGGTTCTATCTTTGGTATCATTTTTCCAACTCAGGTTTCTTTACAACCAGTGTCATTACAGTTAACCCTTTGAATCCTTCCTCCAGGGTAACAGCTCTGCCAAATGGACCATGAGACACACCAGCATTCCTTTTAAAATCCATTGCTGGACCTAGAAAGACACAAATTTCATTATTCTCGAAGATGACATTTATGGGCAGTGCCGTATTCTCATTTTTCTTTCCCTGATCTGATAATTAACACTGTGTTGTCTCGTCCGGTGGCTATCACCTCAGCTGGTTCAGGAGGGCCATTTGGGTTTGTAACCCATATTTTGGCACCATTGTTAAAACCTCCTGTAGATCTAAAACCTTTATCCCCCTTGCTGTTAAGAGTGTGGGGGCTTGTCCTTTATAGGGGTCACTTTGTTAACTGGAATAATTAACAATTGAGCCACTCTGTCATACTGTTGAATTAACAGATTTTGTTCTCTACTATTCAACAAAATTACTTTCACTTCTCCTTGGTAATCACAATCAATCACCCCTCCCAAAATTTGTATTCCCTTGAGGGCTAGTTCTGATTTAGGTGCTATCCAACCAAAATGTCTCGGGAATTTGTAATGCTTCATGCAAATTCTCTTCCATTTCATAGGCTCCCCAAATTGTCCTTTCACAATATGAGGGATTGGTCTTGTTGCCCATGTTGGCATATAGGACACTGAGCAATAGTTTTAACCAAATCAATGTTAGGGGTACACCTTTACTATATGCCCACCTATAAGTGGCTTTCTCTCCCAAATGTCCACATTTTGATGTGCCCATTTTTCAGCCCTGATAACTGCTGACTTTGAGTTTCTTCAATATCCACTGAAAGAATCTTAGCTCTTTCATCTGCAATAGAATTATACCATCGTTCTAGTGTATCTGAAGCACAATGAGCATCAACATGAAATACAGTGGTCTGAGTATTTTGCACCATAGTCCATATTTCCTGCCACAGTTCTTTTCCCATATTTCTTTCGAATAAATTTTCCACTCATCCTTAGCCCAGGTGGGCAGCCAGGTTGTTAAACCATTGGCTACAGACCATGAATCAGTATAAATATGATATGTACCTTGCAACCTTTGTGGGTATTACACTGGAAGGAGGAAGGGTAGCTTACTCCCTCCAAGCTCCTACTGGTGGAAGACACAGCTCGAGGTGCAAGAGACAGCTTGAATACTGTAGCAATAAAAGGTTAGCTGTGAACACAGACAAACAACAAAACAAACACTCATCAGTTTAAAATAAAACAAGATTATTTCCATAGGATAAAGCAGCCAAGCGTCCCTGGGTTCCCTTATCCTAAGCATGACAAAATGTCCAGATTGATGGTAATACCGTCGTACGTATCTCTGTAGATGGTAAACTCTCAAAAACAGCTGTAATAGTCCTTTTTCAAAATTGTAAAAGTTTGTTCCTCTTCACTTAGAATACTAGTTTTGCAATAAAAGTCAAATTACATGGTTCACTCTTGGTGTGCTTTCATGAAAACATACATTTTGTGTGAAAAGTTGTGCTTTAGGCATGGAATACACATCAAGTTTGAACTGGTAGTAACATAAAATGTTGAAACACAAGAAGGTCAAATAACGTGCAAAAGGTCACAGTGTGCATGCAAGGGTCATTCAAACCCAGCCATTCCTGTAGTGTCCTTGAACACCACCAATATTAAAATATCTTTACACAATAAAACTGCTGGTCAAGACAGTACACACACATACACATACACAAAAAGAAACACTTAACACAAAATAAGACTGACATTGTTTCACACCAATTTGCTGAGGTAATGCCCATAGTTCCATTAGAAAACTGTACGTGGTTTAGATATATGTGCTGCCTCCTGCCTGTCTTGTAACACTGACAATTTTAAACCAACACATTTATACATATTGCCATGCCAAATCTTTCCAGAACAAAACACTGTTTAAACACATCATCTGTAAGTGAACACATCTCGTATAACATGATTACACCTTTTGGCACATAACTAAAATATGGCACTCTGCCATTTTGCAAAAAGTTTCTGGTTTTAACTAGAAGTATGATAAAGCATTTATAGCTGTTAACACATTACATTTTCACCTAGCAGTGGCTTGGCACGTTGCTTGCAAACTACAACTCTTTCTGCACATTGCAATCTATATGACGTCATAATTCTTCACCATCAACAGTACCTGCTCCACCAAACAAAAGTTCTTCACTGACCCTATCTAGGCAGCACAAATGTTCCATTAAAACAAAGCCAATTAAAACAGTCAGCTATGAGGCAAAGAATCTTCCTCTCTTTTTTTTTTTTCTGTAACCTGTTGTGCACTGAAGGCAGTCGATCCTATCTCGTAACCTTGACAACAGAACATAATTACAGAACACAGATATAAAACAACTTTGAATAAAAAAAATTCAGACTTACCCGGTGCCAAGGTATTTTCTTCTTCTTTTCCGATACACTAGTCTAAGTAAGAAAACTGACTGCAGGACCTGCGTGATAATTTCAAACGCTGCAGCTATTAACTCTTTCAAAGGTTTTAACCCTTTGAAAGGTTTTCTTTGGCCATTTTAGTAACTGCACAAACCGTCTTTTTCAGAGCTCTGGTTTGCAGTTTAAAACAAAACAAACAAAATCTCTAACAGTACTAGGTTGAGATCCATCTGGTAGAGGTCCCCAGTACTTGGGTTTAAGATCAAATGTTTCAGCCTCTATAGGAGGCAAGGAACTTGAAATTGATACAGAAAAACTTGAAACTACACAGATAGGCAACATGGGGGGATGATTTTCAAATCATCCGTCTGTAGTCACCTACTGTGCGTACATCCACAGTAGTTTATTTTTCTTTTCTAGATGTTGCTTATCTAACTTTACTTAACCAGCCGCTGCTTTTCTCCTAAAGCAGCCTGAACTATGAAAGCCATCATTGGCTCTAACAGTATATACTTGCAGCAAGCACAAATTACAAGTACAAAGGGCAGTTGCCTTGCTTGTTTAATCCTTAATACACCTTTAAAAAAAGAACTCGTCCTTTTTCCTAAAATAGACATTTTATTTTCAATCCTGCCGACTACGCCAAAATTGTCTTGCCTAATCAAGAGTCACAAAGGAATAATCACACTTGGCATTCACATATCAGCACAATTTATTGCAAGCAAAAGATAATTACACTTCATGTAGCAGCAATATCACTATCAGCATTAATGATTACACTTTAGCATTCATTCATTAGCAATATTACTATCAGCATTAATGATTACACTTTAGCATTCATTCATTAGCAATATTACTATCAGCATTAATATATCCTTCAATTAAGCAAAACATGATACATCACCGATTCAATAAAGCATCATCCAAGCCCTCTTCCAATGGCTGGAAGCCCCTTGTCAGCCTGGCTAGGAGTCTCGAACCGGAACTGGCCCCACAGCGATGCGTCCACCCTGCAGGAGAGGCTTCAAACCAGGCATTGAGAAAGCTACATTTATATCTTATTGTATGCTAAAATAACGTGCAGCCTTCATTGTGTTGTTTTCCCACATTCTAGAAGCTGGCGGGCTTCCAGGATGTTGCAAATTCACGATAAGGACTGCTCAGAATTCCCACACCTGCTAGGTCACTGTGCTCCAAACACTGGCCGGGTGCCTAGAACACTATGAGCTAAGCAGAAGTTTAAACAAAACTACAAAACAGGTTGCCTGATAATATGCGTTATTCAAGTCCAAAATACACTGTCTGAAGCAAAACATAATAATGAGGCTATCTAAAGAGCAAAACACCAATTAAATGAAGCAGCATGTAAAATGGAGTCACACAATACAAAATGGAGTATGAAATGACATACATTACATGAAATAGCATACAAAATGGAGTAACAATAATCAACATATTATACTATCACTACACCTCCCCGCGCCCTCGGAAAGCCAAGGTTCTCGGTCTCTGACTTCTTCGTCCAGCCGATCCCGCCGTCATGGATGGTCTCGCATCGCTGTGGCGAAGCCGGTGCTCGTCTCGTCCTCCTCGGATTTAGGGGAGGCTTCGACGGGGGTTACGCCGACGGTATGAGGACCTTATGTGGCAACAGTTCCTTCTGATCAGACCAAGCCGACGCCGCCGGGCTTCCCCGCCATTAAGTGGTTGTCACGGAGCGGCCGAAACAACCTCGCCTTACCCGAGGAGCTCGTTCCAGGCCGGTTGTTCGGCAAAACCAGCTGCCCCACGATTCCGGTGGAACCTCCGCCTCCACAGCCGTTATTTGGGGCTCGACCAAGAACTCTCGGTCGGCTCAGGGACTGCCCCATAGGCTGTCTGTACTCCTCAGTCCCGATTGACCTCGGCAGGTGGAGGGGTGGCTCAGGCCGAGGCAGCTCTTTGCGGGACTCTTTAGAGTCCGACGGCGATTCCTCCCTTTATCCAGGCGTGAGACTTGGGGTCCTCTGGAGGTCAGTCGATGGACCGATAGCCTTCGTCCTATCTGGGATTGCTTCGGCTCATCTCGGAGTCCACGGGATGAAGCTCGAACCTGTGTCTAAGCGGGCCAGGTATCCCTCACGGAGATACTAGACCGAGGGATTCCCCTACGGAGGCCTTTCTGGTGGCCGAGGCCATAGTGGGCCCGGCCTTGAGCTCTGGCAGCCCTGCTTCCTATCCTGCCTCGGCCAGGATGGCTAGAAAATATCCGGTCACTACCGGTTCCTTGTCGGTTTTGGAACACCCTCAGCCGAGGGCTAGTACCGACAGGTTGCTCGCACGCCTGGAATGCTAGGGACGGACAAACCTCCCAACAAGGAGTCCAAGAAATTGGACTATGCCGGGCGCAAGTTCACGCTGCATCCTCCCCGGCCTTCATCAGGCCAGTTCGGCCGTGCTCATGGCACATTTCTCTCATGCCCTGTTGGGCTCCCTGGACGAGTGGTTCCTCATCTTCCAGCGGACCTGCAGACCACGGTTAGGCAGGTGCGGGACCAGGGCAGGGCAGTGGTCAAACAGCAGCTTCAGACTGCTCTGGACATTGCAGACTCATATGCCAGGTCAGTAGTGGCCACAGTGGCTTGCGCCATCGGGCATGGCTGGGATATCCACCTTCACTTGGATACCCAGCACAAGTTGGCGGATGTCCCTTCCTGGGGACCGACCTCTTGACCCTGGGGTGGAAGGTCACCTGCAGAGGATCGAGAAGTCCAATGCTACCTTGGACTCGGTCTCATCCGCGACAGAAGGACGCAGGCGCAGCCCAAGCCCTCTTTCGTCCTCTGCGCCCTGCAGCACGTCCGCCCAGCAGCGTCAGGGCCAGCAGGCTCGAGCTTGGCATCCCAAACCCAAGCCCTCTGCTTCCTCCTCCTGGAAGCAGGGAGGTAAGAGCCCTGGAGGTCCCTCGGCCAGTCCTTCCTCAAGCCTGCCCAGTGACAGGTTGAGGGGTGTCGCCCCAACCCGTCGCCTCACCCCAGATGCCCCCGTGGGAGCGGCGGCCCCACTTTTTCCGCCTGGTCTGTTACCACAGACCGGTGGGTGTTGAAGGTGGGAAAGGGCCTGCCTCTGGAGTTCGAGCAGGCCCCACCCTTCAAACCGTCGCACCTCGGGTCCGAAGCCTCGCTGTCAGCTCACCGAGCCGACATCGCTCTCCTCGAGAAGGAGGTGATCAGAGAGGTGGCAGACCCTCCCTCAGACCCGGGGTTCGTGTCCAGGTACTTCTTAGTTCGAAGCGGACGGGGCTGGCGCCCATTCTCAACCTACACGACCTAAACAAGTTCCTAGGTCTCGAACCTTCAGGATGGTCACTCTGGCTCAGATCATACCATCCTTGGAACATGGCGTGTGGCTGTGCTCTCTGGACGTGCAGGGACGCTGCTTGCTCACGTCCTATCCGTCCGTCACATCAGAGGTTCCTTCGCTTTCGAGCGGAGGGATCCCTTTGAGTTCAAGCCATGCCCTTCAGCTTATCTCCAGCTCCCAGGGTCTTCACCAATGCATGGCAGTGGTGACAGCATTCCTGCGGCGCGAGGGGTCGGGTTTACCCTTACCTGGACGATTGGCTGATAGCAGCCCCCTCCAGACAGGAGGTGGGCGGTCAGAGATCTGGCCCTCCAGGTTTGCTCTCAGGTCGGCCTCCTCATCAAGCGGCCAAGTCGGAACTCGAGCCAAAGCAGGTGATTCTTTCATCAGGGCAGAACTCGACTCTCTCGAGGCAGAGCACGGCTCCCCGCGGACAGGGCGAGTTCTTTCCTCCTTTGCCCAATCATTTCTGGTTGGGCAGTTCGCCCTGCCGGGACTTCCTGCGCCTCCTGGGTCTCATGGCGGCTTGTACCAGCGTGGTCCGTTGGGCCGCTGGAACATCGCCCCCTTCAGTGGGGCTGGCCAGCCAGTGGTCCCAACGCCGCGATCCATTGGACCAGCTAGTGCGGTGACCCAGGGATGGGAACGCCTCCAGTGGTGGACCGTTCCAGTTCATCTGCAGGAGGGCATCCCGTTTGTCCGCCCCGAGCCGACGGTCTCTCTGTCGACTGATGCGCCTCTGATGGGTTGGGGTGCCCATCTGGGGAACACCGAGCGCACGGCCTCTGGTCCCGCGGAGTCCCAATGCCACATCAGCCTGCTGGAGCTCCGAGCGATCTGCCTAGCTCTCATCGCCTTTGCTCCGTTTCTTGAGGTCAAGTGGTCCGGTCCAGACTGACAATACCATGACCATGTACTATCTAAACCGCCAGAGCGGGACGCGCTCAATGTTTCTATGCAAGGAAGCTGTCGCATCTGGTCACTGTGCGCAGCCTGGAGGCGGATCTCTAGCCATTCATGTGGCAGGGCCTCCAACACCTGGCCGATGCCCTAAGCCGGATAGGGCTGTATCCCATGAGTGGTCTCTCCTGCGGAGGTAGTACAAGATCTGTTCTCCCACTGGGGCACACCTCAGGTGGATCTGTTTGCCTCCAGGGAGAATGCGAGCTGAGGCTGTTCCATGCCCACCCCTCAGCAGGGCTCGCTGCAGGGATGCCTTTCGAGGCCATGGACCCCGGGCCTCTTCTCGCCTTTCCCCATTTCTCTTGCTCCACAAGGTGCTTCTCAAGGCGAGAAGGGACAAAGGCGCAGGTGATTCTGGTAGCCCCAGACTGGCCCCGCCAATGCTGGTATCCAGATCTCCTCAGCCTCAGTTCCAGGCTCCTGAGGCAGCTTCCAGCTCGCCGGACCTGCTTTCAGTCAATCAGGGAAGGTGTTCCATCCGGACCTTCAATCCCTGCACCTGATGGCCTGGTTCCTGGCGGCTAGAGTTCCATGCCTTTGGTCTTTCGATGAGGTCCTCAATGTAGTTGAGGCGTCCCATAAGAGTCGACCAGGAAATGCTATGCCTTCAAATGGAAAGGTTTTCCATTTGGTGTCAGAACAAGGCCTGGACCTTCCTCCTGTTCTTTGGCAAGCATTTTGGACTATTTATGGTCCTTTCTCAGCAAGGGCTCAGGTCGACGACCCTAAGGGTGCACCTGGCAGCCATCTCTGCTTACAGGCGGGCGGAAGCAGTCGGTGGCGTGGAGAAGGTGTTCTGGCGCTTTTCAAGGCCTTGATCACATTCCCCTCGGTGCGAGAACCTCCACCTCGTGGGATCTACTGCTGGTATTGGCCAAAGCTCATGGGCAAGCCATTCGAACCAATGCAAGGTGCGATCTCTCTCACCTGTCGTGGAAGACCGCCTTCTTGGTGGCTGTTCGTCAGCCAGAAGGATGGGAGGCTCCAGGCGCTTTCCATTGAGTCTCCTTACCTGGTCTTCCACAGGGACAAGGTTGTGCTGCGCCCCCACCGAAATTCCTTCCGAAGGTGGTGTCGGAGTTTCACCTTAACCAAGTGTTGACTCTGCCGGTGTTCTAAGTTGTAAGGAGAGGAGAGAGTAAGCATCCAGAGAAACAGTAGAGGACACAAAATAAGACATGATAGGAGTGGTGCAGTGCAATGGCTGTGGGGCGGCATTGTTCCGGGAGACATTCTGGAGGCTGCGATGCTGCCCTATTTGCAGGCACCTCTGGTCTGAGAGAGGAGGTTGCCCGTCTTCAGGCTGACCTGGCTAGGATTGCTGAAACCTCCTTCCCCACCCAGGGACCACCAGGGCCAATGCCACAACCTCAGAGGTTGCCAAGAAAGAGGAGTGGCTGGACCAGGGTGGGCTCAAGGAGGAGAAGGTGGTGGAACAGAGCTGCATCCCTCCAGCTGTACCTCTTCACAATCATTCACTCTTCTGGTGGATAGTGGTTCCTCTATGGAGGCACCTGCAGTGGAGACCAAGGAGGATGCTGGGAGCCTTCACAAAGGAGACCCAAGGAGGGTGGCATGGGACCCCACGGGGAGAGCAACTCCTGGTGGGGACTCAATCATTAGGGGGTAGAATTGGGGAGGATGGGAGAGAGGAGTAAGGTGCCTTCCTGGCGGCACGGCTTGGAGGGACAGGAAGCAATCCTCAGGATCGTGGGAGGAGCTGCACGAGGGAGGGAGCTGGATGTCATTGTCTACCTGGGGACAATTGACCTGGCTAGGAATAGGATCAGAGCAGTGCAAGAGGAGTTTGTAGAGTTGGGAAGGGGCCTTGGACAAGTAGCACATCGGTAACCTTCTGAGGTGCTGCCTGTCTATGGCAAGGGAGATGCTAGGGGCACTTCTCACCAGGAATTCAATGAGTGGTTGAAAACTGGTGTGGAGCTCAGGGTTTTGGCTTCATTGGGGACTGGGGAGCCACCTGGAGGAATGCAGACCTATACTGGTGCGATGGTCTGCATCTGTCCAGGGGAACCAGGATCTAGGTGAGAGGTTTAAATGCTTCATTGGCAAGCATTTAAACTAGCCAAGGGGAGGCACGGAAAAGGAGCTGGGAAATCCAAGCCTCCCCACAAAACATGGTGATTAGGTGAAACACCAAGGTACAGAAGTTATTAGGAGCAGAACAGATTTAAATGTAAAAAAGGCAAAGGCAGTAAGGACAGTAATGGGGCTAAAGGGGTAAGGCTATCAAAAGTGGAGGGTGATGAGTGCCAGTGCCCGTAGTCTGTGTAACAAGCTCCTGAACTAGTGGCCTTGATGGAAGAGGTTGCCTGGATATTGTGGCAGTCACAGAAACATGGTACACAGAGAACCGTGACTGGGATGTCAACATACCAGGATGCACAATCTACAGGAGGGATAGGGATGGTAAAAGAGGAGGAGGAGTAGCTCTCTATGTAAAGAAGGTATCAAAGCAACAGAACTAAAGAGTAAACAGGGAGCAGATGAGGCACTTTGGGTCACCCTGGAGACAGGAAATGGCACCACAATCCGCATGGGGTTGTATACAGACCCCATCTCAGGGGAGGAATGGACAAGGAAATGATAGAAGGCTTTCTTAGAGTGGCAGAACAAGGGAGATATTGTTGATGGGGACCTGAATATGCCAGATGTTAACTGGAGCACCTTTGCTGCAGGCACATCCAAGAGCAGGGTCATTCTTGATGCCCTACAGGGGCATGTCTCAGACAGCTAGTGTTGGAACCGACTCGGGAGGGAGCAATCTTAGACCTGGTACTTTCAAATGGGGATGGAGAAAGAATCTCAGATTTTGAAGTGGGTAGCCATCTGGGAACAAGTGACCACCAAACAGTGTGGTTCACGATAAACACAGCCATACAATCAAGCCATACAAAAGTAAGAGTACTGGACTTTAGGAGGGCTGACTTTGGGAAAATGAGAGTGCCTCAGAAAACACTACCAAACAGGCAAGAAGGAGGGTGGAGGAACAATGGGGAGTGATCAAACAGCCATCTCCGAGGCAACAAGCCTCTCGTAAAAAAATCAATAAAACACAACGAAGGAAAAACCGCTATGGTTCACAAAAGAGGTGGCAGGAAGGTTTAGGAGAAAGGGCAGCATTCAGGAAATATAAGGAAACACAGAAGGAGCAGGACAGAGAACGTTATCAGTTAAAGCAGAAAGAGGCTGGGAAGGTAGTCAGAATAGCAAAGGCCCAAACCGAAGAAAGTTTGCCAGTTCTGTTAAGAAGGGGATAAGACCTTTTATAGGTACATTAGGGACGAAGAAAGACCAAAGGAGGGATACTGAAGCTTAATAAAGGGAGGAATCTGGGTGAGGGTGACAGTGAAAAAGCAGGGTTACTGAACGAATATTTCTGCTCAGTATTCACAAAGGAAGAGGAGGAGAGTTACCTAAACCAAACGAGAAATACTCTGAAGAGCGGGGGTCAATACCAGTCCATTTACAGAAGAAATGTTCTGAAAGAACTAATAAAATTGAAGGTGGACAAAGCAATGGGGCCTGATGGGATTCACCCAAGAATTCTAAAAGAACTAAGGGTAGAACTAGTGACATCGCTGACTACTCTCTTTAACAGATCATGGAGGATGGGGTGGTTCCCAAGGACTGGAGGAGGGCAGATGTGATTCCTCTTCACAAAAGTGGGAGCAGGACAGAGGCAGGAAACTACAGACGTTAGTTTGACCTCAGTGGTAGGGAAATGATGGAATCGCTTCTGAAGGAAAGAATTGTTGAGTACCTAGAGGCCATTGGGGCACAGGACCCGAGGCAACATGGATTCACGATGGGAAGGTCGTGTCAGACGAATCTAATAGATTTCTTTGACTGGGTGACCAAAGTAGTAGATCAGGGAGGTGCTGTGGACATGGCCTACCTAGATTTTAGCAAGGCATTTGATACAGGCCCCACAAAGATTAATACACAAGATAGTCAGCCTTGGAATGGGTCCCAAGGTGGTAACCTGGATAAAAATTGGCTAGACAACAGGACACAAAGGGTAGTAGTAAATGGAGTACACAGTGAAGAAAGGAGGGTTACTAGTGGGGTACTGCAGGGTTCAGTACTGGGACGGTCCTTTTAATGTCTTTATAAGTGACATTGCAGAGGAACTGGAAGGAAAGTATGTCTCTTTGCAGATGATACAAAGATCTGCAACAGGGTTGATACAGGATGGAGTGGAAAGGATGAGAAGGACTTGGCAAGGTTGGAGGAATGGTCAAATGTGGCAGCTCAGATTTAATGCAAAGAAGTGCAAGATAATGCACATGGGAAACAAAACCCAGGGGAAGCGTACACAATGGGGGGTGAGATACTGACAACAGTAAAAATAGAAAGGGACCTGGGGTAATTATATCAGATGACCTAAAGGTGGGCAAGCAATGTGAGAAGGCAGTAAGGAAGGCTGGAGGGATACTGGGATGCATAGGAAGAGGCATCAATAGTAGAAAACAGGAAGTTGTTATCCCTCTGTACAGACAGTTGGTGAGACCTCATCTGGAGTACTATGTGCAGTTCTGGAGTCCCATCTCCGCAAAGACATAGACAGAGTGGAGGCTGTCCAGAGGAGGGCAACAAAATGGTGCAGGGTCTGCACCAGAAGACATATGATGAAAGACTAAAGGAGCTTAATATGTATACTCTTGAGGAAAGAAGGAGAGAGGGACATGATAGAAACTTTCAAGTACCTCAGGAATTAACAAAGTCCAAAAGGTAGCATCTTCCAGAAAAGAGATGTGCAAGAACAAGGGCACAATTTGAAGATAGAGGGACGGCTCAGGGTAATGTGAGGAAGTATTTTTCACTGAGAGGTTGTGGATGCATGGAACAGCCTCCCTGAGGAGGTCGTGGAGTCAAGAACAGTGGGGACTTCAAGAATGCATGGGACAGGCATAAGGCAGTCCTAGGGGTGGGTAAGAGGAAGTAAGCTGTTGATTAACTAGGATCTGCAGCTTATCTGTTAGGTAGGAAAATGGGCAGACTTGGTGGGCCAAGCGGTCCTTATCTGCCGTCAAATTCTCTGTTTCTACCCCAATCACACCTCGGAGGCCGAATATAGGCTCCATACTTTGGACCCTAGAAGGCGCTCGCTACTATAAGGAGCGCACGGCTGAAATTCGGGAGAGGTTCGCCAGCTGTTTGTCACCTACGCTGAAGCCCTCACCTGGCAGACTGCAGCCAAGCGGACGATAGGCAGGTGGGTCACCTCCTGCATAGATCTCTGCTATAAGTTGGCGGGCATGGAGCCTCCCAGAGGATAAGAGCTCATTCTACCCGCCATACTGCTGCATCGGTGGCTGCTTCCAGGACGTCCCTATCCAGGAAATCTGCAGGGCTGCTACCTGGAAGTCAGTACACAGCTTCATCACCCATTACCACATCGACCTTGAGTCACGCCGGGATGCTGGTTTTGGGGCCTCGGTTCTCCAGTCTCTTTTCCTAAGTAGGGGTGTCGTCTTGCCTCCCTTCTCCGGAGAACTGCTAGGAGTCTGCCAATAGTGTGGATGAACAACATATCCATGTCCCTAGAAATACAGGTTACTCACCTGTAACAGGAGTACTAGGAATGGTATATGTTGTTCATCCAACGACCCACCGACCTCCTCGGCTTCGACGCACAGCCTGAGCTTCCAGCGGGCCAGATCTCGGCCATGGGGCGGAGCCGAGTTTTACCACCCGGTGGGTGGAGGAGCCAGCTTGAAGACCTTCCGGCAAGATTTAAAGCGGCAAGGATACCTGCCAATAAGTGTGGATGAACAACATATACCATTCCTAGAACTCCTGTTACAGGTGAGTAACCTGTATTTACCCTCCACCATTGCAGCCGGAGCAATAGGTCATTCCTACATGGTGGAAGGATGTTAAGTCCCAGCTTCTTCAAGAGTTGGGCCAACCACAAGTATTGGTCAGGACCACCCCACCTCTCAGGGTGCCACCAGGTAGTCCTGCATCCTCTAGACAAGTCTTGGACCGAGATTTGGGTGCTGTGCCTTCTGGACTCGCCGAACATAGGCTCCTGGCCCGTTCCAGGCATCTTTGCCCAGTAGACCGTAATCGTCAGAATCAGATGAGGACTCTGACATAGGGGACCAGTCAGAACCTCACTGTCCGTCGAGCTTCGCCTGAAAGAGCATCCTAAATCTCCATCAGAGGATCCTTCCTCTGGAGCTCCTCGAACAATCCAAAAATCATGGATTGGCTTCCCAGGATTGGACCCCAAACACAGGAGATTGGTAGAGCACCTGGATCTGGTCAGCGTGGATCCCTCCCCATTCCCCTTGGACGGGACCGCATGAGGACCTATTCCACCATCTAGCAGCAGCCGTTTTCCATTCGGCTGTCTCTTAGAAGGCCAGTAGGACCCAACACCTCTGGAAGGGGTTTCCTACCTAATTGCCTCAGCCAAGGCCGTATTTGATCGTGATTATGGCTGCCTATAGATCGCCCAACCTAAGCATCTTAGTGCCTCCCCACCAGATAAGGAGGAAGCAGATGGACCAGTATGGCAGAAGGATCTACTCCTCATCCACCTGCGCTGTTCACTCCCTGAACTATGTAGCTCATATGGTGGCTTTCCAAAATCCTCCCTATCAGATTTGGAAAAAGACCTACAGGAGATTCCTGATGAGCAGCTCAGGAACAAACTTCCAGAGAAGATCAGGACGACTAAGACCTCCTGCTGCCATGCCCTCTGTGCCACCTGTGAGACTCTGGCATGAGGGGTAGCTATGAGTATCTGCCTCAGATGTCTAGCCTGGCTTCACCTGGTGGGGCTGGCTCAGGATGTACAGAGTTCTCTTCTGGATGCTCCATTTAGGGGTCCAGTTCTGTTTGACAGCGACGATGCCACAGATATTATTACTGAGCAGCAGGAGAGCGGCAAATCCTTGCTCCCGGGTTCCGCACCCAACCCCAGGCCATGTTTCCCAAAACAGCCTCTAGGGTAAAGGTGCCTCCTCCTCTGTGTCAAGACCCCCGCCACTCCCTCTGACTACCTTGGAGGAACTGGTAGGGAAAGGTTTGGCCTTCACCTGGATGGGTGGAAGGCAGTCACTGCAGATGCATGGTTCATAAACTCATAGAAAAGGTCACTGATAGTTCCTGGAGACCTCCTCCCAACCCTCCGGGAAGGTCGTTTACCCATCAGGCCAACAACATCTGGTCTTGCAAAGATTTATTTATTTATTTATTTATTTGCTTTTGTTAACCGGGTAAGCACACTAGACAGTCAAGTGCCTATTTTCAGGTGTGACCCAAGATTCAGGCTCTACTGCAAAAGGTGGCCCTAGAGCGAGTCCCACCAGAACTAACAGGAAGGATTCTACTCCCACTTCTTCCTGGTTCCCAGAAAGATGGGGGCTCTAAGGCCTATCCTAGATCTTGGCATGCTCAACCTCTTTGTAGAGTACAAGAGGTTTCGTATGCTGACACTCCAGGACTGCTACTCCTGCTACTCCTCAACACTTGGCTGTGCTACCTGGATATGCAGGATGCCTACCTCAATATCCCTATTTTGCCGGCCCGCTGCCACTTTCTGAGGTTCTCTTTTATGGAGGATCATTTCCAGTTAAGAGCCTCCCATTTGTCTCTCTTCGGCACCTCAGGTATTCACCAAGTGCCTTGCGGTGGTGCGGTGTTCCTACACCGCAGGGGCATCTATGTGTTCCCTTATCTGGACGATTGGCTCTTTTAAGCCCCTTCCTCGACAGTCTGATGGAATTTTCTTTCACTCTGGACTTTTCTCCAGTCTGGGTATTTCACAACCTTCCCAAGTCCCAGCTGATACCCTCCTTCACCTCCAGTTCATTGGAGCAGTGCTGGACCGGTCCAGAGCAAGGTCTTTCTTCCGTCTGACCAAGCAGAGACCTTAATCTCTAATGACGCCGTGACTTCATCTCGGTGGACCATGGCGCCGTGGTCATACGGCTACTGGGATTGATGGCGGCCACCATACCTACCGTTCCTTTGGCCAGACTACACATGAGGGTTACCCAATGATCTCAGAGTCCCGTGGGACCAGATCTTGGACGAATTGGACCAGAGAGTTTTAATCTCCCAGCAGCCTTCAAAAGGATCTCCTTGGTGGCAGGACCCAGTCAACCTTCGGTGGAGGTTCACTTCACCCTCCATCTCCCTCTCAGATTCTCACCTCTGATGCCTCAAACTTGGGATGGGTAGCGCATCTGGGAGACCATCGGACTCTAGGCTCCTGGTCTCCCATGGAGGAGAACCTTCACATCAGTATTCTGGAGATGAGAGCGGTCCTCTATGCTCTCCAGGCCTTCCAGTCGCTTAACTCTGGGAACAGTTCTTATGCAGACAGACAACATGGCCACTGTCTGGTATCTAAACACACAGGAGGCACCCGGTCGCACTCTCAGTGCAGGAGGTGATGCGGTGTGGTACCGGGTGGTACAGCATGGTGTATTCTTGATAGCAGTCCACGTGCCAGGTGTTCACAGCATTCTGGCAGACAGTCTCAGCCAATCAGTTGCCAGGGCTCACAAGTGGGAACTAAAGCTGGCAGTAGTGGAAGACCTGTTTTTCAGTGGGATCAGCCAGACCTAGATCTCTTCGCTTCCTCATCCAACGCAAAATTACCCAGCTTTTGCTCGCTCGTTCCTGGGCGTGGTGCTGTTTGGTGGGATGCACTGTCTCTAGCTTGGACAGGGAGATTTCTATGCTTTCCTATTTTCAGAATGTTCTACTGATGCTGGCAGCGGGGGCAAACATGATCTTCATTGCCCCCATGGCCTCGACAGATAAGGTTCCCATTGCTACAGCAGCTGGCACTGGAACCCCCAGTACTCTTCCTCTTCTCTCTCATGACCTTCTGTCCCAGGAGCAGGGCACCTGGTCTGTCTGAGCCTTAAATTTCTTCATCTTCATGCATGGCACCTGTGGACTTTGCAAATTCTCGCTATGGGGTCTTCTCAGGGATCGCTTAGTTCTTAGTGGAGGCCAGGAAACCTCCACTAGATCCACTTATGCCATGAAGTGGTAGGAATTTTCTATCTGGGCCTCAGAAAAGCTTAGACCTCTTTTCTTGCTCTGCTTCCCAGGTTTTAGAGTACCTCTTGCATCTGTCAGAGTTGGGCCTCAGTTATTCCTCCTGAAGGTCCATCTCTGCGGTTTTGGCCTGCCACCTCCTGGTGGAGGGCAAAACCCTAGCTCAGCTAGAGGTTTCAAAACTATCTTGAAGGATCTTTCATACCAAACCTGTCTCTCTTCTCCCCACCCCCCGAGATCTCAACTTTATGTTAGAAAAGCTTACTTTGCCGCCCCGAACTTGCAGCAAGCTGTGATATGCTTTTAGCGTGGAAAACACTAATTTTAGTCTATCACTCAGCCTAAGAGTGTTAGAGCTCAGTCTCTAGTTTGTAGAGAGCCTTATTTAATTTTCCACAGAGACAGGGTGGTTCTGTGGACTAGCCCTTCCTTTCTTCTGAAAATAGTTTCGAATTGACCCTTAACCAGAGTATTGAACTGCCAGTGTTCTTCCCAGAGCATTCCAACGGGGGCGCGATCTTCTGCACACCTTGAAGTGCACAGGATTTTGAGGTATTACACCAAGGACAAAGGAGGTTCGTAAGTCGAACTAGCACTTTGTAGCCTTTGCCCTTAGGGTCAGGGCAAGGCTATCATGAAACACTTGTATAGGTGGCTGGCAAATTGTATCATTACATTTTACCAGAAGTATGAAGCCCCTTCGGGTATGGTTAAGGGCCACTCCACTAGGAGTGTGGCCACTTCACTGCTTTTTCAGGAATGTGTCCACTGCGGACATCTGTGCAGTGGCCACTTGGTCCTCCATCCACAGTCTGGACATTGCCTGTAGATGTAACATAGAAACGTAGACTTTGACGGCAGATAAGGACCACTTGGCCCGCCTAGTGTGCCCATTTCCTACCTATTGGATAAGCTGCAGATTCTAGTTAACCAACAGCCTGCTTCCTGCAACCCCGCACTATAATTGCCTTATGTCTGTCCCATGCATGTTTGAATTCCCCACTGTTTCAGACCCCACAACCTCTCCAGGAAGGTGCTTCCATGCGTCCACCACTCTCTCAGTAAAAAATAATTTCCTCACATTACCCCTGAGCTGTCCCCTTCTAACTTTAAATTGTGCCCCTTGTTCTTACACATCTCTTTTCTGAAAGATGCTACCTCCTGGACTTTGTAGATTCCTTGAGGTACTTAAAAGTTTTTATCGAGGCGCCTGTGGAGCACACCTACAGACTAGACGACTCTAAATAGGCTCAGAGTTTCTAGAGCTTTAAAGTGAAATTTTACTGTTCTAACGCCAACTAATCTTGATTCCAAGAACTCAGCTGGAAAGGAGGCTCTCTTCTGAGGAGTTCGGCACTGAATATTATAATGGGGTGTATGCAGAAGGCAGGTGGGAGCGGTAATAAAATGCCCCACAAGCGGACACACAGGTCGCTTCCACCCACGCTGCCAGCAGCTGGGCCTGATTCCCTGTGGAGAGCAATACAAATCTCGATCCAAGCAATTGACCTGAAAGTCTAGTCGATTTTTACAGCGTTTTGCTGATCAAGATGTAAAACTAGAAGCAGCATCTCAAGCAGCCGCCTCGGCAGAAAAGGTTGCCACACAAGCCTTGAATACTACGATGAAGCTGGTGCAGGAGAACTTGCAGTTAAGGTATCGACTAGAGGCCTTGGAGAATGCGAACAGGGCCTCTCATGTTCGGGTAGTTGGGCTTCCAGAGGGCTGTGAAAAGACAATTTGTTAGGGTTTTACAATCTTGGCTTCCTGCTGCATTACAGATCAGTCCTGAGGCAATAGCCAGTCAACTGCATAAAACATATAGAATTACCCCACGTGCAGCAGGGCCCCAGACAGAAGCTCCCCGAGCGGTTCTGTTAGTAACCACCAGTGCAGTTACCAGGGTTTACTTCTTCAAGCAGCCAGATCTGCGAATGCCTGAATTACAGTGGGGCTACCATTCATTTGTTTCCGACCTTTCATACGAACGAGAGCGTGCAGAAAAAATTTGATGCGGTTCGCTAAACTCAGGTCTCTTGGAGTGACACACCTTATTGATGCCATCTCGTCTCACATCTGTTATGGGGTAAAACTTTTCAGTACACAGACCCCTCGATGCTGGTAGAAAGACTGAAGCAGTAGCCAAGGAATTTGATGCCCGTGGATCCAGTTACCGAGAAGAATCTGAGGAAGAGACCTGAACTTGGGACGGATAGCAGTAATGTTTTGCTTACATTTCTGTTCTCTAAAGACACTAGTACTTATTTAGCGCTTTTGCCCATTTAGGAATAAAACCCACACGTTGAACACTTTTTCTAGGCTAGTATGAAGTGGATTAATAGTGTAAGGTTCTGGAACTTGTGAACTACAGTTTTAAGTGCTACAAAACAGTGTTTACTTCTTGGTTATGGGGTCATATCAACACTTTGTGTTGTGATGCATGTATGGATTTAATTATTAAGGGACTGACTACCAAAAGTCTATGTATGGGTGCAGCTTACATTGGACTAAATTGTTTAAATGCATGCTTAATAGCAGGGTATACCACCTCTTCCTTAAACCAGATTGTATAGGCTAACAAACCTGTTATATTGGATGTATAACAAACTATTTTTTTTTTCTGTGCCTTGCAAGAGAGTACTATATGATATTGCTTATGTTAATATGCAATAAACATAGTTTAAAAAAAAGTTTCTATCATGTCCCCGCCCTTCCTTTCATCAAGGGTATACATATTAAGCTCTCAGTTTCTCTTCATATGGTTTCTGATGTAGACCCTGCACCATTTTAGTTGCCCTCCTCTGAACTGCTTCCATCCTGTCTTTCTTTGCGAGATGAGGTCTCCAAAACTGCACGCAGTACTCCAGATGGGGTCTCACTAGCTGTCTGTATAGAGGATAACAACTTCCTTTTTCTACTTGTGATGCCCTCCCTATGCATCCCAGTATCCCCTGGCTCTCCTTACTGACTTCTCACATTGTTTACCCACCTTTAGGTCATCTGATATGACTACACCCAGATCCCTTTCCATTATTGTTGTCGTTCGTACCTCCCCTGCTATTGCGTACTCTTCTGGATTTTTATTTCCAGGTGCATTACTTTGCACGCCTTTGCATTGAATCTAAGTTGCCATATATCTGACCATTCCTCCAACCTTGCCAAGTCCATTCTCATCCTTTCTACCCCCTTGTGTGTCAACTCTGTTACAGATCTTTGTGTCATCTGCAAAGAGGCCTACCTTTCCTTCCAGACCCTCTGCCATGTCACCTATAAAGGCGTTAAAGAGGACTGGACCCAGTACTGAGCCCTGAGGTACTCTACTAGTAACCCCGCTTTCTTCAGAATGTGTTCCATTCACTGTTACCTTCTGTGTCCTGTTGTCTAGCCAGTTTGCTACTCAGGCTACCACCCTGGGACCCACTCCCAGGCTGGCTAACTTGATTATTAATCTTTGTGCTAGACTGTATAAAATGCCTTGCTAAAGTCTAGGTAGGCCATATCCACAGCCCCTCCCTGGTCTATTATTTTGGTCATCCAGTCAAAGAAATCGATTAGATTCGTCTGACATGACCTTCCTGCTGTGAATCCATGCTGCTTTGGGTCCTGTGCCCCGCTGTCCTCTAGGTACTCAACAATTCTTTCTTTCAGAAGTGATTCCATCATTTTCTCCACCACTGAGGTCAAACTAACAGGTCTGTAGTTTCCTGCTTCTGCCTTGCTCCCACTTTTGAGAAGGGGAATCACATCTGCCCTCCTCCAGTCCTCGGGTACCACCTCACCTTCCCATGGTTTGATAAAAGTGTGGTTAGTGGTGTCACTAGGTCCTCCCTTAGCTCTTTTAGGATTCTAGGGTGAATCTCTGCCGGTTCCATTGCTTTGTCCACCTTGAGTTTTAGGAGTTTTCAGTACTCTTTCTTCTGTAAATGGACTGGCGTCAACCCCACTATCCAGAGTGCTTCTACTGTTTGGTTTAGGTAACTACCCTTCTTCTTCTTTCGTGAATACTGAGCAAAAGTATTCATTCAGTATCTCTGCCTTTTCACTGTCTCCTCTGCCCACCTCCCTCTCCTTTATTAATCTTTACTATCCCTCCTTAACCTTTCTATGCTCCTAATGTACCTATAAACGTTTTATCCCTTCTTAACTGAGTTGGCTATCTTTTACTCGGTTTGGGCCTTTGCTTTTCTGACTGCCTTCCCACTTCTTTCTGCTTTAATTGATACAGTTCCTTGTCGTGTCGCCTGTGATTCCTTATACTTTTTGAATACAGCTTTTTCTCCTTAACCTTCCCTGACACCTCTTTGAGAACCATAGTGTTTTTTATTCCGCTTTGTTTTTTTATTTGTTTCACACAAAGGCTTGTTGTCTCCATGATGGCAGTTTTGATTTTTCTCCATTGTTCTTCCACTTCTCCTTTCTGGCAGTTGCTAATACATTCCTCAGGTATTCACCCATTATGCCAAAGTCAGCCCTTCTAAAGTCCAGTATCTTTGTCTTTGTATGGCTTGTCTCCATGGTTGTGTTTATTGTGAAGCACACTGTGCAGTGGTGGCTTGTTCCCTGATGTCTACTGACTTCTAAATTTGTGATCCTCTCCATTTGAGAGTACCAGGTCTAATATTGCTCCCCTGAGTGGGTTCCACCACTAGCTGTCTAAGGCATGCCCCTGTAGGGCATCGAGAATGACCCTGCTCTTGGATGTGGCTGCAGTCCATGTCGCCCAGTTAACATCTGGCATATTCAGGTCCCCCTTCAACAGTATCTTCACTTTTCAGCCATTTTGAGAATGCCCTCTTATCATTTTCTTGTCCATTTCTCCCTTGAGACAGGGGTCTGTATACAACCCCCAGCGGATTGTGATGCTATTCCTGTCTCCAAGGTGACCCAGAGTTCCTCTTGTCCTCATCCTTACTTTTTAGTTCTGTAGCTTTGATCCTTTCCCTTATGTAGAGAGCTACTCCACCTCCTCTTTTACCCTCCCTGTCCCTTCTGTAGATTGTGTACCTGGTATGTTGACATCCCAGTCATGGTTCTCCATGTACCATGTTTCTGTGACTGCCACAATATCCAAGTGTTCCTCTTCCATCAGGGCTACTAGCTCTGGAAGCTTGTTTCCAGACTACGGCATTGGTACTCATTGCCCTCCATTTAATGTTGGGCTGGTTTCGGTCTTGCAGTCGTGCAAGGCCTTTTGTCTTGACTAGACATTCAGTTGGCAGACATCTTCTTCCTCCCAGAACCTCATCTCCGACTCATTTTTGTTAGACTGCTTGGTATTCAGTCCTCTATGTGAAGACCTACTTTGGGAACCCTCTCGAGGTAAAATACAGCAGTTACATAAGAACTTACCATAACAGTAGATTTTTGAGAGAGATTCCTGCAGTAGGTCTAGTTTCCCACCCACCTTTCCCCAGCTCCTGCATTTTTCCAAGGACTTTTTTTTAAAATATACTTTTATGTTTTTTTCCTTTTCTTTTAGTTCAGGAGACATTATACAATCACATAATTTTCTATGCTTACATCAGAATTGTTGTTATACAGGTTTACGTTGCATGAATATCGTTTATGTTTGAGAGAGGCTGTTATTAGAAGATAAATAGTCCCATAACTTCATTCTGTTCTCGCTTTCTCACTAACCCAGTTCCTGTCTACTATGGACCAAAATCAGGGTCAACTCTGGCCTGGTGAGGAGACCATCTCTGCCAGAGGGTGGCAAATCTGTCCACCTGGTTGTTTAATTTTGCTGTGACATTTTCCATCTGGTATATAGAATATAATTGTCTCCATTCATGGATGTTCGGTATTGCTTTGGTCATCCATTTCTTTGTTAGAGATTTTTTCTGCCAATAGCAAGACAGAAAGTAGAGTTTTTGTCCGGGAAGCGATCCTGGTAAACAGCCATAAGCACCATTTCTGCTGTGAGCTTGACATACTCCCAAGGCCCTCCCCAATTTCTTTTTGTATGCATAACCAGAAAGGCATTAGATATGGGCACTGCCACAGTATGTAGCTAAATCTCCCATGTCGGCACCACACCCCTCCAGCATACTCCGATTCAGTCGGGAGGTATTTAGTCGGACTAGCCGAGACCTGAAAAATCTTGATCTACATTTCCAGAGTATTCTCTCCAAATGTAAGACTGGGTGATCTTGACCGCCCGGCATGACGAGGAGGACCATTCTTCTTCAGATACTACGATCTAAGTCGTTGTTCCAGCTAGCTAATATTAAATTTGTAGATTCTTTAGACTCGACTCGCATCATTTTATATAGATGACCAATTAAGTGATTCCAGTATTGTCCCGAGTGGTCCAGGAATAATTTTAAAAGGAGGAGGAGGGAAGTCAGCTTAACCTGAATTATTTTATTACTAAGTAGATGGTTTCTTATTTGGAGATATCTAAATGATCCACATTTGGAAGATTAAATTTAAGTTTTAATTCTTCAAATGATAAAATCCGTTTGGTCCTAAAATTGAAAAGCCTGCTCCACCCCAGTCTGCGCCAACAAGAAAAAGTTAAATCATTATGGGATGGAATGAAGAGATCATCCTCTGAAATTATTTTGCAGTATTCATAGATTGTTTGGAGGGCTCTTTTCTCGCATTTTAAACCAATTAGCTAGGACTCTGGAGGTAATACCTGTGAAATCTCTCAATGGAGAGGTTTTCGAGGAGAAGAAAAATTATTTCTAGGACATGGATATGTTGTTCATCCACACTGTCTGGCAGGTTCCTTGCCGCTTTAAATCTTGCTGGAAGGTTCAAGCTGTCCTCCCACCCACCTGGGTAACTCTCGCTGTGCCCCATGACGCCAGATCTTCCTTACCGCTTGGAAGCTCAGGTTCCTCCTTAACGCTTCTGCGTGATAGACTGGATCCCAATTCTTCAGTTCGCCAGAAACTCATGTAAAATTTTCAAGACTTCGTCAACTTTCTCCCTCACGGCCGCGATGGACAACCGACTCCTGGTTTTCGGGCGTGCCCTTGTGGGCAGAAGATGTCCAGGACGGACCCGCACTCCACGTGGCGCCTACTGCCTCGCCTAGAACACGCACCCGCAGGCTCGCGAGTCATGCCGTTCATTTTCGGCCAATGTCCTGAGGACCGCGCACCCGGTTACAGCTGGGGCGCCCGAGAAGCGCCACCGACGGTTGAGTCGGGGAGGTCTGCTGGGGCGTTACCGCAGCGGCTGGCTCCGGCTGAGCAGCTCGAGCAGATGATTGCCCTCGAGGAGGAGACGGCCCAGGCCGCATCATCCTTCTTCCTCGGTCGCGCATTTATCCCGCCTCTCTGGGTACTCGATTCAGCTTCAGTCAAGGAGCTTTTCCAGTCCCTTCCATGAAGGGAGAGGGCCATCGACATTCCTCTCGGTCCAAAAGGACTCTAAGGGTAAGTCCCATCGTCGGCATTCGTGGGCGCGAGAGGCCTCCTTCCCGGACAGCCGACTGTTGACTTCGTCAAGGTTGCGGCTAAGGCCGCTGGCTTCACGGCGTCCTCGCCAGGCCAGCCGCCGAGACACTCCGGCCGACACGGTCGAGATTTTTCGACCTGTCGGACGGGCTGTCAATTGGCTAGCTGACAACCCTTCTTCACCAGTTCCCTGGGTGGAGACCAAGGATCTGCCTGTGCCCCCAGTGCAGCAGTCCTCGACATATGTCCGAGCCGAGGGAAGAGCGGGTCCACCCGCTCCTTCCAGAACCGGCCTCGGAAACATCGAGATCTCGGACTTCTTCTCGGTCCTGGCCGATCCACGGCATTGGCGGTCTAGAGTCTCCCAGCACCAAGGTGGCGGCACCGCCGCTAAATCTTGTCTTCCTCCTCGGAAGAGGAGAGGCTTTGGCGCAAATTGCGCCGACGCCACGAGGACCTAATGTGGCAGCAGTTACTCTGTCTGGGAGCAAGTCGACGCAGATGCCTTCCTGGCCATCAAGGCTTGTCACCCGAAGGGTTGAAACAACCCTCGCTGTAGTCGAGATGCCCAAGCCTGGGCTGGTTGTTCGCCAAAACCTGCTGCCCCACCGATTTGTGGTGGAACCTCCGCCTCCACAACTCTGGAATCGGGGCACCGGCCAGCGACTCTCGGTCGGGTCAAGGCCTGCCCCACAGGTTGTCGGTCACCCTCCCTCCCGACTGTCCTCAGCAGGTGGAGGTGGCTTAGGCCCCAGGCAGCTCTTCGCGGACTCTTCGAGTCTGGACGATGACTCCTTTCCTGTTCTCCAGGCCGGTTGACCTGGAGTCCTCCGGGGGCTGGCCTTGGACTAAAGCCCATCATCCTTCATGGGTTGCTCGCTCATCTCTGAGTCCACCGGATGCAGCCCGGAGTTCAGATCCAATGCCAAGTATCCTCATGGAGATACTGACTGAGGGGACTCCCACCGAGGCTCTTTCTCCGTGGCTGAGGCCATTGTTGGCCCAGCCTTGAGCTTTGCAGCGCCTGCTTCCTGCCCTGCGCCTGGCCAGGATGGCCAGGAAGTATGCGGTCCCTACCGGCTCTTTGCCTGGGTTTCAGAACACCCTCTGCCGAGGGGTTGGTCACTGACAGCGGCTTCGGCTCTGGGAACGCTTAGGGACATGGACAAGCCCCCAACAAGGAGTCCAAAGCTGGACTATGCGGTGCAAGGTGTACACTGCGTCCTCCCTTGGCCTCCACCAGGCCAGCTCGGCCATGCTGATGACACACTTCTCCCACGTCCTCATAGGCTCCCTGGATGAGGTGATCCTCATCTTCCGCCGACCTGCAGACCACGGTCTGACAGGTTCGGACCAGGTTAGGGCAGTGGCTAACAGCAGCTCCAAACGGCTCTGGACATAGGAGACTCTTGTGCCAGATCGGTTGCGTCAGTAGGCTATGCGCCGAGAGCATGGCTGAGGATATCCACCTTCACGGCGGATACCCAGCACAAATTGGCGGATGTCCCTTCTTGAGGACCAACCTTCGGCCCTGGAGTGGAAGGTCACCCAGCGGATCGAGAAGTCCAATGCCACTCTGACTCGGTCACCTCCGCCAGAAGGACAAAGGCCGCCAACAGCAGCAGCACAAGTCCTTTCGCTTTCTGCACCTCAGGCACGTCCGGCCCAACAGCACCAGGGCCAGCAGGCTCACACATGGTATCCCAAACCCAAGCCCACAGCTTCCTCTAATAGGAAGCAGGGAGGTAAGGCCCAGGAGGTCCCTTGGTCAGTCCCTCCTCCAAGTCTGCCCAGTGACTGGTTGAGGGGTGTCGCCCAGCCTTGTCACTCCCCTGGTTTCCCCTGTGGGAGGACGGCTCGCCACTTCCTTTCCGCCTGGTCCGCTATCACCACGGACCGCTGGGTGTTAGGCGGTAGGAAAGGGTCTGCCTCTGGAGTTCGAGCAGGCCCCACCCTTCCAAGCCATCGCCCCTCGGGGGCCATGGGGTCGCAGCCTCGCTGTCGGCCCGCCCGGGCGATATTGCCCTGCTCCTAAAAGAGGTGATCAGGAAGGTGGCGATCCTCCTCCAGACCCGGGGTTTGTGTCCAGGTACTTCCTGGTCCCAAAGCGGACAGGGGCTGGTGCCCCATTCTCGACTCTGCACGACCTGAACAGGTTCCTAAGGTCTCGGACCTTCAGGAAGGTCACTTGGCTCAAATAATCCCATCCTTGGAACGAGGCGTAGTGGTTCTGTTCCTGACCTTCAGGATGCTCTTTCACGCCCTAATCTGTCCGTCCCACCAGAGATTCCTCCACTTCAGTGCGGAGGGATCCCTTTACGAGTTCCGGGCCATGCCCTTCGGCCTTCCCTAGCTCCCAGGGTCTTCACCAAATGCATGGCAGTGGTGACAGCATTCCTGCGGCGCCAAGGGTCCGGTGTACCCCTACCTGGTCGATTGGCTGATTGCAGCCCCTTCCAGAGTGGAGGTGAGGCGGTCCAGAGATCTGGCCCTCAGGTTTGCTCTCAGGTTGGCCTCCTCATCAACGAGGCCAAGTCGGAACTTCGTGCAAAGCAGGTGATGCAATTCATCGGGCAGA
Source organism: Neoceratodus forsteri (assembly GCA_016271365.2). Taxonomy (NCBI): domain Eukaryota; kingdom Metazoa; phylum Chordata; order Ceratodontiformes; family Ceratodontidae; genus Neoceratodus; species Neoceratodus forsteri. The sequence continues at coordinate 494,498,435 of CM028131.1, read as the reverse complement.
GCTCGACTTTCTACGAGCCAGAGCACGGCTCACGCGGACAGGGCCTAGGTTCTTTCCTCCTTTGCCCAATCATTTCAGGTTGGGCAATCGCGCCTGCCCGGGACTTCCTGCTCCTGGGCCTTATGGTGGTTGCACCAGCGTGGTCCGCTGGGCCCACTGGTACATGCGCCCCTTCAATGGGGGACTGGCCAGCCAATAGTCACAGCACTTTGATCTGTTGGATTAGCTAGTGATAGTGACCCAGGGATGTGGAACGCCTCCAGTGGTGGACTGTTCCAGCACATCTGCAGGAGGGCATCCCATTCGTCCGCCCGAGCCGACAGTCTCTCTGTCGGACCGATGCCTCTCTGATGGGTTGGGGTGCCCATCTGGGAGCACAGAGCGCATGGCCTCTGGTCCCCCGGGAGTCCGCGATACCATATCAACCTGCTGGAGCTTGCGGTCTGCCTAGCCCTCACCACCTTCGCTCGCTTCTACGGGTCAAGTGGTTCAGGTCCAGATGGACAGTACCACGACCATGTACTACCTAAACCGCCAGGGCGGGACGCACTCCATGCCTCTGTGCAGGGAAGCTTCGATTTGGTCACTGTGCCAGCCTGGAGGCGGATCTCCTCGCCATTCATGTGTCAGGAGCCTCCAACACCCTGGCCGATGCCCTAAGTTGATAGGGGCTAGTCCCACGAGTGGTCCTTCCTGCCGAGGTAGTACAGGATCTGTTCTCCCTCTGGGGCATGCCTCAGGCGAACCTGCTTTCCTCCAGGGAGAATGCGGCTGAGCTTGTTTCATGTCCGCCACCTCAGCAGGGCTCGCTGCAGGGGATGCCTTCTCAGGCCGTGGACCCCTGGCCTCTTCTATGCCTTTCCCCGTTTCCCTTGATCCACAAGGTGCTTCTCGAGGCAAGGAGGGACAAGGTGCAGATGATTCTGGTAGCCCCAGACTGGCCCAGCCAGTTCTGGTGTCCAGATCTCCTCAGTCTCGGCTCCAGGCTCCCAAGGCGGCTTCCAGCCCGCCCGGACCTGATCTCAGTCAATCAGGGAAGATATTCCATCTGACCTTCAATCCCTGCACCTGACGGCCTGGTTCCTGAGCGCCAGAGTTCCAGACCTTGGGTCTTTCCGACGAGGTCCTCAACGCCGCTGAGGCGTCCTGTAAGGAGTCGACCAGAAAATGCTACGCCTTCAAATGGAAGAGATTTTCCATTTGGTGTCAGGGTAAGGGCCTGGACCCTTCCTCCTGTCCCTTGGCAAGCATTCTGGACTACCTGTGGTCCCTTTCTCAGCAAGGGCTTCGGTCGACGACCTTTAAGGTGCACCTGGTAGCTATCTCTGCTTACCGGGCACGGGCCGGAAGCAGCCGGTGTTGCAGGAGAAGGTGGTAGGGCGCTTTTTTCAAGGGCCTTGATCACATATCCCTTCCGTGCGTGGAACCTCCACCTCCGTGATCTACTGCTGGTATTGGCTAAGCTTATGGGCAAGCTATTCAACCGATGCACAGGTGTGACATCTCTCACCTGTCGAGAAAACCGCCTTCTTGGTGGTTATCACGCCAGGCAGAAGGATGGGAGAGCTCCAGGTGCTTTCCATAGAGTCTCCTTATCTGGTCTTCCACAGGGACAAGGTTGTCCCGCGCCCACCCGAAATTCCTTCCAAGGTGGTGTCTGAGTTTCACCTTAACCACGTGTTGACTCTGCCGGTGTTCTACGCCAGTCACACCTCGGAGGTCAATATAGGCTCCATACTTTGGACCCTAGAAGAGCCGCTATTATAAGGAGCGGACGGCTGAAGTTCGGGAGAGGTTCGCCAGCTGTTTGTCACCTACGCTGAAGCCGCACCTGCCAGACCTGCAGCCAAATGGATGATAGGCAGGTGGGTCACCTACTGCATAGATCTCGCTATAGGTTGACGGGCATGGAGCCTCCCAGAGGATAAGACCTCATTCTACCCGCCATACTGCTGCATTGGTGGCTGCTTCCAGGGACGTCCCTATCCAGGAAATCTGCAGGGCTGCTACCTGGAAGTCAGCACACACTTCATCACCCACTACCACATCGACCTTGAGTCACGCGGGATGCTGGTTTTGGGGCCTCGTTCTCAGTCTCTAGTTCCCAAGTAGGGGTGTGCGCCTTGCCTCCTCTCCTCCCGGAGAACTGCTAGAGTCTGCCAGACAGTGTGGATTAACAACATATCCATGTCCCTAGAAATACAGGTTACTCACATGTAACAGAGTTCTAGGAATGGTATATGTTGTTCATCCACAGACGCACAACCTGGCTTCTAGCGGCTAAATCTTGCGCCATGGGCGGAGCCGAGTTTTACCACCGGGTGGGTGGGAGGAGCCACTTGAAGACCTTCCGCAAGATTTAAAGCGGCAAGGAACCTGCCAGACAGTGTGGATGAACAACATATACTATTCCTAGAACTCCTGTTACAGGTGAGTAACCTGTATTTTTTATATCATACATATCATTTAAGTGAAATTCCAGTTTCTTCCATTGGGAGTCAGACTGATCAGAAAGCCATAATAAGAGTTTTCAGAAACGCCGTTTCAGCATATTTTCTCAAGTCCGAAGATTAGTACCGCTTGGGCCAATGATAATTTTAATATAGAGAGACGGATTCATGGTTTTGTTTGTTCCAGATAAATTTAGATATCATGTTATCCCATGACTTAAAATAATATTGTGATGGGAAGTAGGGAATATTTTGGAACAAATACAGTAGGCGGGTAATATGTTCATTCTAATGGTTTCAGTGTGTTGAAATAAAGATATAGGTAGAGTGGACCATTTGTCTAAGTCTTTGTTGATTTCTATTGAGAGAGGTTCATAATTTATTAGTTCAAGTACTTGGAGATCTCGGGGATGTGAATTCCTAGATATTTTATTTTGGTAGAGTGCCATTTAATTGCTAGGCTTCGTTTTAGTGTGTTTGGAGGGAATAGTTAAACAGTAGAGCCTTAGTTTTGAAATGTTTAATTTAAAACCAGCCAATTCTTCAAATCGAGTTATAATTTCCCATGTTTCTTTGATCGAGTCAGAAGGAGATATTAAGGACAGAAGTATGTCATCCGCAAAAGGCTGATCTTGTTTTCTGGCTGTTGCAATGGGACACCTCCACCTTTTCCTATATTCTTATTGCCCTTGCTAATGGCTCAATATATATTATGAAAGTAGAGGGAAAGAGGACAACCCGCCTTGTGCCCTGACCTGTTGAGATTGGGGAGGAAAGGCCCCCATTTATCCGAATGTATGCTTTTGGTGAAAAGGTATATTCGAGTTAGCCAACACAGCAGTAAGTCCGAAAACCGAATGTTTTAGGGTATCCCAAAGAAAAGACCAATTTACTTATCGAATGCCTTTTCCGCCAAGGCTTATAAAGGCAGCTGGGATCTTCCGAGTTTGGATATATTCTATAAGTATTAAAGATTTTCTAACATTAGCTGTAGTAGATCTATTTTTCATAAAGCTCGCTTGATCTGGATGTATTATTGATGGGAGGATTGTTTCTATTCTTTTAGCCCATATTGCCATGAAGATTTTATAGTCTGAATTCATATTGATATCGGGCGATACATAGAGGGGTCTAATTTATTTCCATTAGGTTTTGGGATGGCGGCTATTGTATGCGTACTCCCAGGACAGAGGCGATGTTTCCAGCTGCCGTTTCATTTTTTCCAAGGACTTTGTCTCATCCAGAGCACAGGTTACCAGGAGTCTGTCACTCCTCTCTTTCTGCTTCCTCTGTATAGGTCTCCGGTGGAAAAGAACTGGAGGGCGGGCAGGGCTGCCCCTTTATAGTCATGCTGACATCAGTCACCTGACGACAGGGAGGTCCCCGATGATTGCTAGCTACAAGTTTGTTGTGCGTCCTGACGCCAGGGGGCGCGGTTCTATATGTGAAGACCTATTGCAGGAACCTGTCTCAAGATCTACTGTTACGGTACATTCTTGCATAACTGCTATATCATTGAGGAGTGTCTCTTGCAGTAGGTTTGTTCCCACTGTCCATCCCTCTCCTTCTTTAAGAGAGCAAGTTCTGGTCCAGTGACTAGGGTTGGGACTCCTTTGGTACCTCGCTTCCTCGGTCCTCCGCTTGCAGCTGAATCTGGTGGGGAACTGAGGATACCAGGGACTGCCGACACTTTATAGGAAACAGGAAGCTGATATCGTGGGCGGTCCCTGGTGAAAACTGCTAGAAGAGCTGCGCGCAACACAGCGACCTCTGCTGGATACCCAAAGTATTACCTACTGCAAGAGACACTCTCAAAGATCTATTGTTACGGTAAGTTTTACGTAACTGTACTTTCATGTCCCAGACACCCTGGCAAATCAAGAGTTACTTGTTCAGGTATTTCTTGGTCCTGAAATGGGGTGGGGGGTCGTGTCCCATGCTGTATCTGAATCAGTTCATGTGGAAGTGAAAGATGGTCCTTGAGGATATCTCCTCCATTAGGCTGCATGTTTGGAATTGTAAGCTGTCATCTTCAGGACCATTCGGAGAATTTTGCTAGCAGAGGGCTGCCCACAGTGATGTGCAGCATCAACATGTATCTAACGTGGGCAGCCGAATACTCAAGTTCTTTCTTCTGTCATGGATCATCCTCGTCAGATCTGCTGAAGAAAACAACATCAACAAAGCCATTTCCCTTTTGTTATTTTCTTATATTTCAGTAGGTCTATTGCCTGTGCATGCTGCTGAAGATCAAATGGTCTTTGTTCTGATACTGTGTCTGCAGTTGCAAAATTTACAAAGACAACACTCCTTGTGTGTGTGTGTTTGGACCTTTCACACAATGTGAGGTGCTGGGAGATTTGCAGGAGTTTGTCAGGCTGCGGCGGGTGACACCATCGGATGGCTCTAGAAACTGTCCTTTCTCAAGAAGCGTTAAAAGCCGTGGCGAAGATAAGGGTTTCAAGTCTGCTTCTCCCTTATTGTCTAAAACAATCAAAACTGAAAAGAAAGTGACAAGGGACAGGTATTGTTTTGTGCCTTCTAGTTCTGCTGCCATAAGCATAAACATAGACATAGTGAAAGGCTACTTTGCTGGCAAGGTTCCGTCGCCGTTGACAAAAGGTGTGTCCTCGTCCATGCCCATTCTGGTGTCTGCAAAAGCCCCAAAAAAAAAAAAAAAACATCATTGAGACAACCAGGTCGAGGCTTGGCTCAGGTACTGCCTAACCTACTGTGGATGGTATGTTGCTGTTGCCATCAGGGTCCGCCCTTGACATAGGTAGTCCTGACCCTTTTCAGGGCATGATGACTCGAGGCTGTGCTGGTATTGTTTTCAGAGATGATGCAATGCCTGCTACTGTTGTTGCCACAGCAGGTAGCTCTGTTGCCATTAGGGCCATCTGTTTCAGGGCTTTTGTGTGGCTTCCACAGGCACACCACAGATTGCTGCCTCTCCGCCACTGCTGGTACTGCCGGCTGCCTCTGCAACCCCATCGTCGTCCATGATGGCGACAACGAAATAGAATATAATCCTGACCTAAGGGATCTTGAGGGGCTCTAAAGGAGGAATTTGAGGGTGAAGGGCAGTTTGAAGAAGGAACCTGCCCTCTAGCTCTGCCCCTCTCATCCTGCAGTGAGGACTCTGTAGTTTACTCCAAAGTCTCTTCCTGAGGATCCCCTTTCAAGGCCACGATGCAACAGATGCAGTGTGCCATGGGCTTTACTGTTGAAGAGGAGGATTCCATTAAGAGGAATCTGATTTAATTTTGAAGGTAACTAGTGCTCTCTCCATAACAAGTCCCCTTGTATGTCCTGCCTTATAGAATGCTACGTTTGCTGCATGGTACAGGCCTCACTGCCTACAGTTCCAAGGAAGGCTGATTAGCAGTACCTGCTCCGTCTGCTAAGCCTTATGCTAACCAGCCTGAAACTGAATTTCTGGTCATTGTGGCTGCTTCATGGTAGCTCTAAAGCTCCTAGACACGAGTACTTTGCTTCAAATAAAGAATCTACAGTAGGAGATTAGATGTTACAGGTAAGCGCACTTATGCCTCAGCATCCTTGGACCTTAGGATTGCAAATTATCAGGCTCATGTGATTTAAATACCGGAACAACCTTTAGAAGGCTGCTTGTACTGCTGCTTATGATTTGCACGATGGTCCTGCCAAGAATGATTTGACTAAAACTCTAGCTACTGGTGCTGAAGTTGCCATGCATTTGTTGCATTCAGTTTGTGATGTTTCTGATGCTTTTGCCAGGGCTGTAGCTGCTGATATATGCATGAGATTATATTCTTGGCTTAGAGTGGCTGACTTTGCCACAAATGTGCAATAGGCAGTTTTGAGTACTCTTTTAAGGGCTCCAAACTGTTTGGTTATGATGTTAATGAAGCCCTGCATGGCCTTCAGACTTCTGAGATGATTTCTGTGATCTGTTAAGTTCTCTACCCCACTCCCACTGGAGGGTATGGTAGAGGCTTTTTGATAGGTCTGTTGCGGGGTAACCATGCATACTGTCAGCAGGGCCATGGTAGAGGGGGTCCCTTCCCAGGTGCCCATGCCAAAGCACCTAAAGGAATTGGTTTAGATGGCCCTGCTGCCCTTGGTTCGCCTGTCTTCTGTCTCCCCCAAAGCTATTGTGTGAATGAGGGCATATGAAGCCCCTGCATTTACAACAGTGGCAGGAGATCACCACAGACAAGTGGGTGCTGGAGATAATTGCAAAGGGACATACTCTGGACCTGATAGAGGATGATCTGAGGATTTATTTCTACCTCCTTCCTTTTGTCCTCCAGGCCACTTGTATCATTAAAGGAGGAGATTCATACTCTGATTCAGAAGTTTTCCATAGAACAGGTTCCTCCACAAGACAGGAACAAAGAGTTCTATTCCATGTACAGTGTTGGGTAGTTACTTTTCTATTACTTTTGGAAACTTGTTCCAGAAAGCTCTGTGTAGTCACTAGCAAGGATGGAGAAGTACTAGAAAAGTAATACACTTACAGTTATAGTTAATTCTGTCTTTTATGCAAAAAAGAAAATGTAATTGTAACTGATTACATTTATTTGAAAGTAACTAGTAACTAGCCTATTACTTTATTTATTAGCTTTTGGTAACCGGGTAAGTGCATTAGGCATTAGTCCTGCCAATTTTCAAACATGACCGGGAGGGTACAGTAACAATCAGTGACAATCAACAAGAACAGATAAAGTCACCAGTTACAGGCCTGCAAATAGCCAGGTGAATAAATACATACGAGAAAATTGCACAGATACACAGTGGTCAGAAAGAATACCTATAGTGACCACCTCGGAGAGAGTCGCATTGTAACAACAATAGTAACCATCTGCACAGGGATGGAAAAATAGTACATTTGATAGTCAGACAATACAGTTTGCTTCAAAAACTGTAATCTGTCATTTATTTTTATTGTTTTTGTATAAAAAAAAATATGTAACTATAATTGTAAGGTGTATTACTTTTAGAGTACTTCTCCATCGTTGCTAGTGACTGCACAGAGCTTCCTGGAACAAGTTTCCAAACGTAATAGAAAAGTAACTTGCCCAACACTGTCCAAGTAATTACTAGTTCCAAAATTGGCAGGAGATCTATGTCCTGTATTGGACCTCTGAAATTTCAACCCATACATTGAATACAAAAAGTTTTGAATAGTATCTCTACAAACCCTGACTCCCCTACTATAAACAGGGGACTGGATTTATTCTCCGGACATGAAGAATGCGTATCTTTTATAGAAACATCAGCAAGTCTCAGTCAGCACCTCCGGTTTATGCTGAAGGGCAGGCACTATCAGTTCAAAGTATTGCCGCTTACGGTCATCTGCACCATAGGTCTTCCTACAAATGCTTGGCAGTAGTCCCTGCAGCTCTTCACAGGGGAGGGCCTGTACATCTTCCCTTGCCAGGACGACTAGCTCCTGAACGCCAGTTCCTGGGAAGCTGTTCTGCATACAGTACTCTGTCCCAAGCGGTTCCATGTCATAATAGCGATTGCAAAACAGCGATCAGCTATTGTGGAGAGTGTATAATGCTGAAAAGCAAATCAGCAATATACACATGCGCACCGACATCCGGGAAAAAATGTGTGTGGGTGGGGGTCTCTGATCTTAGATTCTCAATTCCAGGGGTGCATGTAGGGGAAGCAACTACTTAAAAAAATTAATAAATAAAATAGTGCTACAGGCAGCAGCAAAATTCCTACCCCCGCCGTGCAGCGCTCACTGTTGCATGAAATGACGGTAGCGCAGCATCTGCCATGTTCCTCTTCGCAGAGTTTTTGAAAATAAAATTCAGTAAGTAGACCTTCATAAAAACAGGCTGCTATTGTAAAAAGCCTAATTGGGGTAAGGCTTTGTGGGGCGGCTATTTAAAATATTGACTGTTTTCCTTTAAAACTAATTAGGCTGATGACTGCAGCCATCTTGATAGTTCTGCTGACCTGCCTTCTTATGGGAATCCCACAGTTGCTTCTCAGAGCTCAGTGGACTCGCATTCAAATGAGCTGGAGCTCGTCCTGCAGGTCACTCCTCCTCTTCATTATTCCTCCTTTGGATGGTGGATGCATTCAACTGGGAGATAAGGTTGCTGTTCTTGTGGCTATTCCCCTGCTGGTCATGACCGCAGATGCCTTAGGGATGGGTTGGGGCTCATCTGGGACCTTTCTGAACCCAAGGCCATTGGGGCCTCTGCAGAAGCTTCACATCAACACTCTGGAGATGAGGGGGTTCTATGTTGCCCACAGGCCCTTGCTCCCTCCTTTAGGGAATCGACTGTTAATTTTACCGCCTGCTCCAAGAGTCACGGTTTGTATCGTTAGTTTGCTACTGCCTTGACTTGCTTAATGAGGTAGTATTTCGTAATACCTCATCTGGGTGAACCAAATAGTTCTGGTACTAAATACAGTAGAACCTCATAGTTACAGACCCCAGAGTTCAACTGACCAACTGATCGGGTCTTCTGCTTTCGCCACTCCTGTGTCTGCCCACCCATGCACATCGACCAATTCCTGACTCGCACAGGGTTTAATGGCCTCTTTCAATATAGTTTTCATGGCGGTTGTTGAAATGTCACTTAACCTGCAGCAGCAAAAGAAAGTGGGTCACTCTTCCATTGAGATGAAGCTGAAAAGTTGAATAAAATGGCAACTGCCAACGCAAGCAGCGATTTCTACCTACCCTGGTCTTTATTCCCAAAAGTGCCAAGCCTCGCTGTTTTTCAAATGTTAACATGGTTTCCTGCCTGTGCACTACTACAGTCAGCGTAGTGCATGGATGGGACAATCCCATTTTCGCAGAATGGTTTCAGAAATATTTGTGCCATTAGTGAAGGAATATTTTGTCCAAATCCTACCTGTTCATGTTGTGCTTCTAATGGATAACGCCTGTCCCATCCTGCTGCAGAAAGTTTAACAGCCAAAGATGGTATGATCCACTGCTTATTTCTCCCACTGAATATTACCAGTCTCATTCAGCTCATTGACCAGGGTGTGTTGAAAACCTTAAACACCGCCATAACAAAATATTTTACGGCGCTTGCTACTCGGCACTATGGTCTTTGAAACCTACACAGATTTTTGTAAGCAGCTTACAATAAGACACGCTGTTTATATGTGCACCAGATCATGGTCAGAGATTGACCCGAGTCTCTGAGCAGGGTGTGGAACAAGATCTGGCCTGGTGGCAACACAGTTGCTGAGGAGACGCAAGAGGTTCTCACAGCTCAGATCAATTTCATGAATGAACGCCAGCAACTCGGGTCTGACAATGGAGGAGGAAAGTAAGTGGCTTAACACAGACAGCAAAAGAAATGATCACCAGATGTTAACTGATCAGGAGCTGATCAACATGGCTGGGAAACGGCAAAGAAACTGAGATTGATAGTGACACGGAGGGAGAGGAGGAGGGAGAGATTCAAAGTGTACCACACAACAAGACAGAGAAGTGCTTCCAAGTCTTTATGCAATGGTTAGAGCAGCAAGCGAAGCAACACCTGTGAACTTGATGATGCTGCAAGACCTCCATAGCTTGGCTGTTAAATGTTTTAACACACTGAAGCGGAGCTAGATTAAAAATTCTTCAGACCTGCCAGCCACCATGAATTAGCAGAGTGCTGGAAGACCGAAAACACACTGAGACTACACATTTTAAATGCAAAACGCAACATTACATTTTAAAATTTTGTACTCAAAAAAAAAAAAAAAAAAAAAAAAAAATAAAAAAATTTTCTCTATTACCATGAGCTGCACCTTGTGTTACTGCTTATGTATTGCTTCCACAGCTAGTGTTTTCACAGTTAGACTTATCAGACTTGTGAACACTGTGCATTCCAATGGTGTCTGTAACTCTGAGGTCCTACTGTATAAGTATGGGCTACATACAGTTCCAAGGAATAAGCGGGTTCACATCGCACTCTGCTACAGAAGAATGTGGAATGCGAGCCAGTTGTCTGCATGATTAGCAGTAACTACTGATCATGTAAACTGACTGTCCCTCTAATTATTTACATTTTCCCTGGTGTCTAGTGGCCCTCCCCAACCCTCTGCCGATCACTGACCCATATGGTGCTAGTAGCACCTTCACCCTCTGATCACGATCCCCGTATGAATTATTTTTACTCTCCTACACGCCCGCTGTCGTCCCTCTCCTTCGGGCGGCCCAGTCCTGACGTTGCCCCGCGTCGATCCGCCTCCAGCTGCTCCATCCCCCACTGTCCCGGGTCGACCCCTTGTGGTGAGGCCCTCATTCGTTGGGGGGCTTCGGAGGAGACCGAGTGTACTTAGCACTCCCTTGCTTCTGCTGAGGAGTGGAAATGCAGCCTAGAGGTATCGCGGCTGGGAGGCACGGGAGGCGGGGCCACCATCATCTGGATGGCATGCATGCGGTTTCACGCTTTTCTTGTTCACCTTCACTGCTACACCCTTGTAGTGCCCCGGTCTCCATCGGGGACACCACAGAGTGAGGCTACCCACCTGACCCACCCCAGGAGAGAACAGTCCTCCAGACGCTCAGTCCTCTCCTTCCCTGTCGCCCGAGTCTGTTTCTGAACCTGGGCCACCGGCATAGTTCAAGGTAAGGCACCAGCGCCTGAACCCTCTGCGCCACCGGCTGGCCCTGTATGATTTATTAAAGTTCTGTGGTGGTCTAGTGGCACCATTCCCATCGCTGTCTTCATAATTATCTGGTGTCTAGTGGCATCCTCCCTCCTATCCCCAATCCATCTTGTTTCTGTAAAAAAAAAAAAAGTCCATGATGTTTTGTTTTTTTAAACTTGCAAGAAAGAAAAAGATTCCTCGCCGATCATACCTCCTTCCCACCCACACCTCCCACTTGGCAGCTACCACCCCACAACCTGTATTACACCCCCACACACCCTCACTCACCTGAGGTTCAAGAGCTCTCCGATCCAAGACATGCCTTGCTACTGGAACCGCAACTGCAGTATTAGAACTAAGGTAAATGTGGTCTCATCTGTTTCAGTGGGGGTTTCATCTTTGGCAGTGCATAACTTGGTCATTTTTGAGATATTGACTCTTCATTTTCAACATAGCATTTTGGGATCCCACCTCATGAATAGTATAACTGTCATTAAGCACCCTGCTTGAAAGGTGATTAACAGTCGCTACGGTCACCTTTCAGGCAGGATTTTGTAATGACAGTCGTATTGTTCATGAGATTGTTCATGAGGTGGGTCATAAGAAGGCTGTGTTGAAAATGTTGGGTCAAAATATGAAAAACTGGCAGAGTTATGACCAATTGTTGCAGCTCTCGCCACGCACCCTCGTAACTTTGGATTTTATTTGCATTATGTATTTATTAATTTTGCAAGCAGAAACTTACAAAACATAAAACCAAGGAGGAGTACCACATACACGGTACACTTCGTAATTGTTCTCCCATAGTAGATTACAAAATACCTCCCCAAGAGTTACCCCAAGGGGAATGACCTACAGAGAGAAACAAGGAAAATCCCCAAAGCATGCAGCTAAAGGAAGAAAAGGGCACCAGTGTCCGCTACACCTAATAAATATAGGGCCCAGCGGTGCCTTTAAATATGCCAACCAGAAGTAAATCACTAGAGCCCCATGAACAATGTAAACAAAACCTCAGAAAACATGAGTTCCCATACCCCAATAACGACAGCGTTAAAACAACAAATTCTGGTCAGATCCACCACGGCTTCATAATGAAGTTGTGTGGAATTGTTAAGGAGGCATGTAGAATCAACGTATGATTTGTAAGTAGTAAGATTTGTTTTAGTTTCTGTTCTAAGGAAGGCATATACATTATTAGGAAAATATATGGAGGCAGTGTTCTATTCATTGTTTTAGGCGGTGGGCCACCGCTCTATATTTTTACCACCACCCTATATTTTTTGCCACCACCCTATTTTCTTATCCATTTTTTTATAAAATCCTCCAAAATTGGCTTTTATTGACATCCTTATTGCAATACTATCCATTTAATACCAACACACTGTATGTTACTTAAAGCTACTTATGCACATGTACAGTGCATATAGAGGTCCTGAAAAATAACGCACCATTTGACCTGATCACAATTGCCACCGCCTCGTATTTTCAAAGAGTGGGGAACCCTGGGAGGTGTACATTTTAATGGAAGGAATAGTAAGCAATGTAGGTTTAAAAGAGCCCCAGAGCAAATGCCATTGAGGAATGAGTTATCCTGAGGATATTGACCATGCAGCCAAATTTTAAAGAAAACAATTGCACATACCCAAATAATGCAAAGCTTCATGGAAATATACAGTATGCAACTCCCCATGATGGTACAGAAGGTTGCAGTACATGAAAAGTAATGGCTGGCATATGTTCAGCCTTGGAATTATTTACACACTTTTTTTTTTTTTTAAGAGAAACAGGGTTTTTATCCATGAGGTGATGTGTTATATTTAAGCAATGTGTTGATGTCAGGCAGTTGGATGCAATGATGGACTGTTAGCAAATTAAATGTGATAGTAACTTTCAGAGGGGGTCACTGTTGATAAGGTTAAGGTTGTTAGGCTTGTGATAATGGCAATATTAGGAAAGTACGAGGTCTATGCAGGAATGGATAACAAACATGTAGAGTTTTATAAGTATGCTCTCAGAGTGCAGGCAAATGTGATATGCAGGTTTAAATAGGTAAAAATAGCAATACATGCAAATGATAGAAAGATAGAGAATTACATAGACAGATAGACGGCAGGCAGAATAGGAATGGCAGTGAAGTATTGAAGTGATGCTAACCCACCCCCACCCTGCAGAGATGGACAGGCATTGGGTGTGCCTTGGTTGTCACCCATAACGCTCACTGCCATTTCACTCACCCTACCTACCCTGCAGACAGACAAGTGTCAAGTGTGCCTTGGGGTATTTGAGCTTTACACTCACACCATTCCATAAGGAAATACGCTGAAATGGGTGCAGTATAGGAGAATGGAGTGAACTTTGGGGCTGAAGAGTCAAAGGCACACCTTGATAACTGTCACTGACTGTAGAGGAGGGGTGGGTGGAATGGTGTGAGCATTACTGTTGACAGTCCCAAGTCACACCCCTGATACTTTGTTTGTCCCTTACAGGCCAGGGTGTTACGGTCAGGAACCCTAACTCCTTGGCTGTATTGGTATTTTCACCTACGTTTCAGCATGGGCTTTTGTGATCCCAACACATGAACAGTGACACTATCAGTTAATTAGCTGAAAGGAGATTTTGAACAGTGACTGTGCCATTTGGTGCCACAGGTGCAAAACACATTCTGAACAGGATGTAAAAATGACAGCTGTACTGTTCATGAGGAGGTGTAAAAATAAATAAATGGTAATGTTGAAAATCTGGAGTGAAATGTAAAAAATTGATGAAGTCATGAGTTTAGATAGAAACTGCACAACACATACCCATAATGCAGTTATTTTGGGGATTTGTTGTACCAGATTTTCAGCTTGGGCATTTTGGGACCTCTGCTCATGAACAGTGGCACTGTGATTTTCTTAATCTGTCCCAAACATTGATTTCCCACAGTGACCGTGCCATTGTGTGCCAGATGTGCAAAACACGTTTCAGGGAAGCTGTGACAAATGACAGCTGTACTGTTCATAAGGAGGTGTGAAAATGACAATGTTGAACACCTGGAGTGAAAATATTAAAATTTTTGAAGTTCTGAGCGAGGGTGGAAAGTGCACAATGCACGCCTAACAGTCATTTTCTTGGATTTTCTCCAAATTTGCAACATTGGCTTTTGGGAGCCCTCCTCATGAACAGTGACACTGTTGTTTTATTAATCTGTCCCAAAGGTGATTCCATGCAGTAACCACAAAATCACCTTTTGGGACCGAATAATGATGACAGTGACTGAATTCATGGTGAGCCTAAAACCCCATGTTAAAATTTGGTGCCGAAAGTCTCAGAACTGGCTGAGATATCCACCTAAGCTGAAAAAAAAAAAACATTTACTGTATGCCATTATATAGCTTACCCGCATTTCTTAAGTTCGTGGTCGGCTTTGAATAGTGCAGACACTTTCTCTCCAACGAAGATCATTGTGCCAGGCCCTGGAGGTAAGTATGGGATGAGGGTGGGTGGGAGGTGGGTGTGTAGAGGGTGGGCAGGTTGGGGAGGGGCACTTCAGACGGTGAGGGACCATTTTCTTGTTCACAGGTTAAACAAAATAAAAACCGTCATGAAAGGTTTTCTTTGTTACAGGGCATTGGCACGCTGTGGATGGGCTCCCAGCATGCCATCCAGGTGTTTTGGGGACTGAGAGAACCGGGATTGGGCACCCTGCTGGTAAAGAAGAAAGGGTCTTTGGGGGCATGATGCCAGGGATTGGGCTCCCTCGGCAGACAAATTATTGGACGGGGACCATTATGCTGATGGGGATTGGGCTCCCTGTCGGCAAATGAACTGGGGAGGGCATGCCTACAGGGGATTGGGCACCCGACGTCGCTTTCTGGGGACTAGAGGCAGAGCGTCAGCAGTGACAGCCGCCATGTTTCTTGAAATGTTACACCAGGCAAGCGCCCCTGCAATGGGGTGCTCCCTCATTGCAGCGGCAATTCTTTCAAGTTGGTGGCATCGCTTGCACTGCTGTCAGAGACAGCATGCTCATTTATTGTTGCCACAGAGATAAGCCTCACAAAGCAGTGGGGGCACTGGCCACAACATAGACAGCACATCCACAAACTGCTACTCCTATGAGCTGTTACACATTTCTTGTACATGCGTGCAAGCAACATAAAAAGCATGCCTAAAATATAACATGGCATGATCAGTCTCTGCAGTCATGTAACTGCCAGAGGTTGAGAACTTTTTCTGGTGTGCTGCCAAGTGTGTAAAATTAATAACATTACAGGAACCTGTGTGTGTGTGTGTGTGAGTGAAGGAAGAACTCTGCAGGCAGCTGAGCCTTTCCAGTGCCAACTTTTGACTGTGATGGTTAATTTCACTATAGTGTATGGTGGAACATTGTGTTCAAAATTCAGTGCAAACACATTAGCTGTTGTACCATCATGGAGACATCATGATGGTGTTGTACCTGTCTGAGGATGTCACCATGCTGGTAAGACAGCATCGGTCGTCATTGCGTATGTGCAATCAGCGACGCCAGGCCGTGGAAAACAGCTGTGAAGGACAGGTCGGGAAACGTATGCAGCGGCAGATCCATTCAAAAATACTGCAGCTCTGTTGAAGGTAGCGCTATTTTTATTTTATAAACTTGAGTCTGGGACAGTGGAGAACTTGGTGCGAGCGGGCTTCTTGTTGTCGTGTTGGCGGCACCGGTGGGGTGGGGGTTAAGAAACAGCACAATCCTCACTTCAAGTCTGAGGTGATCACTGCCACGATGAGGAACTGTTAAACTGATGCCCATACACTATACAAGACAATGTATGGGCATCAGTAATAACATCGCTGACTTATTTCCTCGAGAAAGTTACTAGCAACAGAAAACCTCTCGAAGCCGCTATGCAGGTTTACAGTTGCCATGATAACCCTCTCGAAGTGAATACAGCTTAACTAATGCCCATACATTATCCTCTGTGTTGCAGTATATGCTAGCACAATAACAAACACAAGGGGAAAAACAGCAGTACAGTAAGCAACCCAATATTTTGTCCTGAAAATTATAATAATTTCTACATGTTCATGTTTTATGCTTATATTGTCTGTTGCCTGCTTTCAGTGCTTAGCAGTCATTGTGGCCATTGACATAGGGAGGTCACTGATCTGTGCAAAAGGTCATACACCTTAGGTTGTACTCTTGACTGTAAACCTGAAGGTACCGCTTTTTGTCACAGGGTACCTCCCTCCCGCTGAGTGCAGGTCTGGTTACTCATTAGTGTTGAGATATGCTTCACTCACACTGAAGTTTAATAACAATATTTGTAGTTTGTTTGTAGATTTAATTTCTGTGACCTACGAGTGTTCAGATATGCTTCACTCACAGTGTTCAGATATGCTTCACTCACACAACAGAGTAATAATAATGTGGATATTGACCTTTCCATATGCCTGTGATCTGATCCTGTATACAAATGCAAATATATATGGAGGCTTAATGTCACAGATCAACCTTAGCTCAGGGGTGTAATAAGATCCACAATAATGTTTAATAGATATTTTCTCCATTTAATGGTCAAAGCAAACACTACATGCCCCATTGGGCCAGGGTAAGATCATTGTGAGAGCATTTCCCTGGCCCAGTTGGGCATGTAATGTTTGCTGTGGCCATCACATAATGAAAATATCTGGTAAACATTAGCATGGACCTTGATTAAGTAGCCTTTGCTACGGTTGTACCTTGACTTTAAATCTCTAGGTACTGTTTTTTGTTGCAGGGTGTCTGTCCCCCCCGCTGAGTGCAGGTCTGTTTACTCATTAGTGTTGAAATATGCTTCACTCGCACTGAAGTTTAATAATAATGTTCATACTGTGTTTGTAGATTTAATTTCTAGGGACATGGATATGTTGTTCATCCACACTGTCTGGCAGGTATCCTTGCCGCTTTAAATCTTGCCGAAGGTCTTCAAGCTGGCTCCTCCCACCCACCAGGGTGGTAAACTCTCTGCTCCGCCCCATGACGCCAGATCTTCCTTATCGCTTGGAAGCTCAGGTTCCCTCCTTAATGCTCTGCGATAAGACTGGTTCCTAATTCTTGGTTTTCCGAATTTAAAAGTTTTGCTTTATAGACTTGGTCTTCTATCCCTCGCGGCTGCGATGGACAAATCAACTCCGGTTTCGGCGGTGCCCTTGCAGGCAGAAGATGTCTCGGACGGATCTGCACTCACGTGTGTCTACTGTTTAGGCCTTGAGCACGACCCGCAGGCTTGCGACTGTGCTCTTCTTTCTCAGCCTATGTCCTCGAAGACCGTGCTGCCCGTTTACAACTGGGGGCGCCGAGAAACGCTTTTCCTCCAGTAAAGTCTAAAGAGGCCTGGTCATTGTTTCCGGTGGTGGCTTGGCGGATCAGCTAGAGCAGATGATCGCTCAAAGAGGAGGCGGCGGCGGACCGCATCTTCCTCGACCGCTGCATTTATCCCGCTCTCCTGGGTTCCTCTTACACAGCTTCCTTTAAGGAGTGGTCTGTCCCTCTCCACTAGAGGAGAGGGACCAACGCCTGCTGGACCTTCTTCTCGGTCCAAAAGAAAGACAAGGGTAAGTCCCTCCGTCAACGCTCTTGGGGCCGGGAAAGGTCCCTCCCGAGTTGTCGGCCATCGACTTCGGTCGGTGGATCGGACCCGACTACTGGTCTCACGGTGTCCCGTCAGGTCAGTTGACTGAGACTCCCGTCGGCGTAGTCGAGATCTTTCTTGACCCGTTGGACGGGTTGTCGACGGCGAAGCCAAAATCCCTCTCCCCAGTTCCCCGGTGGAGTTGAGGATCCAGCGGGCTTGCCAGTGCCTCGGTTCGGAGCCCTCGGTGTTCCCTCCGAGCGAGGGAGGGAGCCGGTTCCCCGTCCCCTCCCTGCGAGGTTCTCGCTTGACTTCTTGGCGGTCCAGCCGATCCCGCGTCATAAGCGGCTCCCGCACGCTGTAAGCGGCGCCGCCGCTTGCCTTCCTCCTCTGATGAGGGGAGCTTCACGCAAGTTACGCCGACGATATGAGGACCTCATGTGGCAACAGTTCCTTCTGACGGGAACAAGCCGACGCCGCCTTTCCCCGCCATTAAGTGGCTGTCAACGAGCGCTTCAACAACCCCTGTTTTACCCCAAGAACCTGTTCCCAGGCCGTTGTTCGCCAAAACCAGCTGCCCCACGATTCGCGTGGAACCTCCCCTCCACAGCCGCTGTTTGGGGCTCCGACCAAGAACTCGGTCGGCTCAGGGTCTGCCCATAGGCTGTCGGTCACCTCACTCCCGATCGCCCTCGGCAGGTGGAGGTGGCTCAGGCCGAGGCAGCTCTTTGCGGACTCTTACAGGTCCGGCGGCGATCCTCCCTTTTCTCCAAGCGAGTGGACTTGGGTCCTCTGGAGGTCAGTCGCTGGACGATAGCCTTCGTCCTCCCTGGGTTTACTCAGGCTCATCTCAGAGTCCACGGGATGCAGCCTCGAGCCTCAGATCCAAGCGGGCCAAATATCCCCTCACGGAGATATTGGACCGGGGATTCCCTCACGGAGGCCTTTCCTGTGGCTGAGGCCATCATGGGCCCGCCTTGGGCTCTGGCAGCGCCCGCCTGCCCTGCGCCTTCGACCAGGATGTGGCGGTCCCTACCGTTCCCTGTCCGGTTTCTCAGAACATCCCTCAGCCGAGGGGTTAGTTACCGACAGCGTTTCCCGCGCCGTGGAAACGCTAGTAGACGTGGGACAAACCTCCCGACAAGGAGTCCAAGAAATTGGACTAAGCGGCAAAAGTCTACGCTATGCCCTCCTTGGCCTTCGCTGTGTAAGCTCGGGCCGTGTCTGATAGCACATTTCTCCCATGCCTTGTTGGGCTCCCTGGACGAGGTAGTCCTCATCTCCCGGCTGACCTGCAGACTACGGTTAGGCAGGTGCGGGACCAGGGCAGGGCAGTGGCCAAGCAGCAACTGCAGACTGCTCTGGACATTGGAGATTCATGCGCCAGGTCAGTCGCGGCCGCAGTGGCTATCGCCATCGGGCATGGCTGAGGATATCCACCTTCACAGTGGATACCCAGCACAATTGGTGGATGTCCCTTCCTGGGGACCGATTCTTCGGCCCTGGAGTGGAAGGCCACCTCCAGAGGATCGAAAAGTCCAAGAGGGACAAGGGCCGCAGACCACTACCCAAGCCCTTTAGTCCGTGCCTGCGCCTGCACGCCGGCCCAGCAACACCAGGGGCCAGCAGGCTCGCTCTTGGCGCCCCAAACCCAAGCCCCGCTTCCTCTTCCAGGAAGCAGGGAGGTAAGGCCCAGGTGGTCCCTTGGCGGTCCTCCTCCAGCCTGCACAGTGACGGGTTGAGGGGTGCCGCCCCAACCTCGTCACCTCACCCCAGGTTCCCCTGTAGGGACGGCTCCGGTTCTTCCTTTCCACCTGGTCTGCTATTACCACAGACCGGTGGGTGTTGGAAGTGGTAGGAAAGGCCTGCCTCTTGAGTTCGAGCAGGCCCCACCCTTCAGAGCCGCCGCACCTGGGGCCTCGGGTCCTAAGCCTCGCTGTCAGCTCGTGGCGAGCCGCCTACGCTCTCCATCTCGAGAAGGAGGTGATAAGAGAGGTGGCAGACCCTCCTCAAACCCGGGTTCATGTCCAGGTACTTCCTGGTTCCAACGACGGGGCTGGCGCCCATTCTCGACCTACAGACCGAACAAGTTCCTACGGTCTCGAACCTTCAGGATGGTCACTCTGGCTCAGATAATACCATCCTTGGAACACGGCGTGTGGTTCTGCTCTCTGGACCTACAGGACCGTTCTTTTCGTCCCTATCCGTCCGTCCCATCAAAGGTTCCTTCGCTCGAGTGGAGGGATCTCTTTTCGAGTTCCAAGCCATGCCCTTTGGCTTATCTCCAGCTCTCAGGGTCTTCACCAAATGCATGGCAATGGTGACAGCATTCCTGCGGTGCCGAGGGTCCGGTTTACCCTTACCTGGACGATTGGTTGATTGCAGCCCCTCCAGACAGGAGGTGGAGCGGTCCAGAGATCTGGCCCTCCAGGTTTGCTCTCAGGTCGGCCTCCTCATCAACGAGGCCAAGTCGGAACTCGAGCCAGCAGGTGATTCTTTTCATCGGGCAGAGCTCGACTCTCTTCGAGCCAGGGCACGGCTCCCGTGGACAGGGTCGAGTTCTTTCCTCCTTTGCCCAGTCATTTCTGGTTGGGCAGTTGGCCCTGCCGGGACTTCCTCGCCTCCTGGGTCTCATGGCGGCCTTTACCAGCGTGGTCCGCTGGGCCCATTGGAACATGCGCCCCTTCAGTGGGGGCTGGCCAGCCAGTGGTCCCAACGCTGCAATCCTTTGGACCAGCTAGTGACGGTGACCTAGGGGATGTGAACGCCTCCAGTGGTGGACCGTTCCAGTTCATCTGCAGGAGGGCATCCCGCTTGTCCGCTCTGAGCCGACGGTCTCTCCATCGACCGATGCCTCTGATGGGTTGGGGTGCCCATCTGGGGAACACTGAGCGCATGGCCTCTGGTCCCCGAGGGAGTCCCGATGCCACATCAACCTGCTGAGCTCCAGCGGTCCGCCTAGCCTCACCGCCTTTGCTCGTTTCTCAGGGTCAAGTGGTCCGGGTCCAGATGGACAACACCACGACCATGTACTATCTAAACTGCCAGGGCGGGACGACTCCATGCTTCTATGCAAGGAAGCTCTCCGCATCTGGTCACTGCGCGCAGCCTGGAGGCGGATCTCCTAGCCACTCATGGCAGGAGCCTCCAACACCCTGGCCGATGCCCTAAGCCAGATAGGGGCTGCGTCCCACGAGGGTCTCTCCTGCCGGAGGTAGTACAAAATCTATTCTCCCATTGGGGCACACCTCAGGTGGACCTGTTTGCCTCCAGGGAGAATGCGGCTGAGGCTGTTCCATGCCTGCCCCTCAGCAGGGATCGCTGCAGGGATGCCTTCTCGAGGCCGTGGACCCCGGGCCTCTTCTCGCCTTTCCCCGTTCCCTTGATGCACAAGGTGCTTCTCAAAGCAAGGAGGGACAAGGCGCAGGTGATTCTGATAGCCCCAGACTGGCCCCGCCAGTACTGGTACCCAGATCTCCTCAGCCTCCGCCTCCAGGCTCCCGAGGCAGCTTCCAGCTCACCCGACCTGCTCTCAGTCAGTCAGGGAAGGTGTTCCATCTGGACCTTCAATCCCTGCACCTGACGGCCTGGTTCCTGAGTGGCTAGAGTTCCAGGCCTTGGTCTTTCCGACGAGGTCCTCAACGTAGTTGAGGCGTCCCCGTAAGGAGTCGACCAGAAAATGCTACGCTTTCAGATGGAAGAGATTTTCCATTTGGTGCCAGGGCAAGGGCCTGTACCCTTCCTCCTGTTCCTTGGTGAGCATATTGGACTACCTTGATCCCTTTCTCAGCAAGGGCTTAGGTCGACGACCCTTAAGGTGTACCTGGCAGCCATCTCTGCTTTGCAGGCGTGGGCGGGAAGCAGTCGGGCAGAGAGAAGGTGGTCTGGCGCTTTTTAAAGGCCTTGATCACATTTCCTCCGTGCGAGAACCTCCACCTCCTGGGATCTACTGCTGGTACTGGCAAAGCTCATGGGCAAGCCATTTGAACCAGTGCACAGGTGTGAACTCTCACCTGTCGTGGAAGACCGCCTCTTGTGGCTATCACGTCAGCCAGAAGGATGGAGAGCTCCAGGCGCCTGCATCGAGTCTCCTACCTGGTCTTCCAGAGGGACAAGGTTGTCCTGCGCCCACCCGAAATTCCTTCCAAGGTGGTGTTGGAGTTTCACCTTAACCAGGTGTTGACTCTGCCGTGTTCTACCCCAGTCACACCTCAGAGGTCGAATATAGGCTCCATACTCTGGACCCTAGAAGGGCGCCGCACTATAAGGAGCGCACGGGCTGAAATTCGGGAGAGGTTCAGCTGTTTGTCACCTACGCTGAAGCCGCACCTGGCAGACCTGCAGCCAAGGGACGATAGGCAGGTGGGTCACCTCCTGCATAGATCTCTGCTATAAGTTGGCGGGCATGGAGCCTCCCAGAGGATAAGAGCTCATTCTACTTGCCATACTGCTACATCGGTGGCTGCTTCCAGGGACGCCCCTATCCAGGAAATCTGCAGGGCTGCTACCTGAAGTCAGCACACACCTTCATCACCCATTACCACATCGACCTTGAGTCACGCCGGGATGCTGGTTTTGGGGCCTCGGTTCTCCAGTCTCTATTCTCTAAGTAGGGGTGTGCGCCTTGCCTCCCTTCTCCCGGAGAACTGCTAGGAGTCTGCCAGACAGTGTGGATGAACAACATATCCATGTACCTAGAAATACAGGTTACTCACCTGTAACAGGAGTTCTAGGAATGGTATATGTTGTTCATCCACACGACTCACCACCTCCCGGCCGACGTTACAACCTGAGCTTCCAGCGGGCCAGATCTGGCGTCATGGGGCGGAGCCGAGGGTTTTACCACCTGTGTGGGTGGAGGAGCCAGCTTGAAGACCTTCCGGCAAGATTTAAAGTGGCAAGGATACCTAACATACTAACATACTAAAATGCCAGCAGAATAGACCTAACGGTCTGTCGTGTCTCGCTAGCTTGGTCAGCCCCCACCCTGGGTGCTGACCTTGCTGTCCCCTCGCCTTCTCTCTGGCTTCTCCTTCCCAGTTCGGATAGTCTTGCTGCATTGGATTTTGCTTCCAGAACCCTTCCCTACCTGTCCCACCCTCTTGAACCCCTCCACTGTCTCTGCCTCCACCACCCCCTAGGCAGTGCATTCCATGGCTCCACCACCCTCTCAGTGAAGTAGCACCTCCTCCTTTCTCCCTGAATCTTCCCCTCCAGCTTCCACCCATGCCCTCTAGTGGCCCCTTCCTCCAAAGCACCCTGACTGTTCCTCCCTATTTACCCTCTTCATGTACCTGAAGACCTCTATCATGTCCCCCGGTCCCTTCTCTCTTCCAATGTGTACATATTTAGCTCTTGAGCCTCTCCTCATAGTTCCTGTCCTCCAAGCCCCAAATCATTTGGTTGCCCTCCTCTGGACCCTCTCCAGGAGGTTAATGTCCCTCTTTAAGTGTGGCCTCCAAAACTGCACGCAGTACTCAAGGTGCGGCCTCACCAAGCAGTTATACAGAGGAGTATCACTTCCTCCTTCTGGAGGTGATCCCCTAGCGATGCATCCCAGCATCCTGTTGGCCTTGGCTGCTGCCCTCCACAAGTCTCAGAGTTGTTCATCTTGACATCCACCACCACCCCAGGTCCCTCTCACCCATCGAGACTTGTAGCATTCCCCCAGGGTGTACACTTGGCCCAGGTTTCTGGCTTCCAGGTGCCAGGGTGTACACTTGGCCCAGGTTTCTGGCTTCCAGGTGGAGTACCTTGCATTTCCCTGCATTGAACCTCAGCTTCCACTTTCTAGACCATCTTTCCAGAGCCTCCAGGTCCCCTGTAGGCCACCTCCCTCCTCCCATCCACCACCGCCCCAGTTTCGAGTCATCTGCAAAGAGACTCATCTCACTCCTGATTCCTGTCCTTATGTCAGATACATAGGCGTTGAACAGAAGGGGCCCAAGGACTGATCCCTATGGGAGCCACTAATGACCCTTCTTGGGGATGAGACTATCACCTATCTGACCCTCTGGGTCCGGTCCTGGAGCCAATTGCCTATCCATCTGATCATCTGGTTCCCCACCCCATTTCTCCCAGCTTATCCAACAGGCCCATGTGAGGAACAGAGTCAAATGCCTTGCTGAAGTCTAGAAAGAGGACATCCACTGGTCTACCCAGGTCCAAGGCACTTGTCACCAGTCATAGAACTCCACCAGGTTTGTCTGACACGATTTCCCAGGATGAATCCATGCTGTCTATCGTCCAGGCACCCGACTTATCCAGGTCCCCTAGCCTCTCCTTGACAATGCCCTCCATCACCTTGCCCACCACCGATGTCAGGCTGACAGGCCTGTAGTTCCCTGCCACCTCCCTTGATCCCCCCTTGTGGATGGGCACTATATGCGCCACCTTCCAGTCTTGGGGCACCCACCCTGTCCTCAGAGAGATGGTGAAAGCTCTGCCAGGGGTTTGCCAGGGCATCTGCAAGTTCCTTCAGCACTCTGGGATGTAATTTATCGGCCCCGTGCTTTCTCCGTCTTAAGGGAGCTGAGGGCTTCCCTCACTCTCTCTGCTGTGATTTCCACTTCCAGTACCTCTTCTCCTGCTTAGCCCTCCCCCACCTGCCAGTGATGCCTCCCTCTCCCCAGACCTGCCGACGGTAAGGGTACCCTCCTTAGTATCTCTGTCACCTCCCATGTATGGTGCAGCACCCCATTTTCCCTGGTGAAAACTGGAGGTGAAGTACTCATTTAGTACCTCAGCCTGCTCCCCGGGTCTTGTGCCCATCTCTCCCTGATTTAATCCTGCTAATCTGCCCTTCACCCTTCGTTTTTCCCCAATGTATCTAAAGAACCCTTGTTCCTCTCCTAATTTCCCTGGCCAGGTTCTGCTCCTTCCTTGCCTTAGCCGCCTCACCACTCTAGTGGCCCTTCTAGCCATCAGCTCGTACTCCCTCGATCCCTTTCACTCTTGAGCACTTGGATTGCTTATAGGCTGCTTTTCTTTCCCCACCCACCTCCTGGACCTCCTGGTCCACCAACAGGGTTTTGGGCCATACGCATTTTAGTCTTACTCTTGCACAGCTGCTGGTAGCATCCTGCACCCTCTCTGATGATTTCCACCTACTGTCAAGGCCCATGTCTGACCCAATCCCATCCAAATGCTCCTTAGGATTCTTCCCATTTCCTCTAAATCCGGCCTCTGAGGTGCGGTTATACTCTCAGTCCGACTGTACCTGCCAGACAGTGTGGATGAACAACATATACCATTCCTAGAACTCCTGTTACAGATGAGTAACCTGTATTTCTGTGACCTATGCAGTGTTCAGATATGCTTCACTCACACAACAGAGTAATACATTATTTTGTATAAAGCTTCTTTTCCTACAGACTCCATCCTCTTCCTCTGCCCATGACATTATTACACTCTATATATTAAACTTCAAAGCACAAAACCTGTTCATATGCTAAAATCACCAAGCCTTCAGTCAGTTCACACAATAATTTTAAATGTCAAGTGCCAGGATCTATAGGAAACTGCCAGGCTTTCTGTCTGAGATGCAAATGACTTTAAATTCGCTCCCAGTAATTCACATTGGGTGACTCTTACATGCCAGTGTCAAATCCACTTTCCATGCAAAGATATCGCTTAAGCAATGCCTTTGTTTTTAGTGCCTGTACAGTGTTACTTATCACATCACATCCAACATTTGCTTCTAAGGTTGCTGGAGATGAGCAATCTTAAATTACTGCTAAGAAACCAAACCCACATAGTCTGGATCTATGGACTGAAAGCGACTGGCTAATAGTTAACTAGCTACTGCATTACAGCTACTGGTATATCATCAAACAAAAACTGTATATCCTTGTTACATGGATCAACTCAAAATAAGTGACTCTCCTGTTATTTCCTACAAACGTCTTTACAAATCAGATTATTTCAGTGATGTCCTTTACAGGACTAACATTTCCATTTCTGTACCAACTTAAGTAATTTTTTTTTTCCTTCTGCTATTTTCACACTTTAGTAGTTTTTCATGTAACAGGCACCACGCATGTGTGTGTGTGTGTGTGTGTGTGTGTGTGTGTGTGTGAGAGAGAGCAGGAAGGACTCTGCAGGCAGCTGAGCTTTTGCAGTGTACAACAAACTTTAACTGTGATGGCTATTTTCACTGTTACAGTATATGCTAGCACAACAGCAAGTAAGGGAAAACAGCAGTACAGTAAGCAACCCAATACACTATCCTGAAAAATTATAATAATTTCTCCATGTCTTATGCTTATATTGTCTGTTATCTGCATTCAGTGCTTAGCAGTAATTGTGGCCATTGACACAGGGAGGTCACTGTTCTATGCAAAAGGTTATACACCTTAGGTTGTAGCTTGACTATAAACCTCTAGGTACTGTCACAAGGCCGCCCCTGAGTGCAGATCTGTTTACTCATTAGTGTTCAGATATGCTTCACTCACACTGAAGTTTAATAATAATGTTGTAGTTTGTTTGTAGATTTAATTTCTGAGACCTACACAGTTCAGATGTGCTTCACTCGCACAACAGAGTAATATCTATTCTAGGATAGTGGATATGTTGTTCCACACTTGTTGGCAGGTACTTGCCCTTTAAGATGTGCCGAAAGTCTTCAAGTTGGCTCCTCCCACCCTCCCGGTGGTATAACCCTTGGCTCCGTCCCCATGATGCCAGATCTTCCTTTCCGCTGGAAGGTTCAGGTTACCTCCTTAGTGCTCCCTTGTGTAGTAGGCCCTGGCTTCTGAATCTTCGGATTCGCTTCCAAAACTAATTCATAAACTCTTGACTTTATTCTTCTTTCGCTCGCGATGGTAGATAAATTGGCCCCTAGGTTTTGCGGTGCCCTGTGAGCAGAAAATGTCTCCGACGGATCCTCACGCACGCAGCGTGTATTGCCTAGGAGTGGACCACACGATCCGGCTAGCCTGCGATCGCTGTCTGTCCTGTTCTCAACATGCTCGGGTCTCGCTGCCAGACTCCAGGTGGGCGACTGGAGAAGCATTACCCGCTGGTCAAATAGAAGGATGCCCGTTGGTTTTAGAAGTGGTAGGTTGAGGCCTGCTCTGGAATTTGAGTAGGCCCTCCTTTCGAGCCCTTGCCCCATGAGGGATCTGGTGTCCGCAGCTTCTCGGTCGGCTCTCAGAGATGACTTAGCTCAGCTCTGTCTCAGTGAGGTGGTGTGCCAAGTGGCGTACCTGCCTTCAGACCCAGGGTTTGTCTACTGGTACTTCCGGTGCCAGCGGATGGAGGTCTGAGTGCCCCATTCTAGATCTGCATGACCTGAACAAGTTCCCAGGTCACGCACCTTTCGGATTGGTAACTCTGGCACAGATCATACCATCCCTGGAGCAAGGAATGTGGTTCTGCTCCTAGACCTTCGGGACCAGTTATTTCATGTCCCGATCTGTCCATCCATTGACGGTTCTTCCACTTCAGAGCCGAGGAACCCTTTATGAGTTCCAAGCCATGCCCTTCTGCCTATCTTCAGCCCCCAGGTCTTCACCAAATGCATGGCTGTGGTGGCGGCGCACTTACCCAGATGACTGGCTAATAGAAGGTTCCTCCAGGCTGGAAGTGGAGTGCTCCAGGATCTGGCCTTCCAGACATGACTAGAACTTGGCCTCTTGATCAATGAGGCCAAGTCAGATCGATGCCTGCACAGGTGATCCAGTTCATTTGGGGCAGAGCTAGACTCCTGCCGAGCCAGAGCTCAGCTCCCAGCGGATAGGAGGAGGTTCTCTCCTCCTTTGCCCAATCATTTCTGGTTGGGCAGTGGCGCATGCCTGGGACTTCCTCGTCTTCTGGGCTACGTGGCGGCCTGCACCAGGGTGGTCCAATGGGCCCGCTGGCATTCTGATCTTACTTGAGATACAGCTCTTGCAGCAGGTTACACCATTGGAACTGAAGCCATCAGGTGCCAGGACCCCCACGGAAATTTTCTACTAGCAGTCTTCAGCGGGGACCGCCTCAGGCGTCCGGTCCCGCCCCGGCGTCAGGTGTAGTACATAAGGAGGTGGTACCCCACAATCCCCAGTTCTTTTCCGCGTCGACGCCATAGCTTTCGGCCTCTTGGTCACTTTCTAGCGAACGACGACTAGGAACCACGACGTTCTCTTTTTTCTCACACTAACTTGATTCATCTGATGTCCTCTCCAAACACCTCTCTGAAAGTCACTCATCGGGTTTGCTTGCGGCAAACAGAGTCCTTAAAGGATGCTCACTCAGCCTGCATGAGTTGTCTAGGCCCAGAACATGACACCAAGGCCTGCTCCTTCTGCCAGGGCTTCAACAGTCACACCAGGATCCGCCACCAGAAGGCCCTTCAAGCGTTTCTCTTGGAGGAGAAACTCAAGGCCATGGATAGGGAACCTTCCTCCAGGGGGAGTCGTCAGGGAAGACCCTCAAACACTGGGAAAAACACCGGGAGAAGGAAGGCCCCAGGTCCCCGTCAAGGGCCTCGGACTCCCAAAGCTCCGGTCGGTCAGACCGCTGTCCCTCCAGGGCTCAATCTCAGCCTCCCCGGTTCAGGTCAGATCCTCCAGTGGCGGCTTCTCCTGCAGCCTATCAAGACTTCCGGCCATCGGCTTCATCTACTCCTTCTAAGGCCTCGTCCAAGTCTGGGGAGTGCCACAAGACTTCCTCCGCCGTCGGGACTCCGGCGCCAGGTCGAGTGTCCTAGCCCCGCGTAGATCGGACCCGGTCCGTGTAAGACTAGGACCTGGCGTCCCTAAAGCGGACGCCGGACCCGGCGTCGGCCAAGCATCACAGGCACTCCCAGAAGCCAGCACAGCAAGACACCGTCGCCGGCAAGGCGTCGCCTCCCAGGGCGCCGGCCAGGGGCTGACGCGGCTACCCCAGAGGGAGGACCGCACCACTGTCGCCTACCGCGTCGGTCGGAAGGTATCATCAAAGGAGGACACCACTTAGCCCGAGGACCAGGTGGTGACTCCGGAACCGTTAGGCTCCCACGGAACCCTCCTCGAGCGGGAGACCCTGGGACCCAACGCCCGACCCTGGCGACAGGCCAACCAGTACCCGGCCCGTCGTCTGGCCTGAATTTGGCAGAGGTGAGAGCTCTTCACCTTCTGGTGGACACCATCAGGAAGGATGTGGTCGCCACACCCTCCTCCTACTCGGCTCCGCCTCCACCTACTCCTTCAACGCCACGCCCCTCCTCCACCCAAGAGGCCCGTAGGATGGTCACCAACCCCAAGAAGCCAACACCTCCTCCTCCTAGGGTAGATCCTCAGATAGAAGACCTCCCTCAAGATCCACTTCATGGGCACCCAGCCCTAAGAGACCCAGCGGCGCAGGTACACCTTGTCCGGAGGACTCTAGATCTGACACCTCAGGGTGCTCCAGATCTCATTCTCCCATAAGCATTCCTCCCAGACCCACACGACCTTCCCAGGTTTCCTCTGGATGACCCCTCGTTTGCTGAGATCATGAGGCACATTCAGGAGAATATGGGGTGGGATGCTGAAGAACTGGACCCCGAGAGACAGCGCCTTGCCCGCTACCCTGGCAGAAAGCCCAAAGCCTGTGGTAGTGCCAACCTTGGTGGACACCTGCCAGAGACGTCACCAAGGCTGCGTGGGCGTCTGCATTCGACTCCGGCAGTGCTGAAGAAGGCTGACCGCCTATACAAGGCCCGAGGGAGGACCAGTATCTGGCTAATCATCCTCTGGCTGATTCCCTGGTCATCACAGCCTCGCATGACCGGTCTCAGAGACCTCAGCACTTCAGCACCAGCCACCGGACCTGGAATCCAAGCAGTTGGATGTCCTGGGTAGCGCTGCATTCTGCTGCGACTTGCACCATCAGGTCCCTAAATTACCTCACCCACATGGTGCAATTCCAGAACGTGCTGTGGGAACAGGACAGGACCTTGCTGAAAGATGCCCGACGGTGGTCAAAGGAGGAGCTTTTAAATCTCCTCCGTCGGGTTAGGATGTGGGGACCCAGGTGCTCAGAGACGCATACGATTCTCAGGACTCTTTGGCCAGAGTTGCAGCCTCAGGCTTGTGTTTCCAGAGACACTCTTGGCTCAGCGTCTCCGGTTTACCGGCGTCCAGAAGAACATCCTGGCGTCCCTTACAAACAGGGAAGTCCTTTTGGTGAAGCCTCGAGAAGGTAATCACCAAACTTCAGGACGCAGGAAGGCAGTTAGATCTGTCCAGACCATGTACAGATCTTGACCTAGTTCCTTTCTTAGGAACCAGAGCCGTTTGTGGCTGGACACAAAGGCAACAACCATGTTCCGGCCAACAGCAGAGGGCCTTTACTCAAAAGCCCAGGCCACGTCATCCCCAGGCAGGGGCCACCGAGTTGCAAAGTCGGCCGAACCTGCAGGATCTAACACTGCCACAGCACGACTCCTTCCCAGCCCCGCCCTCCTCTGGATCAATGGGAAATGAAGGTCGGGGTCGACGCACGTCACCTGCCAGGGTGGTGGTCGATCACCACCACAGGTGGGTGCTGCATTGGTCGAAAGAGGCCACTATATAGAATTGTAGGCAGCCCACCTACAAGGCCTCCCCTGCTTTCCCACTACACGGGTCAACACGCCTTGCTTATACGGCAGGAAGTGCTCGCGCTTCTGGAGAAAGAAGCCTTAGAGCACATTCCAGAGAACCAGAGAGGTTAGGCTATTATTCCCACTTCTTCCTGGTTCCAAAGAAACCGGGGACCTCCGTCCCATCTGGACCTCAGCGACCTCAATCTGTCGGTCAGCATAAACGCTCTGCATGGTGACCCTCTGGGCCTAATCCCCATGCTGAAGCGGGACGCTTTTTAGCGTTGTTAGACATGCAGGATGCCTACCTGCATATCCCAATGCTCAATCGCACAAGAGGTTCCTGCGCTCGAGTTTCAGAGCCGCCATTATCAGTTCAGAGCGCTTCACTTGGGCTGTCATCGGCACCTTGTGTCTTCACGGCGCATGGCGGTCAGTAACGGCATCTCTGAGGAGACAAGGCCATTACGTGTTCCCATACCTGGATGACTGGCTTCTCATGGTTTTCCAAGGAGGCACTGATGACGCCATTCATCGCATTCCAGGACCTTTTCAGTCACTGGGTATTCTCATCAACTCACAGTCATTCCTGGTACCGTCCCAGAAACTGCAGTTTATAGGGCAGTTCTGGACACCGTCAGAGGAAGGCTTTTCTTCCCACGGACAGAGCGGAACCGTCAGATCCCTCATCAGGGACCTGTCAGTGAAAGACCATCCGGCCAGGTTGGTCCTTCGCCTGCTCGGACACATGGTTGCGGCCATTGCAATAGTCCCGATGGCAAGGCTCCACATGCGGGTAACTCAGTGGATGCTAAGGTGCAATGGGACCAAAGGCAGAGTCCATCTGCGGCAGCCAATTCGAATCATGAATGCCGCGATTCGGGATTGGCAATGGTGGCTAGATCCGGGAACCTCTCCACGGGGTTCCTTTGTAGCGCCATCTCCAACTGTGACTCTTCCACAGACGCCTCAGGGCTCGGGTGGGGAGCACACCTAGACGGGTGAGGTCTCGGGCACATGGACAGCCCAGGAATCTCATCTCCACATCAACATTTTGAGATGAGGGCGGTTCTTTATGCTCTGCAAGCCTTCCAGTCGGAGATTCCACTGGGTACTCTCCTGTTGCAACGGACAATACTGCGGTGATGTATTACCTCAATAAACAAGGAGGCACTCACTCCTACCCGCTTTGCAGGGAGGCCATGAAAGTGTGGGAGTGGGTAGTGCAGCACAGCCAGAGTGGACAGTACTGTGCAGACAGCCTGAGTCACTCTCAAGCCAGAGTCCACGAGTGGGAAGTTCTACAGGAGTTGGCAGAGGATCTGTTTCACAGATGGGGCACTCAGAGTTAGACCTTTCGCATCACCATCCAAGCATAAAACTGCCCAATTTTTGCTCGCTAGATCCAGGGCCTGGTGTTTTCTGCAAGAGGCGTTGTCCCTCTCCTGGGCGGGCAGATTCCTCTATGCCTTCCCTCCTTTCCGTTGATCCAGAGAGTCCTCTTAAAACCTCGAAGGAGCAGGCGATGCTCATTTTGATAGCGCCTTTCTTGCCCAGACAAATCTGGTTCCCGCTCCTGCATCAGCTATTCCAGGAACCTCCACTTCCTTTCCCAATCAGCTCCCATCTGCTGTCTCAGGAGGAGGGTCCATCCAGACTTGCGTTCTTGAACCTGCACGCTTGGCTCTTAGAGACATAGCTATGTTGCGATATGGGGTCTCACAGGAAGTAGCAGATGTACTCTCTGCCGCAGAAAACCGGCAACCCATGCAACGTACGCCATGAAATGGCGAGATTTTATGCTAGGGCTCAAGCGTGGCTTCTCGCCTTTAGAATGTCCCAAAAGCTGGTTCTGGATTACCTGCTTTCACTCTTTCAGTCGGACTGGCTTACTCCTGGATTAAGGTGTACCTTTGCGCAATTTCAGCACCATGCCTCATAGGCCATCGGATGGTGGCCCAGTTGGACATGGCTCGTGCCTTTCAAGGGAGTTCTCCACCTTAGCCTGCCTATCAAGGATCTGATTCCTCCTTGGGACTTGCCCTCTCCTGGAGCAGCTTACGCTGCCACCTTTTGAACCAGCCGCTGGATTGCGAGCTACGTTTTCTGTCGTGGAAACGTTGTTTTAGTTGCAGTTACTTCGCAAGAAGGATTTCGAATTGCATGCACTGATGTGCAAAGAACCTTTAGTTTTCCATCAGGATAGGGTATCCTTGATGACAAACCCAAAGTTTCTGCCTAAGGTGGTTTCAGCCTCACCCTTAATCAGGATATCGACTTACCAGTGTATTTTCCAAAGTACACCAACCGAGGAGAAGCCCTTCTACACACCTTCGATGTACACAGGTGCCTCAGATATTATCTGACCAGAACCAACCAGTTTCAAAGTCGGATCAACTGTTTGTCTCCTTTGCTGTTAGAATGAAGGAGCTCCTGTTTCTAAACAGTCTCTCGAGGTGGCTCATACAGTGTATCTCTTTCTGTTATGATAAGCGCAATAAACCCTTACTAGGCGTGGTTAAGGGTCATTCCACGAGAGGAGTGGCTACTCCTTTGCGGTGTTAAAGAATGTTTCCCACCTCAGCTATTTGCGCTGCAGCCACTGAGCTCAGTGCATACTTTTATCAAGCATTACAGCCTGGACATTGCATTGAGGCGAAGAGCAGGTTCGGCTAGCCGTCCTTCAGGGACTTCTGTTTTAGGCTCGAGTAGGGTTGTGATCCCTACCTTTCCTCCTCCCTGTGGCATAAGATTGCCACTATTGCTTGGGAATCAGTCCTATGGTGAACTTGCTTGCAAGAGCTGTATCCAAGTAAGATAGTCAGTTACGTAAGAACTTACCGTAACAGATCTTGAGAACAGCTCTTGCAGTGTACCTACCGCCCACCATTCCCCTTTTTGTGGAGGTAGTTAGTAGCCAAACATCCATCTTAGGGGATGGGAAGTTCTTTTGTCTTAGCCATCTGGTGGCGGATCCTCTGTCTCCTCTTCTGATGTCATCCAGCGGCCGGGAGTCTGTGGCGGGAGAACTGGGGATTGTGGGGACCGCCTCCTTATGTGACTCCACGCCTGACGCCGGGGCAGGACTGACGCCTGAGGCGGTCCCCGCTGAAGACTGCTAGCTGCAGAACATTTTGGAGTGCTGGTGCCTGACGGCTTCAGTCCTAATGGTGTAACCTGCTGCAAGAGCTGTTCTAGAAGATCTACTGTTACGGTAAGTTCTTACGTAACTGTACTTCCTCTTCAGTGGGAACTGGCCAGTCAGTGGTCTCAGTGCTCCAGTCACCTCAACCAGCTGGTCTCTCGACCCAGAGGATGTGGGATGGCCTCTAGTGGTGGCTTGTCCCATTCCTCCTGCAGGAAGTGATCCCGATGGTCATCCTGACGACCAGTGCCTCTCTGATAGGTTGGGTGCCCATCTTGGCAAGCAGAGTCTATGGGCTCTGGCACCCCGAGTCCTGATATCACATCAAATCTACCTGCAGGAGCTTGAGCTGTTCGGCTAGCCCTGATGCTTTCACTCTTGTTCGGGGTCAAGTGGTCCTGGTCCAGACGGACAAACCATGACCATGTGCTATCTCATTAGGCAGGGCGGACGCACTCTTCCCCGCTCTGCAAAGAAGCTTCCACCTTTGGTCCCTCGTGCTCAGCTTGAGGCAGATTTCTTTGCCATTCACGTGGCAGGCGCCTTGAATCAGCTGGCCGATGCCGTCAGCCAGATAGGCAGGGTGTCTTACGAGTGGTCTCACCACCAGGAGCTAGTGCAAGATCTGTTCTCCACTGGGGAACCCCCAGGTGGACATGTTCGCCCAGGGAGAAGGCGGCTCAGGCTGTTTCATGCCCGGTCCCCCAGCAGGGTTCGCTGCAGGGGATGCCTTCTCGAGGCCGTGGAACCCAGGCCTGTTCTACACCTTTTCCTCCACTTCTTGATTCACAAGGTGCTCATCAAGGTCAGGAGGGACAAGGCGCAGGTGATCCTGGTAGCTCCCAGACTGGCCACGCCCAGTGCTGGTATCCAGATCCCCTTAGCCACAGCTCCAGGCTCCCGAGGTGGCTTCCAGCAGCCCGGACCTGCTCTCAGGCAGGGCAGTGTACTCCACCTGAACCTTCAGTCCCTGCACCTGACGGCCTGGTTCCTGAGCTGCTAGAGTTCCAGGCCTTGGGTCTCTCCGACGAGGTCCTCAACGTTGTTGAGGTGTCCCGTAAGGAATCTACCAGAAAATGCTATGCTTTTAAATGGAAAAGATTCTCCATCTGGTGTCGGGGCAAGGGTTGGCCCCTCGACCTGCCCAGTGGCTAGCATTTTAGGCTATCTTTGGTCCCTCTCCAGCAGGGGGCTATGGTCGATGACCTTAAAGGTGCACCTGGCAGCCATCTCTTTTACCGGTGCGGGCGGTCAGCAGTCAGCGCAGCAGAAGGTGATCTGTCACTTCTTCAAAGGCCTAGATCACTTACCCTCCGGTGGTGAACCTCCACCGTGGCATCTACTGCTGGTTTTGCAAAGCTCATGGGCAAGTCTATTCGAACTTATGCACAAGTGTGACATGTCACACTTGTGGAAGACCGCTCTTCTTGGTGGCTATCATGTCAGCCAGATGGACTGGGGAGTTGCAGGCGCCTCCATTGAATCACCTTACCTAGTCTTCCACAGGGACAAGGTTGTCCCGTGCCCCACCGAAATTCCTTCCAAAGGTGATGTCAGAGTTTCACCTAACCAGGTGATTACTCTGCTGGTGTTCTGTCCCAATCACACCTCTGAGGTAGAGTATAGGCTCCATACTTTGAACCTGAGACGAATGCTCGCTTGTAACAAAGAGCGAACTGCAGAAGTTCGGGAGAGGTTCGCCCGCCGTTTGTCATGTAGGCAGACCTGCAGCCAAGTGGACAATAGCTAGATGGATTACATCTTGCATTGACCTCTGCTATAGGTTGGCAGGGTAGGGAGCCTCCTGTTGGGCTAAGGGCTCATTCCACCCACCATACCGCTGCATTGGTGGCTGCTTCTAGGGACATCTCTATCCAGGAAATCTGTAGGGCTGCTACCTGGAAGTCAGCACACACCTTCATTTCCCATTACCACATCATCCTTGAGTCATGCCGGATGCTGATTTTTGGAACCTCAGTTCTCCAGTCCTCTTTCCTAAGTAGGGGTGTGAGTCTCGCCTCCTTCTCCCGGGAGAACTGCTAGGAGTCTGTCAACAAGTGTGACAGAACAACATAGCCACTATCTAGAAAAACAGGTTACTCATGTAACAGTAGTTTTAGGAATGGTATATGTTGTTTATCCACACTGACCCACCCGACCTCCCAGGCTTCGACGCACACACCTGGCTTCAGCGGGCCAAGATCTGGTGCATGGAATGGAGCCAGGGTTATACCACCGGGTGGGTGGGAAGAGCTAGCCTGAAGACTTTCTGGCACATCTTAAAGCGGCAAGGTACCTATATACCCTCCTAGAACTACTGTTACAGGTGAGTAACCTGTTAATTTGGATCATACTGCCAGTTGCATTCTAGATTTCCTTTCTGTGACATAACCAGTGTCCAGATATGTAGAGGCTTAAAGTCACAGATCAAACCTAGCTCAGGTTCTGGGGACATGGATATGTTGTTCATCCACACTTATTGGCAGGTATCCTTGCCGCTTAAATCTTGCCGGAAAGTCTTCAAGCTGGCTCCTCCCACCCACCCGGTGGTAAAACTCTGCTCTGCCCCATGACGCCAGATCTTCCTTACCGCTTGAAGCTCAGGTTCCTCCTTAACGCCTTCATGATAAGACTGGTTCCTAATTCTTTGGTTTTGTGAATTTAAAAGTTTTTGCATTTCTAGACTTTGGTCTTCTATCCCCGCGCTGCGATGAACAAATCGACTCACGGTTTTCAGAGATGCTCTTAAGTGGCAGAAGATGTCTCTGTACAGATCCGCACTCCACGCAGGTCTACTGTTTAGGCCTTGAGCACAACCCCGCAGGCTTGCAGACCTGTGCTCTTCCTTCTCAGCCTATGTCCTCGAAGACCATGCTGCCCAGTTTACAACTGGGGCGTCCCGGAACGCTTTCTCCGTGAAGTCAAAAGAGGCCCGGTCGGTGGTTTCATGGGCGGCGGCTCGGGCGGATCAGCTAGAGCAGATGATCACCCTCGAAGAGGAGGCGGGGTCGCATCTTCCTCAGCCGCTGCATTTATCCCGCCTCCTGGGTTCCTCTTATACAGCTTCCTTTAAGGAGCTTTGTCTGTCCCTCCACTAAGGGAGAGGACTAACGTCTGCTGGACCTTCTCGGTCCAAAAGAAAGACAAGGGTAAGTCCCTCCGTCGGCGCTCTTGGGAGGCGGGAAAGGTCCCTCTCCCGAGTTGTTGGCGTCGACTTCGGTCGATCGTTCGGCTGCGCCACTGGTCTCACAGTGTCCCGTCCAGGTCAGTTGGACCGAGACTCCTGTCGGACGCAGTCGAGATTTTTTCGACCCATTGGACAGGTTGTTGCCAGGCGGGCAGAATCCTCTCTCCCGGGTTCCCCTGGTGGGAGTTGAGGATCCCGTGGGCTTGCCAGTGCCTCCGGTTCCGGAGCCCTCGGGTGATCCCTCCGAGCCAAGGGAGGCCGGTTCCACCCATCCTTCCCTTACTGCGTCCTTGGAAAAGCCGAGGTTCTCAGTCTCGGACTTCTTGCTGTCCAGCCGATCCCGCCGTCATAGGCGGTCTCGAGTCTCGCGCGCCCTGCCCTCCTCCTTGGATGAGGGAGGCTTGCACGAAGTTAGTGGACGATACGAGACCTCATGTGGCAACAGCTCCTTCTGACTGGGAACAAGTCGACGCCACCCTTCCCTGGCCATTAAGTGGCTGTCACGAGCGGCGAAACAACCCTCGACTTACCCGAGGAGCCTGTTCCCAGGCCGGTTGTTCGCCAAACCAGCTGCTCCACCGATCCCGGTGGAACCTCCGCCTCCACAGCCGTTATTTGGGGCTCCGACCAAGAATTCTCGGTCGGCTCAGGGCCTGCCCCATAGGCTGTCTGTTACCCTCACTTCCGATCGCCTCGGCAGGTGGAGGGTGGCTCAGGCCCGAGGCAGCTCTTTGCGGACTCTTCCGAGTCCGGACGGCGATTCCTCCCTTTTTTCTCCAGGCGAGTAGGCTTGGAGTCCTCTGGAGGTCAGTCGATGGACGATAGCCCTTCGGCCCTATCTGGGATTGCTTCGCTCATCTCAGAGTCCACCGGATGAAACTCGAACCTGTGTCTAGCAGGCCAGGTATCCTCACGGAGATACTGGACCAAGGGATTCCCCTCGGAGGCCTTTCCGGTGGCGAGGCCATGGTGGGCCGCGCCTTGGACCTCTGGCAGCGCCCTGCTTCCTGTCCTGCGCCTTCAGCCAGGATGGCCAGAAGTATCACGGTCCCTACGGTTCCTTGTCCGGTTTGGAACACCCCTCAGCCGAGGGCTAGTTACCGACAGGCGTTTTCGGCGCCGGGAGCGCTAAGGGGCGTGGACAAACCTCCCGACAAGGGTCAAGAAATTGGACTATGCCGGTGACAGTCCTCACGCTGTGTCCTCCCTCGGCCTCGTCAGGCCAGTCTGGCCGCACTCATGGCACATTTCTCTCATGCCCTGTTGGGCCCCTGGACGAGGTAGTTCCTATCTTCCGGCAGACCTGCAGACCACGGTTAGGCAGGTGCGGACCAGGGCAGGGCAGTGGCCAAACAGCAGCTTCAGACTGCTCTGGACATTGGAGACTCATGTGCCAGGTCAATAGCGCCGCGAGTGGCTATGCGCGCTGCCGGGCATGGCTGAGGATATCCACCTTCACTGGATACCCAGCACAAGTTGGTGGATGTCCTCTTCCTGGGGACCGACCTCTTCGCCCTGGGGTGGAAGGTCACCTGCAGAGGATCGAGAAGTCCAATGCTACCTTGGACTCTGTCTCATCCGCACAGAAGGACAAAGGCCACAGACCACAGCCTAAGCCTTTTCATCCCTCTGCGCCTGTGCACGTCCGCCCAGCAATGTCAGGGCCAGCAGGCACAAACTTGGCATCCCAAACCCAAGCCTTCGGCTTCCTCCTCCAGGAAGCAGGGAGGTAAGGCCCTGGAGGTCCCTCGGCGGTCCTCCTCCACGCCTGCCCAGTGACGGGTTGAGGGGTGTCGCCCCAACCCCATCACCTCACCCAGGTTCCCCTGTGGAGGGCGGCTCCGCCACTTTCTTTCCGCCTGGTCGTTATTACCACAGACGGTGGGTGTTGGAAGTGGTGGGAAGGGCCGGCCTCTGGAGTTCGAGCAGGCCTCGCCCTTCAGAGCTGCGCACCTGGGGTCCGCAAGCCTCACTGTCGGCTCGCCGAGCCGACATAGCTCTCCTCCTCGAGAAGGAGGTGATCAGAGAGGTAGCAGACCCTCCCTCAGACCTGGGGTTTGTGTCCGGTGCTTCCTGGTTCGAAGCGGACGGGGGCTGGCGCCCCATTCTCGACCTGCATGACTAAACAAGTTCCTAAGGTCTCGGACCTTCAGGATGGTCACTTGGCTCAGATAGTACCATCCTTGGAACGCAGCGCGGTGGTTCTGCTCTCTGGACCTGCAGGATGCGTTCTTTCACATCCTATCCGTCCGTCACATCAGAGATTCCTTCGCTTTCGGTGGAGGATCCCTTTGCAAGTTCGAGCCATGCCCTTCGGCTTGTCTCCAGCTCCCAGGGTCTTCACCAAATGTATGGCAGTGGTGACAGCATTCCTCAGGCGCCGAGGGGTCGGGGTGTACCTTCACCGGACGACTGGTTGATAGCAGCCCTCCAGACAGGAGGTGGAGCGGTCCAGAGATCTGGCCCTCCAGGTTTGCTCTCAAGTCGGCCTCTCATCAACAAGGCCGAGTCGAACTCGAGCGAAGCAGGTGATTCTTTTCATTGGGGCAGAGCTCGACTCTCTTCGAGCCAGAGCACGGCCCGGCGGACAGGGCCGAGGTTCTTTCCTCCTTTGCCCAGTCATTTCTGGTTGGGCAATCGCGCCCCTGCCGGGACTTCCTGCACCTCCTGGTCTCATGGCGGCCTGTACCAGCGTGGTCCGTTGGGCCCGCTGGAACATCGCCCTTCAATGGGTCTGGTCAGCCAGTGGTCTCAACGCTGCGATCCATTGGACCAGCTCGACCGATGCCTCTCTGATGGGTTGGGGTGCTCATCTGGGGAACACCGAGCGCGACGGCTTTTGGTCCTCAAGGGAGTCCGATGTCACATCAACCTGCTGGAGCTCCGAGCGGTCCGCCTAGCTCTCACCGCCTTTGCTCCGTTTCTCCGGGGTCAAGTGGTCTGAGTCCAGACGGACAATACCACAACCATGTACTATCTAAACTGCCAGGCGGACGCTACTCCATGCCTCTATGCAAGGAAGCTCTCCGCATTTGGTCACTGCAGCAGCCTGGAGGCGGATCTCCTAGCCATTCACGTGCGGGAGCCTCCAACACCCTGGCCGATGCCCTAAGCCAGATAGGGGCTGCGTCCCACGAGTGGTTCTCCTGCCGGAGGTAGTACAAGATCTGTTCTCCCATTGGGGCACACCTCAGGTGGACCTGTTTGCCTCCAGGAGAACGCAGGCTGAGGCTGTTCCATGCCCGCCCCTCAGCAGGGCTCACTGCAGGGGATGCCTTCTCGAGGCAGTGGAGCCGGGCCTCTTCTACGCCTTTCTCCCATTTCCCTTGATACACAAGGTGCTTCTCAAAGCAAGGAGGGACAGGGCAGGTGATTCTGATAGCCTAGACTGGCCCAGCCAGTTCTGGTACCCAGATCTCCTCAGCCTCAGCTCCAGGCTCCCGAGGCAGCTTCCAGCTCACCCGGACCTGCATATCAGTCAATCAGGGAAGGTGTTCCATCCGGACCTTCAATCCCTGCACCTGACGGCCTGGTTCCTGAGCGGCTAGAGTTCCAGGCCTTGGGTCTTTCGGCGAGGTCCTCAATGTAGTTGAGGCGTCCCGTAAGAGTCGACCAGGAAATGCTACGCCTTCAAATGGAAGAGATTTTCCATTTGGTGTCAGAGGTAAGGGCCTTGACCCTTCCTCCTGTTCCTGGCAGCATATTGGACTACTTGTGGTCCCTTTCTCAGCAAGGGCTTAGGTCGGCGACCTTAAGGTGCACCTGGCAGCCATCTCTGCTTACCGGGCGTGGGCGGGGAGCAGTCGGTGGCGAGGAGGTGGTGGTCTGGCACTTTTCAAAGGCCTCGATCACATTTCCCTCCGGCGAGAACCTCCCACCTCCGTGGGATCTACTGCTGGTACTGGCAAAGCTCATGGGCAGGCCATTTGAACCAATGCACAGGTATGATGTCTCTCCCTGTTGTGGAAGACCGTCTTCTTGGTGGCTATCCGTCCAGCCAGAAGGATGGGAGAGCTCCAGCGCTCTGCATGAGTCTCCTTACCTGGTCTTCCACAGGGACAAGGTTGTCCTGCGCCCCACCCAAAATTCCTTCCGAAGGTGGTGTCGGAGTTTCACCTAACCAGGTGTTGACTCTGCTGGTGTTCTACCCCAGTCACACCTCTGAGGTCGAATATGAGCTTCGTACTCTGGACCCTAGAAGGGCGCTCGCTTATTATAAGGGCGCACGGATTGAAATTGGGAGAGGTTTGCCAGCTGTTTGTCACCTACGCTGAAGCCGCACCTGGCAGACCTGCAGCTAGTTAACGATATGCAGGTGGGTCACCTCCTGCATAGATCTCTACTATAGGTTGGCGGGCATGGAGCCTCCCAGAGGGATAAGAGCTCATTCTACCCGCCATACTGCTGCATCGTGGCTGCTTCCAGGGACGTCCCTATCCAGGATATCTGCAGGCTGCTACCTGGAAGTCAGCACACATCTTCATCACCCATTACCACATCGACCTTGAGTCACGCGGGATGCTGGTTTGGGGCCCTCGGTTCTCAGTCTCTATTCCTAAGTAGGGGTGTGCGCCTTGCCTCCCTCCTCCTGGAGAACTGCTAGGAGTCTGCCAATAAGTGTGGATGAACAACATATCCATGTCCTAGAAATACAGGTTACTCACCTGTAACAGGAGTTCTAGGAATGGTATATATTGTTCATCCTACCCTCCCGACCTCCGGCCGACGCACAACCTGAGCTTCCAGCGGCCAGATCTACGCCATGGGGCGGAGCCAAGAGTTTTACCACCCGGTGGGTGGGAGGAGCCAGCTAAGACCTTCCGCAAGATTTAAAGCGGCAAGGATACCTGCCAATAAGTGTGGATGGACAACATATACCATTTCTAGTACTCCTTGTTACAGGTGAGAACCTGTATTTACTTAATAAAGATCCACAATAATGTTTAATATTTTCTCCATTTACTGGTCAAAACAAGCACTACATGCCCCACTGGGCCAGAAAGATCATTGTGGAGCAGGTTCCTGCCCAGTTGGGCATATAATGTTTGCTGTGACCATTACATGGAAAACTGTTTTTGTCAGAGGGCTCCCCGGCTTGAGTGAGTCTGGTTACTTATTAGTGGTCAGACATGCTTCACTCACTCTGAAGTTTAATAATAATGTTCGTAGTTTTGTAGATTTAATTTCTGTGACTTATACAGTGTTCAGATATGCTTTACTCACACAGCAGAGTAATAATAATGTGCATAGTTCTTTTTAGACAAATATAATCGTTTTGCAGCTGTGTTCTGCTGTGTGTATCTTGTGTAGAAGGCGGTGCTTAACTGCCTGTAAACAAATCTAATCATTTTGCAGCGGTGGTCATCCACTGGCTGAGTAGGCTTTGTTTTTATGTGCTCCAGTCCTTATTTAGTATTTGGGTATTTTATTGATGTCTCCTATGGAGGGACTCCAAATGTGCAGGATATTTTTTTTTTTTTTTTAAGCAAATTCAGAGAAATCACAGAGGCACCAGACTTTGACATTGGGTGGAGTTTTCTTTTTAACTTCTCTCAAGCGAGACAAGCCAAATAAAACACTATGGAGGAGGTTTCAATTTGCCAGAAATGGTTATTTAAAGAGATTCTTGCTAATGGCATAATCTTACCATCAGTGTTAGTGCTAGACATATGCTGTAGCTAGCTTGGCTTGAGGACGGTTGAACATGGTCAGGACCCTTAGCAATTGAGATGCACATGCAGCAAATAAGTCAAGATGGACTGACTTGCCCTAAAACTGTTGAGTATTTGGATGCCTAACTGAAGTGAAAAATATTTATTTTATAGTTACAGTTTTGGCCAACTGCATTTAAAATGCAGAGCAGTTTAGTTCTTTCTCTTTTATACTTGAATATAGCATGTTTCTGTATTGTAAAGACACTGTTTTAGGATAAGAAGTTCAGACAATATGGATATTCATAAGTGACAAAGTAAGGTGATAATTTAGTACATCATTATTGAAAGGGAACATTAAGCGAGTTACAGTGAACACCCGACTTTGTTTTATATTGCATTATGATGCAGGCAGGTGCAGTACAGAAAGGATCCTTCATCTGTTAAGCCAACTGAAGTTTAAAAGCAAAAACTGTATTACCAAAATGTTCCAGGATTCACAAGATCTACTTTCTGCTGTTGCCTTAAGGTATCCTCTTTGTCAAAAACTTAGATGTTCCCTCTGAGGCTGTTCTTACAACCTAGGAAAGGTGGAAATGACAAGGTATCTCCTCCCTATTCTTGGATGCAAGTTCCTCCGTCCTGGGAACACCTACCTGCCTTAGTGGGTGGCACTCTGCTTGCCTCCTCCCCAAACCTGTCCCTCTAGGTGTCCTGGTCATACCTCTTGACAAAGTCCTTCCTCCTTTGATGCCTTGCAGGAGGGAACATGATGCAGAGGAAAAATGGTGCTGTCTAAATCCTACAACACACAGGCAGCGTAGTAATGAGACAAATAGTGTCCTCCGCTGAAGCAACACTCAACCATGTTGTTTGGAAAGTAATTATGCAGGTAGTCCTTACTAGCAGTACGTCTGCAGGCTATGCCCACTGCAGACGTGAAAAGAGTGTGCTGCTGTCTAATGTAAAAGTTCATGTAACAATCCAAGAGTGCCCAAGGTCAAAAGTTATGTCTTGAAGGGGAAGCATTTCGCCCACAGTAGGCCTGGGTATAGTCTCCAGTCCGAGATGAAGGCATGCTTGTAGCCCAGAGCAATAAACGAGCATTCAAATACATGAAAAAGCCACCCAATAAGACTACACTACCAGTACCCAGCCCCATCATAACTTACAATTCAGGCAAAGTCCAGAAAAACAGTCCTCTCCGAAGAGCCTTCATCTCCACCTGCTTCCTCTAGTTCGTGTTCAGTAAAGTGGAGGACTTTGTCCGCATCTGCAGGCTCGTGTAAATTGATATACCTTACTCCGCCAAGTCAGCCATAAGCATGCAGGATATATCAGCTGGTGCTGGATCTTCATCTGCTTGAGGTGACCTTGTATCCCATCAAGATTTGGCCTCTGCCGAGTACTGTATTGATAAATCCAAAAAATCCAGGCAATTGTCCCCATACTTCAGCTCCTTGTGTTTTCTAACCTTTTGCAGCACCAGTCCGGTCACCAACAACCGGCAGACGATTAACAAGGTTCTAGGCATGAACACCTTCCCAACACCCACCTAGGATTAATTCTGTAAGCCTCTCAATGGAAATCGGAGGGTCATCCTCCGATAAACCTAATATAGAGCAAGAAGAATCTTGCAAAAGAAGGCAGTCCTCCCTTCATCATTTTCTGACAGTCCCAGTATTCTGAGGTTCCTCTCCTGGGCCTGA
Organism: Neoceratodus forsteri; assembly: GCA_016271365.2. Classification (NCBI taxonomy): domain Eukaryota; kingdom Metazoa; phylum Chordata; order Ceratodontiformes; family Ceratodontidae; genus Neoceratodus; species Neoceratodus forsteri. The sequence continues at coordinate 494,454,585 of CM028131.1, read as the reverse complement.
TTTTCGACTCCTCCAAACGTTGACGTAATAAAGAGTTTTCTTTAATTAGTTTTGTAGTCGCGCCACAGACCTTCAAATGGAACCCTCAGTCCTCTGTGTGGTCTGTTCACAGGTGGCCATCCTTGACTGTGAAGCTGAAACGCGAGGTGTCAAGGAGTCCAGTTTTCTATCACTGTCTTGCACATACTTGAGTTGATTTAGCATGGCCTGGATGGAGCTTGAGGGACGCATCTCTTGAGGCGTGATTACCATAGCCATGGTTTTACAGGCTGATGTGTTGCTCCTCTCGCTGCTGCTGGGGTTTCTTTGTGACAAAGAAATCAGCTGAAGCAGCTGCATTTCTCGATTTTTGCCCATTACGCTGATCCAGGGCACTCTACAGCACACCGGAAAGTCCAGTGGGGTAAGATCTTTGAAAATAGCACTAGATTTTAGCTCATTTTAATAATATTCACCAGGAGCTCACAAAAGTAGCTTCCCCTTGGGAATATTTAAATATTTTGACACCAGATTTTCAACATAGTTTCTTATTACCCCATTTCATGTATGTCACAGCTGTCATTTTTCAAATCCTGGCCAAATGCGTTTCTGCACCTGTGATGCAGAATGGCATTTCAGTTCTTGTAGAATTGGTATTTGGCAGGATTGAAAATTTCTTCAACGGGTACATGAGGTGGGGTAATGGAACAAGGCTATACTGGCAGTTTGGTCAGAATGGGAAATTCAGTCTCAATACTATGTATACAATGTTTATTTTATTAACATATATAATAATAAGTAATAATTATATGGATTAAAGTAAAATACTCATTTTAGAAAACTGCTAATAAGAATTGGCTATTGCTAATCAAAATGAAAATGATTAGCAAAGGCTGCGAATCAACTCTCTGACACTAATTATGCCAATTTAAGCTGTTACTAGCCTTGCTTGTAGAGCAGAAAGCAGCTAAGTAAAAGAAGCTACATTTTCTTATTAATTTAAAATATATCTCAGCAGGAGTCAGTGTCTGTTAAAATTAAGTAGACAGATAACTTTATTCAAGTAGAAGGGTCTTATTTAGGTTAAAAAAAAGAAAGGAAAGAAAGAAAGTCAGTGTATGTTCTGTGCAGGGAAGGGTACTGTATCAGCTGACTTTGCTAAACCAGTAGGAGGAAAGAGAGCTTACCTGGGGTGTGGTTTAGACACTATAAAAGCAGGTGAGTCAAATTACAACTTCCTGTTGCTAGCCTTTTTCTTACTAATTGCCTCCATCCCACCCAAAGCCAGTTCTACTTTTATAGCCAATGGATTTGACTGTCAACAGGAACTTCCTGTTTGCCAGTAGGAAGGAAAGGATCATAGAGAAACATTGGTTTTGTCAACCCTAAATGAAAAAGTAGTTCACTCACCCCCGCCCGTAGCTGCTGGTGGTCTGATATTGAGCAAGGAAGAAGGAGGCTACTGAAGAAGATAGGAAGTTGCTGTCCCAGAACAGGAAGGGTGAGAGCTGTAAGGAGAGAATAAGCATCCAGAGAAACAGTAGAGAGGACACAAATAAGACATGATAGGAGTGGTGCAGTGCAGTGGCTGTGGGGTGGCAGTTCGGGAGACATTCTGGAGGCTGCGATGCTTGCCTATTTGCAGGCACCTCTCTGGTCTGAGAGAGGAGGTTGCCTGCCTCCAGGCTGACCTGGCTAGGATTCAGAAACCTCCTCCCCACCCAGGGACCACCAGGCCAAGGCCACTACCTCAGAGGTTGCCAAGAAAGAGGAGAGGCTGGACTAGGGTGGGCTCAAGGAGGGAGAGGGTGGTGGAACAGAGTTGCATCCCCCTAGCTGTGCCTCTCCACAATTCATTAGCTCTTTCTTCTGGTGGATAGTGGTTCCTCATGGAGGCACCTGCAGTGAGACCAAGGAGGATGCTGGGAACCTTCACAAAGGAGACTCACAGGAGGGTGGCATGGGACCACAGGGAAGGAAACAACTCCTGGTGGGGAACCCAATCTTGGGGTAGAAATGGGGAGGATGGGGAGAGGGAGGTAAGGTGCCTTCCTGGCGCCACGGCTTGAGGACAGGAAGCGAATCTCAGGATCGTGGGAGAGCTGCACGAGGGAGGGAGCTGGATGTCATTGTCCACCTAGGGACAAATGACCTGGCTAGGAATGGGATCAGAGCAGTGCAAGAAGAGTTTATAGAGTTGGGAAGGGCCTTAGACAAGTAGCGCATACGGTAACCTTCTCGGAGGTGCTGCCTGTCTATGGCAAGGAGATGCTAGGCACTTCTCACCAGGGAATTCAATGAGTGGTTGAAAAACTGTGTGGAGCTCAGGGTTTTGGCTTCATTGGGGACTGGGAGCCACCTGGAGGGATGCAGACCTATACTGGTGCGATGGTCTGCATCTGTCCGGGGGAACCAGGATCCTAGGCGAGAGGTTTAAATGCTTCATTGGCAAGCATTTAAACCTAGCCAAGGGGGAGCACTGAAAAGGAGCAGGAAATCCAAGCCTCCCCACAAAACATGGTGATTAGTGAGGTAAACACCAAGGTACAGAAGTTAATAGGAGCAGAACAGATTTAAATGTAAAAAGGCAAAGGGCAGTAAGGACAGAAATGGGGCTAAAAGGGGTAAGGCTATCAAAAAAGTGGACGGTGATGAGTACCAATGCCCGTAGGTCTGTGTAACAAGCTCCTGAACTAGTGGCCTTGATGGAAGAGGGTTGCCTGGATAGTGTGGCAGTCACAGAAACATGGTACACAGAGAACCATGACTGGGATGTCAACATACCAGGATACAGAATCTACAGGAGGGACAGGGTGGGTAAAGAGGAGGAGGAGTAGCTCTCTATGTAAAGGAAGGGATCAAAGCAACAGAACTAAAGAGTAAACGGAGCAGATGAGGCACTTTGGGTCACTTTGGAGACAGGAAATGGCACCACAATCCGCATGGGGTTGTATACAGACCCCATCTCAGGGGGAGGAATGGACAAGGAAATGATAGAAGGCTTTCTTAGAATGGCAGAAAAGGGAAGATATTGTTGATGGGGGACCTGAATATGCCAGATGTTAACTGAGCACCTTTGCTGCAGGCACATCCAAGAGCAGGGTCATTCTTGATGCCCTACAGGGGCATGCCTCAGACAGCTAGTATTGGAACCCACTCGGGAGGGAGCAGTTTTAGACCTGGTACTCTCAAATGGGGATGGAGAAAGAATTTCAGATTTAGAAGTGGGTAGCCATCTGGGAACAAGCGACCACCAAACAGTGTGTTCACGATAAACACAGCCATACAAAAGCAAGAGTACTGGACTTTAGGAGGGCTGCTTTGGGAAAATGAGAGTGTGCCTCAGAAAAGCACTAGCAAACAGGCAAGAAGGAGGGGTGGAGGAACAATGGAGAGTGATCAAAACGGCCATCACAGAGGCAACAAGCCTTTGTGTAAAGCAAATCAGTAAAACACAACGAAGAAAAACCGCTATGGTTCTCAAAAGAGGTGGCAGGGAAGGTTAAGAGAAAAGGACAGCATTCAGGAAATATAAGGAAAAACAGAAGGAGCAGGACAGAGAACTTTATCAGTTAAAGCAGAAAAGCAGGGATACTGAACAAATATTTCTGCTCAGTATTCACAAAGGAAGAGGAGGGGAGTTACCTAAATCAAACAAGAGAAACAGTCTGAAGACGGGATGATACCAGTCCATTTACAGAAGAAAGGGTTCTGAAAGAACTAATAAAATTGAAGGTGGACAAAGCAATGGGGCCTGATGGGATTCACCCAAGAATTCTAAAAGAACTAAGGGTAGAACTAGTGACACCGCTGACTACTCTCTTTAACAAATCATGGGAGGATGGGGTGGTACCCGAGGACTGGAGGAGGGCAGATGTGATTTCTCTCCCCAAAAGTGGGAGCAGGACAGAGGCAGGAAACTACAGACCAGTTAGTTTGACCTCAGTGGTAGGGAAAATGATGGAATCACTTCTGAAGGAAAGAATTGTTGAGTACCTAGAGGCCAGTGGGGCACAGGACCCAAGGCAGCATGGATTCACGATGGGAAGGTCATGTCAGATGAACCTAATAGATTTCTTTGACTGGGTGACCAAAGTAGTAGACCAGGAGGGGCTGTGGACATGGCCTACCTAGATTTAGCAAGGCATTTGATACAGTCCCACACAAAGATTAATACACAAGATAGCCAGCCTGGAGTGGGTCCCAAGGTGGTAGCCTGGATAAAAATTGGCTAGACAACAGGACGCAAAGGGTAGTAGTAAATGGAGTATACAGTGAAGAAAGGAGGGTTACTAGCGGGTACTGCAGGGTTCAGTACTGGGACCGGTCCTTTTAATGTCTTTATAAGTGACATTGCAGAGGAACTGGAAGGAAAAGTATGTCTGTTTGCAGATGACACAAAGATCTGCAACAGGGTTGATACACAAGATGGAGTGGAAAGGATGAGAAGGACTTGGCAAGGTTGGAGGAATGGTCAAATGTGGCAGCTCAGATTCAATGCAAAGAAGTGCAAGGTAATGCACATGGGAAACAAAAACCAGGGAAGCGTACACAATGGGTGGTGAGATACTGACAACAGTAAAAATAGATAGGGACCTGGGGTAATTATATCAGATGACCTAAAGGTGGGCAAGCAATGTGGAAAGGCAGTAAGGAAGGCTGGGGGATACTGGGATGCATAGGAAGAGGCATCAATAGTAGAAAACAGGAAGTTGTTATCCCTCTGTACAGACAGTTGGTGAGACCCCATCTGGAGTACTGTGTGCAGTTCTGGAGACCCCATCTCCGCAAAGACATAGACAGAGTGGAGGCTGTCCAGAGGAGGGCAACCAAAATGGTGCAGGGTCTGCACCAGAAGACATGAAGAAAGACTAAAGGAGCTTAATATGTATACCCTTGAGGAAAGAAGGGAGAGAGGGGACATGATAGAAACTTTCAAGTACCTCAAGGGAATTAACAAAGTCCAAGAGGGTAGCATCTTCCAGAAAAAGAGATCTGCAAGAACAAGGGGCACAATTTGAAGATAGAGGGGGACGGCTCAGAGGTAATGTGAGGAAGTATTTTTTCACTGAGAGGGTTGTGGATGCATGGAACAGCCTTCTGAGGAAGTCGTGGAGTCAAGAACAGTGGGGGAATTCAAGAATGCATGGGACAGACATAAGGCAGTCCTAGTGAGGGGTAGGAGGAAGTAAGCTGTTGGTTAACTAGGATCTGCAGCTTATCTGTTAGGTAGGAAAATGGGCAGACTAGGTGGGCCAAGCGGTCCTTATCTGCTGTTAAATTCTATGTTCTGTGTTTCTGTGCCTTGCAGTTCTGTCTAACAGTGTTTTATTCTGTATAATACTGATTGCTGTCATCCTTATCTTTATGGTACCTTTGCCAGCACCCTTCCTGTGTGGATTGTGTTCTAAGAATAGCTGGTTAGGGACCTCCCAGAATTGACGACTGATGGTAGCTGCTCCTGTATCCTGATGGTGTTTAAATTGCTTATTATTTCTTGTGAAATCACCCACATTGTTCAAGTTTTGTTAAAACCTCTTATGGTTGTCTGTGTCTTAGGCTACAAGTCAGTGACCTACTGGTTTTACTTGCAAATTGCTGTCACCCTTCCATGCTGCTAACATGTTCCTTGTAGCATTAATGCTGCTGACCTTCTTACCCATAGCATCACTACCTGAACCTGTAGAGCCCTCTGAAATAAAGAAGGCCATCTTCCATGGCCCCACGCCATACCAAGGCTTACTGATCCCCTGAACCCTACAGTACATGAGCGCCCCCGCAGCCATTTGATCCCTAGATTAGGCTCCTAACCCTGGTGGCACATGGGGAGTACTTTGGGTTTGCCCAGCTTGACCCTGTCCCCAGAACCATATGATTGCTCCTGCTTTCTAGGAGACAAACCTGAGTCTGATGCACTACCTCTGAGCCAACAGAGGCCTTACAATAATGATACATCTACTATCCAGCAATGTCCACTCCAGCCCAGGCACTGCTAGTAGCTCTGGGTCTGGCACCGCAGCGGGAACTACTGAACATAGTTTCCTAAATACCAGCAGTCTCCTACTAAATTTGCCCAGTTTACAGCCTGGTCGGTTAGTGCAGCCAGAGTTAATTTGCCTAACTGAAACTTGGCTCAGTCTGGCATAGTCGCCACTGTCTACTTCATGCAACTCAGAACTGTGGGGAGATACTGTTACTGGTGACTTCAACATCAGTTGGAACACTTAGGTCCAGCACACGCCATAAGGATAAAATATCCACCCTGTTCATATACAAATGGTTACTGAGCACACCAGGGCCAGTTATAAGCAGTTACCATGACACTTCTTGACTGGGTACTAGTTACACACCCTGATGGGGTTAAAGTTATAAATGTTCTGCCAGATACCTAAGTGACCACTCCCTGGTGCAATGTGTGGGCACAGACAAGGCCACCGCTCCCATCTTAGTCATCAGAGTCCTAAACAAAATGAAGGTGCCTGAATTCAAGTTTTGTGGGTAACTTCTTAGATGTTATTCCTGATACTGACTCTGCCCTAGAGTTTTGTCTGAGTTCACACGTACCTGTGATAAATTTTCACCCTTTAAAAACACGAGACAAGACAAACACCCTATGAATGCATCACCTCAAACTCCTTGCCTGCATGAGGGAGAGGGCAGTCTTTGGGCACTGGCCAAGGAAATAGGTCCCAGTCCACCTGCAAAGATACTGGGAAGCCCTTAATAAGTGCACCAGTATGATTAGAAAGGCCATTTCGAGTTCTTCACGACTAGCAGACCCAGAACTGGAGCAAAGGCAAAAGATTCTGACAGCGCCTCAGAGCTACTTTGCAAGGAGTTAAACCACTCCTCAAATGCTTTAGGTGGAGGATTGAGAAGTCCTTGAGATCACCAAATTGCCAGCTACTTCAACACTGGTTTTACTGACCTCAGTTCTGTCATCCCCACTGAGTTTGCCCAGACGCCCTGCGAGGGAACCAGGGTTTTAAGCCTCCCAGATGGCAGTCTCTGAACCAAGGTACCTTTTAATTAAACTTTAAGGTTGTTTCAAGACACCTCGAAATACATTGGTGTAGGGTACTTCAGAGAAATTGGTGTGAGTGACTTGGTTAATATGAAACTTTTCCCTGGTGATAGAGGAAATTTTACACCCATCTCTAAGATTTTTACTTTTCCTGTGCTACTCACAGTTTCCAAAGAAGTGGAAATCAGCACTGGTTACACCAGATCTTCTTCAGAGGTATGTGTCATCTGGTCACATCGTAGGAAGTTTACTGTCTGTGAAGCAGGACCCACATGGAAGATTTTCAGCAGTACAACTGGGGCTGCCAATGCTGATGTCTTGAACCCTATAAAGGCGTGAGCAGCCCCGCTCCCTCCTCAGTTTCTTTCCCGTTGTCTACTTGTTCGCATGGATCTCGCGGAAGCTCTGAAGCAGATTTAATACTGATTTTCGCTCACGACATTTTTCAGCTTAATACTTTAGAGTCTTTTTCTTGGCCCCTTCCCCAGAGGAATTTCTCTCCAGCATCCACCTTACCTGCTCTCTACCTCCCACTGTGGCACTGCGACTACTCTCCCTCACCCCGACCGACGAAACCCCGGATCTGAACCCTCATGGGAGGCTGCCCTGTCCTCCCTGGGTGCTCTATCTAGAGTGTAGAGTGCCAGCTGGAGTGACAGGGAGTGAGAGAGGAACACTCAGCGTTGGGAGTGCAGAACAGGAGGCGGTGCCTTGCCTGTCCTCTTTGGGGTCCGCGATACTGTTTCCCTTGAGCCGAACGTACTAAGGCATCTGGGCACAGAGAACCGCAGCAGTTTCACCCCTTACTTTGCGTGGTGTCGCAATCCTGGCCATCCTCCGACCACCACCAGAGGCTGCTCTGTGCAGTGCATCCCCGGAAGAGTGAGCAGTCCTCTGGACACTCAAATCTTTACCTCGCCTGCTGACCCCTGGTGAGTCTCACATCCATTCCTGAACTTGGGTCCTGGCGTGGCACAGGTGTGGCGATCAGCCCACAACCTTCAGTGCCACCAGGCGGCTAATAATCTCTTTGAAAAGAGATTCTTTTATTTTGTTTATGTCAAGAGTTAACTTTGACCTCTCTCATCCGTCACTGAGGAAATATTGCCTCCACAGACTAACACACACCCATTTCTGCTGTCTGAGGCCTGAACACAAAGTCTCCAGCTGTGAGCTTTTGCCAGAAGTTTTATCAAACAACCCTTGCAGTGTAAGAAGGCTCTTAAAAATATCATCCTGGATCAACAGGTAGCCAGTTCTGGGCAAGGGGTCCTCCAGGGTCCCAGTCACTGGCAGGGTCCTCGACTTCCAGGCCACTAAGGCCTGAGACAAGTCCCGGGGAGAGGCGTCCCTGAGAGAGAGTTTGGGACCCCCTCCCCACCGACAGCAGTCCCACTCTTCGGCCTCTTCTTTCTCGTCCGGGGTTCTTATTCTGCTGCACCGACATATAAATCTGTTGTCAGGTCTCTGTACCAGACCCCATACAGACAGCGGCCTGTCATTGACCTCTGGGTCATCAGACCCTTTGTTGACAGCCCTCCGCTCAAGTCTGATCAGTCCCCAGGCCCTCGGGTTACAGGCTCTTAGGGTTCTCGAGGGGGGGTGGGCATCTGATGGTCGTTGCTCCTGTGCCGTGACCCCCCACACAGTTCTGGGCTATGGAGTCTCAATGAGACTTTGACTAAATTCACCTTGATGGTTGTCCTGATTGTCGCACATGGGCCTCTATGCTTACACCATTGGCGGGAAGCATCGTTGTCTACCCCTCCTTGATGGCCGCGGACTGCCCCCAAGGGTTGTTTGCGTGCCCCAAACGCTTGACCTTGATCTAGAAGAGATCGATATCAAGGAGGAGTACCATCCTGACCTTATTCTTCCTGAAGAGGAGGAGGAAGAACCCTTGCCTCAGACAGATCCACAGCTTCCTCTGGTCAGCAAGAATTCTGTGTCACACACCTGGGTTGTCTTCAGAGGACCCTACCTTCTGTTCCAGGGCGTACATGATTGGGTGCTTTTAGACTATGGGCTTTTGATGCAGACTCTGCACCTTTCTGTCTGTCCTTCCAGAGATGTGGTTTCCAGAACTGAACACAATACTCTACCAGCGATCTATACAGAGGCAGCACCACCTCCCTCTTTCTGCTGGTGATATCCCTCCCTGTGCACCCCAGCATCCCACTTGCTCTCACTACTGCCTTGTCGCACTGCCTGACCATATTTAGGTCATCCGGTTTGATCACCCCCAGGTCTCTTTCCTGCTTGGTAGTCATCAGTGCCACTTCACCCATTTTGCACTGCACCCTGGATTTTGTGCCCCAAGTGTATTACTTTGCATTTTTATGTTTGCTTGCACGATATGCAAGAAACACAGTGCCATCATCTGAGTTTTCGGAGGTGTGGCAGCCCTCTTCCTAATTCAGTGTGTTTGCAGGCGCGACACGGTTCTCCAGTGCCTGCTCAGGCTGTCTATGACAGCTCCAAAATGCAGTGGAGTACAGTTGAAAGGGGAGCTAAGCTTCAGTGAGCAGCGATAAGATATCGCGTTTCATGCTGCGCTCCCCCCTACACACACACACATCTGCATGCTGCTCCCCAAGCACACACTGTATAGCCGAAGTGGTGCCCAATCCCCCATCAGCTGTGCTGCGCCCCAAAGCCTTCCACATGCCATGCTGGGTGCCCACTCCAGTGTGGCTACACTTGTATAGCATGGCCGAGGGGGTGCCCAATCCCCGTCGGCTCCACTGTCTCTCCCCAGAGTACAGGGTGCCGCGGCTGGGAGCCCACCCAGCGTGGCAACAGATGCTGTCGCCGACAGGTGCCCAGTAATCCTCTGATCGGCTCCACCGTCTCCCTCCAAAGCATCCAGGTGCCACCGCTGGGAGCCCACCCCAGCATGGCAAATGTGTTACGCACTGATGGGGGTGCCCAGTACCCCGTCGGCTCCAGCACCCCCCAACAGCCTTTCAGCTGCCATGCTGGGAACCCACCTAGCATGGCAAACGCCCCGTCGCCTCAGTAAAAATAACCTGCAAATAAAAACTGTCCTCGGAGCTTCACCTGCCCCTCCCACAACCCGCACTCACCCACTGTGCACCCTGCCTCCCACACCCCCACCCCAACTTGCCTCCGACCTCGCCGACGATATTCGGTGGACCGGAACACGCCTGCACTTTCAAAGCAGACTGCGAACTGATGAAATGCGGTATAGTATATAATGGGATAGATAGGGTTTTTCAACTTTGCTGCATAACTCAGGCATTTATTGGAATTTATGCACCAAATTTTCAACATGGGGTTTTGGGACCCATTCTCTAGATACTCTCACTGTCATGGCGTTAGCGGGCCCGAAGGGTGATTTGCAGTCACTGCGCAAAATCACCTTCCGGGACCAAGTAATGAAATGACACTGCCACTGTTCATAAGGTGGGCTCTCAAAAAGCCTCGTTGAAAATTTGGTGGAAATCCTAAAATTACTGTTTTATGGGCATGCGTATGCAGTTCCTACGCATGCTCGAAGTTTGCGAATTTCAATATTTTCACTCCAGATTTTCAACATTGCCATTTTACCACACCTCCTTATGAGCAGTACAGCTGTCATTTTCACATCTTGCCCAAAGCGATGTTTCGCCCGTAGTAGCGCAAAATGGCGCAGTCGGTTATCTTGAATCAATGTATGGGACACATTAAGAAAATCGGTGGCACTTTTCATGAGTAGAGGTCTTAAAATGGCTATGTTGAAAATTTGGTGAAAAATTCCTAAAAATGACTGTTTTGAGGTGTGGTGCGCGGTTCCTACATGCTTTCGTAAGTTTGCGAATTTTTAATATTTTCACTCCAGATTTTCAACATTGCCATTTTATTACACTTTCTTATGAACAGTACAGCTGCCATTTTTCACGCCACCCAAAATGTATTTTCACACATGTAGCGATAATGACGCAGTCGGTGTGCAAAAGCAGTGTTTGGGACAGATTAATAAAATGAGTTACACTGTTCATGAGCAGATGTCTTAAAATGGCTATGTTGAAAATTTGGTGACAGAAGTCCATAAAATAACTGTGTTACGAGTGAGCTGCAGTTTCCACGCACCGTGAAATTCATGACTTTGTAATATTTTTAGTCCAGATTTTCACCAGTGGCATTTTTCCACACTTCCTTATGAACAGTACAGCTGTCATTTTCACTACATGGCGAAATGTGTTTTCACACTTTCAGCGCAGAGATGCGTGGTCGCTGTGGGAAATCATTGTTCGGGACAGATAAAGAAAATCACAGTGACACTGTTCATGATCGGAGGTCCCAAAATGCCTGTGTTGACAATCGGCTGTAAAAAATCCTAAACTAATTACATTACGGGTGTGCGTTGCACAGTTTCTATGCACCGTGACTTCACCAGTTTTTTTAATACTTTTACTGCAGATTTGCAACATTGCCATTTTTACACCTCCCATGAACAGTACAACTGTCATTTTTACATCCTGTTCGGAATGTTTTGCATCTGTGGTGCTAAATGCCGTAGTCACTGTGCATAAGCAGTTTTCGCTAACAATCTGATATTGCCACTGTTCATGAGGTGGGGTCACAAAAACTGTGTTGAAAATTTGGAGTGAAAATACCAACGAATGCCTGAGGTATTAGGGTTTCCAACCATAACGCCCAACCCTGTAGAGAATGACAGGCATCAGGGTGTGACTTGGGATTCTTGCCTGTAATGCTCATACCATTCCACACCCTGCAGCCAGTGAAGAGGTATCAAGGTATGCCTTGGACTCTTCGACCCCAAAGTTCACCCCATTCTTCTATACTGCACCTATCTCACCGTATTTCCTGATGGAATGGGGTGTGCATAAGGGCCAAGACCCAGGCACACTGTGACACTTGTCAGTGTCTGCAGGGTGGGGTGTGGTGAAATGGCGTGGCCGTTATGCCTTATGACCCAAAGGCACATCCCAATGCCTGTCACTCTGCAGGGTGGTGGTGGGGTTGGCTTCAGTTCAGTACTTCACTGCCATTCCTATTACGCAGCTCTGTAACTTCTACACTACCACTGCCAATGCCAGCAAGCAAACATTCAGCATTGACAAATGCTTGTTTCACATTGAAGCCCAGTTGCCATTCCTTTGACCACTCTCTAGTTTTCTTAGGTCTCTGCTCATCCTTTTCAAACCCCACCCCGAGTTTCCACTCTTGCAGATTTTGGTGTCTTCCACAAAGAGGCAGACCTTCCTTCCAGCTCCTCTGCAGTGTCGTTGTCCACTTAAGCAACAGATCACGACAGGGTGTAGTTATGCTGGGATTTACCCATGCCTGGTGTGGTTTGGCCACTTGCCATGGGGCCGAGTGAGTAAACTACACCTGAAGGGGTAAATCCCAGCATAACTCACAATCGCGGAGTGGTTTATTGTGATTATACACAATGACCCTTATTTTGTGTTAAAATGTTTTATTTTAATAGTTTTATTTTTGTTTACTCTATTCCTGTGTGAGAAAAAATAGTCCCTGCTGCCTACTGCCCTGCTTCTAATACTGCTCCATACAGAATGAGACACTTGTAAAATGCTGCTGAGCTCATAAAAGAAAACAAACAGGCACACACACAGACTCACACACAGTAAAGTTCAGGCATGTTTGTTTTCTTGCTGCCGGAAAGATTGGTGATGTTTTTGTCTGGCCTCGGCCTCATAACAGTGGAGAGGGTTCGAGGTCAGAGGGTTTGAAGCAGCAGGGGTCACAAATGTGAACTGTGGATCCCTGTTTTACGTCAGGACTGTTATACCGCAGTTGTGTTTCCTAAGGTCTCGTTCCTCAGCTCTCTTCAGATTGTTGACCAGGGAACGAAAGTATGTACTTGCCTTTGGGGGTTGTGTAAGTTTACCCTCAGAACACTGGAGATGGTATCGCATGCCAAGCAGTTACTGCCACAGTTTTGAAGTTCCTTTCAAGACTTCAGTCACTGGTCTCCTGGTAAGGTGGGTAGTTGTAACTCCTCCTTCACTCAGTGATTAGCTTCCTTGCAATGGGGCAGTAGCTGTACTGAGACCGGATCGTGTGTACAGGCAGAGAAAGTGAGCCAGTGGGTCAAGAGGGTTTCAGCTGTGGGTTTTGGCATTCTGGGGAAGAGTATTTGGGTGTGATAATGAGGCAGTGTGTTGTTTTACAGTGCCTTGTCAGACCTTTTTTTTCTACTCGCTTCGAGAGGCTGTACAACAGGTTGTGGGACTGTTGGGGGTGACTTCAAATGCACAGTCTGTTCTTTTGAATCTCCCGCCCTGCAGCATGGTTTCATGGGAGTAAAGACGGGGATCCCATTGATTTGAGAAAGCTGGGATTGCTGATGCAGGTTACTGTCACCTTAGCCATGGGTAGTGCCAGAATTTACCACAGCTGAATGGTGCCAGTCAGGTTGCCGGATTCTCAGAACCTATTGTATAATTAGGAATAAATGACCTGACTGAGGGAAAACCAGAGTCTGTACAGGAGGAGATAGGGAGAGGGTCTAAGGCAGGTAGCCACAATCGTCACCTTCCCAGAGGTGCTGTCAGATGTGCCTATCAGGAACAACAACACTTGGTTGAATAAATGGTGCAGCAAGGAGGGATTCGGGTTCATTGGGGCGGGGGATGTCCTGGAGGGATGGAGGTTATTCAAAGCTGATGGCCTGCATCCATCAAGGAGGGAACAGAGGTAGTCAACGAAAAGTGTAAATGCTGCATAGGAAAGCATTTAAACTAGCCTGGGGGTGTGGAGCTGGGATGCAAGCAAAGGTATGTCCACCCCCAGACCATATCTGATTTCTGCAGGAGAGGGATAGGGAAACCTCCATGCAGTAGAGTTACAAGTGGAACAAATCAGAAATAAGGAAGTGGAAACATCACAGGAAATCAAGTTACAAGTGGAACAGTTCAGTAAAGAGGAAGGTGAAGTAAAACATGGGCACAGAGTAGAAATTATTTAGGAAGGATGAAAGTAAATAAAGGAAAAGTGGGAAAGGACGGATGGCAGGCAATGAAAAGTGGAAGGCCATGGTTTACAAATGCCTGCAGCCTGGGAAATAAAATCCTAGACCTGGTGGCCTCGATGGACAGAGACAACCTGAACATAATAACTGGAGACGTGGTACACCGCAACCACGACTGGGAGGTTAATGTACCAGGCTGCACTCTATTCAGGAGGGACAGACAGAGTAAAAAGTGTGTGAGATATAAGCTACCGCAGGACAAGGTAGACTGAAAGACTGAGGTACTGGGAGTCACCCTGAACCAGGCAGTGGCATGGGAGTACACTGGGTGATATACAGGCCTCCATCCAGGAGGAGGAGAAATGGCTAGGGGCTAGCTGAGGAAATGCAAGAAATGGCAGCAAAAGGGAGGTACTACTGCTGGGCGATGTAAATATGTCAGATCGAGACTGGACCATCCCAGCAGCTGCCACAGCAAGGAGCTAGGACATCTTTGGACTCCTGCAGGGGGCAGGCCTCAATCAGCTAGTGCTAGAACCCACTAGAAACAAAGCAGTACTGGACCTAGTATTAACAAATGGGTGGTAGGGTCACAGACGTTAGAGTGGACGGTCACCTGGGGTCCAGCAACCACCAGTGTGGTTTAACATATGCACAGGGTCAGAGACAAGCCACACTAGGGCAAGTTTTTGATTTCAGGAGTTTGAACTTGGGGAGATGCATCAAAGAAGCTGTAACAAGGAGGAAGGAAGGAGGGTGGTTGGGGAGCAGTGCACACAACCAAAGGGAGCCATTTTTGGGGTGACAAACCAGTGTGTAAAGTTGAGAAGTAAGGGCAAGAGAAGGAGGAAACCACTATGGTTTAGAAGAGAAGTATCAAAGAAGGTTAGGGCAAAAAGATTGTGATTCAGGAAATATAAGGAGAGACAGAGGAAAGAGGACAAGGTGGAGTACCTAAACTTTCTGAGAGATGCTGGAAAGCAGTTCTGAGAACAAATGCTCAAACTAAAGAAGGATTATCACAGACAGTAAAGAAGGGGGACAAAACATTTTTAGGTACATCAGCTAAAGAAGGAAGTCCAGAGGGAGGATTGTAAGGCTCAGAGGGAATAAAGGGGAGTGTGTAGAGGGGGACTAGGAACAGGCAAAAATACTGAATTAGTATTTTGTTCAGTATTTACTGTAGAAGGAGAGGGTCAGGGACCACAGCTAAGAAACGGTGTGGGAGGGAAGATGTAGATGCCAGTACTTTACGGAAGAGAGGGTCCTGAGAGATCTCACTAAACTGAAGGTGGACAAGGCAATGGGACCAGATGGCAGTCATCCTAGGATACTAAAACTAAATACTAAATAGGATGGCTAAGAACCTGGTGTTGTGCTAAAGGGTATGGGCTGGGGGGGGACCGGGGGACCTGGGAGGACAGTAGTCTCTATGCCAAGGACAGACTACACTTGAGTGAGGAGGAAAGAAAGTGTTGAAACAGACGATGGAGGAGTACATAGAGGAAGTTGGGAATTTAAACTAGGAGTGGGGTGGCAGTTGGGGAAGAGATATGCAGAGACCACAGGTTGGGAAACCATATGAGCTTACCCCCCATAACAGTGACAAAGGACGAATGGCAAGTACTGTTGGTGATGCTAGGAAAGGAGGGCAGGATGGAGGGGGGAAAAGGGTGGAAGGTGGTTACTCTTAATGCTAGGAGCCTTGGGAGGAAAACTGCAGAGTTACAGGTTCTCATGGCAGAGGAGAGGTGGACATTGCAGTCAACCCGCAGGAAACATGGGCCACCAATACAATGACTGGGACCTGTCTGTACCAGAAGATTATTTCATAGGGACAGAGTGATTGGGAAAGGAGGGCGTGGCACTATATGTGAAAGAAGGACTGAAGTGTGTAAGGGAGGAAGGGGAGGAGGGTAGTCGGAGTCACTTTGGATGCAAATCCAGGATTCCAAAATAGGATTCTTAGACTGGGAGTGGTGTACAGGCCACCATCTCAGACGGAGGAGTTAGAAGGGAACTAGCGGGACAGATCAGGAGGACCTGCAGAAGGGTAGTGTGGTGATTGTGGGGACTTCAACATGCCAGGAGGGACTGGAGCACCCCAACAACCAGGAACAGAAGGGAGCAGGTACTGCTGGATGCCTTCCAGGACAGCTTCCTGCTGCAAATGGTCAGTGAACCAACCAGGTTAGGAAATACCCTTGACCTTGTGCTTTCAAATGGGGACTTTGTGAGAGAACTTCCAGTGGAGGAACCGCTGCCAGGGAGTGACCACCACTCAGTATGGCTCACATTGGATATGGGCAAGGAAGGAGTGGAATCTGGCACAATAGTGCTGGACTTCAGGAGGGCTGACTTTGGGGGATGGGGGAAGTGGTAAAAGGGTACCTGGCCAGAATTCAGTCTAGTATGGACACTAACCAGAGGTGGGAGCTCTTAAGCTGGGATAGTGGAGGCAACCAAAACCTGCTGCAAAGCCCAGAGCAAGAAGCTGGCCAAGAAACCGATCTGGTTGAGCAAGGAGGTCATGGAAAAGGTAAGAAGGAAAAGAGCTGCCTTAGGAAGTACAAGAAAACAGGGAGGGGGAGGACAGGGAGAAGTACTTGATGGAATCGAAGGAGGTGACAAGGGCAGTAAGGGGCCAAAGCATCTAAGGAACTCAGGCTGGCACAAGGCATTAAGAAGGGGAGAAGGACTTCAAGTACATCAGGGAGAAAATGAGCTGTAAGGACCACATAGTAAGGATTAGGAAGGAGGGGTTGGGTGGAAGCAGGGTGCGATAAGGCGGAAGCACTAATGAGTACTTCTGCTCAGTATTTACTAAAGAGAAGAGGGGGTGACACCCAGGTGGGAGAAATGGCAGAAGCGGGGGAGGTGATAGATGGGGAAATCATGGAGAGCAGAGTTCGAGAGGGTTTGAAGGCACTGAGGGTGGACAAGGCGCCAGGCCCAGATGGCATCCACTCCAGGGTACTGAAGGAGCTGGCAGAGGTCCTTGCAGGACCGTTGGCAGACCTGTTAATGCCTCACTACATTGGGTGTGTACCTCAGGACTGGAGGATGGCCATGTGGTGCCCCTCCACAAGAGTGGCCCCAAGGATGAACCGGAAACTACAGACCAGTGAGCCTCACATCCATCGTGGGTAAGCTAATGGAGACTATCCTGAAGGAGAGGCTGGTGTCCTCCCAGAGGCCAAAAGGACTACAGGACAGCAGACAGCATGGCTTCACACGTGGCAGATCCTGCCAAACCAAACCTGGTCGAGTTCTACGACTGGAACTAGGCAACTGGACAGGGGCCATGCAGTGGATGTCCTGTATCTGGACTTCAGTAAGGCAGTGCCACATGGAAGGCTGGGAAGGAAGTTGGTAGGCACAGGGGCGGGTGCAAAGCTGGTGAGATGGGTAGGAAACTGGCTGCAGGGAAGGCAACAGAGGATGATGGTGGGTGGGGAGCTCACACCCAAGGGCAGTGGCGAGCGGTGTTCCACAGGGCTGTGTTGGGACCAGTGTTGTTTGGGATATTCATTGCAGACATATCATGGAACATCAAGAGCAAGATCGGTCTGTTTGCTGATGATACCAAGGTAGGCACGGTGGTAGATGGCCTAGGGGTATGGCAGGATGATCTGGCAAGCTTGAAACCTGGTCAGACACCTGGCAACTGGGCTTTAATGCCAAAAGTGCAAGGTGCTGCATTTTGGGATGAAGAACCCGAGGAGGAGTTACCAGCTAGGGGGAGTGCAGCTAGCCCAGACAGAGGAGGAGAAGGATCTGGGTGTGCTCATTACAGGGTCAATGAACAACTCTGCACAATGTAGGAAGGCAGCTGCAAAGGCCAACAAAATGCTGGGTTGTATTACAAGGGGTATATCCTCGAGGAGGGAGGAGGTGATTCTGCCACTGTATAGGTCATTAGTTAGACCACACCTGGAGTACTGCGTGCAGTACTGGCGTCCGTGTCTGAAGAGGGACATTAAATTACTGGAGGGAATTTGGGCGCAGGCGACAAAGATGATCAAGGGCTAGAGAACTTATCACATGAGAGGAGGTTGAAGGAGTTGAACATGTACTCACTGGAGGAGAGGAGAGACAGGGTGACATGATTGAAACCTTTAAATACATGAAAGGAATAAACAAGACTGGTACAGAGGGGCTGTTCAAAGTGAGGGAGGGAGGCCACCAGGGGCCATGATATGAGACTGGAGCGAGGAAGGTTCAGGAGGAGATGAGGAGATGCTTTTTACAGAGAGGGTGGTGGCTGGTGGAATCGTTACCTGCTGAAGTGGTATGCAGTAGAACAGTGGACTGCTTCAAACGAGGATGGGCAGGACAAGGCGGAGGGTTAATGAAGGGGAAGGGAGGCAGCTGCAGAATAGGGTGCTAGCTGCACATTCGAGCAGACTTGATAGATCTCTAGGCCTTTATCTGCTGGTAAATTTCAGATGTTCGTAAAAGAACTGTGGATGGAGCTAGCAGCACCACTGCTGGGTCAATGAGTCCCTCAATACTGGGTGGTCCCACAGGACTGGAGATGGACTCATGTGTGCCTCTGCACAAGGTGAGAGCAGGGAGGAGGCAGGGAGCTACATGCCTGTCAGTCTCACCTCAGTGGTAGGTAAGGTTATGGAGAGACTGCTTAAGGAAAGCATCGAGACCACTTGAAAGCCAGCAGAGCCAAAGATCCTAGGCGACACGTGATTCACAACAGGAAGGTCTTGTCAAACAAATCTGATGGACTATTTTTGACTGGGCAACAAATGTGGACTGGGGAGCAGTGGATGTTACTTACCTTGATTTCAGCAAGGCCTTCAACACCGTACTACATAGAAGGCTGGTGAACAAGCTGGCCAGCCCTGGGGTGGAACAAAGGTGGTAGATTGAGTCTGGAGGCTAGGTAGCAGAGGGTGGTGGTAAACGGATTGCAGTCCGAAGAAATGGGGTAACTAGTGGGTACCTCAGGGTTCAGCCCTGAGGCCAGTACTTTCAGCGTCTTCATTAGCAACATTGCAAAAGGGCTGGTAAGAAAGGGTTGCCGATTTGCAGATGACATCAAGATCTGCAGTAGGGTAGACACACCAGATGGGGTGAATAATATGAGGAAGGACCTGGACAAGCGGGAGAAGTGGTCCAAAGTTGTGGCAACTGAAGTTCAATGCAAAAGTGTAAAACCATACACCTGGCATGAAAACCCTGCAGAGAGCTACAGGATGATTTTTTTTTTGGGGGATGCTAGCAGCCACCTTGGAAGAAAGAGACTTTGGGATTATCATCACAAATTACATTAAAGTGACGAGATAATGTACAGAGGCTGTAGGGAAAGCCAGTAACATGTTAGGGTGCATAGGAAGGGCATCACGAGCAGGAGAAGGGAAGTGGTGATGCCGCTGTACAAAACTGGTGAGGCCTCATCTGAAGTACTATGTACAGATCTTGCTTTGAGAGGGCTCTTGCAGAATAGGTACTAACCATTAGGATTAGAGCTGTCTGGCACTAGGACCACACGATAAACTTTAGCTAGCAGTGTTTGGTGGGGACCACCCACCTGTCGATCACGTAACTGATGTCAGCGTGGCACTATATGGTGGCGATCCCCCGCCCTCCAGTTCTTTCCACCATCGACTTGCGCATGTTGGACTTTGCGGAGAATGCTGCTTCAGTCGACCGCCATTTTCAGGTATGTACTTCATTGCTTTTATTTCTTTCTGCAGATCTTTGAAAAGTATTACATTTTTGTGCATGTCTTCACAGACGCCTTCTGAGATGAGAACAAGTGCGATTCCTGCACCACTAAGCTCAACCAGGCCACACAGAAATGCCACCAACAGGCCCGCCTCCGGTGAGAGCTCCCATAAGCCGGACGCCCGGCTCCCGGGCGCCCGCCGGATCTCGCCTGGACGCTGCCGGGTGATGGAACCGACGACGGACCCCTCACGTCCGCGTGCACTCGGGTTCCCCGCAGCCTTCACTGCCGCCTGGGTAGCCTGAGTCACCCCAGCCTGCCCCCGGGATTTTCTCCTCCTTCCCTGGGCAACGGGGATCTTCCACCTCCATCAGACCCTCCTCCGATGGAACCGGATCTCGACGCCGCCCCCGGACACTGGTACCTCCTACACTGGTACCACTGATGCCGCAGGGATGTTTCTTCCATCGGGCCCTCCGCCCCTGGGCCCATTAATGTGGGGCCACCGGCCGGGCCATCTGCTCCGCAGCTCCCTCGGCTCCGGGTACCCACCGTCTTATCCGGCCGCGCCAGCGCCGTGTGCCCGATGCCGGTCCCTCCGCGCAGTACCGACGCCACATTACCCGACGCTGGGTTTCCCGCAGGCGGTTATGGATACTCACGGGTACAACCCGTCCCCCACTTCCAGCCGCCGGTGGATCTGCAGGAGACTCTGGCCTCTTGGTGGCTAAGGCCAAGGCTCAACTGGCCAGGGAGGTAGAGGGCTACCTTACTATGACAGTGCTGCCCTGGCTCCCCGTGACGTCCGAGGCGGCACACCCTCACCGCCTCAGACTCCAGGCTCTTCTCTCTGGGATCCCCGAGAGGCAGGATACTTATTCACTGGTACCACCCAAGGAACCGTGCCTCCCTACTTCTTCTGCTTCTTCTTCCTTCTCGGATTCTTCCGAAGGATGCTTCGAGAGGCAGCGAGCCCGCGCTCTCCGTCTAAGCCCGGCCGAGGACCCCTCGAAGGATCCATCCTTCACGGAGTTGCTTAGAAAAATCCAGGAAATTCACCAGTGGCGCCTTGGAACCAGATTCCCAGCGCTTTCAAACTCGCGAACATCTGGACCTGCCCGTGACAACTCCAACTTTAGTGCCACCCTGGATCAAGCCTCACACCCATCTTGTTACTACGATTTGGAAACAACCGTCGGTGTTAGCCCCACTTCTCAGGAAGTCCAACAGGCTATACCAGGCTCTTGAGGGTGTAGACTATCTTGACTCTCACCCTCGTGCCGATTCAGTTGTGATTAGCGCCGCCACGGCCGGTCGGCACATCCAAAGCATCTGAGCTCGTCTCCTCCGTGATAAGGAATCTCGCCTCCTGGACCAGTATGGAAGAAAGATTTACACCTCTTCCACACTGGGAATTCGGGCCCTGAATTACGCCGCCCACATGGGGATTACCAGAAGGCCATCTTTACCCAGGCGGAATCTAAACTGACTCCTTACCTGACTCTCAAGTCAAACAGGAGTGTTAGCAGATCTTGTCTGTTCTGCTTGTTTTGGCCAGTCGCCACATTTTACGGACGACATACGATGCAGTGGACACTGCTGGGCGGAGTCCGCTTTGGCCGTAAGTCTACGGCATCATGCCTGGCTCCGCGTGTCAGGTTTGGTCCTGGAGGTGCAATCCGCTAGTCAGGAGGCACCTTTCAGGGGGTCGGTGCTTTGGGGTGATGTCAAAGACATCATCACCGACTTGCAAGAGAAGAGACTGACCCCTGAAATCGTGGATTCCATGTCCGTCCCCATCCTCAGCAGCACCGCCTCTTTTTCGCAGACGGACTCCGCCACAAGCGAAACCCCAAGGAAGGCGGGCCACTAAATGTCGGGCCCCGCAGCTGCCAGGCCCTCCACCAAAAAGCAGCGGGTGCCCTCAGCTGCGGCGCCCACACCACCTGACTCCTTTCTCTTCCATCGCCTCCGGATCCACCGGAGGTACCGTAGGAGGGAGATTTTCCTCCACCTTCCGGGTTGGGAGAGGATAACCACGGATTCCTGGGTGCTCCAGCTTATAGCGGAAGGGCACTCCATTGAGTTTCTTCAGAAACCACCCGCCACCCTCAACAGTCGCTCATACCCAAGGGACCATCTTCCTTGGTCCAGGAAGAAATCTCGGCCCTTCTCATGAATCAGGCGATAGAACCCGTCCCCTTCATCTTCGAGGGACGGGTTACTATTCTCATTTCTTCCTGGTCCCAAAGAAGATGGGAGATCTCAGACCCATTCTAGATCTCAGTTCCTTGAGCCTTTATGTGGAATACAAAAGGTTCAGGATGCTCTCTGCAGAGCCTTCTGCCCTTTCTTCGGCGGGTCAGTGGCTTTGTGCGCTGGATATGCAGGATGCCTATCTGCACATTCCCATTCGTCTTTCTCACCAGAATATCTTCGTTTTGCATTTCAGGGGTACCACTACCAATTCAGGGCCCTTTGGTCTTTCCTCGGCCCAGTATTTACTCAAATGCCTGGCTGTGGTAGCGCCCACCCATGCATAATGGGAGTACAAGTGTTCTCACCTGGACGACTGTCTCCTGGCGGCTCCTGCCCAGGAGGAACTCCTGCATTTTCTCTCCCTCACCCAGCAGGTTTTCACTGGCCTGGGTATATACCATCAGCCATTCCAAGTCCCATCTGGACCCTCCCAGAGGCTACAGTTCGCCAGGGGCTATCCTCGATGGGGCGGTGAGCAGAGCCTTCCTGCCTCCAGACAGGGCGGCCTCTCTTCAATCCCAGATTTCCCTGCTATCAGAAAGTAGGAGGGTTCTGGCGAGGTCGGTCCTCCGTCTTCTGGGGCTCATGGCGGCGCTATTCCGACAGTCCTCCGACTCGACTCACATGAGGATCTCTCAGTGGACTGTTCGCTCCCAGTGGGATCAACATGTAGACTCCACTCAGATCAACTAGTTCTGATCTCCTCGCCGATGGCACAGGACTTGCAATGGTGGATGGTTCGAGAAAACCCATTTCGGGGTCCCTTCTTCTATCCTCCCCTCCAGACTCTGACCACAGATGCATCAGGCGGAGTTGGGAGCCCATCTGGGCCTCATCGACCCAGGGCTTATGGTCCAGACTGAACTGGCTCTCCACATCAGTGTGCTCGAGCTCGAGCTGTGCTATATGCTCACCAAGCCCTTCACCAATACATTCTTCCAGCCACCTGGCCGTCCAGACGGACATGTGCATGGTGTGGTACATCAACAAGCAGGGACGAACTCGTTCCTACCCTCTATGCAGGAAGCAATGAGGGTTTGGGATTGGGCAACTCATCACAACTTTCACCTCATAGCGATTCATGTTCCAGGAGTCGACAACACCCTGGCAGACAAGCTAAGCCCGCTCCTCTGCACGGGCACACAGTGGGAATTGGATCAAAGGGTGCTCGCGCGATATCTTTAAGCTTTGGGGATTCTGCGGTAGACCTCTTCGCCTCCCCAAAATGCAAAACTTCCAGCTTTTGCTCACTCGCTCCAAAGCGAGGGCGCTTTCTGGAGCGACGCCTGTCTCTAGACTGGAAGGACAGATTCGTCATGTTTTTCCCCAGTTCCTTCTGATCCCAAGAGTTTTGCAGAAACTAACCACAGAAGGAGCAAGAATTATTCTGATTGCTCCTTTCTGGCCAGGCAAATCTGGTTCTCTCTTCTACAACAATACTCAGAGGTTCCTTCTCTTCCTCTTCCTTTATCTCGAGGTTTGCTGACCCAGGATCAGGGACCCTGGTCCATCCAGGTCTCAAATCCCTTCAACTTCATGCATGGCTCCTGCAGACCTAGCCCAATCCTGTTTGGAGTCTCTCCAAAAGTGGCGGAGATTTTGGTGGAGGCTAGAAAACCTTCCTCCAGGTCCACTTATGCCATGAAGTGGAACAGATTCTCTATTTGGGCAGCCTCTAGGAACGTGGAGCCTTTCTCCTGTTCAGCGGCTGTTCTGCTAGAGTACTCATGTCATCTCTTCAACCTGGGTCTCAGCCATTCCTCCTTGAAGGTTCACATGGCTGCTATCTCAGCATACCTTGTTCCCTTCAGCAGATAAAGCTTTTGCTCAACTGGAGGTCCCTAAGACCTTTCTCAGAGGGTCCTCCATCTGAGGCCCCCCATCCGAACTCCTGCTCCCCTTGGGACTTGAACTTTGTTCTCAGAAACTTACTCTTCCTCCTTTGAACCTGCAGCTTCTGCAGATCTGAAGTTTCTTCGTGGAAGACGCTCTTCTTGGTGGCCATCACCTGGCTCAAGAATTTCCGAGCTCCAGGCCCTTATGTGTAAAATCCCTATTTGATTTTCAAGGAAGACGAGTTGCTCTTCGCACTTAATCCTAAGTTTCTACCCAAAGTAGTAGCAGAGTCTCACCTTAAATCAGTCCATAGAGTTACCTGCCTTTTTCACGCAGTACTCCAACCAAGGGAATATTTACTCCATACCATGGATGTTCACTGGATTCTGAGATACTACACCAACAGGACAAAGGATCTCAGAAAGACGGATCAGTTGTTCGTCTCTTTTGCTCACAAAGGGAAGGCAATGCTGTTTCAAGCAATGCCTGTCGAAGTGGTTGGCTCATTGCATCACTTTCTGTTATGACAAGTACAACAAGACCCTTCCGGGTCAGGTCAGAGGTCACTCCATCCCAAGAGTAGCGGCCTCTGCGGCTTGTTTCAAGAATGTGCCTGTGGCAGACATCTGCGCTGCCGCCACATGGACTTCCGTCAATACCTTTACGAAACACTACAGTTTGGACATTGCCTCTCGCTGTAGAGAGCAGGCTTGGGCTAGGTTGTTTTGCAAGGCCTCCTGTCTTGAGGCCTACAACTACTGCTATTTTCTGGAGTAGTCTCCTCCTCCCGGTGCCTTTTATTTGTTCCAGACTGCTTGGGACTCAGTCCTTTTATGTAATTACCTACTGCAAGAGCCTCTCGGTAAGATAGTACAGTTACGTAAAAACTTACGCAACAGTAGATCTTGAGAGGAAGCTCTACAATAAATATCCACCCTCCATCCCCTAGGCTTTTCAGCTCCTTTTCCATATAGAGAAATATCCGCTTCTCTCTCGTCCGGCCTCTCTTGGCCTGTGGCGGAAAGAACTGGAAGGCGGGCATCTGGGACCGCCCCTTTATACCGACGTTGCATGACGCCGGTCACCTGATCGTGGGAGGCGTCCTCGCCAGGGACTACTAGGTAGAAATTTTTCAGGCGGGTCCTGCCACCGTCAAGGCCAGTCCTATATGTAATTACCAACTGCAAGAGCCTCTCTCAAAGATCTACTGTTACGGTAAGTTCTTACGTGAACTGTACTTTCTTAAACTAAGCAGTTCAAAGAAAATAAGCAGCACTTGAATTAACCATGCCAGTATTTTATTTAAAGCATACTGCTGAAAGCATTAAGGCATGGTAAATGTCCGTATATAGAGTCTCATAAAAGCGACCCCAGCGCTCACGACTCAAATGTGAGTCTTCCCTCGGGGGTGTGGTTTCTGGGCAATCCATCATTTTTATGTGATGCATTCATTAATTAGTCATTACCCCAGTAAGAACACATGACCATTTAGCGCTTAATGTGCCTAAAGTCACAATTTCATTACAAAACATGGTGAAAATGGTAAAGTGCTATCTAGCAAATTGCTGTCTTACAAATACAAAATAGTGAAGTAATAAAACATGAAAATAGTGTCTGGTATCTTAATCCCTATTATTGTTAAATCAGTTATATATTTTATCTGACAGTTGTCATACATTTTTATAATCAAAGCTGATAAACAAAGCTCTTTAATGAAAGATATTATAGCCAGAAACAAGGGAGAAAGATTTATCTCAAACCGATTCACATAAGGGTTACTGCCAAGGCATCTTCAGTATTGGACCCTCTGAAAACAAGTCACAGGGAATTTTTTATCCAGCTATGCTGCTTTGATACAATTATGATAGTGACTAGTGTCCTGGAAACAATTAAGAATATTCTATTCTAATGCATATTTTGCAAGTAAAGTATTTTCTAAAAAGGGTCAAAGGTCAACCTACGTAGTGATAGAAAAGCAAGAGTCAAGCACTGTGAAAAAGGCAGACACTGTTAATGCAAACAGAGAAACTTAATTCTGTTATCTAGATGCTAGAATTCTTTAATTCATGTAACATAACTTATTGTTTTAAATTATTTACATGAATTATTATAATTACAGTGTCGTCGAGGCACAGGTCAGGAAGCATGGAAAAACAGGATCATTTATAGAATTCAAAAAATGATTTACACTAGCAGTATCATAAAATAAACTTGTTCAGTATAACTATTTACAAAGGCAAAATAAAATAGTTTTCTTTAAGTCTGTGTCCCTTCTTGTCCAAATCTTTCTTGCAGTTCAGCTCTTTTATGTCTTTTCAAACCCCATTCTAAACAAATAATCCTGTCCTTGTAAATGTTCTGTTCTTGTAAGTTTCAGGAGCTGCTAGAACACAGTGTGCTTCTTGGGGCCCCTACAGCTTTTGCAAAACCCTCAACATTTGCATTTGGAGTCTCTGGAGATTTCCAATAGCGTTCGCAATAATCTCAAAATATAATTATATACATTTCAGTAGTAACACTATATTTTTGTCCAAACAAAAGTGATCCCATTATCAGTAACATTTTCATACAATGATTTGCACATACTTTATATTAGCAGATCTCGATATTATTTATTATTTAGTTTTGTTGGACCGGTAAGTGCACTAGACAAATCCTGCCTATTTTCAGGCATGACCCTGGGGAGATGCAGATGAATGCCAACTGACCTTGAACCGATGAAACTGTTGGTAGTATTTTTAGTGAATGAGGAAATTTGGCCAGGACACCGGGGAATTCCCTACTCTGCTTCCTGTAGCAGAGGGGTCCCATTTCATGTGGGACCAAGATGGCTACCGCTGGACATGCTGTGGAGGACATGGAGGTGTTTGAGGCAGTGGAGCTGGTCTTTTCCCCTGTCTCTGTTCTGAGAGAGACCCCATCTTCTATGCCTATTGTGCTGCAGTCTACTGAATATGGTTCTTCTGTGCCTTGGATACTTCCCTGCTGCTGTTGTGGATACTTGTGTGCAGTGTTTGCCTGTGGATCCTTCCATTTATTCCTCAAACTATGCTTACAACGCCTTCTAGCCCTGCTACTATGGATATACGTGAGTCTTCTCCTCCTCTGTTTTTATGGATGTAGATGTGTTACTTAAAATCGAGGAACAGCGTTTTTCACTGCTAGACAGCATTTGTTAGCCCTTAAGCCTCAGTCTGGTTTTGTACCTGCTGCTACTGACTGCCGTCTGGGAAAGATTGTTTTCTAGGGACATGGATATGTTGTTCATCCACACTTATTGGCAGGTCCCTTGCCGCTTTAAATCTTGCGGAAGGTCTTCAGCTGGCTCCTCCCACCCACCGGTGGTAAAACTCTCGGCCCGCCCCATGACGATCTTCCTTACCGCTTGCAGCTCAGGTTCCTCCCAGCGCCCCATGCTTGACTGGTTCCGAAAAGTTCGGTCTTCAAATTTATTAAAGTATCCTTGAACCTTTGATCTTTTCTTTTCGCTGCATGGCGATGGCTTTTTCCCGCCCCGAGAGCGACGGTTAGTTCCTCCAGGAGGGACTCTCACTCCACATGCTCTTTTTGCCTGGACTTGGATCACGATCTCGGGCTTGCAATTTTGTTCTGACCCTTCGGTCAGCTCTCCGAGGACCGCTGCCCATTCGCCTCGACATCCGTAGTTTTTCCGGCCCGGAGATTCCATCGACTGGTGGGTGCCCGCCTCGACTGTTCTCTGCAGTCTTATCCTGCCGGGAAGGATGGCATTCCCTTCCTCTCCTTCAGTTATGGAGCTTATCCCGCTCTCCTTGGATCCTTAAATTCAGCTTCGCTCAGGAGCTTCATCATTCCCTCTCCTCCAAGAGACATGGACCTCTCTGGCCTTTGTCTAGGGCTGCTAGCGGGCTCTTCGGAGCGGGAAATTTTCCTCCCTCATTGGCCGACGCCAACTCGGTTGAGGCCGCCTCTGGCCTCATGCACACCATTGGGTCAAGCCGGTTGCAAAATCCCCTTCGACTTTGCTCAGCCCCGACCCGCCTTTCGGGGTCTGCTGGAGGTCGTTTCCCGCCGCCTTCTCGGGCGGAAGTCGAGGCTCTGTCCTCCACTGGTCGACAGCCCTCGGTCCGTTTCTTCCGAGCCGAGGGAGGAGCGGAAGCTCCCTCTTCCAGGCCCGCCTCGGTTACCCCCGAGGATTTGGTCTCGGTCTACCTTCTCGGCCCAGCCACGCTGATCTCGCGCTCTCGGTCGGAGCACTGGGTTAAGCGGCTTGGCCTTCCCGCCTCCTCGGATGAGGAGCGGCTCGATGCCGCTGCGCCGTGTTACGAGGAACTTATGCATGACAGCAGTTGTCTGGGCTTCAATGACCCCGATTCATTCTCCAGATAGCAAGCAGTCGCCATTATCGGCAGCCGCCTGAATCGGTTGAGGAGCCTTTCCAGGACCGTTGCTTGTTCACCTTGCTGCCCCTCACTTTCTCGGGCGGAGTCCAGGCCGGACCGCGGGCCTGTCCTTCAGGTCACTGTTACCTCACTCCTGCCCGCCCGCAGACGTAAGAGTAGGCTCTGGCTCAAGTGCTTTTTTGCAGACCCCTTGGCGCCTGGAGCATGTCTGCCATGTTTCCTGGACAGGGAGGACCCCGGGTCTTCCCAGGAACATCCAGACCTGACAGCCCATCGCCTTCTAAGGGTCTACCAGCTCATTTCAGAGTTTACTGAATGTGCAGCTTAAGCTCTCGCCTCATGATCGGGCTCCTTTACCCCTTCTGGAGATTCTGGATCAAGGGGTTCTTCCATGGGAGGCCTTCCCAGTGGCTGAGGCTATTGTGGGCCCAGCCTTGGAGCCATGGATGTGGCTCACTTCTTGCCTTGTGCTCGGGCCAGGGTAGCTCGGAGGCATCCTATCCGGCCTGTTCTCTGCCTGGATGCCGGAGCACCCTCAGCTGAAGGTAATTACCGACGACGCTTCCAATGTCTTGGAAACGCTGGGATGTGGACAGACCTCCGACAAGGAGTCCAGAAGGATGGACTATGTTCAGGCGAAGGTTTACGCTTGCGTCCTCCTAGGCCTCCGGGAGCAGGCCAGCTTGGTTGCACTGATGGCATTCTCCCACACCCTTGGGCCCCTGGACGTAGGTCCTCCTCATCTCCCAGGTGACCCACGGACCACAGTTCGGAGGTGTGGGACCAGGATAGGGCAGGTGGCTAAGCAGCAGCTACAGACGGCTCTGGATCTAGGCGACTGTGTCAGATCGGTGGCGGTCAGCAGTGGCTCATCGCCACAGGGCATGGCTGAGGTTAACATCCTTCTCCTTGAAACCCAGCACAAGTTGGCGGACATCCCTTCTTGGGACTGACCTTTCGGCCCCTGTAGTGGAGGGATACATCCATGGGCCCGGAAGTCCGATGCCACCCGGACTCTGTCACTCCCGCCCACGGGTCAGGGCGCGGGCAGCCAGCCTTATGAAGCCCCTTTGCCCCTGAGCCCTGGGACCCCTGGCCCAGCATGAGGGCCAGCAGGCATGCGCTAGGGCTCTTTCCAAACCAGCATCTTCCTCCAAAAGGAAGCGAGAGGCAGGAAACCGAGGGGCCCTCTGCCCCTCCTAGCCTGCTCAGTGACGGGCCAAGGGGCATGGTTCGCTCAGTCGTCCCCAGCTCGGGTTTTCCCATGGGGGACGGCTCGCACCTTGTTCTGGAGGTATTTAGGTGGATCCTGTCGCAAGTTGCAGCGGATCCCCTTGAGCCGCTGTTCCCACGGGATTTGAGTCTGATTGCCTGCGTCGGTCAGTCCGGACATGCCTGGCCTCTAGTTAGAGATGATCAGAAGGCCGCCGACCCCACCCCATTCTACAACCTGGGTTCAAGGCCCAGGTATTCCTGGTCTCTACACGGACGGGGCTCGCGCCATCCTCCCAGCACGCCTGGATGGTCTCTTTCTGCAGACATTCCATCCTCAGAACGCGGCGTAGCTGTTTCCTGGTCTCCAGGATGCACCTACCCTGCTCCGTCTCGCTTTTGGGGACGCCCACCCCTTCTGCGCGGGAGCTACACGTTCTAACATTTCCTTGCTCAGCAGTCTCTGCGGCATGGAAGGGTCGGATGTCACCCCACCCGAAGGCAGACTAGTCTCCCGTTTCCAGGAGCCGAGAGGAACTCAGATCTAGCGGTGAAGTTTTTCGGGACCAAGCTCTCACCCTTTGGTCCGAGCTCAGTCTGCCAGACAGGCGAGGTTCTTCCTCCTTTGCTGGCTTGGCTGGAACACGTCCTGCCAGGATTCTCCTTGCCCTCCTGGGCCTCAGGGCGGCCTTCCCCAGTGGGGGCCAGCCAGAGGCTCACAACGCTGTGTCCCGTGGACCAGTTAAGCTGACTTACAGCCCAGGTGGGAGAGTGCTCCCCCTGACAGTTCTAACTTCGCAGGAGACTATCCTGCTTGTTCGCCTCTGAGTTGCCGGTCTCTCCCGACCGATGCTCTCGGATGGGTGGGTGCCCATCTTGGGGAATACAGAGTCTTGTCGCCTCTGGTCCTCTTATGAGTCCCGATGTCCTTCCTGCTCGCTGGAGACAGACGGTCCGATTAGCCGGCACCGCCGGCCCACTTGTACGTCCAGTGGTCTAAATCCAAGTTGGATTATTCCAAGACCATATGCTACCTAATCCGCCAGGTTCGGCCCATCCCCTGTCTCGTGCAAGGGGAGGTTCTCCCGTTGACATGGTGCGCATAGTTGAGGCTTCCTAGCCATTTCCCCATGGCAGGAGCCCACCCCTGGCTGCGGCTCCTGGAGTTGGCAGACGCTGCGCCACGTAGTGTCTCTTCTGCCGGGGGTAGCACAGATCTTCCCTCTTCCCTCCGGGAGAATACTTCAGGCTGAGACTGTTTTTTTGCCCGCCCTCAGCAAGGCTTGCTGGGGGGATGCCATCGAGGCCACGGACCCCGCCTCTCCGTTACCTCTCCCCATTTCCCGTGACCTACGGGCAAGGCAGAGGATTTAGGCGCAGGTGATGCTGGTAGCCCAGAACTGGATTGCCAGTGCTGGTATCCAGCTCTCCTCAGTCTCAGCCCCAGGCTCCCAGGCGGTCTCTAGTCCGGCCGTCCTGTCTCTTCCTTTCAGGGAAGGTTATCCATCTGGACCTTCAATCCTCAGCACCTGTTGGCCGTCCTCAGCGGCTAGGGGCCAGGCCTAGAGTCTTTCAGCAAGGTCCTCGACCTTGAGGCGTCCTGCTAAGAAGTCGGCCAAGATTCTTGTCCTTTGGGAGAAGTTTTTCCTTCCGATGATGGATAGGGCGGTGTTCTTCCCGGCCCCTCAAGACAGTCATTCTGACCATTTATGGGTCCATGCTTAGACCAGGGCTGGACGATCACCCTCTGGTGCTTCTCTGCGGGGTCACCACGGTCTTCCAGGCGGGCCGGAGGGTAGCTGGTGGCGGGAGAAGGTGGTCTAAGTACCTCTAGGCTCCCACCACGCCTCCCCTTTTGGGAGAGTATCCCGTTTCTGCGGGGATCCTCCCTAGTGTGGGCTTAGCTCATGAGCAAAGCCATCCGAACCTTGCACAGGTGAGTTTTCCCCACCTGTTGTAGGAAGAACACCTTCATGGGGCCAATTCGCCATCCAGAAGGCTGAGACCAGGCTTCTTCCCTAACCTCCCTATCCTCAAGCCCCTCCAGGACTAGAAAGCTGTTCTGGCTTACAAGTTCCTCTGAGGCGGTGGCGTGAGTCTTCTTCGTGGAGTATTGTCAAGCTCGGGAAGTTTATCCCCCATTCACACCTCGGAGGCTGTATTCAGGTTCTCCAGGAACCGTTTAACTCAACTCGTGAGCAACAGAGCTAAAAAGTTCGGAGGGGTTGGCCAGCTGTTCATCACCTTTGCTGGGCATCAGCGGATTGCAGCCCAGTGGAAGGCAATGAGGCGGGTCTCACCCCTGCAAGGTCTCCACTTTGAGTGGGCGGGCATGGAGCCTCCCTGAGGATAAGCGCTCTGCCCAGTCCTTCCGCTGCATCGGTGGCTGCTTCTCGAGGACACTCCGGCTCAGGATATCCGCAGGGCTTCTGCCCGGAACAGGCTTCTTTACTGCCTCTTCCACATCGACCTTGGGTCGCGCCAGGGTGCTGGTCGGGGCCTCGGGTTCTCCGTCTTTTCACCTAATAGGTGTGCTACTTGCCTCCTCCTCCCCGGAGAACTGCTAGAGTTCAAGCCATCAGCGGATGAACAATATATCCGCTGTCCCTAGAAATACAGATTACTCACCTATAACAGGAGTTCTAGGAATGGTGTTATGTTGTTCATCCACACGACTCCACCCGGCCTCCCCGGCTCAGCGCACAACCTGAGCTTCCAGCGGCTAGATCTGGCGTCATGGGGCGGAGCAGGAGTTTTACCATCCAGGTGGGTGGGAGGAGCCAACTGAAGACCTTCCGGCAAGATTTAAAGTGGCAAGGGACCTGCCAATAAGTGTGGATGAAACAATTACCATTCCTAGAACTCCTGTTACAGGTGAGTAACCTGTATTTACTGTCTCTTCACCGATTCTGACACTTCCGCATTCTTTACCTGTTGCTACAGACCCTCCTCACTCCCCTACTGCCTGTACTGCTACACCTCTTGCTCAGCTTTCTCCAGAAATTTCCTCTGTACAGGTGCCTGCTTGTGCTCTCCCTGATGCCTTGCAACACCGACGGACTGGTCTGTTGAGTCGGCCCGGAAGCGGCTGGGTGGAGAAGGATCCTACTGTTGGGACTTGGGCGTTCTGGTTCTTCCCGATTTGTACTAGGCCACCTGACACTGACAAACTGCTGGCCTCTCCTGTTTCAAAAGACTCTGCTGCTTCTCTTGATCTTTCTTTGCCAACTGAGACAACTTCAGACTCAGAAACCAACTTTGCAATTGGTCCTGCTTTGGCCCTTGCCAGGAATGGACTCTTCGGGACCCTGTGTCTCGTCCAGTTCCTGCTACTTCTACTGCTTCGTCCCTAAAACTTATGCTGCATCAACAACCCCTGTAAATCAAAGCTAAAAGACACAGTGCTGTTCGGCTGCATTATTTAGTGGGGGCTTACCTGACTTTCCTGACCGTTTTTTTGTTGGTGGCACTCTTTGAAGGATTCTATACAATTTGCTGCTTTTGAGATTCATGCCTTAATTCATGTTTCTTCAGTCTCATTTTGATATTAGTTTCAAAACTATCACTGGTTTTAAGAATTTGGAGAAAATATCAGGAGCTTAAAACTTCTCCTTTATGGTCACCATTTAATGCCATTCCTTAACTAAACCTACTCAGAAAACTGTCACTATATTGTTTCGTAGCACGAAGGTGTCAGTCTTAATGATATTACTGTCTGGTTAAAGCAAAGATGTACTGTCCTTTCTGACCCAGAGGCTATCTTTGATTCTAGAGAATATCTGGGCAGGTGGGTGGAGCCAGTGTTTTTAACCTTGCGCGCCGGAGGTTGGAATACAGCATCTCCGAACAGCTTTATGCTTGGGAAAGACAGGGGAGTTCTTTTTATCCTGGCCAGCCTAAAACTTGCTACAGATGTGGCTCTCAGAATCATATCAGTAGTGTCTGTGACAAGATTAAATGCTCTGTTTGTGTAACATTGGCCATGCAGGTTCCCAATGTGTGGATGAACCTCTTTGCGTCCTTTTGACTTGATTGGGGCACACTTTCCAGACTTGTACTTGGGCAGCTCACGCTCCCGACTCTTGCTGATGGGAAAGAACAGCGTTTGATTGTGCATCGCTGGCGTTCTCGTTTATCTGACACTCTTTCTAGACCTCAACACGTCCCTCCCTCACCCTGTTGTACCTGCTGTTGATCCTCTTCTGCTTTCACGAACGATCTGCTCCTGTTTTGGAACCACAGACCTTTACAGCTCTCCCTCTCCCCTTCCTCTGATCTTGCTATTTCTACCTCGGAAGGGTCCTATTCCTGTCTTGCCTGAGTATTTCTGGGTCTTCCATGGACCCCTAACCTTTTGTTAGAGTTGCACGAGGATCAAGAGGACTTCTCCCTCTTCTAAGGCACAATCTCTACTATGACTCGTATGAATAAATTTGAGGTTTCGCCACCTCCAGGACAACACCGGACTCTGATATGTCCTCTGTTCTTTCTCCCACCCTGATGTGACTACGGACACTGAAGTACCCATTGATAATATTGGTTCTCAAAAAGCTAAGGCAAAACTGAAACATAGGGAAGGTATACCCTAGGAAAAGGTAGGCTAAGGTGACTTTTGTGTTTTGTTTTCACTTTCCGTTTCATGTCTTCTGCTTTTCTCAGTGCATACTGTTAATGTTAACAATATAAAAAGCATGCAAGAGAGATGCAGTTTTTTCCTTTATCTGGCTTGACAGCTGGTCTCATCTTTTTGCAAGATGTACGTTTCCATGCTCTTCCAGAAATTTCCAGGGCCACTGTGCCTGGACCTCTGAGCTCTCTTTTGGTCTTTTGGACAGGACTCTTGTTCTGGTTTGGGTATTTTATTTAGTATACCTGATGTTACTGTTCTTAAACTGTTGGATGTCTACCGGGTCGGCTTCTGTTGGATATTTTAATTTCTTCTGTCCTTTCCGGTTATTAATATTTACACCCTCAATTGAAATCCTACAAATTGAACTACTGAAACTGATTCAACCCTATTTATACACATCATATGATTTTTTGGGGTGATTTCAATTGTGGGTTATCCACTAAAGATAAGTCTTCTACTTCAAAGACTACTAAGTTGTTTTGTGACAAATTTTCTGAAACAGTTGCTCCATTCCACAGGTTTACGGATGCATATTTATCTTTTGTGGTGTGCTCTACTTTTCACAAAGCCCCTTGCAACCTGTAATGATTTTTTTTCTTTCTTCCCACCTCACTTTCTGATGCTGTAATTCAAGTTCAGAATTTTCGGATCATAATTTATTATCTATTTCTTTAGGCCCTTCCTTGACATCTCATTTTGGCCCTGGCATTTGGAAACTGAATGCTTCCCTGTTATCGAGTTCACGTTTGTTAAGTCACTTAACTGAGTATATTCATAATCGAAAGACTGTATTTTTTATATGATGCCCCTGGGATTGGTGGCGGGATACAATCTGGACTCGAACTT
Organism: Neoceratodus forsteri; assembly: GCA_016271365.2. Taxonomy (NCBI): domain Eukaryota; kingdom Metazoa; phylum Chordata; order Ceratodontiformes; family Ceratodontidae; genus Neoceratodus; species Neoceratodus forsteri. The sequence goes on along the minus strand of CM028131.1, from coordinate 494,419,770 downwards.
TATTTAAAATTTTAGTAAACATCATCATGATTCATTGTATTTCCTTTATCACACTAACAGGCAGCGACTCGAAATTACTTACTTTATCTCATGAAACTGGCCATGAGTTTTCTACCCAAATAAGTACTCTTAAGGAGGCGCATGATGGATTATCACCTTCTGAAGGCTACTTCTGTTCCAGCATCAACAGCGTTTTGGAACCTCTGGTACCCGTGATACAGTATGTCCATATGCTTCTATTAAGTGAACAGTGAGGTAAAACCTTTACTAAACTGTTTGATGACAGTTTCACTGAAACTCACTGATATTTTGGATATCAGGCACCGTGTTACCTGTTATACACAAAAACTGTTTGGTCCTATGCCCCCATCTGCATCCATAATGGACTACTTTTCCTTTTTACAACTTCTTGATGTACCTTCTTCTGTTGTAGATTAGATACTGAGATACAAGCACATGAAATTGAAGCAGTAATCAAGTCTTTACATCCAAGAGTGACACGGGCCTGGATGGTCTCTCCAGTGAGCTGTATAGATTGTTTCTGCTGACCTGAGTTCTGAATTGGCTACAGTTTATAATTCTATTCTACAGTGCGAATATCTTCCTTTAGACTTTAACATGGGTTGTTTATTTTACTTACATAAAAGAGGATAGAAGATTGCTCTCAGTTGGAGACCTTTATGCCTCTTAAATACTGATTGTAAAATATTGACTAAAATTTTGGCCCTCAGACTTTCTAAATTGGCCATATATGTGATTTCTACCGCACAATCTTGCAGTGTCCGTGGGAGATATATTCAGGACCATCTAATTTTACTTAGAGAAATGATTGAGCGTGGAAATTATAATGTTTTACATGGTTTCATATTTGCACTGGACCAACGGCAGGCTTTTGATTCTGTACATCATGATTTTTATGGTCTACTCTTTGATATTATAAAATCCTGATTATACCCTGACTAGACTCCGGTTGCTATATCAGTCTGCAGCTGTTGTCCCACTGGTCAATGGATGGAAGGGCCCTATAGCTTCCTTTACACAGAGGGTTAGACAGGGCTGTCCCTTAGTCCACTTTTATATGTTTTTTTTTGGATCCTTACTTCGTTCTATTAATTGGCCCAACAATTATACCACTTCCTCAGCCCATATTTCCTTGTTGGCCTATGCAGGCGATATGAGTCTCATGGTGGCTAATGTTGCCTCTGTGCATTCTGCATTATGGCATTGTTCCAAGTTTGGGGCTGTTTCTGGCGCAGCCCTTAATCTTGATAAATGTGTAGGCCGTAGATTAGGTTCCCTTTTGTAGATGAGTCTGCTGTTGACATTAGACTTTGTGATGACCCTATTAGGATTTTGTGCATTTTATCAGGTACTGGTCCTTTAGATGTCCTTAACTGAACTCCCAAATTAGATTATGCTCAGACTATGGTTACCGTTGGAATTCATGGCAGATGAGTAAGAAAAGAGGATTTACATGATTAAAACCTTTCTGCTTCCCTTTTTCTCTTTCTGGCTTATATTTCCCCCTCGGCAATTTGAAACAGATTGCTTAGTCTCTTTTTCAAGCCCTATGGGAGCCGCCTGAACCCCATTAAGCGTCAGATCACCTATCTCCTATTCGGGATGGAGGCCTAGCTATGGTCCAACCTGTTTTGTTTTTTTTTATACTAGTTTTTCTTGTTTCATAATATTAGACCCCTGCTGGTTAACCAAGATTGAGGTTGGAACCTTGGTTTCTTGAATCCTGTGGTCCTTGGTTTCATAAATGGGAACTTAACAAATTGTGGTTTTAACACATTCCCCAGATTTCTGCTTATGTTAGGAATAGTTTTTTCGTTTGAAACACTGGCAGATTACTAGCCATATGCTAATAACTGTCTCAGAAAATCATTGTATAAGTATTTAGTGGACCGTGTATGTTTGGAGATTGTTGTTTTCCCAAATGTCCTCATAACATCTTCCTGCTTTGCTCACTTTACTTCGTAATTCTAAGGTTCCCCAAAGATGTGGGACTTGTATTGGCTTAGCTGCCATGAGCATTATCAGCTCAAATGAACCATAAACACAAATCACTACAGGACAGATTTTGTTCCAGACCTGAATGTCAGCAACAAGAAGAAACTATTTCACACCTTTTTTCATGTACATTTATTGTTTCTTTTGGACTCTATTAGCTGCCAGATAAGCTGAACCCTTGTTTGCTCTCATTACTTATGACAATTTGATGTATGTTTTTCCCCTCACTTGGTCTCATTGGAATATTAATCGTTAAATTTGATTTTTGTAATAATCAAATGGCGTGTGGAATGCTCGTTGTCTAATTTACAGAATCAGGATGTGCCTCTTCTTACCATTATTAGAAGGATCGGAACATGATTTGAAGGCCATATATTTTTCAGAGGCAGAGCATTTGCCGTCCTGACTCTTTGTTGGAATTATGGACACTATTACCTTGGATAACTGATTCTGATTTTCCTGTCACTTAATTATTTTGTGTTTTATATTTTTCTCTGTATCATTTCGTTTTCTTTTCTGTTCAGTTGATGTTCAATAAAACTTCTACTCTTTTGATAAGTGCCATGGGATCTTTAACATCCACCTGAACTACCACCAGTCAGGCAGATGGGACCTAAGTTTATGACTCATCTGAAAGCCGCACCTCAAAATGCACTACCCCTCTCATGCTGCACTACAGTGTCAGTACTGGGATATTAACCCAAGTGCCAGATGTAGGAACTGAACCCACAGGCCTGTGATCTCCGGCCTCAGAGCGGAGTGTGCTACCTACTGAGCCACTGACACTGATAGATATGCAAGGAGAAGACAGACAGACACCAGAGAAAATGGAGACAGTGAGAGGCAAAGAGCTGTGAGATTGTCGGGGTGATGAAATCCGAAGTCTCACCGGAATATTCGGTTGCACAACCAGGCGGAGAAGAGACCAAAAAGGAAAGAACCTTGCATTTAAACACTTTAGCCATAACAAGTGGGACAGGGTCCTATCGCTTCTTAAGAGGAGTCTGTTTTATTAAACAGGTTTCAAAACTTTTTATTCTCTAATAACATTTGCTGCTTTTAGCAATTAAGCACAAGTGCATCCATTTTTTTTCCAAACAGTACAGCAAACTCTGCAGGTCAGACTCGTACATTTGTTTTCAATCTCCAGAATCCTTAATTCCTGAACCATTATCTTGGCAGAAAATCAGCATTACTATTCTCTTTACCAGATTTGTGAATCACTGTGAATTTAAATGGCTGCAGTGCCAGAGTACCATCCTTGTGATTCTGGAATTTTTATCTTTCATCTGATTAAGCCAGCAAAGAGGATTGTGATTTGTTATAAGCACAAATTCAGTTCCTAGTAAATAAAATTTGAGAGTCCATGGACCATTTGCTGCTAAACACTCCTTTTCGATAGTGGAGTACCTTTTCTCTGTCATGCAATTTCCTACTTATGTACAGAATATGATGTTCTGCCCCATCTATAGTTTAACTTGGGACTGCACCTAGGCCTACCTTGGATGCATCTATTTGTAGCAAAATGGTTTCTCAAAGTCTGGGCTTCTTAAAACAGGTGCTGAACATAATGCAGCCTTTAGTTGAAAAGCTTCATCACACTCTGGGGTCCATTTCACGTTATTTGGGTACCATTTTTTTGTTAGTTCAGTGAGGGGATAACTAACTCTGCAAAGTTGGAACAAATCTCTGATAATAACCAGCCAACCCTAAAAATGACCTGACAAGTTTCTTTGTTTTAGGTACAGGGCTGTTAGCTACAGCTTCTGTTTTAGAAACCTCTGGCTTATCTTCTCCATTTCCCAACACATAGCCCAAATGTCTGGTTTCCTGCATGCCCCATGCACATTTGGTAGGATTAATAGTCAGACCTGCATTTTTGATTACTTGGATAACTGCTCGTGGGTGTTCAGGGGCTTTTCCAGTCTGGACTGTACACCATGCGACATCTAGGTATCCAGCACAATAACAAGTGTGAGGTGATAAAATAACATCCATGTACTGTTGGAATGTAGCTGGCGCACCATGTAAACCAAAGGGCATGGTGGTGAATGCAGTTTATCTCTGGATTCTTTAGCTAAAAGTATTTGCCAGTAACCCTTGGTGAGATCGAGTGTACCGATATCCGCACTCCCCAGTCTGTCCACCAAATCATCTATTCTTTTTTTAAACTTTATATTTTATTCATTTTGAAATGAATCAAACATTACAGCTATGCATTAATAGATTGACAATAGATACAGCAAATACTGTTTTACAGATATTTTAACACCCGATCATAGATCTATTACGTTGGTACATCAGGTGGGGTTTCCTGAATAATAGATTCCGTTACACATATGCTGGTCAGCTAAACCTATGGTAAACAAACAGGTATTTCTAGCATAGTAAACACCACACTATGACTCAAATTTATTTATTTATTTATTGAATTTTGATGACTGGGTAGGCCCACTGGGCCCCAGAGGTCCCTTTCAGGGGCGACCCAGGAGTTACAGTACAAAACTTGGTAAGCAGTAGTACATATACAAGTTATTGGCATGTGACATTCTTGCAAGTGTATATATAGCAGTGAAGTCTTTCCTAGCGATTACATTACATTATTTCAGTGCAACATATGACTGTGTCTCTAAAACCCTGCTTGGAAGTTCACGGGGAAGAGGCCACTGAAGAGTTAGTGCTGCCAGTTCGGGGTGCAGGTGATGTACATGAAGTAAGTGCACAGACCAGGGGTAGGCTGGGGTGTCAGGTACCACAGCATTGGCATTTACTGGTTGCCAGCATATGAGTCTTAGTCTCGTCCGGAAACACATTACAGATGTAGCTTCCCACACCTCCGATGGGAGGTTGTTCCAGAGGAAGGGCAGCATGAAGAAGGACATCTATCCTGCCTTTGTCCTAACCTTGGGGACCTCTAGGAAGTTTGGCCTGAGGTCCGTAGGTTACACAGATTTTGCTTAACAGTTAGGAGTCCCTCAAGATTGGGAGGCGTGAGCTAATTAGCTTATTTTGCCAGGCAGAGTACCGGTACCTGAGGCTAGCTCGAAAGATGGCCAGCTGAGTTGTGATAATGACTCGCAGTGGTGGCTCCTTGAGTGGGATAAAGTAGCAGAATGGACCACCTTATTGTATAAGATCTGTAACTTGCTGAACTCCAGCTTAGCGACACCCTGAAGTACCAGGGCCGCTTAGATGAGTGTTGGGAGTAGAACACTTGAGGCAATGGCAGTCCTGGCTTCAGGGATCAGCTGATCCTTAAACGGTATAGTGTTCCGGGTTTGCCATAGATGACTTTAGTGACTTGGTCAGCATGTTGCTTTAATGTGAAACCTTGGTCTAGGGTAAGGCGAGGAGTATTCTGTGGAGGTAACCACTTCTAGTTTGTTACCCACCCTGGGCGTGAGTTGAAGGAGCTGTGATCTGTCTTGGCCAAGGGATCTAGGTCCGAACAACATAGCCTTTGTTTTGTTGGTATTAAGGATCATTTTGTTCTTGGTGAGCCAATCCTCCATAATGTTGATGTCCACTTGTCAGTTTACTGTGACCTGGAAATGGTCATTGTGTTCCACGTATCTGATATACATCGGGATAGTATAGGTTCCGAGCTCTCGACCTCCCTCCACAGAAACCATTTACACACATTAAATGGCTACCTAGTAATCCATACCCCAAGCATTATTTAAACTTTTTTCTTAAACAGCCAGCGATGTAGAACTTTTGGTTATTCATGACATTTTCGGGACTAGGAGGAAAAACTAAACACATTAGCCCTCCAACTATCATTACCTTTCTTCAGGAGGACATCACTCACAAGCAGGTAGGATCAAATGGAGAATAAAACAGATTTATAAACCCTGCCTGTGACAGTTATTCCCTCCCATGCCAAGAACCAAAAATTACACTATTTTATTATGGACGGTAGAGTAGAAATTAGACTTTATAGTCCATGGATTAGTGCTTTTGTTAATTTAAATCTCTACCTCCGAGTCTGGGTCATCATCAAAGTTTCTCTCTGTGCACTTCTAAACTCTGCCACAATCTTGTAGACATGGGACCTTGTTTCCTTTGGATCGGAAAATTGAAAGGTCTTGCCTCCGTGTATGTAATTCTGAGGCGGACTGGTGCCAGTAGAAAATGCACTGCACTGAGGGCCTTGAGTTGCTGCCGAGGGATTGTATTGCTTTCTTGAGCCTGGGTGGCGTCGACCAGTCAGAAATAACCTGACATTGAGCGCCTCAAATTCAAGTCAAGTCAAACTTTATTTATAAAAGGCGCCTTTCCAAAACCAAGGTGCCTGTACATGACATAATAAAAGCGATATAGCTAAAAACATTAAAATTAATCCAATCCTACAACATTTAAAAATCATTATATGCATGTTTAAAAGATCGTTTTAATGCCCCTAAAGGTTAAATTGCAGAGGATGATTCATTCTAGCCCAGTGTAACAACTTGTTTTTTATCGCCTGCCCAGCAGTCAGCCAGCAGAATTGTACATGGGGTATCTTGCTGCATTTGTTTCATCCGAAAATTAATCCGTATGCTCTGCAAGAGATCAGCAGGATCTAAATCGGTTGTCCTGGATTTGCTTCATTAATCCATGTTTGGAGAAGTGTCAGGATATCTTCTCCCTCTGCCTGCTATGGAAATCCGGTGATCCATACGTTCATAGCTCTGACTCCATTCTCCAATGCTTCTAAGTGGGATGCAGATGTGAGTTCTCGAAGTTAGCTGAACAACGTTGCTAGAATTTTTGTGTTCTGTCATCAGCTTCTTTGGCCATTTGGACTGCTGTCTCTATTTTGCATCCTCCCGAACCCATGCGGTATAGGATTTTCTCTCTTTTTTTTTTTTTATCCACTTGTCCTCCATTTTCGTCACAGGACTGATTCCCATGAGGCTGGTCTCCCGAGTCTCGTACTACTGCTTGCATGGTCTGGATTTTGCTTTTGGGCCTGTAGCGTGGTTGATTGTTTGTGAGTTTGCCCTCCAGTTGTTCCTTTGGGTCCCATCTCAATTCGGTATCTCTCAGATCCCCTTCACCTTAACCTTTATCGTATCTGTTTGTTTTTAAGTATTTAAACATCAGTATTTTTAAGTTTTATGAAGCTATCAGTTGGAACTGAAATGGAACACTTCTGGATCTAAAGCTAGTTCTCTAGCACCCCCAATCATCTCTCATTGGCATAGGATAACTGTCAAATTCTGACACTTGTGAAGTTTCCTAAAATTCAGGCAGATTCTAACACCCCTTTCTTTTTGCTTACAATTATCATGGAAGCTGACCAAGCACTCCTTGACTCCTTTATGATACCCAATTCTTCAATTTTTGTATTTCCTTAACACATCAGTTCTTAACCACTCTGGCAACCTGTATGGCTTTTGCCTAATAGGACTGAGCATTCTTTGTCACTGTTACATGCTCAACTCCTTTTGCTTGGCCTGGTACCGTGGTAAAAGTACTGTTATATGTCTTCAGCACATTATGAATATCTGCAGTTTGTTCTGAGGTTAAGGAAACATTCACCTTTACAGAATCAACAAGAACAGTCATAAGCTACATCAATATCTTCCTTATTGGTTTCTGGTAAAACTAGCAAAGTAGCTTTTGCCATTTTTCAACCATTTCTTGAGGAGGTTAGCATGGTATATCTTAGTAGAATTTTTTCCTGTCAGGGGTCTGTCTGATAGTTAACAGTGCCAGTATGTCCAGAACCTTATAAGGCCCTTGCCACTTCATTAACAGCTTATTTTCTGTTGTGGGCAACAGTGGCAAAACACTTTTCACCTGGCTCGAAAGCTTTTCTTTTACTCCATGGTCATAATATACCTTCTGCTGGTTTGGGGTCTCTTCCTGATTACTACGAGGCAATTTCAACATATTTTGCCAGCTTCTTTCTTAGGCCACACATATAAGAAGATATAGATTGTTTCTGAGTGGCGATATCTTCCACATTTATTTTTTACATCCAGTGGCCCTCTTGGCTGCCTACCATACAACATTTCAAATGGTGAAAACCCTGTTCATGCCATGGCACTTCTCTATAAGCAAAAAGTAGGTAAGGCAAGTATTGGTCCCAGTCATTTCCTTCCCCTTTTGCAAACTTTTTAACATGTGTGTTAGGGTTTGGTTAAAGCAACTCAACAAGACCATCTGTCTGAGGGTGATCGGGGAGGTTCTTGCAGTGATACCTAGTAGTCTGTGTCACAGCCCCACTCCAGCAGGTTAGGCCCTCTGCTCCCACAGTGCCACCCTCCAGGCAGTATTGTGAACAGGAACAGAAACAGGAAACTCTCCTGTCTGGTTTGTGGGTTCGAATCAACCTTCTTCTCATGTTCTGGAGGGATTCAAACTGTGAACCTCTTGCTAAGCGTGCCCAAGTGTACAGGCTCAGATAATTCTGCTCTTGAGAAATGCCAGATATATTTTGCCTATGGGCACCTAACCAGGTATACAGAATGAACCCTTAAAACTCCGTGAAAGACCTCAGATTAAACTCTTGCCTTTTACCAGTTTGGTAAACCAGTAAGCTTATGCACAGTGTCAGCTTTAACCATATATGCTTCACTTGTCAAAGAGAATTTCGAAGGCACACAAGTAGTCTTTTAAAATAGAGGTTTACTTTAAAATAGAAAAAAAGATGTAAATTGTAAATACAGAACAATATATCCAAAAGCGTACAATCACTTAAAAGAACAAGGTTTAAAAGTGTAAGTCCCTACCAACCATACATAGACTGGTCTATCTAATGTATATCTTATAATAGTGCTGATAGATGTTTCTTCTTCAGAGTCCAAACATGTATATCACTCTAAAGGTCAGTCACAGCATAATTAAAACACTGTCGTGAACCTGCCTTCTCCATGATGTCACCCAGCTCCGCCTCTGTTTATTAAAATTATACAACCAGGATGTCTTCACTCAGGAGGTATTTTTAAATAGGTGACATCAGCAAAACTCATTCCCATATGACTTCCCAATCAAGTCTGTGATTTTCCAGTATCTGCTTTCATCCATGAGCAGTTTTCTGTTAACAGACATCAAAGGGACATTTATGACTTAGCACCTAAGTGACATAACCTGTATTCTTTCTCTAAGCGTCATAAAAGTTTGATTTCCATCCTCGCAGCTGGCAGCTACAGTTATGCCAGATAAACAGGAGATCCTTAATTTGTGTCTCTTCTAGGCTGTAATTATCTACTGGCTTTAGGTTAACACCTTGTAGTTGAAACCTGGGGTGGGGGTCATCCAGGAACACAGCATGTCTCAAGAGTGACATTCAGTAGCACATTTTTATATTACAAAAAGCGTAGATTTATCAGAACCAGCTGTCCAAGTGTCACATTCTGTACAACTACTTAAGTAATGCAGCAGTAAAATTACTGCCCTGATCAGTAATAATTTATTTCGGTATGCCCATTCTGCTGAACATTTTGGCAAGCTCTGCTGCAACTTTTGGGGCTGTGACAGTATGCATTGGAACTGCTTCTGGGTATAGAGTAGCATAGTCGCATACTATCAGAATAAATCTATTAACTTTTTACTTTTGTCTAAAGGACCAACCACAACCATTGCAGTTCTCTCAAAGGCACATCTATCATGGGTGAGGGCACCTTGTCTTTTCTAGTCACTGGAGCTACCTTCTGACACTTGGCACAGGAATTGCAATAGATAGAAACATCTTCATGAATTCCAGGCCAGTAAAATCTATACAGCAACCTGGCAAGGTGCGATCCTCCCTGAGTGACCAGCCATAGGACTATCATGTGCTATCCGTAACAGTTCTGTTCAATACCTCTGTAGCATAACCAATTGTTCTGTCTGTTCCTGTGTCGAGGTTTAATCCAGACTGTGTACAGTAAGCCATTACATTTTTTAAACATTGGTCCACCCTGTTTTGGTTTTACCCCCAGCTGCATAAAATAACCCTGGAGAGAGACATCGTTGGCTTGTTCTGAAAGAAAATCAAAATGGGTTATCAATTTCATTTCAGCATTTTCATATTTTGACTCTTACTGTCCATCGGTCATTTGTTGCCACAGTTTCTTTAAACCCGTCTTTCTTACCTGGATTCCAGATCTTGGAGCTATGCTCAAACAAGTCCGAATCAAAATCTTTGAAAGGAAAAGTGTCCCTACCATCTGAAATTTTCTTTTGCTGCGCTGTTGTCACCACTGCTGCTGAAACATCAGGATTTACTACCACTTTGAGCAACTTCGGTAAACCCTGGAAAGTCATTTCCAGTAGTCACAGGTACAGGTAACTTTGGTACTTCCCCACTTTGATTTAGTGCGACACACCCTTAACGGTCAGTTGCTTGGGTAGTGGGATAGTATCGCGTGTCCCTGTGGATGCAGATGACACCAGTACCTGGTCCCTTTGTACAGCGTTTTCCCTGCACTTTAACATGCACTAGGGTCTGTCTGCTTCCTGAATCAGTGAGTCCTTCAGTCTTATCCCCCACCGTCATGTGTTAAGTACTTGCCCCTATTTGCCAAGGACAGATCTGCTCCAGTGCCACTCTCCTTATGGAAGTTTCTTGCAGAATGGCCTGGCTTATTACAGTTATAGCAGATAACGTCTTTGGGCCCAGATTTGTTACCCCCACCAGAGTTCTTATCAGGCTTGGCATTTAAATGGGGAAAAAGTGTCTTGTCGGTGTTTGTCTGTTGCCTTGCTGCTGTGGCGGCTGTCTGGCCATTTGGTAGTCCTCGGCCAAAGAAACAGCCTTTTCCCCACTCTCTGGTCTGTATTCCTTTACCCATAGCCGCACATCTGTAGGCAAGATGTTGATGGTGCTCCATGGCAGATGTGTCGATCTCTGGGACTGTTTTGCTCTCTGGTTGGATCCATTTTATCAGGAGTTCTCTGTTGGTTGAAAGCTTCTTGAGGATTGTCACTGGTTGTACCTCAGAGATCGAAATCTCTGCCTGTGTGTCTCTCCGGAGATGTCATACCTTTTCAGGATTTCACTTTTTACCAGGTCATAGTTTTCTGACTGTGCAGTGTCCATGTTGCTGTAGGCAAGTTAGGTTTTCCCTGTCAGGTAGGGTACCAGTCTGATTGACCATTGCTAGGCTGTGACAGCTCTTTCAAAATTGTCAGGTATGCCTCTATACCATCGGAGGATACAACTTTGTAAATTTAATGGCTTTTAAATTGCTTGCATTTTGTTGCTTATCTGGGTCTTTGCGGATCCTCTGCCTTTGATAGCTTGCAAGACATCCAGCCATCGCTGCTCCTGTCACTGCATCTCTTCTTTGCTGCTCTGTGGCTGCATCTCTTTCTCTCTGCTTCTCAGTCTCTTTTGTTGTATAGCCCACCATTTGAAAAAGTCCATCAGGCTTTCAGGTTCTGTCACTGCCTGTTTTCCATAACTTGTGCTGACTGTACAATCTCAGACTGGACTTCTGTCTCTGCTAGTTTGGCAGCCATTCTCCTGGTAACCACTCCTGGACTTGCTGCTGCAGGATCTATACCTTTCTCTGTGCTTCCCTGGTACTAGGTCCAGTACCCACCCACAAAACTCATGTCTTGGGGTATGCACATTGTAAATCCCTTAGGTATGCATGTTGTAAATCCCACTAGGCTAACACCATCTGTCATCGAGGCACAGGTCGGGAAGCATAGGAAAACCAGGAGCAGTGGTAGAAGTCTCCAAAATTATTTATTTACACTAGCAGTATCATACAATAAACTCGTTCAGTATAACTATTTACAAAAGCGAAATAAAATAGTTTTGTGTCTCTGTGTCCTTGTTGTCCATATCTTTCTTGCAGTTGTAGCTTAGCTGTTTTCAACCCCATTCTAAACAAACATCCTGTCCTTGTAAATTTTCTGTTCTTGTAAGTTTCAGGAGCTGCTAAAATACAGTGTGCTTCCTGAGGCAAAAGAAGTAGGCAGTATAGCATAGTGGTCTAAGGCTTTGAGGTGCAAATCTGGTGACATCCAGCAGACTAGACTTGGGTTTGAATCCCACAGCTTCCACTTGCATACTGTGTGATCCTGAGCAAGTCACTTAACTTCATTGTGCTCCCAGGTCGCACCTGGAAACAAGCTCCGGCTTAGTGTGCCTTTCCTGGTTAAACAGTTCCCCTTTCCAAAAGGCTTAGCATTTGCACTCTAGTAATCTCTGGAGTTTTCCAATAGCTTTTGCAATAATCTCAAAATATAATTATATACATTTTAACAGTAACACTATATTTTTTCTAAACAAGTGATCCTATTATCAGTTACATTTTCACTCAGTGATTTGCACATACTTTTATATTAGCAGATCTAGATATGCAAGGGAGAAAAATAGACAGCAGGAGAAAACTGAGACAGTGAGAGGCAAAGAACTGCGAGATTGTCGGGTGATGAAATCCAAGTCTCACGGGAATATTGGGTTGCGCAACCAGACAGAAGACAGAAAAGGAAAGAACCTTGCATTTAAATACTTTCTCCATAACAAATGGAACAGGGTCCTATTCTATCCTGTTACACATTACAAAGAAATCATAAATTCGATTCCATAAAGCATTTATCACAATTTTCATATCCTTTTTAGAAAAGGCTTTAAATCCCATTGATTATTTAAACCTCTTGGCTTCACACTTTAGAGCTTGTGAATCCATTTACTTTCTTGTTGTAAAAAGGCTGTCTCTTTACCCTGTTTTCAAAGGTGGAATAGATTCCCATGAATTTGAATCTCTCAAGGAGCCTGCATGCTGTGTAATAAAATGACGGTCTACAGGTTTTTCTGCGTTCAAATTAATCCTAGGCGTACATGCTAAGGCTAGCTTCCATGTAGAAGTAGCTGCAGAAGTTGAGAGGATCGTCGTCCTCTCACGGTGGTTCTTTAGACTCTCATAAGAATAGGAAGCAGAAGGACAAGGAGAGCACTGTGACTGCGATTGACCTGCCCCCCGCAGCCTCCTTCGTGGGCTGCGGGTGACTAACAGACTCCCACTGGGACTGGTACCACTCCTCCAACTAAGCCTGCACCTCTTTGTGGGAGCAGCCCTTGGTCCACCCACCTGAGCTGGTCACAGTTCAGGCAGGCTCATCTGATGTGTCGGATAACTCCGCCACCCTTAGGCCCTTTAAACCCTGGGATACAAGTCTGGTGGCGGAGCCGATAACAGTGGTCGGCCCCTCTACGAGCGCCTGGCCCGGGCTGATAAGTCACACGCCAGCACTTGGCGTCCGCTCAGCCACTGCAGTTCCTTCGGCCCCAATAACAGGCCTGACAACGGTCCTCTGGATCAGTGCACACTGCTGCTGTGGCTGAAGCCCTCCCAGAGGGTTCTCCTCTCAAGATTCTACTTCACCATCTACCCAGGTGGTGACTCCTGGCTGTCTTGCACTCTGAGCCGGAGTTAGAGGAGCGTCCGCCCAGCACAACCCTAGTGCCAGGCAGGATGCGGACTTCCCTTGGGAACTGGTATCCCCTGCGCTGGCTGCAGGCTCTCCCATCTGGGCCAGCCCCCCACCCCAGACTCTGGTGAGGCCCTCTGTCCCCTTGGGGCTAATGCTGTAACCTGCTCTGGAAGTTCCGTCAGACCTGACATTACAGGTACTTCTGATCTTCTGTCAGGGCCCTTGTCAGTTCCTACGGTCCCTTCCGGGCCTACACCTGGCTACCGCGTCAGGGCCCCCCGATGGGACCTTTGGCTCCTCCGGGTCTGACACCAGGCTCACGCACCGTTGGGGCCTCTGGTAGGTCCCTCCGCTCCGCCCGTTGGGCCCTTTTTGGGCCTTCCAATGCCAGGCTTTCCTGTGCCTCACTGCCCTTCACCAGAGGTATCTGCTACCAGGGTACCCAACGCTGGGGTATCCAGCACTATGCTATTCACCTTTGGGATGCCAGGCCATCATTGCCAGACATCGGGCTGTACAATGCCGGGTTCACCTTACAGATCTACCTACCTGTCTTATCAGCCCCATCCTCCTCCTCCACCTGCTCTGCCACCTCAACCTTAGGTGGATTTTGGGAGAGCATTACAGTCTTGGTAGTCAGTAGCCAAGACACAGTTGGTCTCTGAACTGGACTGACGGCAACTGGCCACGGCTTTCATGCCGGCCTACTTGGACCCTACTCCAAGATCCCTTTCCCCAGTAGAGTCTCGCCCTCTACCTCTGGACAGACCTTGCATCCTACAATGGTGGCTGGTATCAGCAGGGGCCTTGCAGTGTCTCTGCAAGAGCTTCTGCTTCCACAGACTAGGCCCGTCGTCGGTTGGACTCTGACTCCGCTGACTTCTCTGCCTCGGGTTTTCAGACCCCTCTCTGGAGGATCCAAAACTGAAGGACTCTCCCAAATACCTTCTGGAGGACCCTCTTTTACAGAGATCCTCTGGAAGATGCAGGAGGCAAATGGGTGGAGAACTGAGGATCAGGATCCCCAGCATGAAGGTTGGCGGAACACCTGGATATCCAGAACTGTTCCCTCTGTTTATTCCTCTGTGGATCGGACCACATGAGGACCTGGCCTCCACAGTTTGGCAACAACCTTAGTTGGTGGCCACAATCGTAAGAAGGCTGATGGATTGTGTCAGGCCCCAAGGGTAAAGACCACCTTAGTTCTCACCCTAAAGTGGACTTGGTGATCATTAATGGAACCCATAACTATGCAGCTAAACCCAATCACGTGAGCACGTCCACGGCAGATAGAACTAGTTTGAGCGCAGGGTTTACTGCTCCTCCACTCTGGCCCTCAGAGTTTGAACTATATGGCACACATGATGATATACCAAAAATCTATCCTGGGACAGTTGAAGTCGGAATCGAGGTTTGCCAAATTTTGAGACTAAAACAAAATTTCCCAGACTTGTCAGGACAGCAGAAATCTCCTGCCGTCATTTCCCTTAGAGTGACATATGATGCAGCAGACTCCTCTACCCCGAGTGCCAGTACTCCTGGCCACGGGTATCCGGACTGGCCAAGACATCCAGTCGGCCATCCAGGATGCCCTTTCAGAGGACCAGTCCTTTTAGGAGGCGACGTCAAGGACATAATTACTGAGCTCCAGGACAGTGGCAAGGCACTGCGCTCCGTCCAGTCTATGTATCGCCCAACACCAAGCCAAAACAGCCATTTCTCGCCAGAATAGGCAAAGGCCAGCCTGACATCAGAATAAATGTCGGGGGTCCCCATCGAGGAGCCATCTCCGCCAAGTTCCAGAGAGCTGCCAGAGGTGCTCCCCACCCCCACCCTCTGCCTCCTGACCTGTCACATGGCTCCAGCCTCCAGCCACCAGCTCTGGAAGAACCAGTAAGGGGCAGATTTGCCTACCACCTGGCTGGGTGGGAGGAGATCACTTCAGACATGTGGGTCCATCAGCTCATCACTGAAGGCCACACCATCAAATTCGGAGAGACCTCAGAGACATCCTCTGGATCTCTCTCACAGCCTAATAGGACACATTCCTCTCATAAGGAAAGAGATCCAGGCTCTTCTGACAAAATTGGTTATAGAGCCCATTCCTCTGATCCAGGAAGGAAGGGATATTACTCCCACTTCTTCCTGGTCCCCAAAAGACATTGGACCTCTGTCCGATCCTGGACCTCAGCATGCTAAACCTGTCGTAGAGTACAAGAGGTTTCGCATACTGATCCTACCAGGTCTTCTGCCTCTTCTGCACCAGGGTCACTGGCTTTGTGTTCTGGATATGCAGGATGCATACCTGCATGTCTCAATTTTCCCTCACACCGCTGCTTCTTATGCTCTATCTTCCAGGAGGAACACTTCCAGTTCAGAGCACTCCCATTTGGCCTCTCTTGGCACCCAGAGTGTTTACCAAGTACCTAGCAGCAGTGCCTTTATGCCGTCAGGAAATATGTGTTCTAGGGACATGGATATGTTGTTCATCCACACTGTCTGGCAGGTATCCTTGCCGCTTTAAATCTTGCGGAAGGTCTTCAAGCTGGCTCCTCCCACCCACCCGGGTGGTAAACTCGGCTCCACACATGGCGTCAGATCTTCCTTACCGCCTGGAAGCTCAGGTTCCCTCCTTAACGCTCGTATAAGACTGGTTCCTAATTCTTCGGTTTTCCAATTTAAAGTTTTTGCAGTATAGACTTTGGTCTTCTATCCTCGCGACTGCGATGGACCAATCGACTCGGTTTCGGCGGTGCCCTTGCGGGCAGAAGATGTCTCGGATGGATCCGCACTCCATGTGTCTACTGTTTGGGCCTTGAGCACGACCCGGGCTGCGACCTGTGCTCTTCCTTCTCATTCGTCCTCGAGACCGTACTGCCCATTTACAACTGGGGTGCCCGAAAGCGTTTTCCTCCAGTAAAGTCTAAAGAGCCCGGTCAGCGGTTTCAGGCGGGCGGGCTTCGGCGGATCAACTAGGCGGGTGATCGCCCTCGAGAGAGAGGCAGCCGGGCTGCATCTTCCTCTACCGTGGCACTTATCCTGCTCTCCCTGGGTTCCTCTTACACAGCTTCCTTTAAGGGAGCTTTGTCTGTCCCTCTCCACTAGAGGAGGCGGGACCAGCATCTGCTGGACCTTTTCTCGGTCCAAAAGAAAGACAAGGGAAGTCCCTCCGTCAAGCGCCCTTAGGGCCAGGAAAGGTCCTTCTCCCCGAGTTGTCGGCCCATCAACTTCGGTCAATCGTTCGGCCTGGCCACTGGTCTCACGGTGTCCCGTCAGGTCAGTTGACGAGACTCCGTCGGCATGATCGAGATCTTTCTCAGCCCGTTGGATGGGTTGTCGACCGGCGAAGCCGAAAATCCCTCTCCCGGTTCCCCGGTGGGTTGGGATCCAGCGGGCTTGCCAGTTCCTCGGTTCCGGGGCCCTCGGGTGAACCCTCTGAGCCGAGGAGGCGGTTCCACCGTCCCCTCCCGCTGCGTCCTCGGAAGGCCAAGGTTCCGGTCTCGGACATCTTCACGGTCCAGCCGATCCGCCGTCATAGGCAGTCTCGGCACCGCTTGTCCTCAGATGAGGGAGGCTTGAGGCGTAAGTCACGTTGGCAATCACGAGGACCTCGTGGCAACAGCTCCTTCTGACCGGGAACAAGCCGGCCCGTCGCCTTCCCAGCCATTAAGTGGCTGTCACGGGTGGCGAAACAACCCTCCTTTTACCGAGGGAGCCTGTTCCAGGCGGTTGTTGACCAAAACCAGCTGCTCCACCGATTCGGTGGAACCTCCGCCTCCACAGCCGCTGTTTGGGGCTCCGACCAAGAACTCTCGGTCGGCTCAGGGTCTGCCCCATAGGCTGTCGGTCACCCTCACTCCCGATCGCCCTCGGCAGGTGGAGGTGGCTCAGGCCGAGGCAGCTCTTTGCGGACTCTTCTGAGTCCGAGCGATTCCTCCTTTTCTCCAAGCGAGTGGACTTGGAGTCCTCTGGAGGTCAGTCGCTGGATGACAGCCCTACGTCCTTCCTGGGTTTGCTCAGGCTCTTCTCGGATTCCACCGGGATGCAGCTCGAGCCTGTATCCAAGCGGGCCAAGTATCCCCTCAGGAGATATTGGACGAGGGATTCCCTCTGGAGACCTTTCCTGTGGCTGAGGCCACCGTGGGCCCGGCCTTGGAGCTTGGCAGCACCCTGCTTCCTGCCCTCGCCTTCGGCCAGGATGGCCAGGAAGTATCGGTCCTACCTGTTCCCTGTCTGGTTTCTCGGAACATCCCTCAGCCGAGGGTTAGTTACCGACAGCGTTTTCCGGCGTGCTGGAAGCGCTAGGGGCGTCGGACAAACCTCCGACAAGAGTCAAGAAATTGGACTATGCCGGGCGAAAAGTCTACGTTCGTCCTCCCTTGGCCTTCTTCAGGCAAGCTCGGCTGTGCTTATGGCACATTTCTCCCATGCCCTGTTGGGCTCCCTGGATGAGTAGTCCTCATCTCCCAGCTGACCTGCAGACCACGGTTAGGCAGGTGCGGGGGCAGGGCAGTGGCCAAGCAGCAACTTCAGACTGCTCTGGACATTGGAGACTCATCGCCAGGTCAGTCGTGGCCGCAGTGGCTGTCGCGCCGTCGGGCATGGCTGAGGATATCCACCTTCACAGCGGATACCCAGCACAAATTGGCGGATAGTGCCCTTCCTGGGGACAGACCTCTTCGGCCCTGGGTGGAAGGCCACCTCCAGAGGATCGTCAAGTCAATGCCACCTTGGACTCAGTCTCATCTGCTCAAAGGGACAAAGACGCAGACGCAACCCAAGCCCTTTCGTCCGTCTAAGCGCCCGCACGTCCGGCCCAGCAACACCAGGGCCAGCAGGCTCGCTTGGCATCCCAAACCCAACCCAGCGGCTTCCTCCTCCAGGAAGCAGGAGGTAAAGGCCAGGTGGTCCCTCGGCCGGTCCCCTCAAGCCTGCACAGTGGCGGGTTGAGGGTGTCGCTAACCTCGTCACCTCACCTCAGGTTCCCCATGGAGGCGGCTCAATACTTCCTTTCCGCCTGGTCTGCTTTACCACAGACCGGTGGGTGTTGGAGAAGTGGTAGGAAAGGGCCTGCCTCTGGAGTTCGAGCAGGCCCCACCCTTCAGAGCCGTCGCCCTCGGGGGCCTCGAGGTCAACCTCGCTGTCAGCTCGCCCGAGCCGACATGCTCTCCTCCTCCGAGAAGGAGGTGATAAGAGAGGTGATGGACCTCCCTCAAGCCGGGGTTCGTGTCCAGGTACTTCCTGGTTCCAAGCAGACGGGGGCTGGGGCCCCATTCTCGACCTACGACCTAAACAAGTTCCTATGGTCTCGAACATTCAGGATGGTCACTCTGGCTCAGATAATACCATCCTTGGAACACAATGTGTGGTTCTGCTCTTTGGACCTAGGACGCGTTCTTTCCGTCCCTATCCGTCCGTCCCATCGAAGGTTCCTTCGCTTTGAGTGGAGGGATCCATTTCAGTTCCAAGCCATGCCCTTCGGCTTATCTCCAGCTCCAGGGTCTTCACCAAATGCATGGCAGTGGTGACAGCATTCCTCTGCGGCACCGAGGGGTCTGGGTTTACCCTTACCTGGACGATTGGCTGATAGCAGCCCCTCCAGACAGGAGGTGGAGCGGTCCAGAGATCTGGCCCTCAGGTTTGCTCTCGGGTCGGCCTCCTTATCCAGCGAGGCCAAGTGGAACTCGAGCGAGCTAGGTGATTCTTTTCATTGGGGCAGAGCTCGACTCTCTTGAGCCAGAGCACGGCTCCCGGCGGACAGGGCCGAGGTTCTTTCCTCCTTTGCCCAATCATTTCTGGTTGGGCAGTTGCGCCGCCGGGACTCCTGCGCCTCCTGGGTCTCATGGCGGTCTATACCAGCGTGGTCCATTGGGCCTGCTGGAACATGCGCCCCCTTCAGTGGGGCTGGCCAGCCAGTGGTCCAAGCATGGATCCATTGGACCAGCTAGTGACGGTGACCCAGGGGATGTGGGGCGCTTTCCAGTGGTGGACCGTTCCAGTTCATCTGCAGGAGGGCATCCTGTTTGTCCGCCCGAGCCGGCCGGTCTCTCTGTCGACCGATGCCTCTCTGATGGGTTGGGGTGCCCATCTGGGGGACTACAGGCTGCGGCCTCTGGTCCCCACAGGAGTCCCGATGCCACATCTACCTGCTGGAGCTCCGAGTGGTCCGCCTAGCTCTCACCGCCTTTGCTCCATTTCTTGGGGTCAAGTGGTCGGGTCCAGACGGACAATACCGACCATGTACTGTCTAAACGCCAGGTGGGGCGCACTCATGCTTCTATGCAAGAAGCTCTCCGCATCTGGTCACTCAGTGCCCCAGCCTGGAGGTCGGATCTCCTAGCCATTCATGTGGCAGGGCCTCCAACACCTGGCCGATGCCCTAAGCCGGATAGGGGCTGCGTCCCACAGTGGTCTCTCCTGCCGGAGGTGGTACAAGATCTGTTCTCCCATTGGGGCACACCTCAGGTGGACCTGTTTGCCTCCAGGAGAATGCAGGCTGAGGCTGTTCCATGCCCGCCCCCTCAGCAGGCTCGCTGGGGGGATGCTTCGAGCCGTGGACCCCGGGCCTCTTCGCCTTTCCCCGTTCCCTTTGATGCACAAGGTGCTTCTCAAAGCAAGGAGGGACAGGGCGCAGGTGATTCTGATAGCCCCAGACTGGCCCGCCAGTGCTGGTACCAGATCTCCTCAGCCTCAGCTCCAGGCTCCCGAGGCAGCTTCCAGCTCGCCCGGACCTGCTCTCAGTCAATCAGGGAAGGTATTCCATCTGGACCTCCAGTCCCTGCACCTGACGGCCTGGTTCCTGGCGGCTGGGTTCCAGGCCTTGGGTCTTTCCGGACGAGGGTCCTCAGCGTAGTTGAGGCGTCCCGTAAGTCGACCAGAAAATGCTCGCCTTCAAATGGAAGAGATTTTCCATTTGGTGCCAGGAGCATGGGCCTGGACCCTTCCTCCCTGTTCCTTGGCGAGCATATTGGACCAGCTTTGGTCCCTTTCTCAGCAAAGGCTTGGGTCGGCGACCCTTAAGCTGCACCTGGCAGCCATCTCTGCTTACAGGCGTGGGCGGGAAGCAGTCGGTGGCACAGGAGAGGTGGTCTGGCGCTTTTCAAGGCCTTGATCACATTTCCCCTCCGGTCGAGAACCTCCACCTCCGTGGGATCTACTGCTGGTACTGGCAAAGCTCATGGGCAAGCCATTCAGACCAATGCACAGGTGTGAACTCTCTCACCTGTTGTGGAAGACCGCCTTCTTGGTGGCTATCACGTCAGCCAGAAGGATGGGAGAGCTCCAGGCGCTCTGCATCAGTCTCCTTACCTGGTCTTCCCACAGGGACAAGGTTGTCCTCGCCCCACCAGAAATTCCTTCCCGAAGGTGGTGTGGATTTCACCTTAACCAGTGTTGACTCTGCCGGTGTTCTACCCCAATCACACCTCGGAGGCGAATAGGGCTCCATACTCTGGACCCTAGAAGGCTCCCTTACTATAAGGCGCCTCGGCTGAAATCTGGGAGAGGTTCGCCAGCTGTTTGTCACCTACGCTGAAGCCGCACCTGGCAGACCTGCAGCCAAGCGGACGATAGGCAGGTGGGTCACCTCCTGCATAGATCTCTGCTATAAGTTGGTGGGCATGGAGCCTCCCAGAGGATAAGAGCTCATTCTACCTGCCATACTGCTGCATGGTGGCTGCTTCCAGGGCGTCCTATCCAGGAAATCTGCAGGGCTGCTACCTGGAAGTCCGCACACACCTTCATCACCCATTACCACATCGACCTTGAGTCAGCCCGGGATGCTGGTTTTGGGGCCTCGGTTCTCAGTCTCTATTCCCTAAGTAGGGGTGTCGCCTTGCCTCCCTCCTCCCGGAGAACTGCTAGGAGTCTGCCAGACAGTGTGGATGAACAACATATCCATGTCACTAGAAATACAGGTCACTCACCTGCAACAGGCGTTCTAAGAATGGTATATGTTGTTCATCCACCGACCCACCCGACCTCCCGGCTTGACGCACAACCCTGAGCTTCCAGCGGGCAGATCTGGTGTCATGGGGCGGAGCCGAGAGTTTCACCCGTGTGGGTGGGAGGAGCCAACGAAGACCTTCTGGCAAGATTTAAGCGGCAAGGATACCTGCCAGACAGTGTGGATGAACAACATATACCATTCCTAGAACTCCTGTTACAAGTGAGTAACCTGTATTTCCCGTACCTCGACAGCTGGCTCCTGTCAGCACTGTCAAGGACAGCCTGGTGGCCTCCTGACTACTGCCCTGAATCTGTTCAGGCAAGTGGGGATCGTGGTGAATTACCCCAAATCTCACCTTGTTCCTTCACAATGCCTCCAGTTTATTGGGGTGGTGCTGGGTATTGCTGAGGGTCAAGCTTTCCCCTTTGAAACATAGATGTTGATGGCAGACAAGGACCGTAAACCCCATCCAGATTGGGTGGAAACCTTGCATCAGCAGGCTATACAAGTGGCAACCAGCCAGTGAACCGCAGCCTGCTCAGTCTTGCGCTTTCTGGAACTGATGGCAGCTGCTATTCCACTGTCCCCTAGCCAGGCTCCACATGCGGATTACGTAGTGGACCGTTTGGGTCGAGTGAGACCAGAAATCATATGGCCTGGATCACAGGATTCTGGTGTCCCCACCCCCACCATCGTCGGGACCGCCTGTGGTGGTAGGATCTGTCAGTCTCACCAGAGGGTTTCGTTTCAGGTGCTCCCACCAGCTGAAACCCTGACTATGGATGCTTCCAGTTAGGGCTGGGGTGCCCATCTTTATGACCCCAGGTCACAGGGATTCTAGTCTCAGCAGGGCTATCTCTGCACATCAGTGTGCAAGAGATGAGGCCGTACTATATGCCCTTCAGGCTTTTCAGCACCTAGTTCTCCTTGGTGCCCCTACTGAGCAGTCAGACAACATGTGTGTGTGATCTGGTACCTGAACAAACAGGGAGGCACACATCGTATCCCCTCTACAGGAAGCGGCGCGTGTGGCATTGGGCGATACAGCACAGCCTGCAGCTCATGGCAGTGCATGTCCCATTCATTCAAACTGTCCTGGCGGACACCCTCAGCTGCACTCAGGCAAAGGCATATGAGTGGAACTGAGGCAGTCACTAGTCAGACATCTTCGATCGATGGGGTTGCCCAGATCTCGATCGCCTTCAGTCAACACAAAACTACCCAGTTTCTGCTCGCTCATTCCCAGGTGTGATGTTTTCTGGCGAGATGTGCTCTCCTTCTGCTGGACAGGGGGAGGTGCTTGTATGCCTTCCTTATTTTCCACTGTTGTGTAGGGTGCTTCTGAAACTACAGCAAGAAGGGCTCGCATGATTCTCATAGCCCCTTATTGGTCTTGCCAAGTGTGGTTTCCTCTGCTTCAGCAGTTGAGAGTTGAACCTCCCATTCCCTACCCCACTGCAAGAATCTGCTGACCCTGGACTAGGGCAAGCTGGTCCATCCAGGCCTCCGATCCCTTCACCTTCACGCATGACATCTGCTGGCGTAGCTGTTGCACGCTTTGGATTCTCTTCTAGGTGGCTCAAGTCCTTGTGGAGGCCCATAAGCCATCCACAAGATCCACATATGGTATGAAATGGAGGAGGTTCTCCATTTGGGCAACCAAGAAGGATTGGACCCTTTCTTGCCCTGTCCCACAGGTCATGGAATACTTGCTGCATCTCTGTCTGACCTTGGCCTTAGCTGTTCTTAGCTGAAGGTCCACTTGTCTGCCATTTCTGCCTACCACACTCCAGTGGATGGCAAAACTTTGGCACAGTTGGAGGTTTCAAAACCTTTCTGATAGGAATTCTCCATCTGAACCCCGGTCAGGAACCCAGTTCTTCCAGGATTTTAATTTCATCCTTGAAATTCACTTTGCCTCCCTTTGAACAGGCTGCAAATTGCAACCTGCGCTACCTATCCCGGACAGTGCTCTTTTTAGTTGCCATTACTTGGCTCGAAGGTTTCCAAGCTTCAGTCCCTGATGTGTAAGGAGCCTTATTTGATTTTCCAGAGACTGGGTGGCTCTGCGTACAAATGCTAGTTTTTATCTAAGGTGTTTTCTGAATTTACTCTGAATCAGACCATACACTTGC
Source organism: Neoceratodus forsteri (assembly GCA_016271365.2). Lineage (NCBI taxonomy): Eukaryota > Metazoa > Chordata > Ceratodontiformes > Ceratodontidae > Neoceratodus > Neoceratodus forsteri. The sequence continues at coordinate 494,396,310 of CM028131.1, read as the reverse complement.
CAGTGTATTACCACGAGCATTCTAATCAGGGAGTCCATTCTGCACACACTCAGTGTGCACAGAACCTGCATTATTATTTGAACTGGACGAAATCAACACGTAAAATGGATCTGCTTTTCGTTTGCGCCCAAAGAGAGGATGCAGCAGTTTCAAACTGCTTATCCAAATCGTTAGTAAACTGCATTTTGTTTTGTTATCAGAGCATAACGAGCAGCTTCTGGGGAAGTCGGGGGCATTCAACCAGAGGCATGGCTGCATCCACTGGTTGGTTCAGGAATGTTTCTGCCACGTACATTTATCGGCAGCTGCTTGGAGCTCTGTCCACACCTTCACCAAACACTACAGTGTGGACATTTCTTCTAGGCGCAGTGCAGGCTTTGGGAGTAGCCGTCCTTCAGAAGCCTCCAGGCTTAACCTGGTACCTACTGCAGACCTTTTCTACCTCCTGTGTTTCAGTCTTTGTCTGAATTTCACTGCTTGAGACTCTGTCCTAATGGTTCGTACCTATTGCAAGAGCCCTCTTGAGTAAGATAGTACAGTTATGTAAGAACTTACCGTAACAGTAGATCTTCGAGATGCTCTGCAGCAGGTACTTTTTTCCTCCCACCTTCCCCCTGCTTCTGCAGCTACTTCTAGCCTTTCTTGGCTCCAGGAGCCCACTCATTCTCTGTCGCACCTTCTTAGGGTCTCCAGCAGGAGAACTGGAAAGCGGTTGGGAACCGCCCACTATATAGTGTCACACTATCGTCCGTCACATAAAACCAGGTGGGTGGTCCCCACCAGACACTGCTAGCTAAAGTTTTCCGAGTGGTCCTAGTGCCTGACGGCTCTCGTCCTAATGGTTAGTACCTGCTGCAAAGCCTCTCTCGAAGATCTACTGTTACGGTAAGTTCTTATGCAACTGTACTTTCTGGAGGTCACATCTTCGTAAGGGCATTGACGGATGGAAGCAGTCAAAGAAGCACAACTAAGATGGTGCAGGGCTTGTACCAGAAAACATACGATGAGAGATTAAAACATGTATATGCTGGAGGAGAGGAGAGATGCACTGACATGATTAAGACCTTCAGGTATCTTAAAGGCATTAATAAGGTGCAGATAGAGGACATGTTTCAGTATAGGAGAAGGGCAAGAACAAGAGGACACGACATGAGATTGAGGGGAAGATTGAGAGTGAATGTGAGGACATCTGCAACACTGTCCCTGTTAGTGAGTACCAGGTCCAGTATTGCCCCATCACGGTAGGTTCACTGACTAGTTTCCTGAGGAATACCCCTGCATAGAGTCCAGAATGTCCCTGCCTCTAGCTGAAGCTGCTGCCGGAAGCTCCAATCTACATCTGGCAGGTTGAAGTCCCCAGAAGCAGCACCCCCCTTTCTGCCATCTTGCCAGTGGCTTCCACCAGTACCTTATCTAATTTCTCCTCTGTGCTGGAGGACTGTAGATCACTCCAGTGCTAATAGTGGCTCCTTCCCTATCTCCAGGGAGGCTGTGAGTGCCTCTGCCTCCCTCTGTATTCCCTATGTCTCAGTGGATTTTATGTTTTCCCTCATATGAGGTACCACACTTTTCCTTTCCTTCCCACCTGATCCTTCCTGAACAGAGTATAGCCTGATATGGTCATGTCCCAGTCATGGTTTCTAGTGCACCATAGTTCTGTAATGGCTACTGATATCCAGGTAGGCTTCTGCCATGATGGCCTCGAGGTCCCGTATCTTGTTCCTAGACTTCTAGCAGTTAAGCACTTGGCCTTCCAGATTTTGATTCCACTTTGTTACCCCTTTTTTGTATTATATTTTTGTTGAAGTTTTATCATCATAGTAACAAAGAAGATACAGATTGTGCCGTCATTACCAGTTAAACTTTCATGTACATTGCACAGACTTCCAGGTTAGGATGCAGGGCTCAAAATAACTGGCTGTCCACCTGTCCCAGACAGCCGGTTTTCAATTGGGACAGCTGATTTTTCATTTCACCTGTCCGTTGGACAGGAACTTTAAATTATGCTTGCCGTCATACATTTGTGGCACTAGGACCTAGTGGAATCCATGCCAAGTCCTATCCTGACACTGGGGTCCCTCCTGACGTCTTAAGTGCCCTCGCCCGCATGAAGGTGTAGCGCCACTCACCTACTCCTCCCGCTAGCTCCGCTCACCCTGCCGTTGCTGTTCTGGATCTGGTCAGGTGACTGCTGCTACTGGATGTCACCTGACCTTCACTGAAGTGACAGTGATCCCGATCCTGGTCGGAAGGGCTGTAGCTGCAGCCGAGTTCAGTACTGCAATCGCGCGATGCTAATCGCCACTCGCATGCGAGGTTGCTGAGCCCGAACTTGCGCTAAACATTTTCCATCTGCCGCTTGAATAGTGAGGAGCAAGGAGTGATCCAGAGCGAAGTTCTATAGAAAAACGACATGAGGCGGCTTGTTTAACTACATAGACACTCACAACAGCCCTTTTCAGGGTTCATTCATTTTTTGCAGCTATTCTGATACACAAAAAGTAAATGAAATTTTGACTTCTGTGTTCATTTTGGCAGGCCTGGATCTGCTGTCTGTTGGGAGTTAAGTGGTGGTGGAGGAAAGAGGAGTGGGACAGGAGAGTATCTTAAAGCAAGGGGGGATGAGGAAGGAACAAAAGAGGCACTAAAAAACAAGGGATTCTATGGACATGGATATGTTGTTCATCCACACTTATTGGCAGGTTCTTGCTACTTTAATTCTTGCGGAAGGTCTTCAAGCTGGCACCTCCCACCTACCGGGTGGTAAAACTCGGCTCCGCCCCATGGCGTAAGATCTTCCTTACGCTTGGAAGCTCAGGTTCCTTCCTTAGCGGCTCCATGCCAGACTAGTTCCTAACTCTTGGTTTTCGAAATCAAACTTTAAGGTTTTCTTGACTTTGGTCAACTATTTCCCCACGGCCGCGATGGACAAATCGACTCCCGTTTCGGAGATGCCCATGTAGGCAGAAGATGTCTCGGACGGATCCGCACTCCATGTGCGCTCTGCTTGGGCCTTGAGCATGACCCGCAGGCTTGCACCTGTGCTCTTCTTTCTCGGCCCACGCCCTGAAGACCGTGCTGCCTGCCTGCAACTTGGGCAACCCGAAAGCGTTACCCTCCGGTAAAGTCGAAAGAGGCCTGGTTGGCGGTTTCCGCGGCGGTGGGCTCGCGGATCAGCTAGAGCAGATGATCGCCTCAAAGAGGAGGGGCGCGGGCCGCATCTTCCTCGGCCGCTGCATTTATCCCGCTCTCCTGGGATCCTCATATTCTGCTTCCTTTAAGGAGCTTTGTCTGTCTCTCCACCAAGGGAGAGGGACCTTCATCTTCTGGACCTTCCTCTCGGTCCACAAAGAAGAAGAACAAGGGTAAGTCCGTCCGTCGACGCTCTTGGGAGCGGGAGAGGTCCCTCCCAGTGGTTGACCATCGACTTGGTCGATCCTTCCGGCTTGGCCACTGGCTTCATGGTGTCCCCGTCAGGTCAGTTGACGAGACTCCGTCGACACAGTCAAGATCTTTCTCGACCCGTTGCACGGTTGTCGACCGGTGAAGCCAATCCTCTCTCCCGGTTCCCCGGTGGTGGTTGAGGATCCGTGGGCTTGCCAGTGCCTCCCGGTTCCGGAGCCCTTGGGTGTTCCTTCCGAGTCGAATGGAGGCGGGTTTCCCCGCTCCTTCCTGCACCTCCCTCGGAAAAGTAGAGGTTCGTGGTCTTGGACTTCTTCGGGGTCCAGCCGATCCCGCCACCATAGGCGGTCTCGGTCTTGCACTGCTGCAAGCAGCGCCCACCGCCATCCTCTTTCCTCGATCGGGAGGCTTCGACGCTAGTTAAGGCCGACAATTTGAGGACCTCATGTGGCAACAGCTTCTGCTGGCCAGGAACAAGCCGACGACGCCACCTTCCCCGCCATTAAGTGGCTGTCACCGAGCGGCCGAGCAACCTCACTTTAGCTGAGGCGCCTGTTTCCAGGCCTGTTGCTCAGCGAAACCGGCTGCTCCACGATTATGGTGGAACCTCCGCCCACAGCCGTTAGTTTGGGCTCACCAAGAACCTCGGTCGGCTCAGGGTTTACCCCATAGGCTGTCGGTCACCCCACTCCCGGATCGCCCTCGGCAGGTGGAGGGTGGCTCAGGCCCGAGGCAGCTCTTTGCGGACTTTTCCGAGTCCGACGATTCCTCCCTTTTCTCCAGGGCGAGTGGACTTGGAGTCCTCTGGAGGTCAGTCGCTGGATGATAGCCCTTCGTCCTTTCTGTTTGCTTAGGCTGATCTCAGAGTCCACCGGGATGCAGCTCGAGCCCGTATCCAAGCAGGCCAAGTATCCCTCACGGAGCTATTGGATCGGGGATTCCCACGGAGGCCTTTCCTGTGGCCGAGGCCATTGTGGGCCCAGCCTTTGAGCTCTGGCACGCCTTGCTTCCTGCCCTGCGCCCCAGGATGGCCAGGACGATGCGTACCTACCGTTCACTGTCCGGTTTCTCGGAACGTCCCTTAGCCGAGGGTTAGTTATCGACAGCATTTTCCGCGATGGAAATGCTAGGGACGTGACAAACCTCCCGACAAGGAGTCCAAGAAATTGGACTATGCCGGGCAAAGTCTACGCCAGTCCCTCCTTGGCCTTCGGCCGGGCCAGCTCTGGCCGTGCTTATGGCATGTCTCTCCATGCCCTGTTGGGCCCCTGGACGAGGTAGTCCTCATCTCCGGCTGACCTGCAGACTAATGTTAGGCAGGTGCGGGACCAGGGCAGGGCAGTGGCAAAGCAGCAACTTCAGACTGCTTTGGACATTGGAGACTCATGCGCGCCAGGTCAGTCAGGCCGCAGTGGCTATGGCACTGCCGGGCATGGCTGAGGATATCCACCTTCACAGCGGATACCCAGCACAAATTGGTGGATGTCCCTTCCTGGGACAGACCTCTTCGCCCTGGGTGGAAGGCCACCTCCAGAGGATCGAAAGTCCAGTGCCACTTTGGACTCGGGTCTCATCGCTCAGAGGGACAAGGGCCGCAGACCGCAACCCAAGCCCTTTCGTCCGTCTACGGCCCCGCACGCCGCCCAGCAACACCAGGGCCAGCAGGCTCGCACTTGGCGTCCCAAACCCAAGCTCTGCGCTTCCTCCTCCAGGAAGCAGGGAGGTAAGGCCCAGGAGGTCCCTCGGCCGTCCCTCCTCCAAGCCTGCACAGTGACCGGTTGAGGGGTGTCGCCTCCAACCTCGTCACTTCACCTCAGGTTCCCCGTGGGGGACGGCTCTCGTGGCTTTTTCCGCCTGGTCTGTTATTACCACAGACCAGTGGGTGTTAGAAGTGGTAGGAAAGGGCCTGTCTCTGGAGTTCGAGCAGGCCCGCCCTTCAGAGCCGTCGCCCCAGGGGCCTCAGGGTCCGCAGCCCTTCCAGCTCATCGGGCCGACATCGCTCTGCTCCTCGAGAAAGAGGTGATCAGAGAGGTGGCGGACATTCCCTCAGACCCGGGGGTTTGTGTCCAGGTACTTCCTGGTCCCAAAACGGACGGGAGCTGGCGCCCATTCTCGACCTACACGACCTAAACAAGTTCCTGGTCTCAAACCTTCAGGATGGTCACTCTGGCTCAGATAATACCATCCTTGGAACGCGCGGTGGTTCTGCTTTCTGGACCTGCAGGACGCATTTTTTCACGTCCCTATCCGGTCTGTCTCACCAAAGATTCCTTCGCTCGAGCGGAAGGATCCCTTTTCGAGTTCCAAGCCATGCCCTTGACCTGTCTCCTGCACCCAGGGTCTTCACCAAATGCATGGCAGTGGTGACAGCATTCCTGCGGCACCGAGGGGTACGGGTGTACCCTTGCCTGGACGATTGGCTGATAGCAGCCCCTCCAGACAGGGAGGGAGCGGTCCAGAGATCCGCCCTCCAGGTTTGTCTCAAATCGCCTCCTCATCAACGAGGCCAAGTCGGAACTCGAACTCAAGCAGGTGACTCTCTTGAGCCAGAGCATCGGCTCCGGCGGACAGGGCCGAGGTTCTTTCCTCCTTTGCCCGATCATTTCTGGTTGGCATTGCGCCTCTGCCCAGGACTTTCTGCGCTTCTGGTCTCATGGCGGCCTGCACCACGTGGTCTGTTGGGCCTGCTGGAACATGCACCCCTTCAATGGGGGCTGGCCAGCCAGTGGTCTCAATGCTGCGATCCATTGGACCAGCTAGTGATGGTGACCCAGGGATGTGGGAACGCTCTCCAGTGGTGGATCGTTCCAGCTTATCTGCAGGAGGGCATCCCGCTTGTTCACCCCGAGCCGACGGTTCTCTATCGACCGATGCCTCTCTGATGGGTTGGGGTGCCCATCTGGGGAGCACAGAGCGCACGGCCTCTGGTCCCCGCGGAGTCCCGGTGCCATATCAACCTGCTGGAGCTCCGAGCGGTCTGCCTAGCTCTCTCACCGCCTTTGTCTGTTTCTACAGGGTCAAGTGGTTTGGGTCCAGACGGACAATACCACACCATGTACTACCTAAACTCGCCAGGGCGGACGCCTCCATGCCCTTGTGCAAGGAAGCTCCCATTTGGTCACTCGTGCGCAGCCTGGAGGCAGATCTCTAGCCATTCATGGCAGGAGCCTCCAACACCCTGGCCGATGCCCCATGCCAGATAGGGGCTGTATCCCACGAGTGGTCTCTCCTGCCGAGGTAGTACAAGACCTGTTCTCCCAGTGGGGCATACCTCAGGTGGATCTGTTTGCCTCCAGGAGAACGCGCTGAGGCTGTTCATGCCCACCTCTCAGCAGGGCTCGCTGCAGGGGATGCCTTCTCGAGGCCATGGACCCCGGCCTCTTCTACGCCTTTCCCCATTTCCCTTGATCCACAAGGTGCTTCTCAAGGCGAGGAGGGACAAGGCGCAGGTGATTCTGGTCGCCCCAGACTGGCCCCGCCAATGCTGGTATCCAGATCTCCTCAGCCTCAGCTCAGGCTCCCTGAGGCAGCTTCCAGCTCGCCCGGCCTGCTTTCTCAGTCAATATGGGGAAGGTGTTCCATCCGACCTTCAATCCCTGCACCTGACGGCCTGGTTCCTGAGTGGCTAGAGTTCCAGGCCTTGGGTCTTTCCGACGAGGTCCTCAAATGTAGTTGAGGCGCCCGTAAGAGTCGACCAGAAATGCTGTGCCTTCAAATGGAAAAGGTTTTCCATTTGGTGTCAGGGCAAGGTCTGGACCCTTCCTCCTGTTCCTTGGCAAGCATTTTGGACTATTCATGGTCCCTTTCTCAGCAAGGGCTCAGGTCGACGACCTTAAGGTGCAGCTGGCAGCCATCTCTGCTTACTGGGCGCGGGCCGGGAGCAGTCGGTGGCGCAGGAGAAGGTGGTCTGCGCTTCAAGGGCTTGATACATTTCCTCCGGTGCGAGAAACTCCACCCGTGGGATCTACTGCCGGTTGGCAAAGCTCATGGGCAAGCCATTCGAACCAATGCACAGGTGTGAGCTCTCTCACCTGTCGTGGAAGACCGCCTTCTTGGTGGCTATTACGCCAGCCAGAAGGATGGGAGGAGCTCCAGGCGCTTTCCATCGAGTCTCCTTACCTGGTCTTCCACAGGGACAAGGTTGTCCTGCTTCACTAAATTCCTTCGAAGGTGGTGTCGGAGTTTCACCTTAACCAGGTGTTGACTCTGCCGTGTTCTACCCCAATCACACCTCGGAGGCCGAATATAGGCTCTATACTTGGACCCTAGAAGGGGCTCTTATATAAGGAGCGCACGGCTGAAATTGGGAGAGGTTCGCCAGCTGTTTGTCACCTACGCTGAAGCCACACCTGGCAGACCTGCAGCCAAGCGGACGATAGGCAGGTGGTGCTATGGGTGACGGGCATGGAGCCTCCCAGAGGGATAAGAGCTCATTCTACCTGCCATACTGCTGCATCGGTTGATGCTTCCAGGGACGCCCTATCCAGGAAATCTGTAGGGCTGCTACCTGGAAGTCAGTACACAGCCATCACCCATTACCAGGGCACTGGATCACCATGAAAATCATGGCTAAATTAAGGGATTTTCAGATAAATTGCGGCCCTTGACATCGTAGTAGGGCAGAGTTTCCAGATAAATAATATTTAGTACAACACCAAAAAAATAAGACATAATGTAAAATAACCAAACTTTAATGACCGCTATATATGGCAATCAATTACACCATTGAAAATAAAATCAGAATACCGATTTTCTAACAATGCCCAAACTTTATTTAACAATATATCTAGACTATAAAGGGTAGCAATATAGATAATTAAAACATTTTAAATATCAATTTCTACAAATTGCAGATACTGCAATTTTATTCCTATGTACATTTACTCGCACTCTTTCAGTGCCACTGGAAACCACTCTAAAAATCTCTATATAGTTTTATTGTACTTCAACATTAAAAGCAATTTTACATTGTCCTTTGTTAAAGTCCGTCGGTTGTCCTTCAGCAGGTCTGAGTACACTGAAAATGTTCGTTCGACATCGGCTGTGCTCATTGGAAGCCAGATGTATTGCTTGGCAATGGCAGCGAAGCTCTGGCAGTGCAACATGCTGTGCCTCCCACCATTCTAACAGGTTGAAGTCAGATGGAATTGTTCTGGCTACAGCCATGTATGCATGCCATTCCATGTTTGAGACCTTGAGCAGTCCAGGATCAGTTCAGTGTAATCCGTTTTATTCGTCTCCACTGTTGGTAGCTTCTGGGGATCAAGACTCTTGCTGCTTCAAAAATGTTCAAGGAGGGTGGTGGCTTACAATGTTTGTCATTTTCTCACTGCTCTGCAGCATCAGAGTCTGAAAAAGTGGTACAGGCCTCACATTCCTGTACTTGGCATCTGGATAACCATTCCACAGTCTGGGGCCTGTACTCCTGAGCACCAGCTGTTGTGCAAAAGTCTAAAAGAAATTAACAGTTTGCAATTTTGAATAAATGTTGTGCCCGTGTGGCTTGGAGTTGGACTGTAGCTCTTCGATGAGCCTAACCAACTCTACTGAATGTTCTTTGACAAATGTTGCTTGCATCATCAACTCTGTTAATTTGTCCTTCAGCAGGTCCTTCAGCCTTTTGAGGGTCGCTGCACCAGATGTTTCACTTTGTAGAAATTCAGCAATGTTGGGCATGTATTCAGCTAAATAGTGCACCGCAATGACCCACGAGCACCATCTTGTCAGGACCGAATATACTGGCATCTTTGGAGTCACATTATCTTTCGATTCATAAAAGACAGGAACTGGTGGCGGGCAAGATTGGGCTCTGACAAAACACCTTCTTAACAAGCGCTACCACGCTGTTCAGATCTTGTAAGGTGTCTGCCCAGATTTCCAGAATAAGATTGAGAAGATGTACACACAGGTCACATGCACAGCGTTTATAGTACTCCAGAGAGAACTGAACCAAATGTTTTGTGCATGTAACTTGCACTGTCTGAAACAACTGCAAGTACTTTGTCGAGTTCACAGAGTTGGTATTTAAAACTCTCAGCAGAGCCTGTGATATTGTTGAATGGTTAACACGCTGCAGGAACTCCACACCAATCAGAATGGGCTGTTTTCAACTTTATTCAAAGGCTGAGCCCAACTACTAACACGCTTGCGCCCACAGGAATCTGTGGCTTCATCCAGAAAGATAAAAACGGCATCCTCCACTTCTTTCTTTACGTTAGCTTCATGTTGTGGGCGTAGTTCTTGCAGATACAAAATGCGCAGTTGTGCTGGTCCGGAAGTTCCTCCTTGTTTGGTGTATTCTGAAGAAACCCTTGAAAACCTGAAGCCTTTTCCAGAGGAATATCTGCTCGTGTCAGACATTGAATAAAGTCCAGCACAAACTCCTTTCGCTCAATGAGGACGCCGTTGTTCTGGCAAGACATGTGAGAGCTTGTTGTCGCTGACGACTGGCAGCACCTGGAAGACACAAAAACAATTTAGATAACATTTTATGCAGTTTAGCCAGTAGTCACTAGTCTAACATTCCACAACCAGTATGCAAAGAAAAACAAAATACTAAGCAGGTGGAACAGAACAGTTTGAGCCAGCCTGGTGGCACAGAGGACCGAGGCATCTAGCCTTACCTCAGGCCATGCCAGCAGCCCAGGTTCAGGAAGCCCTGATGTCGGGGCGGGGATAAGCAGGATTGCACATCCTGGCCAGCCCACTGGTGCAGTGGCTGGATTTGCTTATGACACCAGCGACCGAGATTCCAGAACAGACCCGGGTGGAGGGCAGGTCAGAGGAGAAGGATGGAGTGTCCAGAAGAATGCTGTCGTCCTCCGAGGGAGGGTGTCCGGTGCTTAATGGACTCCTGGCAGAGGCTGGTAGTACTGCAGCGATAGATGCCTGAATGTTCAGGGGGCAGGGTGGACGCTGGACACGCTGAACGTCCATGCCCCCAGGAAAGAAAAATACCACCCCCAACATGATGGCTCAACTCGTTCCTCTGCCCCTACCACCAATGCCCCATGGGAGGGTCCCACCTCATGGCCCTGACCTGGGGGTAATCTAGGTCTTGTCTACAATGTCTGCTAGGAGTGGAAAGCCCTCGGCAGGCCAGCCCAGGGGGTAAGCCTGAGCATGGAGGTGGAGAATGGACAAGACTCTGGGTAGAGGGACAGCTAGTAGTAGGGGTGTCCCGCAGTTCATCCCTCCACAAGGATGAGTGAGTGGGCTGGGAAAACAGGAAAACGCAATAAACATAAAATTAATAAAGGAATATAACAGTGCTTTTACCTTTGTTTCTTTTCTTTATTTCTGCTTTCCGTCCAGGTGTCTCTGTACTTCCATATGGATGTCGATGGTATGCTTCCGGAGAAAGTCGATCGTGTGGCAGCAAAATCGGCAGAACAAGTGGCCTCCATCCTCCTAAAGATCTTCTGGATACATCTTTACACGATCCTTGGCCTGGATACAATCGAAACATGGCGTGCTTTGGCTTCTTCCCAGAGAACCGTGGGCTTTGTTTGTGGTGCGGACATGCTTCGAGATGGACTGGAAATGTACAATGATGATTTTTTGAGGACTAATGTTTAATGTTTTAATACTACTACATTTTTATGTATATATCTATGAAATTTGTAATTAGTGTATTGCTCTCCTTTGTATTCAAATTAAATAAAATATACACACACACACACACTAAAGCTTAGTATGTTGTTTTATTTAACACTTCCACAGTAGGTACATACCTTCTATCCTACACCAAGAAATCTGTCGTTGATGGTCAGCACTGTCCCCACAGAGTGGTATACATGTTGGAAAACAAATTCTTCTGGCCACTGCTGATGGATAGATAGAGGGAGGGAAGTAGAGGCAAGACAAGAGGCACGGAACAGTTTGTTTTCCAACAATTGTACCAGTCTGTGGGTCCGTCCCGACTATCAATGATGGACCACATGAAACAGCACACAGTACATGAAGGATCGCACAATCACATAATTAAATTAATAGTCCGCCTCGTGCCCACCATCACCCGAGGCCAGAACAATTTTTTCTGCATGTGGGCCAGTCCGCCAGAGCCCGACCCTCCACCGACCATCAACAACAAGCGACTGGAGCTTGGCGCGGACCTGGCGGACTGGGACATGCAAAAATTGTTCTGGGTCAGCCTGCACGTCCCCCCATGCCCACCATCACCCGAGGCCAGAACAATTTTTTTTTCTGCATGTGGGCCAGTCCGCCAGGCCCCGACCCTCCACCACCATCAACAACAAGCGACTGGAGCTTGGCATGGACCTGGCGGACTGGGACATGTAGAAAAAATTGTTCTGGGCCAACCTGCACGTCCGCCCCATGCCCACCATCACCCGAGGCAGACTGACGGACTAACAGGCTTGCACAGAACAATTTTGGCAGGTCAGAACAGCAAGGGTTGCCCAGATTGACAAATATGTTCAAACAAAAACAGAAATATTCTAAGAAAGCATATACAATTTGCTTGCCAACAATGCCAGCATGTGCCCTCCCCACTCCCATCCATCCCAAACTAGCCAGCAGTAACTTACCTTAGATGCAGGTTGGCACTTTGGGAAACCAGGAAAGCCTTCTGTCCTCACTCCTTCAGATAGCAGAATGCAGGCAGCAGATATCAACACAGTAGGGCAGCTTACAATTTATGTATTTCAAAGAGAAGTCCTTCCACTGGTAAGTGTGGATCTGAAGTGCAAATGCACCTCCTTTAGCTCTTGCTGCTCCTGTGGCGTTCTCGTGCTCAGGGTTAATTAATGCTCCCGTCTATCAAGCTGCAGCTTCTCGTTCCTTTTGGTTGCAGGTCTCAGGGAATCGGCGTCGGGTCGGTCTCGCCACAACATTCAGTTCACTGGCTGGGTTACCTTCTCCCCAGCAGTCCGCTGCATTTAAGAGGTTTAGGTGGACCTGAGTGGGGCATAAAGCAGAAAAAGGCGAAACAGCACAACTGTACTTTTAAGGAACCAGGAAGCCCACGACTGGTTGTTTAAGCATGACGTCATGGGGGGCAGAATAAGCGTTACTGGTGGGGGATGCAGCAATCACTGGATGGCAGCACAATGTGGCGAAACTAAGAGCCACAGATTTTGTAGTGAGATGCAGACCACCAGACACCTCAAGAGCAGGCAGTATCGTGGTGAGTCACGGAGGAGCACATAATCGCGGAAAATGCGCTGAATTCGCGCCCGCGATTTTCCAGTGCCCTGCCCATTACCACATCGACCTTGAGTCACGCCGGGATGCTGGTTTTGGGGCCTCGGTTCTCCAGTCTCTTTTCCCTAAGTAGGGGTGTCGTCTTGCCTCCTCCTCCCGGAGAACTGCTAGAGTCTACCAATAAGTGTGGATGAACAACATATCCATGTCCTAGAAATACAGGTTACTCACCTGTAACAGGGAGTTCTAGGAATGGCATATCCACACGTCCCACCCGACCTCCCCGGCTCGACGACAACCTGAGCTTCCAGCGGCCAGATCTGGCCATGGGGTGGAGCCGAGAGTTTTACCACCTGGGTGGGTGGGAGGAGCCAGCTTGAAGACCTTCCGCAAGATTTAAAGTGGGAAGGAACCTGCCAATAAGTGTGGATGAACAACATATACCATTCCTAGAACTCCTGTTACAGGTGAGTAACCTGTATTTCTGGACTGGACAGGACAGATGGAACTTTGAAAAAAAAATATATAACACAGACTTAAGGGGCTGTTGTGTTACCATCCCACTCACATCCTTCAGTGACTGAGACAGTAGTGTGTGTGGTGTTGTGTGGAGCAAGTTGTCTCCCCAAACAGTCCTCTCTGTGTAGCCAGGGAGGGAGAGGAGTCCTCTTTGTGTAGCCAGGAGGGAGGAGAGACAGGGAACTATTTCATAAAAAAGTTTTATAAAAACTAAGAAAGCAGGCAGGCAGTGTAGTCTGTGAAGGAGAGAGAGGGAGGCTGAATAAATCTAGGCTGCAGCAGCTCTAGTCTCCACTCTCCTGCTCTGTTTATTTGAACTTCTGCAGTACCTACCTTTACCCTAAACCTACCAAAACCAGATTGAGATAGATCACTACCATATACAGTTATTTAGACTGAAACTATCTCAGTCTTTAAGTAGCTTGTTAAGTTGCATTATAATATCTTAACAAAGAGGAGGAAGGAACAAGAGGCACTTAAAAAACAAGGGATTCTGGACAGGACAGATTATCTTTGAAAAAATATATTACAATTTAAGAGACAGACTTGAGGAGCTGTTCGCTGTTGTATTACCATATCTCACTAACATCCTTCAGTGAGTAGTGTGTGTGTGTGTGTGTGTGTGTGTGGGCAGGTGAGTTCTCTCCCAAACAGTCCTCTTTATGTGTAGCCAGGGAGGGAGAGGCAGGGAACTATTTGATAACAAAAATTAATAAAAACTAACAAAGCAGGCAGACACTGTAGTCTGTAAGGAGAGAGGAGGGAGGCTGAATAAATCTAGGCTGCAGCAGCTCTAGTCTCCTACTTTCCTGCTTTGTTCATTTCTTTTGCACCCCAGTATAAATCTACCTACCTAACCAACTCGAGAGCACTGAAACTGCTTTAGTCTTTAAGTAGTTGGCTGCTCAGTTTATAGCCTTCCTGGCCCTTCCAGGTGGCTGCAGCTTGACAGATACTGTGCGGTTTGCGTACCCACGCCCCACTCTACCTGCAGCCCTCTGCCAGCCTATTAAACGGCTGCTGCCTCCTGCTGTACTTTCACTGAGTAAGTACTCTGCTCTGCCACTGCCAGTGGAGGGGAAAGGAGGGGTGGTGGTCCGTATAAAAGGAAAGGCTGGTGTGAATTAGAGAAGGCAGGCGCTCTCAAACTCTGTACACTGTTGTGTGGCTTAGATAACATAACTATGTAAACCAAACCAACACAAAGAGAAGGGAGATTCATTCTTGAGAAAAAAGTTGGCAGCTTGAGAGTTAATTTTGTTCTTTCTACTCTAGACTACCTCTCTCTCTCGATAAAAAGAAAACTAAACCAAACGTTCACTGTCACATCAAGAGATTATCTGATCATCACTGTAGTGTGCGTCTTCTGCTCTACTTAAACATTGTCATTAGCACTACTACAGTAACCCCCACTAGCTAAGCAGAAGCCAAAAGGGAAAATGTCTTTGTTAAAGTTTGGATTTAAAAATTACAGGAAAGCCTTCAGTTTCAAGCCAAGAAGGAGGAGAAAGCTCGGGTTCTCCATTACTGATAGACTCAGTTGCACCAACTACTCACCCCACCATTGTGGCCACAGATGTGACAGCTACTTTCACTGGTAGTGCCACTGCCAGTGCTGATATGCCAGCAACTCTGACTACTGTCATAACTGAAAGTTGGACAAAAAGAAAAGGGGTTCCAGGAAACCTGGAAGAAAAATAGGAGTGGCTACTATATGAGTCTGATGTAGGCATGACCTGCTCATGTTGCAAAAATACTTAAGGAGACAAACACTTTCATGAGTGGCTGTAGGATGAGACTTGAAAATGTACGTGCTCATGAACTCTCCAAACCTCATAAATTAGCCAATGAAAAAATATTGTGTGTAACACTGAACCGTCCAACTTAGCAATAGAACGAGGAATAATACAAATGGAAAAATGAGGTGACACAAGTAGAACATTTGTTTAGAACAACTGTTTATTTGATTAATTCAGAACGCCCATTCACAGATTTCCCTGGCATCTTAGAATTATATGTAAATGGTACAAATGTCTGAGTCAGTTATAGAAGTGACAAACAGGCAGCAACGTTCACACATTTATTTCAGAATCAATAAGGATAAAAGATGCAAAACTGGTTAATAGTAACACTTTTATTTCTGTCTTATGTGACTCGAGACTGATGCCTCCGTAATGGAAGAGGCAGTCTATATTAGGACAATGGAAAATTTCCGTTCAGTTAACAAATTTGTTTCCTTCAGCCAGTCTGTATTCCAAATGGTGAAAGCATTTATAACTCAATAGGTGATGCCTTAGAATTCACCTTGGACTGTAAAGACTGGAAGAAAAAATTGTTGCTTTTGGATCTGATGGGGCACCCGTCATGTTGGGTAAAGTGACTGGGGTGTTTGGAAGGATTTTGAAAGACGATCTCATTTGTTAGGATTCAGTGCAGTGCCCACAAGTTGGAGCTTGCTATAAAGCAATCGGCAACATCTGTTCCAGACATGAAAACAACAGATGAAGTCTTAATGGGTATCTATAAAATATACCATAAGTCTCCCAAAACTGGGCCGGTCTCAAAGAGTTAGCCAGTAATATGAGCTACACCATTCACAAATCAGTTAACGTGTCAGGGACCCGTGGGTTGCACACAGAGAAAGGGCTGTGTCTGTTATTCTGTCCAGCTACAAGGCCTTAGTTGTACATTTACAGCACATTGCTTCCACCAGGGTAAACAAAGATCAGGCCAGTGGGTTGTTCAAAACAATAAGTACTATGAGATTTGTCCTCTCTTCTCAGTTTCTGGCTGAATACCTTTCTGTCATGATGGCTCTCAGTCTAACTCTACAGAGAGACAGCTCAACAGTAGAAACAATAGTCAGTAAGGTTGAAAGCACAGTTCTCTGGCTAGAGAACTACCCTAACATAGAAACATAGAATTTGACGGTAGATAAGGACCGCTTGGCCCACCCAGTCTGCCCATTTCCCTACCTAATGGATAAGCTGCAGATCCTAGATAACCAGCAGCCTACTTCTTCCTGCCCCCACCCCTAGAATTGCCTTATGACTGTCCCATGCATGCTTGAATTCCCCACTGTTTTGACTCCACAACCTCCTCCGGAAGGCCGTTCCATGCATCCACAACCCTCTCTGTGAAAAAATACTTCCTTAAATTACCTCCTGAGCCACCCCCATCTTCAAATTGTGCCTTGTTCTTGCACACTTTTTGAAAGATGTTACCCTCTTGGACTTTGTTGATTCCCTTGAGGTACTTGAAAGTTTCTATCATGTCCCCCCCTCCTCCTTTCCTCGAGGCTATACATATTAAGCTCCTTAAGTCTCTCTTCATATGTCTTCCGGTGCAGACCCTGCACCATTTTAGTTGCCCTCCTCTGGACAGCTTCCATCCTGTCTGTGTCTTTGTGGAGATTGGGTCTCCAGAACTGTCATGAGTACTCCAGATGGGGTCTGACCAGCTGTCTGTACAGAGGATAATAACTTCCTGTTTTCTACTGGTGATACCTCTCCTGTGCATCCCAGTATCCCCCAGCCCTCCTTGCTGCCCTCTCACATTGCTTGCCCACCTTTAGGTCATCTGATATGACTACCCCAGGACCCTTTCCATTTTTTTGTTGTTGTTAGTATCTCACCCCCATTGTGTACTCTTCCCCTGGTTTTTGTTTCCCAGGTGCATTACTTGCACTTCTTAGCACTGACTCTAAGCTGCCATACATTTGACCATTCTCTAACCTTGCCAAGTCCCTTCTCATCCTTTCCACCCCACCCTGTGCATCAACTCTGTTGCAGATCTTTGTGTCATCTGCAAAGACATACTTTTCTTCCAGTCCCTCTGCAATGTCGCTTATAAAGACATTGAAGAGAACCGGTCCTAATACTGAACCTCATGTGGTACCCACTAGTAGCCCCCTTTCTTCAGAGTGGACTCCATTTAATATTACTCTGTGTCCTATTCTCCAGCCAATTCTTTACCCAGGTTGTCATCTTGGGACCCAGTCCCAGGCTGGCTAACTTGTATATTAATCTTTGTGTGGGACTGTGTAAATGCCTTGCTAAAGTCTAGGTAGGCCATGTCCACAGCCCTCCTGATCTACTACTTGGTCACGCAGTCAAAGAAATCTATCATATTTGTCTGGCATGACCTTCCGCTGTGAATCCATGCTGCCTTGCGTCCTGTGCCCCTCTAGCCTCTAGATACTCGACAGTTCTTTTCTTCAGAAGTGATTCCATCATTTTCCTACCACTGAGGTTAAACTAACAGGTCTGTAGTTTCCTGCTTCTGCCTTGCTCCCACTTTGTGAAGTGGAATCGCATCTGCCCTCCTCCAGTCCTCTGGTACCACCCCATCCTCCCATGATTTGTTAAAGAGGGTAGTCAGTGGTGTCACTAGTTCTACCTTTAGTTCTTTTAGAATTCTGGGATGAATCCCATCAGGCCCCATTGCTTTGTCCACCTTCAGTTTTAAGAGTTCTTTCAGAACCCTTTCTTCTGTAAATAGGCTGGTATCAACTTCTGTATCCAGAGTGTTTCTACTGTTTGTTTTAGGTACCTCCTCTACCTTTGTAAATACTGAGCAAAATATTTGTTTGGTATTTCTGCTTTTCTACAGTCACCCTCTGCCCACCCTCCCTCCCTCCCTTTATTAAGCCTCACTATCCCTCCCTTGGTCTTCCTTTGCTCCCTGATGTACCTATAAAAGGTTTTATCCCCTTCTTAACCGAGTTGGCTATCTTTTCTCGGTTTGGACCTTGCTGTTCTGACTGCCTTCCCAGCTTCCTTTTGCTTTTAACTGATATAGTTCTCTGTCCTGCTCCTTCTGTGATTCCTTGTACTTCCTGAATGCTTTCTTTCTCTTGAACCTTCACTGCCACTTCCTTTGAGAACCATAGTGGTTTCTTACATCGTTCGTTTTGTTTATTTGCTTCGACAAAGGCTTGTTACCTCTGTGATGGCAGTTTTATTATTCCCATTGTTCTTCCACCCCTTCTTCCTGCCATTTGCTAATGCATTCCTTGGCACTCACCCATTTTGGCAAAGTCAGCCCTCCTAAAGTCCAGTACTTTTGCCTTTGTATGACTTGACTCTATTGCTGTGTTTATTGTGAACCATACTGTTCGATGGTCGCTAGTTCCCAGATGGCTACCCACTTCTACATCTGTGATCCTCTCTTCATCTCCATTTGAGAGAACCAGGTCCAAGATTGTTCTCCTCGGTGGGCTCCAGTACTAGTTGTCTAAGGCATGCCCCTGTAGGGCATCTAGAATAACCGCACTCTTCAGTGGCTGCTGCAACTGCACTCCAGTTAACATCTGGCATATTCAGATCACCCATCAGCAATATCTTCCTTTTCTGCCATTCCAAGTATACTTTCTATCATTTCCTTGTCCATTTCCTCCCTGAGAAAGTCTGTATAAACCCCTATGCGGATTGTGGTTCCATTGCTGGTCTCCAAATTTACCCACAGTGCTTCTTCTCCTCCCTGTTTTCCCTTTTGTTCTGTTGCTTTGATTCCTTCCTTATGTAAAGACTACTCCTCCTCCTCTTTACCCTCCTATCCCTCCTGTAGATATCGTATCCTGGTATGTTTACGTCCCAGTCATGGTTTTTGTGTACCATGTTTCTGTGACTGCCATGATATACAGATGTTCCTCCTCCATCAAGGCCACTAATTCAGGAAGCTTGTCACTCAGACTGCTGGCATTGGACTCATTGCTCTCCATTTTTGATGGCTTTACCTTCTGTTGCAGCATCCCCCACTGACCTTTCTACCTCTGTCTTTTTCTAATTTAGTACCCTGTTTTGTAGGAGAGATTGGGATTTTCCTGCTGTATCAGTGCCTCCCCTTGATTAGTTTAAAAGCTTGCCAATGAAGCATTTAAACGATTGCTCAAAAGACTTGTTCCTTCCTGGACAGATGCAGACCATCCTGCCAGTATAGGCTGGTGTCCTCAGGTGGAACCCAGTCCCTAATAAGCCAAACCCTGTTCTCCACACCATTTTTTCAACCATTCATTAAACTGCATGGTGCAAAGAACCTCGCCTCACCCATGCCATTGACAGGCAGCACCTCTGAGAAGGATACTGTGTGTGCTACTTATCTTAGGTCCCTCCCCAGTTCTACAAAGTTCTTCTGCACTGTTCTAATCTCATGTTGAGCCAAGTCATTTGTCCCTAGGTGGACAATGACATCCAGCTCAGACTCCGTACAGCTGTTCTGTGATCCTGATGGGCGCTTCCTCTCCCTCAAGCCATGGCACCAGGCAGGCACCTTACTTGATTTCCCTGCTCCCCAGTTCTATCCCCTAATAATTGGGTCCCCACCAGGAGCTGCTTCCTTTCCTTGTGGTGTCCTCTGCCTCCTTCCTGTGGGCCTCCTTGTGACAGTTGTCCTCAGCCTCCTTAGTCTCCTCTGCGGGTGCCTCCATGGGGAGCTATGCTCCCCAGAATGGTGTATGGATTGTGGAGGGAACAACTGACTGTGTGCCTCTGTTCCACCATCCTCACCCTCCCTGAGCCCACTTGGTCCAACTGCTGTGCTTTTTCTCAACCTCTGAGGTAGTGGTGGTGGCTCTGGTGCTCCCTGGATGGGGAGGTTCCTTTCCTACCGTCCAGTGTGGCCTAGGGAAGGTTCCTTTACTACTGTCCAGTGTGGCCTGAAGACGGCAACTTCCTCCCTCATGGCAGAGAGTTGTCTGCAAATAGGGCAGCATCTTAGCCTCCAGAAGGACTCCGGAAGACTGCTGCCCCACAGCCATTACATTGCACTACTCCCCATGTTTATCTACTTTTTTTTTGTGAGTGTGTGTGTGTGATTGGTTTGTTATATAGAAATATATATATTATACAGTGTGTATGCTTATATATAGAATATCCCTTTGCAGGATATACCCTGTGCAGGATAAACTTGACAGAGTCTGTGAGTGCTCTTGCTTCCTGACTCTGACACAGCTGACAGTGACACTAGCACAAGTCGACTGACAGGCTCAGCCAGTACTCGGTTCAGTACCGTGGATCTGAGATCTTCCTTAACTTAGAAAGGGATATTCTATAGATAGAACCAAACAGGCAGTGTTAGTGTGATGTTACAAGCTTCTTTCATCAACAATTGAAAGTATTAACTCAGATTTTCCAATTTTAAACGGACAAAGTCCTATGGTCATTCAGTATATTTAACCCATTACAGTTACCAGATAGTGACCACCAGCTAGCCCTTTATGGCAGTAGGAAGTCAGAACCCTCACAGAGCACTACAGTGACCTACTGAAGAAACACAATCATAATGTAAACTTGATTGAAGCAATGGTTAGAGCTTAAACCACTTATGAAAAATCACTAAATGAGCTGTCTCCGAAATTTCACTGTTTGGTTTCTGGCAAAAATTCTCCATAATGATGCACATGAACAGTGATTCCTGATATTCTGGTCTTAGTCACAATAGCTCTACTGATCTCAACCCAAACTGCAGTAGTTGAGAGAGGATTCAGCTTGATGGGCAGGTGAAGTCTGACTGGCGGTCCTGTCTGTCTCCTATGACTACATCTGAACTAATGCGTGTCAAGCTGTCAGATGCTAGTGTTGCTACATTTGACCTGCAGGTTGCCATAACACTATGGTTCAAATTTGGAAACAAAAAAGAAGACCTCATGTGAGACCATATGGCTGCAGACTAGATTCAAGTTCTGATTCAGAAATAGACTAGACTCAATCAGTGTTTTACCTTGAAAATAACCCCAAAAAGCAACAGTTTTCTCATTTTCACTGTACAGTCCATTTAATGTTTAAAGTTTAAAATTTAAGAGCTAGTGTACTGCCTGGAAACTGCCTGCAATTAATCGTAACTTTCAGATGTAGTCAGCTATCACTTCTTATATCCCAAGTATTTATTCTTTTTCTGTTTGCTAGTTAGAAGCTTTTCCAACTGGCAGTACTGGGGTGATGTGTGGAGCAGCACTCTGGAGGGAAAAAACTCAGTTCTGTTCCTCCCACTACATCAACACTGAAACCACACTGACTATGACATCACTAGCAACCAATGAAACATTTCTCACTGCCAGGTTTAAGCTTTCACATGAAACAGCAGGGACTGGCTTTCCCTGGTTACTAGTGATGTCACAATTTCCTGCATTTAGATTGGTAGCTTTTGACAGTCAGTACTCCAGACTGCAAAGGTTCGTGTTGCCTTCAGCGTTTGGTCTCATTTCTGACAATGTAGTGGGGGAACAGAACTGACTTTTTTTTCTCACAGAGTGCTGCTTCACACATCACCCCAGTACTGTCAGGAGGAACATCTTCTAATTAGCAAACGGAAATAAAAATACTTCAGATACTGGAAGTGACAGCTGACTGCATTCTGAAATTTCCGCTCATTCCGAGCAGTATACTAGCTCTTAATCTCACAAAATGTGGACAGGTGATACTTTGTCGGACAGGCAAATATTTACATTCCACCTGTCCCTTGGACAGGCATCTCAAAAATTATTTCTAGCCCTGTTAGGATGTATACACATTCCATTTGTATTATAATTTGCATTTCAGAAATGTTGATACTGTCCTTCCCATCATACACCCATGCAATGTCATTTCATTGTGTAACCCCTACAAATGGGAGTTCCCAAAAGTCTTCCTTGAGCTTGCCTAAATGCTCATTGCCAGGCTGGTGTCCTGCATTTTAGCAGTTTAGATGTTATTACCAGAGTCTGTATAGCCGCTGTGTACTGTCTCTTTAAGAGCTGCTTGATTGCAGCTTAAGTAATCTGAGATGGAGCTCTGTTGAAAGATGTAACTATTTGCTGAAAACCATTTAGATTGATAATGATAATGTAGTTTGGCTAACCTGCTTTTTTCGAAGCAAGGACTGTTTTGTTTGTCTCCACTATCTTGGTCCTGGACTGCAAATTGGACCAGTCAGTTCTGGTGGGACCTAAATGTAGCCGGACTACAGGAGCTGTCTGAATTCAAAATCTATAGGAACTGTGATTTGAGTTTTTGCGCCTTTTGTAACTGAAGGAGGAGCTCTTGCTTTGACTGACAGCCAAATCAAGCCAACCAAATCTTTTGGATCTTGGGAAGTCTCAGGCTGCTTGCAGTTTTCAGTTTAGTTCTGAGCTGAGAAGTAAAAGGAGAGGAGCTGAAGTGATTCTGTGAGCAATCCGAGTGGATTCGCAAGGAGAACTATGAAAGGCTGAGAGTTTGGCTTCCATGTCTGCCTGCTGTTCCTAAGAGGGAGAGAAGAGAATTATTTTGGACTAAATACAAGTTTGTGTGACTAAAATAAGCTACTGAAGTGGGCCAGGCTCAACCTGAAGAAGACTGAAGATTTTGCTGAATGCGATCAGCCTGTCAGGAGTTCCAGCTACCCCTAAGCTCCGGTGTGTGCAGAGAGTTTGCTAATTGTGACTGTCAGCGCTTTGCTTTGGTACATTAGAATTCCCGCATACGTAAATATAAAAGCTATGAGCTGCCAGTGGGTTGTGAGTTGGTGCCCCACTATGTGAACTGTGTTCTGCTTGCTGGAAGCTGTATCTAGCCCAAAACGCCTGCATCCAATCTGTCTCCATGCGGTCTGGGCCTCCAGACTGACCCAGCTAGACTACCCACTGCACAGAGAACCCATCGACGAGAGATCTGCCTAGGATCAGCCCCTGCTCCACGCTTGAACAGGAACGATGCCCCTGTGACTCGTGTGGGCCCTGCTTCTCCTGGCATTCCAGATCAACCACCTGCTGTCTCGATTTTCGTCCAGCCTGTGTCCAGTCTTTGGTATCGTGAGTAAATACCGGGTAGCTCCTGCAACAACAGCTTAATCTGAGTGTGTCATCTGATTGTCTTGTTGTTTCTTTCCTTTACAGACTGAGCCCTCTGGCTCGGATTACAAATATTGTGTACTGTGCATGTTGTGTTTTCCATCACAGGGCCTCAACCAGCTGCAACCCTGGGCAGTGGTCCTGGCTAGCCATCTCTTCTCCACCTGGGCACCCAGAGGTGGACTGTGTGGGTGGGATTCAAAGCTATGCATAACTGCTTGATTGATACAACCTTTAAGCTAATTAACCTGATTTTGCCCTCCCTTGTTCATGTCCCTGAATAAATCTGATCTAACTTTTTTCCTGCATGTAATCCGACTGTGGTTCAGTTTGTGCTCAAGTACTGTACTGTTGCTGTTTGCTGTGCATAACCTTGTTTTACAGGGGATCCCCAGGGTCAAGCCAGAGAACCAGCCCTGGTGGTAGCGCAAACAGTGTGGGTACTTGTGTGGTGTACCAGGGGTATTGTGAAAGTGATTATTGTACAGTGTTCAGGCCACTAGAGGGGAAGAGGGGTTACAGTGTCCCGGAGGGCTTTGCCTAGGTTAGCTTGACCACTACCAACCCTGACTTCCAGGTGGAGGCACCCGTTTCAGAACTCTGGCCCTTAACCTTCTACTAGCCAAGCAGGCAGGGTAGTAGCCCTTGGGATAGTACCACCTAGGGGTTACAATTATTACTAATAAAAGTGATAAAATAACTCAACGGCAGTGTAAAGAAGTCACTTAGCATCCTTCTGTACCACAGTGAGAAAAACAAGCATTTGTCAATGCTGAATGTTTGCTTGCTGGCATTGGCGTTGGTAGTGTAAGTTACAGAGCTGCATAATAGGAATGGCAGTGAAGTATTGAACTAGAAGCCAACCCACCACCACCCTGCCAGAGTGACAGGCATTGGGGTGTGCCTTTGGTGGTCAGGCATAACGACCACGCATTTCACCACACCCTACCCTGCAGACACTGACAAGTGTCACGGTGTGCCTTGGGGTCTTTGGCCTTATCGCACCTCATTCCATCAGGAAATACGTGTGAGATGAGTGCGGACAGAGAATGGGGTGAAGTTTGGGCCCGAAGAGTCCGAGGCACACCTTGATGCCTCTCTCTGGCTGCAGGGTGTGGGTGGGGGTGGAATATGTATGAGCATGACAGGCAATCCCAAGTCACACCCCTGATGCCTGTCATTTTCTACAGGGTGGGGCGTTATGGTAGGAAACCCTAACGCCTCAGGCATTCGTTGGTATTTCCACTCCAAATTTTCAACATTTTTTTTTGTGACCCCACACACACACACACACCTCATGAACAGTGGCAATATCAGTTTGTTAGCTGAAAACTGCTTTTGCACAGAGACTATGGCATTTGGCACCACAGGTGCAAAAACACATTCGAACAGGATGTGAAAAATGACAGCGGTACTGTTCTTGGGAGGTGTTTAAAAAAAAAAAGGTAATGTTGAAAATCTTAAAAACTGAAGTCACGGAAGGAGGTAGAAACTGTGCAACGACACCTGAATGTAACTAGTTTGGGGATTTTTTTACAGCAGATTAACACAGGCATTTTGGGACCTCCGATCATGAACAGTGTCGGTGTGATTTTCTTTATCTGTCCCGAATAGTGATTTCCCACAGTGACCACGCATTTCTATGCTGAAAGTGTGAAAACACATTTCGCCATGTTGTGGAAAATGACAGCTGTACTGTTCATAAGGAGGTGTGGAAAATGCCTCTGGTGAAAATCTGGACTGAAAATATTATGAATTCATGAACTTAGGAGGGTGCGTGGAAACTGCTCAGTGCTCACTTGTAACAGTCATTTTATGGAGTTTTGTCACCAGATTTCAACATAGCCATTTTAAGACCTCTGCTCATGACCAGTGTCACTGTGATTTTCTTAATCTGTCCCAAACATTGTGTTTGCACACCGATTGTACCATTGTACTACATGTGCAGAAACACAGTTTAGGCGAGATGTGAAAATGGTAGCAGTACTGCTCATAAGGAAGTGCAGTAAAATGGCACTGTTGAAAATCTGGAGTGCAAATATTACAAATTCAAACTTGCACAGCGTGTAGGGAACTCGCGCAACGATGCTCCTAAAACAGTCATTTTTGGGAATTTTTTCACCAAATTTTCAACATAGCCATTTTAACACCTCTGCTCATGAACACTGTCACTGTGATTTTCTTAACGTGTCCCGTACATTGATTTATTCACCGACTGCACCATTTTGCAGCGACATGGGGGAAGCTCGTTTTTAGGTGAGATGTGAAAATGACAGCGTACTGCTCATAAGGAGGTGTGGTAAATGGCATGTTGAAAATCTGGAGTGAAAATATTGAAATTTCGCAAACTTACGAGCGTGTGTAGGAACTGCGTAGCGATGCTGAGAAATAAAGAGTATTTTAGATTTTCCACCTAATTCTCAAAATAGGCTTTTGAGAGCCCACCTTGGCAGTGTCGCTTTGTTAATCGCTCTAGAAAGGTGATTTCTCACAGTGGTTGCAAAATCACCCTTCGCCTGAGTAACGCCATGATAGTGCAAGAATTCATGAGGAGGGGCCAAAACCCCATGTTGAAAATTTGGTGGAAAAATTCCAAAATGCCTGAGATATGCAACAAAGTTGAAAAACCCTATCTATCCCATTATACAGCTTACCTGCATTTCCTCAGTTCGCGGTCGGCTTTGAAAGAGTACAGGCGTGTTCCCAGTCCACGAAGATCATCGCTGGACTCCGGAGGTGGCATGGGATGGGGAGGCAGGGTGCGCAGTGGGTGGGTGCAGGTTTTGGGGAGAGACTGCGAGGGACGTTTTTCTTCACAGTTTTTTTATTTTGAAAAGATGACCGGGACATTTGCCATGCTGGGTGGGCTCCCAGCATGGCAGGAAAGGACTGCTAGGCGTGGAGCCGACGGGGATTGGGCACCCCGTCGGCTCATACATGCGTGTGTTTGGGGGCAGCAGCATGTGTGTGTGTGTGTGTGTGTGTGTAGGGGAGGCGCGCGAGAGCAGGCGACATCTGATCGCTGCTCACTGAAGTGAGCTCCCTTTTCTCAGCTGTATGCCATTGCATTTTGAGCTGTCATAGACAGCTCCAGCAGGCATTGGAGAACTGCGGCTACTTGCAAACACACTGACTGAATTGAAGAGGGCTGCCACACCTCCAAAACCTCGGATGATGGCACGATGTTTCTTGCATATGCAAGCAAACATAAAATGCAAAGTAATACACTGGGCACAAAATCCCAAGGTGCAGTGCAAAATGGGTGAAGTGGCACTGATGACTACCAAGCAAAAATAACAAGCCAGTAACAGGAAGATTAGACACACCAAGAAAGATGGAAGAGAGAAAAAAATTAGCATTCTGTAAATCTTATCTAATATGCATGTCATTTATAATTGATATGTTCTTTGTTTTTAATTTACTCTTCTTGTTGCATAAGAATTCTGAGCCTCTTAGCCTATTTCAGTACTAAGCACTCATTGCACCTCTGCCTTTTCTAGTAAGTATTTTCTAAGGCTATATTCCCACCCTGAGGGTCTTTGCCTCTAAATCAGAGTGGTCAGGAAATAATCCCATTCTCTTATAAACCTCTCCCCCTGCCCTTAAGAGTAGAATAATCTCTCATAGCCATGTTTGAGACCTCGAGGTTCTTCCATATTGGTATAGTAGGCTTAACACATGAAACCCAGGTGTTCAGGATGATCTGTCTTGCTATAACCAACGTTACCCTTATCCACCGTGAATATAAATTCCATTTCCCATCTCCACTGCATTCTACTCCCATCAGTAATGATACTGGGTGACTTTTATTTCCTTACCCTGTATATTTTGAACTCAGATGCCACTTCTTCCGGTAATTTTTAATCGCCTCATGTCTCCAGAAATGGTGGAAGTATGTGCCTCTTTGTGTTGCACATCTGCCACACAGAGGGAGATTTCTGGGTGGAACTTAGGCACAACACTTTGGGAGGTAGAATAGACTATGTATAAACTTATATTGAGTTTCTTTGAATCTGTTGCAAAGCAGCAGGCCCATGTGTGATCTTAAAATTTCCATCCAGTTTTCATCCGTGACAGGCATTCCCAGAGCCTCTTCCCATTTGGCCCTAACCTTCTTGGTCCTATCCTGGAATGCATCTCTCTCTAGCCTTACTTCCTCCCAACTAATCCCTTTTCTTGATATTTCGTTCCTAGTATTTCTCTTTCTGTTCTAGCTACCGAGGAGCTATCCATTGGGTTCCTTTGCAGTTTTTCTCCAACGTGTCGTACCTGAAAGTATCTGAACAAATCGTTCTTGGAATTCCCAGACTTCTTTGGGTTGTCTCAAAGGGATACATCTCCGCTTCCTTATATAGATCCTCCAGGCAACAGATCCCCTTGGCTTCCTACATTCCAAATCCGGTCCTCATATCCTGACAAAATTCCAGGTTTCTTACTATTGGGATGAGGATAGTGTATTCATTGGCTGCCCCACACCTCTTAATGTTCACCCATCGTCCAACACTGCTCTAACAAAGGATAAGGATTCGGTTGTGTAGGCTGCTTATAAGCCTTGTCTCTCCCCCCTTCAAGATAGCGGTTAAGTGTCTGGTCAGTCCCCTGCTCCAACTCCACCCGGGTGGCTGCCTCCCCTCTGTTCACGAGTTATGAATATACCGATATTGCATCATTAAATAATGACCTTTATGTCTGGAAACTCCAGCCCCCCTTTGAGGTCTAGTTAGCGACATTCTGGATCTCTTGCCTGCCGTAAAAACTGCTGAATCCTTTCCAGTTGTTTAATATCTTTGCAGTGTGACTACTAGGACTATTTGCAACACATACAATATTCTTGGCAGAACATTAATTTTTATAAGGTTAATCCTGCCAATCCAAGAAATAGGAGAGTCCTCCATCTGCTCAGATCCACCAAAATAGTTTTAAATAGTGGGGTATAAATAAGTACATACAATTTTTTCAAATCACCACTAACCTTGATTCATTAGGTAAGTGAAGCAGTGTCCCACCTTCCTTAGACCCCAAGTATTGCCTGCCACCCTTGTCCTCCACCCCCAAACAGAATTTTCAGTTTTGTAAATTTAATTTATATCTGATAAAGCTGCAAACCCTTGCACTATGCCTGATAAAGCTGCAACGGATTCCTCGGGTCTCGTGACCTATAGGAGATCGTCCATATATAGAGTAAGTTTATGCTGCCCCCTTCTGGAATCCTCTCCACCAGCTGTCTCTCCC
This sequence comes from Neoceratodus forsteri, assembly GCA_016271365.2. Lineage (NCBI taxonomy): Eukaryota > Metazoa > Chordata > Ceratodontiformes > Ceratodontidae > Neoceratodus > Neoceratodus forsteri. Next base: position 494,368,187 of record CM028131.1, on the reverse strand, counting down.
TTATTCTTCTAGCCAAAGGCTCAATGGCTATTGTAAATAGTAAGGGGAGAATGGGCAGCCTTCTCTACTCATGGTGCAACTTGAGATCCTCCAGGGGACACCATAACCAACACTCTTGCTCTAGGCTGCCAGTACAACATTCTCACCAGAGTTACAAACCCATCTCCCACCCCAAAACGGCACAAGGTCTCAAACAATTAATGCCATACAGTTCTATCAAATGCTTTTCAGCATCCATGGATAGGACACATGCTCACCGAGTGTCGAGTCCCCACCATATAACATTTAAAAGCCGTCTCATATTGTGGTATGAGAGTCTGCCTTGCAGAAATCCAGTCTGGTCTGGATGTATGACCTGTTGCAACACTCCTTTTAAACGTGTGGCTAAGACCTTGGCCATGATTTTACAATCATAATTGAGGAGGGAGGCAGTCTGTGAGAGTATTCCAAACTGTCCTTCCCAGGTTTCAACAGGACACAAATAATAGTCTCAGTACATGTTTTGGGCAGTCCCACCCTTCGCCCTCCTCCATAAGATCTCGGAGAGGGCCTGCTACTTATCTTTAAGCTCTTTGTAATATTCAGCAACAAAGACAACCGGTCCTCCTGCCTTCCGGATTTTAAACTCGAGATGACTTTTGCACCTCTACTGCTGTAATTTGTGCCCCAGTTTGTTAGCCTGCTCCTCATCTAACGTAGGAATGTGTATAGCATCCAGAAACAATCCAGCTGCTTGCTTGGTACGGGCGCTCTGCCTGTACAGTTTTGCATTGTATTCCCTGAATATATTTCTGATTACCTTTTCATCATGAGTAACTTGTCCTGCCCTATGCCCTAATGGCTGCTGTCTTGTTCGCCACCCTGCCCCGCTTCATTAACTTTACCAGCAGTGGGCCTGGTTGTTCCCCACTCGTAAAATCCTCTGCCTGGCAAAGAATAGTTTAGACTTTGCCTCTCCTGTGAGCAGTCATTCAGGGCATTACTAGTAGACAGCAGCTGTTTCCTGTCATCATCTTTACCTTTTTTTTCAGAACCTGCTGCTCCAGCCCCGGATGGTATCTTCCAACTTTTAATTCTTTCTTTCTTCTCCTTTCTATTTTTGAGGTATAGCTGACTATTACTCTCCTCATGAAGGCTTTTCCCACCTCCATAGTATGCCCTGGAGTCAACCGAGTCCTTATTTGTCTCCCAATAAATGTCCCACTGATTTCCGGTATTTCCTGAAGTCCTCCTTACAGAGAAGATAAGTAGGGAAGTGTCAAGACTCTGCCCTTTTCGTCCACCATGGTGTGGTCAGATATGGCAGTCTGTCTATGGCATACCCTCCACTTTGTCATATAGCTCCCTGGCCACAAATATGTAGTCCAGCCAGGACCAGGATTTATGTGGATTTGAGTAAACGTATATTCTTTGGCTCCTGGAATGATACTCCTCCAGCTGTGTACCAGATCTAGTTCCATCAGTCCTCTGTAGCCCTGTTTGACCTGTGTCCTGATCCAGAGTAATCCATATGCCATTCCATGGTGCAGTTGAAGTCCTGTCTCCCCAATAATCTGGCTCGGAATTGCTCCTTGTTAATCACTTCAACAAGAGACTGATGAAAGGTAGGTTCATATATGGCAGGTGCATATATATTCCGCAGCGTAATTTCCCTTCCCGTATTTGCCCACAACAAAACTCATCTACCCTGTTGTACGTCCTCACCACCCTACTGACCTCCAGTGAAAAGTTTTTATTTACTAGTATACCTACCCCGCCTTTTGTGTGACGTAGGAGGAGGATGCAAAGCATGTCCCCATCCAGCCTCCCACAAGTTTCCCACGTTCCTTCATGGTAAGATGGGTCTTTTGGAGCATGGCCACCTGAGTGCTTCTTCATTTTAGAGCTGTCAGTATTTTAGATCTTTTAATGGGGAACCAATCCCCTAACATTCCATGAAATCAAAGTATCAATGATTGCATTATTTACCATGGTGTGCAAATATAATACCTCCTTTGCCCCCACCTTTAGGTGCCTAATACTTACTACCCTTCAGAATTTTCGCTGCTCTTTGCGCCTTTCCAGCATATACTGTAATATAGAATGCTATCACAAATAAGAAAAAATAGAGAAAAACATACAACTTTCATAACCGTAACAATCCCAACACATTAACTGTATCCATGAAACTTTCTCCCTCCCTTCCGTATCCCTTTCCTGCTGCTTACATAGTTGTTTAACCCCTTTTCCATCTGTGGGTGAAGCAGGACCCACACAGGAACAAGCGATTATCAAATCTGCATAGTTCCTCCTCATGAAAACCCCACACGCCCTCCCTCCGCCCTGCACATACCATTTCTTAAAACAGAGTAATATATCATCAACAAAATACCCCCTTCATGGGGGGTGTGTGTGTGTGTTAAGTTTAGCACTTTGCTCTACCGGGGATCACCCTCAGCATCCGGTCCGCTTCTCTGGGTCCTTCCTCCCTTCCCTCGGATCCCTCCAATCAGTGAATGCTCATTTAATATTCTTTGTGTATCATCCCCAGAGCCATTCTAGACCAGCAATCCCTCCACTCAGCTTTGCTGGTTGTTCCATTGTTCAAAACTTCTCACCCCCCAATGTGCCATCCGCTCTCCCCTGCTTTTATGGCCAGGAAAACCTTAATTTCAGCTATGTTTATTCCCCACGGTAAGGAACTTCCTGGTGTGGTTCATGTTCATTCCACCAGAGGTATGGCCACTTCTGTAGATTGTTTTCAGAATGCTTCATAGAATACTATCCACAGCTTCACTAATCACTACAGTCTGGATATTGTCTCTCATAACAAGCTGGGTTTGGCCTAGCCATGCTACAAGGCCTGTTATAGGCTTATAAGCTCCAGCCACCCAGACTGTTGGCTTTTGGTACTGCTTGGGACTCGTTCTAAGGGTGTGGCCTGATGAAAGCGATATCCTTGAAGAAGATCGAACAAATACGTAAGAACTTACCACAACAGTAGATCTTAGAGAGAATCTTTCCTCAGGCCGTGCGTCCCACCCTCATTCCCCTTTTGGGGTTGCAACAAAGGATTCTTCTTTGTTTTTATTTTTCTTTAATTTTCTTTTATTAGTTTATAAGATGGCTCTTATACACTTAAGCCATGACATTGATAAACTTCGCGTTCGCTACATAAAATGCCACAACATTACATTAGGATTTGCTGTTATGTCCAGGTTATACACATTGGAGGTGTGTGGTAAAACACCATATTAAACGGTACCACGTAATAAGCTATGTAAACACATACCGACATTGCCACACCACTCCAGTGATTGACCCTTTTATAATTAAGTGATTGACCCTTTTATAATTGAGTGATTGACCCGTTTATAATTGAGTGATTGACCTGTTTATAATTGATAAAAATACTACATCAGACATTCCAGGATTTTTAAATGCCTGTATGGTCATTTTATGCAAAAGGATTATATTAAACATAGTAATGGTGCCAGATTACCTTCACCCACCTCACAGGGATCATCCTAACAGGTGAACAAACTATGAATCTCCTTACAAACTATTAATCATATTTCCAACTTAAAGGACACCAAGCATATTGAGAACAATTTGCATCCTAATGGAACCATGAAAGATAAAACGGCAACTACTGAATAATCTGTATATTATATGTGTGCAGTTATGCCCCTGTAGTTAGGGTTCATTCTTCACATCTGTGTTAAACTCAGAATTTTGCACTTCAATAACTTTGCAACCATTCAACCGATTTCCATGAAATTGTACAAGCTCCATCAGGGACCAAAGATCTTTTGATGTGCCAAGTTTCATTGCAGCTGGATGTGTGGGTGCGGAGATAACTGAGTGTCACTGAAATGTGAAAATTATCGCTTTAGGGCAGATTTTTTGTCACACTGCTACGCAAAACGGCTTGGGAGTTTGATCTTTAATTTTAGGGCAGAAAGGTCTTGGGTCACAGATGTGCCTTTTGAAGATTTGGAGAAAATATTAATTCGTCAAAAGTTTTTAATTGTAAAATTTCCCATTATTTTAATGGGAAGAGTTAGATGTTCACCTGGAAAAGGATTCTTTGTTGCAAAAGGGCAGTCCTTTGTTACAAATTGAAAATCCTTTGTCACAAATGGGGAATCTTTTTCCATGCATTTTGCACTTGATTTGCATGCGCTGTCTGGTATCAAAGATCTGTTGATGTGCCAGGCTTCGTTGTGGTCGGATGTGTGGGTCCAGAGATGCTGAGTGTCAAAAAATGTGAATATTTCCATTTTTGGTCAAATTCTTTGTCATGTCGCTGCACAAAATGGTGTGGAGTTGGCCAGCCCAGTGGCGTGGAGGGCTGAGACATCATGTTTACCTCCTGCCATGCCGGGCGATCCGTGTTTGTGGTGCGAGCGGGTCATTGGGGTTGACTTTTGGGAGAGGATTGAGCATCCGGAGGACAGCTCTCTCTCCCGGGGGTGAGGAACAGAGACCGGCGGTTGCTTGACACCTAGCAGTGGCTGGGTGTTGGCATGCCAGGTCCTGCACACTGGGGCACAGATGCGAGAGCTGACCGGTATGCAAATGTGGACACGTCAGTAGTTTGGCCATTGTCAGCAGTGCAAGCTGGCTCTGCAGAAAATTAGAAAAAATCTGGTCCTGGCTAAGCGGCATGATGGCCCTCCTCTGCAGGTGCCGTCCTCAAGAAGATGCCCTAGACACTGGATCCAGACTTGGTGGGTCGAGTCAGTCCCTGCCATCCTGCCACGGATGGAGGGCAAGCTGTGGGGGTAAGACGGAGTGGGTCTGAAGTTCATGGGAGGGGCTGGGAGGACTGATGAGAGTGCAGGGAAGTAACAATACAATTACAGTAGCTCAAAAGGGACCTGCTCTCTCCCAGGCAAATAAGGACACGATTATGCTGTCTCCAAAATAAGGAAAATCTTTGCAAAAACTTTATTAATGCATTAGTTAGGGTTCCAGTGACAAAAGCTGAGAAGTGTACTGTTAGGGTCTCAACATTAACACCCCACCCTGCTGGCAGGAGCAGGTGTGAGTGTGCCATAGGGTTGGCAACCCTAACGCTCACCCCATTCTCATATACTGTACCCATCTCAGCTTACTTACATGTAATGGGATGAGTGTTAGGGTTCACGACCTCATGGTACCCCCCATGCCTGTTAGTTCCTGCAGGGTGGGGTGGAGTGTTGGGGTTGGAGAACCCACAGCACAATTCCCAGCTTTTGTCACTGAACCCTAACTACTGCATTACAGATATTTTTGCAAAGAATATATATAACAAACTCAAAATTCCATAAAATGACTACTGTATATACGTATAAGTCGGTTTTTGAGAGGTTTTATACATTCTCAAACAGCAGGTCCCGACTTACATGTGAGTCTCTGACAGAAATGGAAAAAAAAAAAGGTCAGTTAAACGAAAGCGTGGTTTTCTATCTGTATGCACTCATCAGTCAGTACTGAGTATTGACACTTAATTCTGAGAGCTAGCCAGCTTACATTCGCACCTAATTAGCCGACTGACACTTTCTACACCCATACCTGTTGCCTGCTGTTCTTTACTATTCTCTCTAACAAGCCACATGGGAGGGCGTGGCTAGCGGGCTTAGATGGCAGACGCCTAAAGGAGCCTCTGACATCAGCTGTAAAAACATCTAAACTAGTCGGCTAACGATCAAAAGCATCTCAGAACAGTGTGGAATACTATCTGGTACTGATGGCATCTGGCAAACAAAAAACAAGAAAACCATGCTTCCTTTTAATGCCTGAAATCTCCTGAAGTGACAGGATCACAGGCCTGTAGCCAGAGAGAGCACAAGGAGGAAAGCTCAACCAACTGCCAAATAGAGGAAAATGGATCTCCTAACAAAATCTTTAGCGGAGTTCGAAATACTTTTCTGGCGTGCAACAGGAGATGAAAACAGGATTTGGCAATATAACCTCTCGCTAACTCATCTCCAAACTATGGTAACTAGTCTTATTGGAGACAACAACTACACATACTGCCCAAATCTCTCTGAACTGGAGGCGCCGCTTAGGGAGTTGGAGGATTCGTATGTGGTCTCTGCAGAGCAGGCTGCTCCTATCCACAATGACGGAGCTAAAAGAAAGAATTGAGGACCAAGAGAATCGCCCAGGTGATGGAACATATGCATAATAGGATTACGGGGGGACAGAAGGCCGTAACCCAACTCTGGGCCTACATCAGTGGGTAGTGATGCAGTTGTGACTGCCAGAAGAATATGCGACCTTCAAAATTGAGAGAGCACACAGAGTTGGGCCCCCACCAAACCAGGGATAGGCCACGTCATTGTTTAATTAAATACTTGAGAGATTCTGATAAAGAGAAAGTATTGCAAAAAGCTAAAAAGGCAGGTCCTATTCAATATGGCAGCGGAAAGATCACATCTACCAGGGTTATAGTAAGGGATCTACAGGAGGAGATGGCGCTTTAACACAGTCAAAAGTAGGCTATTTCAGCTCGGATAGTTGTTTGTTTTACTGTACCCCGCTAAACTGGGCGGGTGGAAAGAACGGGCCAAAACCATGCATATTTAATTGTCCTAGAGAAGTGGCTTGTAGAGGATGAGGCCAGAGGAAAGGGGAACAGGCGCCTGAAGATGAAAGCTTTGTGATCGGCAAGAAGTAAGTGATGTAACAGCTATTGGCTACCTTTTCCCTGGTGCTCTTATGTTCTCTAATTATGATTAACAGCCTTTACAAGGTTTTATGGTATAAGCTGCAGATCAGAGGTCTCTCACTCTTAAGATCATGGTTTACCTTTCAGATCTTCTAATTTCCTCCTCCCGACTGGGCCTAGGGCTCGGGTCTCAGCGGAGAAATAGGTTCGCTTTGGATTTGTTGCTGCTGGGGGATGGGACATGGCTGCATGGATATTTTATTTTTTTCGCTTTTGATTATACTCAACGGGTATTGTTGAATAGGAGGCCAACACTAACTGTAAATTAATATTCTAGGGACATGGAAATGTTGTTCATCCACACTGTCTGGCAGGTATCCTTGCCGCTTTAAATCTTGCTGGAAGGTCTTCGCTGGCTCCTCCCACCCACTCAGGTGGTAAAACTCTCGCTCCGCCCATGACGCCAGATCTTCCTTACCGCTGAAGCTCAGGTTCCTCCTTAATGCTCTGCGATAAGACTGGTTCCTAATTCTTTGGTTTTCCGAATTTAAAAGTTTTTTGCATTATAGACTTCGCCTTCTATCGCTCGTGGCTGTGATGGACAAATCGACTCGGTTTCGGCAGTGCCCTTCGCGAACAGAAGATGTCTCGAGACGGATCCGCACTCACGTGTGTCTATTGTTTAGGCCTTGAGCACGACCCGCGGGCTGCGACCTGTGCTCTTCCTTCTCAGCCTCGTCCTCGAAGCCGTGCTGCCGTTTACAACTGGGCGCCCGAAACTTTTCCTCGGTAAGGTCTAAAGAGGCCCGGTTGGCGGTTTCTACGGCGGCGGGCTCGGTGGATCAGCTAGAGCAAATGATCCTCTCAAGAGGAGGCGGCGCGGCCGCATCTTCCTCGACTGCAGCATTTATCCCGCCTCCCTGGGTTCCTCTTACACAGCTTCCTTTAAGGAGCTTTGTCTGTCCCTCTCCACTAGAGGAGAGGGACCAACGTCTGCTGGACCTTCTTCTCGGTCCAGAAGAAAGACAAGGGTAAGTCCCTCCGTCTACGCTCTTGGGAGCAGGAAGGTCCCTCTCCCGAGTTGTCGGCCATCGACTTGATCGTCGTTCGGCTTGCCACTGGTCTCATGGTGTCCCTGTCAGGTCAGTTGACCGAGACTCCTCGGCCGCAGTTGAGATCTTTCTACGACCCATTAGACGGGTTGTCGACTGGCGCGCAATCCTCTCCCTGGTTTCCCGGTGGGAGTTGAGGATCCCGCGGGCTTGCAGCCTCGGGTGTACCCTCCGAGCTGAGGGAGGAACTGTTCCACCAAATCCTCCCCGCCTCCTCGGAAAGGCCGGTTCTCGGTCTCAGACTTCTTCGCTGTCCAGCCATCCCTCCGGCCATAGGCGTCTCAGTCTCGGCATCAAGGTAAGCGCGGCGCGCTGCCGCCGGTCGTCCTCCTCGAATGAGGGAGGCTTCACTTAGTTACATCAACAATACGAGATCTTCATGGCAATAGCTCCTTCTGACCGGGAACAAGCCGACGCCTCGCCGCCTTCCCCGCCATTAAGTGGTTGTCACTCGAGCGGCCAACGACCCTCGCTTTACCCGAGGAGCTGTTCCCAGGCCGGTTCGCCAAAACCAGCTGCCCCACCGATTCGTGGAATCTCCGCCCACAGCCGCTGTTTGGGGCTCTACCAAGAACTCTCGGTCGGCTCAGGGTCTGCCCCATAGGCTTGTCGGTCACCCTCACTCCCGATCGCCTCGGCAGGTGGAGGGTGGCTCAGGCCTGAGGCAGCTCTTGCGGACTCTTCTGAGTCCGATGACGATTCTCCCTTTCTCCAAGCGAGTGGACTTGGAGTCCTCTGGAGGTCAGTCGCTGGACGACAGCCCTTCGTCCTTCCTGGGTTTACTCAGGCTCATCTCAGAGTCCATCGGGATGCAGCTCGAGCCTGTATCCAAGCGGGCCAAGTATCCCCTCACGGAGATATTGGACCGAGGGGATTCCCCACGGAGGCCTTTCCTGTGGCTGAGGCCATCGTGGGCCTGGCCTTGGAGCTCTGGCAGCGCCGCTTCCTGCCCTGCGCCTTGACCAGGATGGCCAGGAAGTATCGCGGTCCCTACCGTTCCCTGTCGGTTTCTCGAACATCCCTCAGCCGAGGGTTAGTTACCGACAGCTTTCCGGCGTGCGAAGCGCTGAGGCGTGGACAAACCTCCCGACAAGGAGTCCAAGAAATTGGACTATGCCGGGCAAAAGTCCGCCTGCCCTCACTTGGCATTCGTCAAGCAAGCTCGGCCGTGCTGATGGCACATTCTCCCATGCCCTGTTGGGCTCCCTGGACGAGGTAGTCCTCATCTCCGGCTGACCTGCAGACCACGGTTAGGCAGGTGCGGGACCAGGGCAGTGGCCAAGCAGCAACTTCAGACTGCTATGGACATTGGTGACTCATGCGTCAGGTCAGTTGCGCCGCAGTGGCTATGCGTTGTCGGGCATGGCTGAAGATATCCACCTTCACAGCGGATACCCAGCACAAATTGGCGGATGTCCCTTCCTGGGACCGACCTCTTCGGCCCTGGAGTGGAAGGCCACCTCAGAGGATCGAAAAGTCCAATGCCACCTTGGACTCTGTCTCATCTGCTCAGAGGGACAAGGGCGCAGACCACAACCAAGCCCTTTCGTCCGCTCTGCGCCCGGCACGCCTGGCCCAGCAACACCAGGGCCAGCAGGCTCGCTTTGGCATCCCAAACCCAAGCCCGGCTTCCTCCTCTTGGAAGCAGGGAGGTAAAGGCCCAGGTGGTCCCTCGACCGTCCCTCCTCCAAGCCTGCACAGTGACAGGTTGAGGGTGTCGCCCCAACCTCGCCACCTCACCTCAGGTTCCCACGTGGGGACGGCTCTGGTTCTTCCTTTCCGCCTGGTCTGCTATTACCACAGACCGTGGGTGTTGGAAGTGATAGAAAGGGCCTGCCTCTGGAGTTCGAGCAGGCCCTACTCTTCAGAGCCGCCGCACCTCTGGTCCGAAGCCTTGCTGTCAGCTCTGCGAGCCGACATCGCCTCCTCCTCGAGAAGGAGGTGATAAGAGAGGTGGCGGACCCTCCTTCAAGCCCGGGTTCGTGTCCAGGTACTTCCTGGTTCAACGGATGGGGGTTGGCGCCCATTCTCAACCTACATGACCTAAACAAGTTCCTAGGTCTCGAACCTTCAGGATGGTCACTCTGGCTCAGATAATCCCATCCTTGGAACACGGCGGTGGTTCTGCTCTGGACCCACAGGACACGTTCTTTCACGTCCCTATCCGTCCGTCCCATCAAAGGTTCCTTCGCTTTGAGCGGGGGATCCCTTTCGAGTTCCAAGCCATGCCCTTCGCTATCTCCAGCTCCCAGGGTCTTCACCAAATGCATGGCAGTGGTGACAGCATTCTGCAGCGCCGAGGGGTCCGGGTTTACCCTTACCTGGACGATTGGTTGATTGCAGCCCCTCCAGACAGGAGGTGGAGCGGTCCAGAGATCTGGCCCTCCAGGTTTGTTTCAGGTCGGCCTCCTCATCAACGAGGCCAAGTCGGAACTCGAGTCAAGCAGGTGATTCTTTTCATTGGGGGCAGAGCTCGACTCTCTTCGAGCCAGGCACGGGCCCCGCGGACAGGGTCGAGGTTCTTCCTCCTTGCCCAATCATTTCTGGTTGGGCAGTTGCGCCTGCCCGGGACTTCCTGCGCCTCCTGGGTCTCATGGCAGCCTGCACCAGCGTGGTCCGCTGGTCTGTTGGAACATGCGCCCCTTCAGTGGGGGCTGGCCAGCCAGTGGTCCCAACGCTGTGATCCATTGGATCAGCTAGTGACGGTGACCCAGGGATGTGGAGCGCTTCCAGTGGTGGACCGCTCCAGTTCATCTGCAGGAGGGCATCCGCTTGTCCGCCCGAGCCGACGGTCTCTATCGACCGATGCCTCTCTGATGGGTTGGGGTGCCCATCTGGGGAACACCGAGCGACGGCCTCTGGTCCCCGAGGGAGTCCTGATGCCACATCAACCTGCTGGAGCTCCTAGCGGTCCGCCTAGCTTCACCGCCTTTGCTCCGCTTCTTCGGGTCAAGTGGTCCGGGTCCAGACAGACAACACCACGACTATGTACTATCTAAACCGCCAGGGCGGACGCGCCCATGCTTCTATGCAAGGAAGCTTTCCGCATCTGGTCACTCTGCGCAGCCTGGAAGCGGATCTCCTAGCTATTCATGTGGCAGGAGCCTCCAACACCCTGGCCGATGCCCTAAGCCAGATAGGGGCTACGCCCTACGAGTGGTCTCTCCTGCCGGAGGTAGTACAAGATCTATTCTCCCATTGGGGCATACCTCAGGTGGACCTGTTTGCCTCCAGGGAGAATGCGAGTTGAGGTTGTTCCATGCCCACCCCTCAGCAGGGATCGCTGCAGGGGATGCCTTCTCGAGGCCTTGGACCCCGGGCCTCTTCTACGCTTTCCCCATTTCCCTTGATACACAGGGTGCTTCTCAAAGCAAGGAGGGACAGGGCGCAGGTGATTCTGATAGCCCCAGACTGGTCCCGCCAGTTCTGGTACCCAGATCTCTCAGCCTCAGCTCCAGGCTCCCGAGGCAGCTTCCAGCTCGCCCGACCTGCTCTCAGTCAATCAGGGAAGGTATTCCATCCGGACCTTCAACCCTGCACCTGACGGCCTGGTTCCTGAGCGGCTAGAGTTCCAGGCCTTGGGTCTTTCCGACGAGGTCCTCAACGAGTTGAGGCGTCCCGTATGAGTCGATCAGGAAAATGTTACGCCTTCAAATGGAAAAGGTTTTCCATTTGGTGTCAGGGCAAGGGCCTGACCCTTCCTCCTGTTCCTTGGCGTGTATATTGGACTACCTGTGGTCCCTTTCTCAGCAAGGGCTTAGGTCGACGACCTAAGGTGCACCTGCAGCCATCTCGTTTACCGGGCGCGGGCTGGAAGCAGTCCGGTGGCGAGGAGAAGGCGGTCTGCGTTTTTCAAAGGCCTGATCACATTTCCTCCGTGCGTGGAACCTCCACCTCTGTGGGATCTACTGCTGGTATTGGCAAAGCCTCATGGGCAAGCTTATCTTGAACCAGTGCACAGGTGTGAACCTCTCACCTGTCGTGGAAGACCGCCTTTCTGGTGGCTATCACGGCCAGAAGGATGGAGAGCTCCACGCGCCTGCATCGAGTCTCCTTACCTGGTCTTCCACAGGGACAAGATATGTCCCATACCCACCGAAATTCCTTCTTAGTTGTGGTGTTCTGAGTTCACCTTAACTGTGGTATGACTGGTGCACTACCCCAATCACACCGGAGGCCGAATGATAGGTCCATACTTTGGACCCTAGAAGTGGTCTCGCTTACTATAATGAGCGCACGGGTGAAGTCTGGGGAGGTTTGCCAGCTGTTTGTCACCTACACTGAAGCCGCACCTGGCAGACCTGCAGCTAAGCGGACGATAGGCAGGTGGGTCACCTCCTGCATAGATCTCTGCTATAAGTTGGCGGGCATGGAGCCTCCCAGAGGGATAAGAGCTCATTCTACCCGGCTCATACTGCTGCATCGGTGGCTGCTTCCAGGGATGTCCCTATCCAGGAAATCTGCAGGGCTGCTACCTGGAAGTCAGCACACACCTTCATCACCCATTACCACATCGACCTTGAGTCACGCCGGGATGCTGGTTTGGGGCCTCGGTTCTCCAGTCTCTATTCCCTAAGTAGGGGTGTGCGCCTTGCCTCCTCCTCCCGAGAACTGCTAGGAGTCTGCCAGACAGTGTGGATGAACAGCATATCCATGTCCTAGAAATACAGGTTACTCACCTGATGGGAGTTCTGAGATGGTGTATGTTGTTCATCACCTGACCACCTCGACCTCCTGGCTTCCGACGCAACCTGAGCTTCCAGCGGGCCAGATCTGGCGTCATGGGCAGAGCCGAGTTTTACCACCCGGTGGGTGGGAGGAGCCATCTTGAAGACCTTCCGCAAGATTTAAAGCTGCAAGGATACCTGCCAATAAGTGTGGATGAACAACATATACCATTCCTAGAACTCCTGTTACAGGTGAGTAACCTGTATTAATTACACCCGACCTTACCTGGGGTAATCGGGTATCAGCGAGAGCTTTTAGTTAAACTACGAGGCCAGAGAATTGTCGTCCCTGAGCCTGAAACCGATATTAGATTTAAGGCCTTTTCTGTCTTGGAGTTTTACAGGAGATCGAGTGGATTGTCACTAGACTTGAAAACATATACATGGGCTAGGGCAGGCTGTTAAATTAAATGTTGTTTTTTTTGTTTGCTATAGCCCACCTTTTATCTGTTTAAGCAGCAGGAATCTAGTTACGGTTTATATTTCTTGGCAGTAGCTACGTAGCAATGATTTTTCACTGCTAAATTTATTTTCAAGATGAATATTGTTTCAGGTGAAGCTACCTCTGGCTGGAAGCTGCAATACTGAACATAGGATTTGTAAGAAAGCTAATTGTGCTCACAACAGAGGGAGGTGAACCTTACAGTTGTCTTTGGTTTTGGTAGCAGATGTTCTGCAGGTGGAGGCTACTTCTAACTGAAAGGTGAAATAAGGAACTTCGAATTATCAGGAAAAGGCAGTCTTTCAAGCAACAGAAGGCGTGGATCTAGCTTTACTTTTGTTACAATTCTTAAGATTTTCAGTGCAGGAAGAGTTTAAACACAGCTGACTTATTTTGGGGCTGACTGCTTTCAGAGCACAAACCACCAGGCTGTTTTGGGGCTGAGGAGGTTTACCTGTGTCTGACTTGGATGTCTGGATTTTCCTCTGTTTGATTAGCAGGGTATTTTCTGTCATATTGTTGTTTAGGGCATCTTGCTGACAGGAAAGCACTCATCGCAGCAGTGGGTCAGAGCTTTAGCTGATTGTTTCTGAGGTCACAGTTTAGGCCCAACCCCTGCCCACCCTCACCCCACCCACCCCTGGAAATAGTTCCTTTATACCTGGGGTTCTGACATCATTTCTCAAGAGTGCAAGGCATATCACTGTCATACCCTCTAGCACACTGCACTGACAATATAAGCATACACATTGTATATATATATTTCTATATAACAAACCAATCATACACACACAAAAATAAAGTAGATAAACACGTGGGAGTAGCGCAGTGTACTGGCTATGGGGCAGCAGTCTTCGGGGTCTTTCTGAGGCTGAGATGCGCCCTATTTGCAGACAACTTTCTGCCCTGAGGGAGGAAGTTGCCTGCCTTCAGGCCACACTGGACAGTAGTATGGGAACCTTCTCCCAGGCCACACTCGACAGTAGGAGGGAACTCTCCCCATCCAGGGAGCACCAGAGCCACTACATCAGAGGTTGCAATGAAAGCACAGCAGTTGGACCACAGTGGGCTCAGGAGGGTGAGGATGGTGGAAGAGAGGCACGCCCAGTCAGTTGTTCCACTCCACAATCCATACACCATTCTGGGGAGCATAGCTCCCCTATGGATGCACCTATGGAGGAGACTAAGGAGGCTGAGGACAGCTGTCACAAGGGAGTCCCACAGGAAGGAGGCAGAGGACACCTCAGGGAAAGGAAGCAGCCCTGGTGGGGACCCAATTATTAGGGGATAGAACTGGGGCAGCAGGAAAACTGAAGTAAGGTGCCTGCCTGGTGCCGTGGCTTTGAGGGACAGGAAGCGCATCCTCAGGATCACGAAAACAGCTGCATGGGAGTCTGAGCTGGACATCAGTGTCCACCTAGGGACAAATGACTGGCTCATCATGAGATTAGAGCAGTGCAGGAGGACTTTGTAGAATTGGGAGGGCCTAAGACAAGTAGCACACACAGTATCCTTCTCAGAGGTGCTGCCTGTCAATGGCATGGGTGAGGCGAGGGTACTTTGCACCATGCAGTTTAATGAATGGTTGAAAAATGGTGTGGAACACGGTTTGGTTTCATTGGGACTGGGGTTCCACCTGAGGACACCAGCCTATACTGGCAGGATGGTCTGCATCTGTCCAGGAAGGGAACATGTCTTTTGAGCAGTCGGTTTAAATGCTTCATTGGCAAGCTTTTAAACTAGTCAATGGGGAGGCATTGATAAGCAGCAGGAAAATCCCAGCCTCTCCCTACAAAACAGGGTACTAAATGAGAAAAAGACCGAGGTAGAAAGGTCATGGTGGGGATGCTGCAACAGAAGGTAAAACCATCAAAATGAGAGCAATGAGTACCAATGCCCGTAGTCTGAGTAACAAGCTTCCTGAATTAGTGGCCTTGATGGAGGAGGAACATCTGGATATCGTGGCAATCACATAAACATGGTACACACAAAACCATGACTGGGATGAAAACATACCAGGATACACTATCTACAGGAGGGACAGGGAGGGTAAAAGAGGAGGAGGAGTAGCTTTACGTAAGGGAAGGAGTCAAAGCAACAGAACAAAAAGGTAAACAGGGAGGAAGAAGCACTGTGGTAAATTTGGAGACAGGCAATGGCACCACAATCCGCACAGGGGTTTTATACAGACTCTCTCAGGGGAGGAAATGGACAAGGAAATGATAGAAAGTATACTTAGAATGGCAGAAAAGGGGAAATATTGCTGATGGGTGATCTGAATATGCCAGTTGTTAACTGGAGTGCAGTTGCAGCAGCCACTGAAGAGTGGGGTTATTCTAGATGCCCTACAGGGGCATGCCTTAGACAGCTAGTATTGGAGCCCACTCGAGAGGGAGCAATCTTGGACCTGGTTCTCTCAAATGGAGATGGAGAGGATCACAGATGTAGAAGTGGGTAGCCATCTGGGAACTAGCGACCATCAGAATATGGTTCACAATAAACACAGCAATAGAGTCAAGCCATACAAAGGCAAAAGTACCGGACTTTAGGAGGGCTGACTTTGCTAAAATGGTTGAGTGCCTAAGGAAAGCACTAGCAAATGGGCAGGAAGGAGGGGTGGAAGAAGAATGGGGAATAATAAAACTGCCATCACAGAGGTAACAAGCCTTGTGTGAAGCAAATAAAACAAAACGATGTAAGAAACCACTGTGGTTCTCAAAGGAAGTGGCAGTGAAGGTTCAAGAGGAAAAAGCATTCAGGAAGTACAAGGAATCACAGAAGGAGCGGACAGAGAACTATATCAGTTAAAGCAAAGGAAACTGGGAAGGCTGTCA
Organism: Neoceratodus forsteri; assembly: GCA_016271365.2. NCBI lineage: Eukaryota > Metazoa > Chordata > Ceratodontiformes > Ceratodontidae > Neoceratodus > Neoceratodus forsteri. The sequence continues at coordinate 494,352,435 of CM028131.1, read as the reverse complement.
GAACAGCAAAGGCCCAAACCGAGGAAAAGATAGCCAACCAGTTAAGAAGGGGATAAAACCTTTATAGGTACATCAGGAGCGAAGGAAGACCAAGGGAGGGATAGTGAGGCTTAATAAAGGGGAGGGAGGGTGGCAGAGGGTGACTGTGAAAAGGCAGAGATACTAAACAAATCTTTTGCTCAGTATTTACAAAGGAAGAGGGGAGGTACCTAAACAAACAGTAGAAACACTCTGGATACAGAAGTCGATACCAGCCCATTTACAGAAGAAAGGGTTCTGAAAGAACTCTTAAAACTGAAGGTGGACAAAGCAATGGGGCCTGATGGATTCATCTCAGAATTCTAAGAGAACTAAGGTAGAACTAGTGACACCACTGACTACCGTCTTTAACAAATCATGGGAGGATGGGGTGGTACCGAGGACTGGAGAGGGCAGATGTGATTCCCTTCACAAAAGTGGGAGCAAGGCAGAAGCAGGAAACTACAGACCTGTTAGTTTGACCTCAGTGATAGGGAAAATGATGGAATCACTTCTGAAGGAAAGAACTGTCGAGTATCTAGAGGCCAGAGGGGCACAGGAATCAAGGCAGCATGGATTCACAGCGGAAGGTCATGCCAGACGAATCTGATAGATTTGTTTGACTGGGTGACCAAAGTAGTAGATCAGGGAGGGCTGTGACATGGCCTACCTAGACTTTAGCAAGACATTTGACACAGTCCCACACAAAGATTAATATACAAGTTAGCCTGCCTGAGAGTGGGTCCCAAGATGACAGCCTGGGTAAAGAACTGGCTGAGAATAGGACACAGAGAGTAATAGTAAATGGAGTCCACCAGAAGAAAGGGGGTACTAGTGGGCACCGCAGGGTTCAGTATTAGATCGGGTCCTCTTCAATGTCTTTATAAGCGACATTGCAGAGGACTGGAAGGAAAAGTATGTCTCTTTGCAGGTGACACAAAGATCTGCAACAGAGTTGATGCACAAGGTGGGGTGGAAAGGATGAGAAGGGACTTGCAAGGTTAGAGGAATGGTCAAATGTATGGCATCTTAGATTCAGTGCTAAGAAGTGCAAGGTAATGCACCTGGGAAACCAAAACCCAGGGAAGAGTACACAATGGGGGTGAGATACTAACAACAACAAAATGGAAAGGGACCTGGGGTAGTCATATCAGATGACCTAAAGGTGGGCAAGCAATGTGAGAGGGCAGCAAGGAGGGCATAGGAGAGGCATCACCAGTAGAAAACAGGAAGTTGTTATCCCTCTGTATAGACAGCTGGTGAGGCCCCATCTGGAGTGGCTGCAGTTCCGGAGACCCAGTCTCCAGAAAGACACAGACAGGATGGAAGCTGTCCAGAGGGGGCAACTGAAATGGTGTAGGGTCTGCACTGGAAGACATATGAAGAGAGACTTAGGGAGCTTAATATGTATAGCCTCGAGGAAAGGGGGGACATGATGGAAACTTTCAAGTACCTCAAGGGAATCAGCAAAGTCCTAGAGGTAGCATCTTTCAAAAAGAGGTGTGCAAGGACAAGGAGGCAGTTTGAAGATGGGGGGCTCAGAGGTAATTTAAGGAAATATTTTTTACAGAGAGGTTGTGGATGCATGGGCAGCCCTTCGGAGGAGGTTGTAGAGTCCAAAACAGTGGTGGAATTCAAGCATGCATGGGACAGTCATAAGGCAATTCTGGGGGGTAGGAAGAAGTAGGCTGCTGGTTAACTAGGATCTGCATCTTATCCATTAGGGTAGGGAAATGGGCAGACTGGCTGGGCCAAGCGGTCCTTATCTGTCGTCAGATTCTATGTTACTAATTATATAAGCTGTTCTAGCATTTTATCTTAGAATTGCTGACTATGCAAAGTTTAAAATTCTATAATGGTGTCCCCGTCACAATTGATGGTTAATATGTTGCACCATTACTGCTTGCTTTGTAGTGGGAATACTGGCAGAGATGTTTCTGCTGGGGGGTGGATGGTTACCTAAATTGGAGTTTATGGGGTTTATAGAACAGATGAGAGAGATGTGAGGGCAGAGAGTTTTTGGCTTGAATATGGGTCTCTCCGGGATCTGCAAGATACTGTACAGCAGGGTACCATTAATGGCTGAAACTTGGTCCCGTGCATGTATAGTCTTGGGGTGAGACAGGTTTACTGGAGAGATAAACAGGAATAATGATGATACATGGGAGGGAGGAGGGGCAAATGGGTTTAAAGGAAATAAGTGCAGAAGTGCAGAATTTGTATGTGCTGGAAGCAAAGGGTGTGTACATTTTGATAGTTATGGGTGAAACTATCAAGTGTGTGTCCTGGAATGTGAATGGGTTGAAATTAATTCTTAAGAGGAGAAGGGTTCTGGGGAAATACAAAGGGTTCAGGCAAACATAGTCCTCCTTCAGGAAACCCACTTTTCACAATGGGAGGAGAAAAACTGCAAAATTTATGGGAGGAATGTGGGTCTCCACTACATTCTCTTCAAAGGCAGGAGTTCAATATGGGTCCCAAAGGGTCTCCCAGTCCAGATTATCGAACAGAAGGTAGATCAAGCAGGGAGATATGCTCTGGCCAAGATTAATATAATAGGTAAGGGTATTTTTAGTGGGTTCCGTGTATGCACCGAATGTGGAAAGTCCAGGCTTCTTTGAAAAACTGCCCTTGACATGGCTAGCTGGGAAGGCCCTTGGATTCTTAGCGGAGACTACAGTTGTGTCCAGGATGCTATCTTAGACAGGTCCAGCAGAATGCCTATACACAGGTCACAAAACGCTAAAGCCCTGGAAGAGCTTCAGAGGATATTGGCTTGGTGGATGCCTGGAGACAGAGGCACCCTGATGGGCAAGACTGTAGTTTTGTGTCTTATGTGCATCACACCTCTGCTAGGCTAGATAGAATCTTAGTGTCTGGAGCTCTGTTGGTAAGTGTAGAGGAGGCTGCTTACTGTCTGATCATTATATCGGACCCTGCAATTCACTTGGTCACCTTTAGGGGTAGGGAGAGCCTAGAAAAGTGGGAAATTGGAAATTGTATCTATTGCTTTAAAAAGATCAGGAATATATACAGTATATGAAAGGCAGTATACAAGAATACCTTCTCTTTAATAGAAAGGAAGACATCCTCTCACTGTTCGTGAGAAGCCCTTAAGACTTATATAAGCGGTCAAACCATAACATACACATCGCATAGACTTAAGCTGGAGATGCAAGAGCTGACCAGGTTAAGGGTAAAATAGAAATGCTTGAAGACGCCTGCAAACGAAACCCCACTAGGCCCCTTTACACTGTCCTCCAAAAACAGAAGTTCAATATGTTTAAGTGCTCAATTGAACGCTCCATATTGCTTACTTATGCTGGGGTATTATGATGGGTATAGAGCTGGGAAACTGCTGGCCTGGCAGTTAAAGCATAAAGAAGCAGAAAGAAATATAGGACAAATAAGCACAAATAATGGGACACTAGTTCAAGGGACGGAGGAAATAGGTAAAGCATTCGGAGAGTTTTATGCAGAACTGTATACTTCTGAACATAACCCATGCCAAGCTGACTATGATCCAATTTCTCCAGGGTGTCCCCTTACCACAATTCCAGATGAGTCCAGAAATTACCTTGATTCCCTCCATCTAAGCAGGAAATCATTACTGCCCTTAAGACTTTGAAGATTGGTAAGCCCTGGCCCAGATGGCTCCAATTGATTTTTTAAACAATTCCAGACCCTTCTGGTCGATCCTATGTTTGATATGATTTTAGAAGCTCTGGAAAAGGGACAGCTGCCCCCTTCCACACGGTCTGCCACGATCACAGTTCTACCCAAACCGGGAAAGACCCGACTAAATGCATCTTATAGGCCAGTTTCGTTACTCACAGCAGACTATAAGATTGTGGCCAAGGCCTTGGTCGCCAGGCTAGAACACGACTCCCTGAGGTGATGCACCCAGACCAGTCCGGCTTTGTCAAAGGCAGATATGGGAAGCATAACATTAGAGTACCCTAAACATTATTTACAAATGGGAAAAGTCTAAACGAACTCAGGGGCAGCAGTGGTTGCATTAGATGCTGAGAAAGCATTTGACCGCTGGAATAGGGGGTACTTATTTGAGTTCTGAAAAGATTTGGGGTAGGCCGATATTTGCTCATGGATAAGAACACTCTACACCCACCCACGAGCTCAAGTTCTGATCAGTGGCACTCTCACCGCACCATTTCATTTGGGCAGAGGAACATGACCGGATGTCCACTATCTCCTCTTCTATATGTAATATCTCTGGAACCATTGGGGCTGCTTTAAGAACTCATCTGGGTATAAGGGATTTGTGGGTGGGGGGGACAGCACAAAGTGGTAATGTATGCTGACAATCAGCTTTTATATATGCAGTACCCAGCTCTAGACCTACCTATAGTACATGACCTTATGCTAACCTTTGGCCAACTCTCAGGGCAGCATTTTAATTGGACCAAAGTGAACTGCTCCTGTCGGGTTACAAAGTAGAGCCCAACTGATAGCAAACCTGGGGGTTTACAGTTAGTAAAACCATAAAGTACCTAGGTATTCGAATTTCAGCAGCTTCTATTCGCCTACTGTTTATGCTCTGAACTATATTCCGCTGATGGAGAGACTTACGAGGATTGTGAACGATGGAATGCGCTTCCATTATCTACTTATTGATAGATGGTCAAAATGACCATTTTGCCACGAGTGTTATATCGATATCAACCCTCCCTGTTAGAATTCCCTGATACACTTCAAACAACTAGACACTCTTATTAATTGGTTCATATGGAAAAGAGGAAGGATCAAAATTAAATGCACTATTCTTCAACTTCCTCTTCCAGAAGGGGTATGGGCTTACCAAATTTTAAAAGCTATTATTGGGCAGCACAATTAGCCTATCTTCCCAGTAAAGAACAAAGAAGCAAGTTGTGCATGGCTTAGAACTGAAGAAGATATGTTAAATGGCAATCTCAAAATGATACCTTAGTAGACATATTGGCTAACTTGGGAAAAGTCCTCCAGTCAACCCTTTTACTAAAAACACAATGCAGGTTTGGATGGCTGCCTATCAATGTCTAGATCATAGAAATAGAAGGTCCCCAAATAAGAACTTGCTGAGTGTCATGCAAGATGAAACGACTGTGCCCCAATAGTGATACAACGATATGGCCTGGAGGAAAAGTGGGTTACTAGCAGTCTGTCAAATGTAGATGAGGGAACTTTAAAAGTTTTGGAAATCTTTGTAGGAGTGGGGTTCACCAGTAGGAGATATTTTCTTTATACAGACTACGGCAAAAATGTGGATAATCACTTACACAAGAAAATGGCTGGTCGGATCCCTGCCCTTGGAAGAAGTTATTTAGGCCACAACCTGGGCAGGGGCTCTCTGTTTATTATAGTACAATACAGGGTGCCTTCAGAATAAACAGCACAATAAGAGTAAAGACGCTATATGGAGTGAAGATATGCTATTAGCAATGGATAAGCTTTACTTGAAAATATGCATGCAAGCATTATGTTCACTGTTCTCGGAGCAATAAGCTTCGCCAGATACAATTCAGTTTCTACATAGAGCATATTTGAGTCCCAGGAGACTGCAAGCTATTGGACAGATCAAGATCTGACCAGTGCCCCAAATGTCAAGCTGAAAGTGCAGACTTTATACATTTGGCCTTGGCCTGCCCTAAAGTTGCCCCTTTTGGCATGCTATGTACTCAATAATGAGTGGAGTGCTGTTCCCTTGTCTAAACCTCTAGAATTATTATTAGGACCGGACTTCTCCCTAGAGTACCTAAATTGATAAGGACTCTTTGGTCCTTAGCTCTTATCAATGCGAGAACTATAGCGTAGGAGTGGCTATCCCTGGCCCCTCCAGCTGTCACAATTTGGGCAAGTAATACGAGGCCTGCATGGTACTAGAAAGAGCACAAAGCAATGCCCAATGCCACCCTAATGAATTTCACTGCACCTGGACACCCCTACCAGGGCTGTGTTTACATAGATCGCGCCCATAGGCTTGAAACTTCAGGTGCCCCACCACTGATCCGCACCAGGCGTGCCCCCCACACCCCCTCCCTGCTGAGTTACATCCACACCACAGAGTCCCTGCCTGATCCCACTCATACCCTTTTGAAAGCTAAACTTGTATAAAACTTTTCCAGAATATGAACTTTTTTACAGTCAAAATGTTAAAATTCCTTTTAATAAACTGTTTACACTTATTTAGAAGTGGAATAAGAGTCTATCAGCACACAAGCAAGCACAAACACTCGCTTATTTACGATTTGATCTGAACAAGGCCAAACAGTGTGCATTCTTATTCAGTTTCCTAATTAGAAAAAAGTAATGCACTGAACAGAACAAAAGTCACTTTTACCTAAATGGTCTGAGTTCAATCACTGCAAGTCATTCAGGGTAGCATTTTAAGGCTAAACTAAAGTTAGTGTCATAACAGACAAGCTGCAAGAATAAATGCACTGCCCAAAATTCCCGCTTTAACTTCTTTAGGAGTTAGAGGAAAAAATCTGCAGGTCATGGGGGTAGCATTTAAAACGGAGGCTAGTGGTTAAACTTTTTTATCCAAGCGGTCCAAAGGGGCAGCATTTTTGTTACTAAGTGTGGTGATAACATTATTTAGGAATAAAGCTACTGCAGTGCCAGTCAGTGTCACTGTCTGATAATACAGAACCTGTGGGTAAACAGTCTGAACTCGGAAGCTGCTGCTATCAATTTAATTTACAGGAGAAAAAAACCTTCAAATTCACTGCAGGTCATGGGGTTGGGGAGGTAGCATGCATCCTGAACTTTCTAAAAAAAAATGGATACACTACAGATCAACCAAGAGCAGCATTTATTTTTGTTACTATATAACACAGACAATAAAATAAGCTTCAAACAAACTGTCAGACGACGATGTGCAATAAAGCAAAAATGGTACCTGATATGCCATGAATGATTCCGTGGAAGGTAAATAATCTGGCAGAAGTTGCAGACAGCAGTTATTTATTCAGAGAAGCCGACCGACAGGACACACGATTTACCCAGTCCGTCTGATTAGTTGTGATGTGTGTTGATTTGGAACACCCAGCCTACAGCTCGCCTCACACACACACACACACACTGGCTGGCACTATGCACTCAAAAGATGAAGAACAGTTCTGTTTACTTACTAAAGTAAAGTGGGTCTGGTGCTGACTATGCGAGTCTCAGTGACCTCTCTACTTGCTTTCAAACTTCTCCCGACCAGACTACTGTGCTGGCAGCACTGTCTGCACTCACTGTCTGGCAAGGAAGGTCCCTCTCAGTCTTTGCTCTCCAGCCTACCCAACTCCTCACGCTCGCTCAGTCAGGTCAGGAGAGGACGGAGGATTTGAATTTCTTAACTTCATCCCACAATACAGTTAGCTGGGCTAAAATTAAGTACTGTAGCTGTAGCTGGCTGGTGTAGCTGCTCCAGACTAGTACTACCGCCTCCACACCTGCTGCTTGCTTCCGACTCCCGATCTCCTACGTAGTCGCACTTGTTTTGTCTCTACGATGGTGACTCTCCCAGACAGAGACCCAGTGGACTTGAAGACACAGTGGCTTGTGTTTGCAGCTCTCTCTTTTCCTCCCAGTTCCAGCTGGCAGAGTGGCAGTTGATACAGTTCTCCTTCTATCTTCCAAGTACTTTGCTGTACTTGTACTGGGGCCATTTAAACTTGCCGCACCTCTTATTTGAAAGCGGCAGCCAATCAGAGGATGCACAGCACAGTATATGCTCACACGGACCTAATTAAAATCCTAAATCACAAGGTTCGCGGGCGCTGCTGACTTGCTGAGCATAATAGTTTCATACAGGGGAGGGTGGAGCAGTCGAGAGTACATTGATGCGGCGTTGGTCATGGTCAGGTCAGGCATTGCCTAACCGGGGGGCGAAGCAGCAGTCATGTACATTGATGTCACATCATCCATTGCCTAAGGGAGGGAGGGGGCTTGTCGTCAGCACAACAGCTGGAGCAATAAACATTTATGTCTGTCACGACAAAGGGGAGGCCGAGGGCCAGTTGTTTAAATGACGCTGGAGGGATCCCTTGGTAGGAGTCTGAACTGGAACGTCTTTAGACTTTTTGTCTTTTTTTGTTTTGTTTTTAGCAAGACATACTGGCAGACAACACAAGCAGCCAGCCCAGAAAAACTTTTTTTTTTCTTTTGGCTGCCTAATTTGCAGGTGCCCTAAATGGCTGATGCCCTAGGCTGCAGCCTAATTAGCCTATGCACAAAACAGCCCTGCCCCTACTGGTGGCAGTGGAATCTGGAAGGTTCCCCATTTGAACATAATATGTTTATAGACTGATGGGTTACAGTATAACACTGTATTAAATAAATATACCATAATGACAACTTCTGTGTTGCTTGGATAGGCTGCGGTAATGTGACAACCTATGCCATTTAATGAGGGACTACCTAATATTGTAAACCGGGCTGCTATATAGGGTATGGAGTACAATTTACCTTAAATGCCCTTTTTCTTCTAAATACATACTCTTTCTATATTCCGATAGAGGCCCTGCTGAACTATGAAAATTTGACCTATAGATTGAAATCTAGGACCTTACACATCAGTAATAGCTATATATTGCAATATGTGTCTTGTCATGTGCTACACCTATTGCTTTTAAGGATATAATATGTAACTGTATGTATTCCATGCATCAGAAGGCATGTATTTGGTATGTATGCTTCATGTACCTCTGCTCTTCAATAAAATGATTTAAAAAAAAAGCCACACTTGCAAATGATTATTTAATTATTTAACTTATCTGTTTGGCACGAGACCTACCGTCCAACCGAACAGTACATGTAAGGGAGAAAGACTGTGACTGTTCATGACATGCGGGGCTGAGAAATCACATTTCACGGTGGTGCTTGCTTGTTTAGCAGATGGGACAAAACTAAAACCAATGATTATTTTTAAGAGGAAAACGATGCTTAAAGATAAGATGCCCCACGGTAATTTGGCAATGTCCATCCAAAGGGCTGGATGGACTAGACACTCACACAAGTGGTTGACTGAAATATGGGCAGAGAGACCAGAGGCGCAGTGCTTTTAAACAAAGTTTGCTGGTGGACATGTTCCGGGGACACTTGGTAGACTCTGTGAAGCAAAACCTTCGCCATTTAAATAATCTGCAGCTGTCATTCCAGGAGGTGCACATCCATACTACAGCCTTTAGATGTGAATCTAAATAAACCATTTAAGGTTAACATATGAGAGAGATGGAGACAGTGGATGATTAACAGCACCAAAGAGCTTACTACGGGGAGGGGAAATGTAAAAGCCCAGTTATGTACTTGTCTGCCAGTGGGTATGTGAAGCCTGGGACTCCATCCCGCCAGAGGCAGTGATACATTCATTCAAAAACATGGCATCTCAAACAGTATGGACGACATGCTTTTGATGATCTTATTAACTCAGGTAACAGAGCAGAACAAGCTTCTATCCTTTTCAGGTTTATTGCTTTAGTAATGTAGTTGGTGTTGAATGTGAAAAATCTCTGATCTTTTACATAGGTACCCCGCTGAAAATACACCCCAAGAGGAGGAGATCCAGGCACCAAACCTGGAAGACATTTACGATGACATCCCACTATCGGATTTACAGCTACCTCTCCTGTTCAACTCTGATGAGGAAGATCAGAGTTCTTGGGATTCTGCCCCCATCTAGTCCTATTGTATTTAACAGCATTTTAAAATAATTATTACTTAGCTTATTAGCTCAATAAAATTTCTTATTGATGGCATGTTCTGTGACTTTGTTGATGCTGGCAAGAGCAGGAATGGTGCTTGATAAAAAGAACACCCGATTATATGCAGGTCACGAGCTGGGAAAAGATATGCTTAATGAACAAGGGTCCCCGACTTCTACACAGACAGACTTATATGGGAGTATATACAGTAGTCAAACTTTAATGTCTCTCACAAACCAGGCTAGCAGTGCAAGTCGAAGTAAGCAATTGGCAAATGGCCATAACGTGATATGGGGAGGGGTCAAACTGAAAGTGCCGTGAGGCACCCACCATCTTAACTACGCCACGCTGTGAAGTCTTGAATAACCTTTATAAAAACATGCCCTTCACTGTGAAACGGTATAACCTATTTATGTCCAAGCAGCACTCGACTCCAATTTTCATCCCCATCTTGCCTCTATAGGGTACTTTGAGTCCCCATGTATTCAGGAGTGTTTCTTCCCATGCTTACTGGAGTTCTGTGCACCAAAATCCAACTGGATACATTGTAGTAGAGCTCACACATCCTTCGAATCATTGAATAGGTGCTGCTTGCCTGCATATATTTTAACTTTGTGGATATTGCATATTGTAATAAATACCGAGGAATCTCAACTAGACCCTGATCCATCAAATGCCTTATGATTCTTGTCATGCGAAGCTCGGGTCTAGTACAGTGAAATTCTTTCCACTTCCCTATTCTGGGTCTTGCTCGACATGCTGCATCAAGACACGGTCCTTGTGGGGACCCACAAAGTGGACTATGAAGATCCTTGGAGTATTGTCATTATCTTTGTCATGTCTACTAATTCAGAAGGCTCTAAATGCTGTTGGGGCTAGATCCAGATGAAGTGGTTATCTCCTTCAGATGCTTCAGGAGACCTAGGATCCTAAGTTCGCTGACTTCGCAGATTTTCCAGAGCCTCTAGTCTGTTATCTTAGGGTCTCGTCTTTTAATAAGACCTGTTGTGGCTGTGGTGGTTAAGTGCGCAGGTAGGCAGTCTTTTGCCTTCGACAGAGCAGTTGCAAATTGTCTCAAATGACAATTTGGCCATTAAATCCATCTACCTTGTTAAATACCATAACCTGGTTTTCCAATGCTATGATCACTTGAAGCAGTTTTTGTTAAGAGTGCCCGTCCAGTCTGTCTGCTACCAGAGCTGCTGCTTTTCTTGCCACTAGGCTTTGCTTGCTGGTTCTTAACAACCTCTGCCATCTCTGTGTATTTTTGTTCAGGGTTTCATTGCACTATATTTCCCAAACATGGTCTGCTGGTAAAGATATTAAACACAGCTGCAGCTTCAGTTTGTAAAAGTTCCTTTATATGCTGCCAGACGTTTATAGATTATTATACAATGGCAAGAAAATTCTAGCAACCTGATTGGCTGCTGACACCTTGAGAGATAGTGATGTTGTTACACACTAACATCATTGTATATTGGGTGAGCACAAACATGACCGCAGTACAATAAAGGATGTCTCTCCCTGGTGGACTACCCGAAGCCCACATGAATCCCTGTACATCTGCAAGCCTCCCAGATTCCTGCCTTTAGCACGTCATCCACCCACACACACTCATTCCATCTGTCCTCATTATTTTCCCACATAGCCATTCAGTTTTGAAATCTTTTTTCTTTCATGTAGCACTGTAGCTTTTCTGAAGTAGGGAGTTGCGACCAAGCAACTGGTTGTTTGAAGTGACATCGCATGGCTGTCCATTTTGCTACAGATCGCGATCACTCTTCAGAAAAAACTTTTTTCAAACAACATGAAGTCTTGCTATATTATGACATATGCAGTGAGTCCCAACCTTCGAACTGCTCCGGAGGTGAAAGAGTTAACTTTCCATGCCAGGCATGGAACGCTGAGCTCGAGCTCGGTTGAAAACTCTATCTGTTGTTCTTCAAACTCAAACTGTCAGATTCTTTACTCCGCCTCACTGAGCAGTCGCTCTGGAGATTTCTCCTTCTGCTGGGTTCATTTTGTCGGTTAAAGTATTATTTTCTCGTTTTTGACTGAATTTAAACCGCAACCAGTTGGTTCAAGCTCTGTCTGTGGTATTTGTAAGTACTAGATAGGTTTTACATTCACTTTTCTATGTGGAACTTAGAACGGTTTATCGGTTCGGTTTGAACCGATCAGGTTGTTTAAAATATATTAATCTGTCCTTTAGAGTGTGGTTACCGTTCTTATTGGTTCTAAAAAACGGATTTCATTACGGTTTTTCCACGACCCGTGACACGGTTGGGAACCGATAAGAGAGTCTTATTTTTATTTAGTTTTTATTTAGTTTTGTTAACCGGGTAGGAACACTAGACAAGTTATATGCCTATTTTCAGGAACGACTCGAGAGTACAATAGGGTCAACAGTTAACAGTGACAGGGTATAGTAAGTACATCAAATACAGCAAGCAGTAGAGAAAGACAGTTTACAATTTACGTTGGATTGGAAAGGTACACACAATTAGTGAAATAAGAGTGCATTGACCAGCAGGGCTGGCGGTATAAGCACGGGCAAGGTGAATCCTGCTATCCAGTGTACACCAGAGCTGTGTTCTAGGGAGGCTTTGGGCAGGGCCGTGAGGGCCAGCTTTAGATGTTCCCACAGGGAGGTCGGAAAAGTTTGTGAGAAGGGTAGTACGGACATTTTCAGGAAGGGAGTTCCAAAGCTTGGGAGCTTGAGCGCAAAACTCCGTCCCCCATGACGGTGCGGGTGGTAGGTATTCAGCAGGCCAGGCCCTGGGATCTAAGAGGGTAGGGGAGATATCAGCGGGCGAGAAACGGGCCAGTTCGGAGGGGTGCGGAGCTGATTACTTTGCTCGTGAGGCACCCAGTGCTAAAGAAGAGGTGATTGACCGGGATAGCCAGCCAAGCTTATCATAGAGTTCACAGTGATGGGTGAAGCGGGAGCTGCCAGGGCAAACCGACAGATGTTGTTGTATGCCGTGCTCCATTGCTTAGGAGGACCTTGGAAGTATGTGCAAATAGGAGGAAACCATAGCTAAGGGAAGGGAGTAGTACTCCTCTGGCAGTAGCTAGACGTGCCGCTGGGGTGAGATTGTACGAGCCCTGTAGGCCAGTCCCAGTTTGCGTTTACCCCACTGCAGGCATTGTGGATATGATTTCCCAGGTCCAGTTGGGGATCGAGTGTCACACCAAGATATTTAAGGGAGGTCACTGTAGGAAGGGAAAACCATCATTGTAGGTGATTTGCAGGGGTTGGGAGGCCCGAATCTTGGCTGAGGAGTCAAATAGCATGGCCTGGGTTTTTTTTTGGTTAAGGACCAGCTTATGGTTGGAGAGCCAGGCTTGGATGTTCCAGAGGTCCTCTGATAGGTGACGATTTAGAGTGGCTGTATTGCGGGAGTGAGCCAGGAGAACCAGATCATCCGCGTACATGGTAACTCGGCAACTGGTGATCACGGCAGGGAGATTGTTAATAAACAGGGAGAAGAGTAGGGGACCCAGCACTGAGCCCTGTGGGACGCCGGAGGTTATGGGCAGGGGGCAGAGAGGACTTAGTTGAATTTAGTTAGCTGTTTTCTGCCATGCAGATAGTCAGAGACCCAGTTTAGAGCAGAAGAGGACAGACCAAGGGACCTCATTTGCGAGGTAAGCAGGTTGTGGTCAACAAGGTCGAAGGCCTTGGATAAGTCAATTGACACGGCGCCTGAGAGTTGTCCCAGATCCATTGCAGCTCTGATGCTGGAGGCGGAGATGAGTGCGTGGTAGTGCCTGTGCCCTTTTAAAGAAGCCATGTTGGGCAGGGACAGCAAGCCATACAGAGTGTGGATGTGCTCCGAGAGTTGATTGGCTACCACCTTTTCCAGTAGCTACTGACAGCCGAGAGGATGGCTATAGGGACAGTAGTTGTCCAGGATTTTGGGGTCGCCTCTGCTTAGGGACAGGGACGATCTTGGCAACCTTCCAGATGTCAGGATCCGTCCCTGGGTGAGGATAGGTTGAAGATGTGGGCCACTGGGAGGCTATGAGGGGTGCGCCAAGTCTGAGGAGCTTTGGCTCCAGGTTATCCAGGCCAGGGCTTGCATTCTGGGAGAGGCCTAGAAGAAGAGACCGCACTTGCTTACCGATACTTCCCTTAGACAGAAAGGAGGGTAGGCCGGGCCAGACTCCCGCTGGGTCGTGGAAACATAATGGTTAGCTGCCCAGCCATAGACCCTGGGGGAGGATGGTGGAGATAGGAGAAGAGAGTTAAGTGCTTGGCAATCACGCTGGGATTATTGCAGGAGACACCTCCGATGAGCATGTCAGTGACCCGGAGTTGGGCGACCACTGACCAATGTTTGGATGGTGCTCAGAACCGTCTGGGGTCGTTTGCAGAGCTGAGAAGGGCGGTCTTGCAGAAATCACTTTTGCCCCTGATGGTTTTTTACAGTCATTTCTGAGTTTTCTGTATTGTTGAACAGGGCAGTGTCATGTGAGCGTTGTACTGTGCCCAGCACTTGTCTCTCGCCGCATAAGGGAGAGGAGACCACCATTTAGCCACTGGGTGGCTGTCCCACGGACCCTGCGTCTAGTGATAGGGGCATGCCTATCTTGCAGGTCTGCAAAGATGTTGTGGAACGTAGCGACAGCAGAGGAGGGGTCCTGAGCTCGATGGACTACTGACCAGTTCGTGAGCCTTAGTTCCTCCAAGAACAGGTCCGGTTGAAGTTGGCAAAGTTATGGACCTGGATAATTTTATGGGGACCTTAGGGAGGGATTTTCCAATTACAAAGGACAGGAGAGTGGTCAGAGATGGCATCGGTAAAGCCCTCACAGAGGAGATCCTTCGGGTCGGTTTGACATGATCCAGTCCAGAAGGGAGCTGGAAGTCCCATTAGCCTTCAGACGAGTGGGATCCTTTACAAATTGAGTCAGGGATTGAGTGGCAAGCAAGGCCTCATACTGCTTGACGTTTTCCTGCCCAGTTTAGGTTTCGCCCCAGGATTATAAGTTTGTTGGACCCGGTGCTGGGACAGACAGTATCAAGGAGATGGGTGAGGCCCTGGAGCCTCCCTGGGTGGGTTATAGGTGCATACCACGTGCAATTTCTTGGTGTTGCTAAGTAGCAGCACAGAGTGGAGGAATTCACATGATGTCGAAACAAGGTGGTGTGGTTTATGAGGGAAACGTTGAGATAGCTCCTGTAGTAGATCAGGATACCTCCACCCCTTTTACTCCCGGTTCTGTCCAGTCGTTTGAACTTCATAACTAGGAGCCCACAGACAGAGTCCGAATTTGGGGCTTGAGCCAGGTCTCAGTATATCCACAAGATGTCAGGTTTATAGAGAGAGGCCCATGCTGTGAGCTCATCGATGTTAGGAGTAAACTCCAGATGTTAAGGTGAGCTACTTTCAAACCTTGCCGTCCACCAGTTCTGAGGAGAGTCGGGGGCTGAGATTCAGTTGGATGTCACCAGATAAGGCAAGGATCAATAAGAGTAACCACCGGAGAAGGCCACTAGGGAGGATCTCTTTATTTTAAACCCACGGACCCGCGACTTGCTGTCTGGATTTGGAACAGGATGAGTTTGGGCATTAGACCGCCAGG
The DNA here is from genome assembly GCA_016271365.2 of Neoceratodus forsteri. Lineage (NCBI taxonomy): Eukaryota > Metazoa > Chordata > Ceratodontiformes > Ceratodontidae > Neoceratodus > Neoceratodus forsteri. The sequence goes on along the minus strand of CM028131.1, from coordinate 494,337,136 downwards.
GGAAAGCGTGGGCCTCTGCTTTGGCCATGAGGTTTGAGAACTTAAAGTCGGTCGCTGAGTAGTGGGGAGGACCTGTCACTGCACATATCCCAGGCCTGGGGCAGTGTCAGAGTGGAGGGACATAAGACCCAGGATGAGGAGAGACAGGAGAGCTTTGTGGGGAGGAAACAGATACCCTTGGGAGCGTTCATTTGAGAGACTGGACTAGGTTGTGGTAGGAAAACATCTTGAGCAGGAGCTCGATGGTGTAACACCTTTGGGGAATTGGAGGTAGGGGCACGTGTGGGGACCTGGGAGAGATGCAGGGATGCTTGCCCAGAAATGGGTACCTCTGGTGGTGGCAGAGTGAGCACAGAGATAGTGGGAGCTGGAGTGCCAGGGAGCTGTGCAAGACTGAGGACAGAGTCAGGCAGGGTAGCAGAACCGCCAGGAGGGGCTGCTTGGTGAGCTGTTTAGATTCTAAGCAATATAGCTGAAGGTCTAAGTTGACAACAGTTTGCAATAACAGATTCACTTGGAATCGAACAGTTTCAGCATTGGACAAAATAGACAGGGTTAGTAAGTCAGTAGACACAGTAACAGGTGGGCTGAGCATAAGTGGAAGCCATGGGAGTAAGTACAGTCAGTGATGCAGCCCTTTAAACCAGTAGCCTAGGGTTACAGCCCGTGGGTGGAGCAGGCAACCATCAAAACGACTCCACAACCACGGCGGTGGAGGGCTCTAACGGGCCGGCCGGTAGAGCAGGGCTTGCCGCTGGATGCTGCCGGTAGGGATTCCACAGTTTTTAAAAGATCACCTGCAAGCAGCAGGGGCGAAAAGTCTCAGTCCCGAAAAGTCCCGAGAGGCTCGCGGTGCTTGCCAGTCAAGCCAGCACCTCCACTTGGGAGAAGTAGCCAAGGAGGTGCGAGGTGTCCGTGAGGGCTGGGTGGGGCCTCAGGTTAGGTCTCCTCTCCTCTCCGTGGCAAAGTGTTTGACGGATTGCCATAAACGGGCAAGTTTGGTTAGGACTGGCACTATGTCTGAGAAACCCAAAAGAAAACTGGGCCCACTGGGTTTCAACACTGCAGTGTCTGTGGGGAAGTCTTTGCTAAGGCTGACCCCAACACCACCTGTGTTTATTGTCTGGGTTTGATCACCTCAATGCAGACTGCCAGATTTGCAAAAATTTTCCTGCAGCTACCCTGGAAAAGAGAGTTGGTAGGCTCAGGGAAAGGAGGCCAAAAGTCCACTGACCCAGATGGCCAGCCCGTTCGGGTTGAAACTGAACCGGAGGAGTGCCCTCTGACCAGGCGAGACTTCGGGCAAGGAGAGCTGACTCAGAGGAGTCGTGTCTCAGCAAAAGGACTAGGAAATCAGCTGGTGTGGAGCCAAACTTTCTCTCCAACCACTGAAAAATAGCCAAAGCGATTAAAATTGTCCAGTCGCTTTCCTCAGTTCCGACCGAACCGGCACCATCAGGTGTCGCATAGTTCGGTTGGTTCCACCGGTTCAAGAGTATGATTTAGAGGAATTTTATGAACCGGAGGAGGGGAAGAGGGTATGAGGAGAGTGAATGTGGATTTGAAAGTCTGGATATGCCCATTGAACCGGACATATCCCCAGACAGACCTTTAGGAATGTCTCCTCCTAGGCTTTGAGTCCCTTTCTCATTTGATGTTTTATAAAAAGTGGCTGAACCCTCCAGCTCCTATGGAGGAAGCTGTGATGATCAAGAGGAGCCTGACTATGTAGAAATGATGATATCCAGAGTCTAGGAGACTGTCTATTCCTTTGCATAAATCTTTTGGGAAACAGACAGTAAAATCCTAAAAACTCCTCATACTATACCTCCTGTGGATAAGAGAATGGACAAGAGGTACACATTGTCAGGCTCTGATACAGAGTTCCTTACACAACAATGCAGCCATGTTAGTAGTGCAGGCTGCAGCCTGTGACAAGGCAAATATTCCTTGGCTTCACACTCCCTGACAAGGACTCCAGGAGGATTGATGCCATGGCAAAGAAACAGTACATGGCAGCATCCTTGGGACTCAGACAGGCAAATTATATGGCTTATGTTGCTAGATACCAGAAATCCAGATGGGATACTGTTATGGCTCTAGCAAAACAGGTCCTGGCCAGCTTGCCAAGGAGCTGAGCAGGTGGCTGCTGATGGTATTGAGGCATCTAAGGTACAATTCCATGCTGCAGTGGACTCTAATGATATGTCATCAAGAGTCATGGCTACATCTGTGGCACTTCATGGAATGGCTTGGCTCAGGTGTACTAGCCTGTCGCAGGATACCCAGACTAAGGCCATGGATTTTCCTGTTGTGGGGTAATTCTCTGTTTGGGGAGCAGACAGAGAATTACATGAAGAAAATGGATGAGTATAGGAGCGCACAGGCCAAGGAAAGGCAGGCCACTCCTCAAAGGCAGCCTTCCAGGGCAGGGCAGGCCTTTTCATACGCCTTTTACCAAGCCCAGGCCTCCTCTTCGAGCTTATGCCCAGAGGGGTTCTTTAGAGGAGAGGCAGACGGGACAAGCAGACCTGCTTCCACCCTCAGCCTAAAGCCCCTGCCAAGCAGGCACCTTGATGGGGTGGCCAGGCCGATTCTCCACTACCTGTGGGGCAGGCTGGCTTACTTTGTCCAGGACTGGAGGTCTCTTAACATCAGACAAGTGGGTCCTGGAAGTAGAAGTTAGGACTGGTTCTCAGCTTCAAAAATTTCCAAAGATGAGAACCAGATCCTTTCCACCTGCAAATCCATCAGAGGCACTTGCCCTAGAGGCAGAAGTCTCTACCCTCCTGGCTCTCAGAGCTGTGGAAAGGGTTCCACCCCTACACCAGGGCAAAGGATTGTACTCAGGTACTTCACCCCAAAAAAGACAGGAGAATGGCAGCCCATCCTGGATCTCGGATACCTAAACAAGCACCTTTTAAAACCAAAATTCAAAATGGTGACTTTGGGAATTATTTTATCCTCTCTAAGGCCAGGGGACTGGCTAGCGTCCCTGGACCTCAAGGATGCCTACTTCCATATTCTCATCAGAAGCTCCCATCGAAAGTACCTCAGGTTCAAGCTGCCCTCAGGCCATTAGCAGTTCAGAGCAATGGCCTCACCTCTGCTCCAAGGGTATTTACAAAATGCCTGGCAGTAGCAGTTGCCTACCTAAGAAGGCAAAAATTTCCATCTTTCCTTACCTGGACGACTGGCTCATAGTAGGCCAGTCTCCAGACCAAGTCAAGGTACATCTTCAGATAACTCAGCAACTGCTTACCTCTCTAGGTTTCCTCTCAATCTTCCAAAGTCAGTTCTAGAGCCTGTCCAGCTTCTCACCTTCATAGGCGAGAACTGAACACAGAAGAAGCCAGAGCCTTCCTTCGGTCAGGGCAAGGACCCTGGTCTCTCTGGCCTCCCTCATTCACCCTGCAGGTCTCTCGACCAGCAAGGCATTTTCTGCAGCTCCTGGGACACATGGCTGCTTCTACAGCAGCAGTGCAAGGAGCCAGATTTCAGATGAGGGACATTCAGTTCCATTTGAGAGCCTTTGGTCTCAAAGAAAGGACCCTCTAACCAAGCTGATCCCAGTAACTGAGCCCTGATCCAAGCCCTACAGTGGTGGCAGGATCAGAACAACCTGAGACAAGGGGTCCCCTTGTCACTCAGTCTCACCTCTTTAATCCTTACTACAGATGTAGCCCTCTTGGGGTGGGTGCTCACATGGGCGACTCACTACCCAGGGACTGTGGTCCCTCAGGAATCTCTGCTCCACATCAACCTGTTGGAGCTCAGAGCAGTTTTTCTAGCACTTCTAGCTTTTTCCAAATCTGTTCAGAACAAAGTTGTACAGGTCAGAACAGACAACACCACTACAATGTGGTACATCAACAAGCAAGGAGGCACTTGTCTACGGCCTTGTGCACCAAGCAATGAAGTTGTGGTCTCTGGCTTACTCCCTGAACACCTCCCTTACGGCAGTTCACCTCCCAGGCAAGGACAATGTCCTAGCGGATGCTCTCAGCAGGATTTCCCAGGGCCATCATGAATGGTCACTGGATCCCCTGGTCCTGGGGTAATATTTGCCAGATGGGGCACCCCAAGATAGATCTTTTGCAGCCCCAGACAATCACCAACTTCCCTTTTGCTGCAGGCCCCCAGTGTTGGGCTCAGTCCTCTGGATGCCTTACTTCTCAATTGGGAAGGAAAATTTCTATGCTTTTCCCCTTCCTCTCCTGTTCAAAGTGTTAGTCAAAATCAGATCTCAATCCTGCAAAGTGATTCTGATTGCTCCAGATTGGGCCAGACAACCCTGGTATCCACTCCTACTGTCCTTAGCAGTCCATCTTCCCAGGAATCACAATCTGTTAACCTGTGCTCAGGGAAGGGTTTGGTACCCGAACGCCAAATCTCTCAATCTCAAGGCCTGGCTCTTGAAGAGTTAGAGTTTGCTGATCTACACCTCTCCCAAGGTGTACTGATATATTGAAGGTTTCTAGGAAGCCTTCCACCAGGGCTACTTACAATTCCAAATGGAAGAGGTTTTCCATATGGTGCTCTGGGAAGTATATTTCCCAGAATCTGCTGATTTACCCACAGTCCTGGATTATATGGTCCATTTAAACACTTTGGGGCTGAGACCAGCTACCCTAAAGGTGCATTTGGCAGCTGTGTCTGCTTTTATTTCAGCAGCTAAACCCTCTTCTCTTCAGCTCATCCTGTGTTCTCTAAGTTTTTAAGGGATTGCTTCACATCAACCCTCCATTCAGGGACCCTGCCCCTGCCTGGGATCTTAATGTTTGCATTGCTCAGCTTATGCAACCTCCTTTGAGCCCTTGTCTTCAGCAGAGCTTAAGTATTTGACTTGAAGACTGTGTTTCTGTAGCCATCACTTGCCAGACGATAAGTGAATTACGAAGCTTTGTCAGTGGAGCCTGATTTTATCTCCTTTCATAGAGATAAGGTGGTCCTGGACTAACAGGAAGTTCTTGCCTAAGTTGGTTTCAGATTTCCACCTTAATCAATCTATTTCTCTTCCAGTGTACTTCACTGACCATTCCTCCTCTGGCGAGAGGAGGTTGCACAGCGTAGATGTGAAGAGAGCCCTTAGTTACTACATTGAGCGTACCAAAGGGTCACAGGTTTGACTCCTCCAACTGTTCCTCACTTATGGTGAGGTTGGTAAAGGAAACCTGCCACTAAAAGATCCATTGCCAGGTGGATTGTCTCTTGTATCCAATTCTGTTATGAAAAGCTGGGTAAGGTTCCTCCCTCAGGCCTGAGGGCTCACTCTACCAGAGGTACTGCTGCTTCCTGGCTGCTGCCAGGACATCCCCATTCTAGAGATTTGTCAAGCAGCTACCTGGAAAACGGTTCACACTTTTACCAAGCATTACTTTCTGGACATCCAGGCTAGGAGTGATGCTCGGTTTGGCACAGCTGTGCTTCAGAGCCTATTTCCTAAGTAGGTTCTGTCCCTCCTCCATGGAGGTACAGCTGTGTAGTCTGTATATGTCATAATATAGCAAGACTTGTTGTTTGAAGAAAAATTACCTTAGTAATGTTGTTTCTTCTAATGGAGTCTTGCTATATTATGACCTCCCCCTGCCTGCCCCTCTCAGAACCTCTGTTTTTGGGATGTGGGTGAGTGCAGTGTTGGCACTTAGTAGATGCCCACCTTGTTATTTCACCCCCTTATTTGGGGTGACTGGGTGTTGTGTTTTCATTTTTGGGGTCTCCTGACTTGAGTCTTTGTTTTGGGACCAAAAATGTGTTCTTATATTTAGTAGCCAGTTGGCTAGTGTAGGTTTACAGCTCCACACAGGACCTTAGTGAGTTTAGCTCGTAAAGATCTGACAGTTTGAGTTTGAAGAACAACAGACAGAGTTTTCAACCGAGCTCGAGCTCAGCTGCCCATGCCTGGCATGGAAAGTTAACTCTTCACCTCCGGAGCAGTTCAGGTTGGGACTCACTGCATATGTCATAATATAGCAAGATTCCATTAGAAGAAACATTACTAAGATGAGTAATTTTTCTTTATTCACTAGTAGCATAGCAGTGTTAGACACACAGAACTAAAGTGTTCCACAAACCTGCATGTCACAAAATCTCCTCTTGTTTCATCACTGAAAGCAAGCGACTTCACTGACCACAAAGACAAAACTGCTGATCACACCACCCGTAATCACGACCGAAGCCCACAACTCTGACTCACTGCAGTAAGATTGCTGTTCTCCTGAACTCACTTCTAAAAGGCCATCCTGCAGACCAGTGGCACACATCCCAGTTTCCTCGCAGTAAAACTGCAGCCCCACACAGAATGGCTTTTGCCTTTATTTTCCTTTCCCATTTGCCTTCCATTTCAGGGCTGTCACAGCAGTGGCGCTGCCATCATTCAGTAAGCGGTTGGTGGACTAAATAAAGGACGGACTGTTTTAACGGTGTACGAAACAAAAATGAAGTCCTTCAGCTCACTACAGCCAGGAAGAGAACAGCCAGTTGGGGTTGGGGGAAGACGAGAGAAACTCTGTTCATCTCAACAGACAGCATCAGTCAGACAGCAGCACCACCTACTGGCAGAGACAAAAGCTGTGGACAAATTCTTTTTTTCTTTTTCCTTTGGAATGAACCATTGTATAACAGCAACAAGGTACGACAGGGTGTGTGGTGTTGATTCATAACGCTCACTCCTGGGTGGTGGAAGCACAGTTGAAGCAGAGTGCTTCAACCCACCCCAGGAGTGACGTTATTTAAGCAGTAAGCCACTAGGGGTGTGGGTTATCAGATTTACCACGGCTGGAGTGGTTTGCCGCAGAGTGGGTAAATCCTCGGTCGTAGTTAAATCCAATAACCCACATCCTCCGAGTGGCTTATTGCGATTATACCAAGGTTAATTATTTTTTTTTTTTACTATAATAGTATACAACTATTAAAGAGGTTGATTTGTATTTTGATTTTTATTGTATTTATTCCTGTGCTGCAGATGATTTATTGAATAGTCTCATCAACAACCGCTGATTATCAGAGGATTTACACTGGTGGTAAACTGCCAGTTTGATTTCATTGGCCGTTCACTTATGTCCGTAGAGATTACAATATTGGACGACAGGGTGTAGATATCATGGGGTTATAGTCACGCTGGTGGTTTTATGCCGAAAGGCCCAACAACTCAAGTGACGATATCCCATGATATATCACACCCTGGAGTGCATTATTGCTATTATGAAGCGGATTTAAAGTTTTAGGAGAAACAAAATAAAGAATCTTTAAAACGTTTTAAAATGTCTTTTATTGAGTGTTGAAGGATATGTTTTGAAAATAGGTCCTGATGGGCTCTGAGCAGCAGGTGGCGCTGTTGTAGGTAGTTTGTGGAACTCTTGTTATATTCTGCCAGCACTGCTTTGAGTTTTAAAACTTTTTTGTTTGACTGCCTGACTGATGTGGGAGTCGGTGAAGATTTGTGTGGATTTATTTATTTTTTTTTTTTGTAAAATTCTGTCTGCTGAGCATCACGATCTGAATGGGAGGAATGCAGGTAGACATCTTTGTTGTTTTAGTTGTGCTAATGGGGAAGTACCGAGAGTAGCTGTTGAAAGGGAGGCAACAGAACAAGTGAAAATGCTTGTGGAGGGCGGTTTCAGCTGAGTCACCCTAGTTCTGTCTTTTTTAGTTGCTTGCCTTTACTGCTTTTAAACGGGACTCTGAACATGAGCCGCAGTTTCGTTTGCTGTTAGGAGGAGCGTTGCAGTGCAGGGGTTACAGTTGTCAGAGGTTAGAGTCCGATTCTGGGTAGTGGTGGGACATGGTCCAACTGTGTACCAGTGTCAGCAGCAAATAGACTGGGGCAGCCGCTTGCAGTGGTATATTTTGTTGCATTGAGCACGCTGTTTCTAAAAGTACGAAGTGGCAGTGTAGAGGAGCTGACGCTAGCAAGTGTTGCTTCAGTGCGCCTGTATTTGTTGTGAGGAGGCTGATGGCCAGAGGCTTTTTGAAGCTGTGATGATGTATCCCGATGATATGGCTTCAGATGCCTCTTGGCCAATCAGCTTCCTCCAGTTTTTATCCAGTTCATAATACACAATAACACACACCCTGTCATGCCTTATTGCTTAAATATCCTCTGTGAGGGAGCTCAGGAAGGTACGCCCTGTCACGATGGCTACTGGCCACATGTCAAAGGGTTTGTTGTACTGCTTTCTTCATTTGTGTCTTTCCAGCACTTTTTCTGACCTAGTATGTGGAGTTCTGGGGTCTCTCCTGGTTCTCTACTGGGGGCCCTGAGCATGATCTCCATCAGGAACTGAGGAAAGGAGGGGCCACCCACATTCATGTATATGTTGATGCCTGACATCGTCATGGGTGGCCTCTGGCTGACTGCAAAGTATATTTCTGTGTGGTTCTAGTGCTGGCACACTTATAGTTCCAAAGCCGTGGTCTGGGAGAGATTCTTCAAAGATGTACTGTTATGGTAAGTCCTTGTGTAACTGTACTTTACAAGTAAGCAACCCCTTTATCCATATCTTGGAGACATACTGTAGTGACCAAAATAACATCTTGTATTAAAGGATAATATTAGTTTGTGCACTGGTGGTTGAATTGATACTGTGTTTGGCACTTTTTGTATAAAAGAAACTGTCTTTGAATGGTGTTACTGAATTTTACCTCTTTGAACTTCCACATTAGTGTTTAAATATGACAAACTACAAGCAACGCTTTTCTTTCTTTTACTGTGGCTGGAGGATATCCAGGTAGAGATGGAAGTGAAAGAGTTTTCCTGAGTGGAGGTGAGTCTGAAGAAGAATGGGGATCTTCTAGTGCTAGAGGTACCTGGTGTATCTGAATGGAGACCTTCTCTATTTGTGGTGAGTTGCATTAGAGAATCCTAATCTACTGTAAATACAAACTTGTATGATTCCAGCAAGATTTATATATAAAGCACACAGGTTATAGTTGCAGTGTTCCCCATTCACTGTTTTAGTGTGGTGGGCCACCACCCTATATTTTTTACCACCGCTCTATATTTTTTACCACCACCCTATATTTTTTGCCACCTCCCCTATATTTCTATCCATTACTGATTGTTTGTTTTACAAAATCCTCCAAACTGTCTTTTATTGACATCCTTTACTGCACTACTACCCCTGTTTTGATACCAGCACACTATATTTTACTTAAAATCAGCTTATGCACATTGACAGTGCATACAGGAGGTCCACAAAAATAACGACATTTTGACCCTATCACCACTGCCACCGCCTCTATATTTTCAGACGTGGGAACCCTGAGTTGACAGCATGGTACTGATCAAATAATTGAATAGTAAACAACGTTTTATGCTCTTTAAAATGGATGTAGTAAGCTGTGGTTTGGTGAACCTCCATAAAATATTGGTGTAACTGTATAAGGCCATGTGTATAATTATCTTTTGTTCAGTTTGTTGAATTTTGCTGTACTGAACTGTATTTAGCACACTAATCTATAGCTGTAAGCATTAACTGCAGCGTTTACATCAGTTTACTTTGCCCTTATATAAATAATCTCCCATTTTCTCCAGTGATGAATATTGCTAAATTGGGTTAATAACGGTAAATCGCTGAATTAGGTTAGTATGGGTAAAGTGGTAAAAGCAACAAAGGGCTACTCGGGGAACTGTGGTGCTCACTGGTGTAATGTACAGTACTGGAAAATTGCAACTGGGCACACACCTGCAGGAGGCAGAAACAGGCAAGTACTTAAGCTGTTAGCAACTGACGGCTTTATTTCCAGGATCTACAGTGCAGCTTCAGGACATGGTGGTGTGCAGACAAGCAGCCCCAGCAATTGCTAAACACCTTTGAAGAGGACCTGTGGTGCCTCTTCAGTACAGCCTCTTATATACTAGACATACAAAGAGACAGTACAGAGTGTGCAGCAGTATTTTGTGCAAATAAGTCATTACAAAGCAGTAGTAAAGATTTGCCATCATACACTACTGTCCTAGTGGAGAAAGGCAAGCATTGCAAAGTCTATGGCCGGTTTGCTGTCAGACTTCATTGCAACCTAGATCTCCTCCAATGTGATATGAAAAATGATACAGTCCAAGCCAAATAAACGGATGCGGTGCAGCGAGACAGAAGCTTAACTGAGATGTCTTCCTAGGAACAGATTAGCAGACTTTGAAATCAGTTAGTGCTTGGCGGTTAGGGAGACCTTGCCATTGAATGCGACTGACTAAGCGGACGCTAAGTGCCTGAGACATGCTTGGAGTTGGCAGATCATAGTCAGCAGACAATTAGTCTAAACTGGTTTTCAGTTTGCGAACACTACAAAGAGGCAATCACACACTTACCCTTACCTCCTGTTATGCTGTTAAACTGCTGTACCTGCACTTTGAACAAGGCAATCTCTGGAATGAGCTTACTCTTGCTGAACGTGTCAAGGTGTTGAGGCATTGGACAACCTGACCTGCTCACTGTCAATGGCTGCTAATCAATTTAAGATTAGCAAAACCAGGCCGGTTGTAATAGCAAAAATCGAGAGCTGATCCTCGCTGAGTGGCGAGCTAATTCCAGCCCACAGCATAAGAGGAAAGGGATGGAAAGGACTCTTCAGTGGAAGTCCTTGATGCGCTGGTTTCAGGCAATACCGCCAAAGGCCTATATCTTGGTGCCTATGCTGAAACAGAAGGTAGTGAGTGACTTAGCTGCTGAAATGGAACACACAGATTTCAAGCCCACCGTTGACTGGCTGTCACGGTGGAAAGTATGGCACCAGATAGTGTTCAAGCGTGAACATGAAGAGAAGCAAGATGCTGACATGACAGCCGCTGATCGGTGGCTCACAGACATTCTCCTGGGCTCGTCCATGGGTTTCATCCTGAAGATGTGTTTAATGTGGACATAACCGGTTGTTTCATCTCACACTCCGCAGCTGGGCCTTGACCTGTTGGATTTCCATACTGCTTTGCCTAGTGTTTGCTCTCTCTCCAAAACCCACACTCTCATCAAACCTTTGACAGCTGCACTGGGAGAAGTGGAGGTGGTACACATAGCAGAATATACAGCATGGAGGGAGGGGCATGAGTAACATATCGGACACCACTGACTGCGGTTACTGTAATGACAGTCTCAGTGTTACTTTATGAATTTTTTCATATAGCACCTTTCTGCTGAACACTCACAGAATAAACATTTTAAAACATGCAAAACAATGCAAATTAAAACACCTATCACAAATAAATAACATCTAATACACTGATCATAGTTCTTACAAATTGCTGTTTTCTGCCCTTTTGTACAGTTTATTTCCCTAGGAGAGCCTGAGATGGAACACTCACTTGGTGTCGCCCCCAATTAATTGCTTTCAAACATGCTACTGTGTATCAAGCAGTGGAAAGGGGACAGATATTTTATCTTGGCTTATAAATATATGGGAACTGTACAAAATGTTTCCATGCCCTTAATGTTTGTATCACACACCTTGGGTATGAGGGGAAAACCTGTTAACACATTGCTTCCCATACAATATTCTATATTTAATGTATTTTTAAAATTTATTATGGCTGTGGGCGGAATCTACAGCCATTTTGGGATCAGTCTGTTGCCTTACAATGGCTGATTGTGGCACCTTCCGCTTAACTTTTGAAAGTATCCTTCCGAAAGTCCAACGGAGCTTGTAACACTCCACCACAGTTGGCCTCTACGGAGTAACAGCCGCACTATTTTGGCTATTACTTCTGTATTCTGGGACAAGAACTGCGCATGTACACCTTGTGTGCATATGCAGTTCTGTTGGCACCATCTTGTGAATGGGAGAATGCCATTCACCACAGCTACGCATGTGCAGTTGCATCGCCAGTCATCTTGTGGATGGCATGCCTCCTGCACCCTTCCACTACTCCTGCCCTCCACGCTACCTCCATTCCCTGTCCCTGTGCTGACATCATCCCCCGAACTCGTCTCACACTGGGAACCCACATCAGTGTGCCCAGATTAGAGTTTTCTTTTCATTTCCTGGTACAACATCGGGGTGCCCAGTCCCCTGTTGGCATCTACCTCCCAAACTCATGTGGCACACTAGGAGCCCACCCCATTGTGCCCCAATTTTTTTTCCCTGTAAACAAACCGCCCAGTCCCCCAACAAGCTATCTGTATCCTCCGTGGCGGACATACTGCTAATCTCAGCCACCCTACTGGACCCGGGGTCATTCGGGACTTACCAGAGCAATGTGCATCCAGGCGGAACTCCCGAGCTGGCCTGGAGGCCTCATCGAGTGGTAACCCTGACTTTACACTTTTCTCCCTCCTATCTTCCCGGACCTGGAAGTGGCTCCACAGGTGTGTGTAGGCACTTGTGTGTGCTGCAGCTCCAGATGACAGCCCTTCTGCCCTCCTAAGGCCTTGGCCCGGCTCAGAGGTGGCACCACCACCCAGCCTCCACTGGGTGGCAGCCAAGCAGAGAGGCCGCCAGATTCCTCCCGAGGTGGGAGCGCCTGCTGGTAGCAGCTCACGCCCCCCGGACGACCGAACCCGGGTCGCTGGTGTGGCACAAGATGTGTCCAGTGTCACTGGGCTGGCCTTTTTCTTTTACCCATAAAAAGAAAATGGTGCCTCTTTGTCGCCCCAGTTCCTCCCCTTCCCACCTCCAACTGAGCACCCACCTCCCTGCACCCCTCTTATCCCATACTTGCCTCCCGAGGTCAGCGCTGTCATCTTCTCTGGACTGAGACATGTCTGCACTCTTTAGAACCGATCCACAAGCTGAAGAATCAAAGGTGCGTGGTATAATGGCAGTCAGTGGGTTTTCAACTTATGTGGATATATCTGCCGTTTTAGTAATTTGGGCCCCAAATTTTCAGCATGGGGTTCTTGGGACCCCACCTCATGAACTACTGTCACCCGTCATTTCAGTAGTCACAAAGGTGATTTCGTAATCACAGCGTAAAATCTCACCTTTTGGGACTGATTAATGAAACGACAGTGCCACTGTTAATGAGGTGGGGTCCTAAAAGCTCATGTTGCAAATTTGGTTAAAAAATTCCAAAAGATCTGCGTTCACGGTGTGTGCTATGACTTTCACCCATGTTCTTAACTTCGCCTAATTTTTATGTTTTCACTCCACACCTCAACATCACCATTTTTGCACACCTCCTTATTTAACAGTACAGCTGTCATTTTTCACATCCTGTCCAAAACATTTTTCAGCACCTGTGGCACAATCACCTTTCTGGACAAGTAAACGAAATGACAGTGGCATTCTTCATGTGGTGGGGTCCCAAAAGGCCATGTTGAAAATTTGGTGAAACAGCTCCAAAAATGGCAGAGTTACACCGGTTATTCAGAATTTTCTAAGCACACAGTGAGCACACATGTAACTTTGGTCATTTGGCAGCTTCACAGAAGTATCTGCTCTGGCTAGAGTTTGTTCTTTATCACCCCAGCAAGTGCTTCACCCCAGCCAGCTCAGCCCTGAACTCTGAGCACCACTCTATCATGGGACTTCCACTTCATGGGTTTACCACCTGCATTGGCCCGGAACCATCCCTTGGCATGGAAATGCCCAGGGTACTCCCGTGGCTGCTTGTAACGAATGAGGTTGGGAGCCCAGCACTAGGGGTCCTGAGGCTCTGGGCACTTTTTGTGTAGTTTCTCTTAGGAGGGACAGGATGTGCGGTGATGCCAAGACTGCAGCCCAGCCTTCCACAGGTGGACATGGGTGTCTGCCCACCCTCCACCCTCGTCTTAGCAGGCTTGGGAGGTAGTTCCACAGCCTTCTGCTAGGTGCCTGATGTAAACTGAGCACTGCAACACCGCCCTGAAGGAGAGCAGTCCATGAGACATTCAGTTGACTCCTTCAGCCAGCCCTTCAGCTTGCAGAGGCCACTTCTGAACTTGGGTTGATGGCTGCTATGCTGGCAGGCTGGCTATTTAACGTTGTGCTACTAAGTACTCTTATTATACAGCATATGGGTGTGTATCTTCCTGGGTGTGGAGTTGCTACTAAATAAAATGAGGTTGAATTAGGACTATTTGTAAATGAGCATCACACCCTTCACAGTGTAAATATATTTAAACATATATTTTTTTGGTGTACTAGGTGATAAAGTAATATTGAAGAGCTCAGAGTACTGTGAAACAGTTGTGAATACAGTAGTTTTATTGTGGAGGTAGGTAACTCCTTTTCATTTTCTTCTGAATAAGTAAAGCATGCATCTGCTTCCTGGATAGTCCAACTGTGATGGTGTCTCACTTTCAGTACCACCACCCCTGCCCCGCTGACTCTTCAGTGAAGAGCTAGGAGGATGGAAGTACGGAGAGGTCTAGTGATTTCCTTTAGGGTCACACAGTGCTTTAGTGGAGGTGGGGGATTCAGCTATGATTTTCTGGTTACAGTTTGGTGCTCAAACTAGACCACATTGCCTTCTTTGGTACCTGCAGTGTTCCCCTGCTTGATGTCCTGTTAACTACTCACACCTAGGAAGTATCCAGTGAACATGCTCAGTCACAAGAACAGTCTTTATGTATGTCTCCTCCTATTACCCAGACATGTGTTCTGCTCCACCCCACTGTTCTTTTTTCCCTGGAACAGACTAGTACCTCCTTACAGCTCCTTTGTGTTTTTGTTTTTTTTTTTGTGTGTGAAATGTATTTATTTGTATTATAATAATAAGCAAAAACAATACAAGAAATACTACAACAGTAACACAAAATCTCTCATGTACTGCAGAGTAGAGCACAGCAGGTTAAGGCCACACTGAGAAAAATAACACAAATAAGAGTAAAAACATCCCAGATGGGTGAAATTGAAACTGCCTAGAAAAAAATGATCTGGGTAATCTGATGTGAAATGTGATCTTCTATAGCCTATTCTTGCAGTATTTGATCCCCCCATTTGACTATATCTGCACACCGTGCCTTTTGGCTCGCTGCTTCACTGATGCTGTGGCATGACGTAAGGATTTAAAAGGTGCATTCTTTCAGATTCATCATGTCAGTCATCACTTGGAATGATGTCACAGTGTACTATCTAGGCCATACCCTTGATGTCATTAATTGTCACTGGTGTTATGCCAGGAACCCGCAGCAGATTAAGGATTGCCCATTTTGTCTGCTCAAGGCTAGGCTGAGGGCCGAGAGGCTCAGACATTTTGCTTCAAGCTAAACTTATGGTAGACAACAGAGCAACAGGGCCTCAACAAAGAGAAAGTCACTGTTAATGACATGTTGGGCAGGGATCTTGACTGCAAGTTGACTGAGCCAGATCCTCTGGAGATGTAGCAACTATTCTGGAAATTTTAGACTCCTGAGAGGTGAAAACATTTGACTCTATATGGGGTCCCTTGCTAAGCTTATAGAAAATGGCATATTCCCAGTGTAGCTGAGGGAGAGGAGATCTTCTCCTTCCTCCTGTATTGTCGGATTAATGTATTGTAGCTCCACCCAACCCACGGAGTATGTCCTTCTATAGGGCTGCAGTTGGTAGGAATGAGAAACCTTGCATAGTATGTATACTGCTGATCATTTTACCCACCTGTTAAATCACTTCCATGAAACGTATGTCTCATGCTGATGTATCTTGTCTGTCAGTTGAACCTGTACCCGCAATCACAGTCTTTATACCTGTGATGGAACCTATTTATTCTTAGTATTGTGTATCAGTCACTAATGTTGTAATGCAATTTTATTCAGCTTTACTAACCCAGTGGACTCTGCTAATGCGACCAGTGAGTTCTTTACAGACCTGGACAAAACTCTCCCCTGCCTCCACATTACCTCTGCAAGACTCCCTAAAGAATCTCCCTTCCCAACTTCAGTCACAAACTAGTGACCAGACAGAAGGATCTCGGTTACTAAGAAAATTTAGCAGACTGGGTCTGCAGAGCACGACAAGCTAGACCCAAGGATGCTACATACTGCAGCCCCAGAGCCACCCACTAACTCCAGCTTTAACAGGTCCTTACTTGAAGGATAGTCCCACAGTATGGAAAGTTGCCTTAGTAACCCCTGTTCGAAGTGCGGACCACAGGAGTTAGTCGAGAACTACTGCCTTATATCCATTCTCAGCACCCTGGCAAAATACTGAGAGGATTGTTTACAACCAACTCCAGGACTACATTGAACAACATACCCTTCTCACGGCCCATCAACACGCTTCAGAAAACACTATGGAACTGACACGGCCCTGCTCATCTAACTTGTGTTATCTTTCTGCTCTAGATGCCAGTCTGCTGACTGGAGCAGTATTCAGAGACCTTTCAAAGGCATTTGATTTAGTGAATCACCAGATCTTACTTCAAGAAGGGGCTGTTGCAGCAGATAACACCACAAGGACTATGCTGCAAGGCACTAGGACCCACAGAAAATTTCTAGCTAGCAGTCCAAGGTGGGGTTCCTGGCACCACCCCAGTTCTTTTCTGCTGTCAGCCCGTTAGTAACTGCTCCACGGACACCTCTATTGCAGTCTACCACTATTTTGCGCTCCGTGCAACTATCGTTCAATCTTAATTCGAGAGGGTTCCTGCAGTAGATCTTTACAAGTAGGACTGCGCTCTGGCGTAGGGACTGCACAGCAAAAACTGTAGCTAGCAATCATCAGCGCGGACCACCCCAGCATCCAGTGATGGACGCCAGTGTTACTAGAAATAGGAGGTCCCCTCCCGCCCTCCAGTTCTTTCCTACTGTCAACCTGAATCGTTGGACCTCACGGTGAAACCGCCAGTCACCTGCCACTTTTTCGAGTAGTTATTTAATTTTTCCATCCTCCAGTGTTGTATGTCATCTCGCCGCCCAAGAAAAGTGCTCCAAGTGCGGTGCACAGATCTTGCATGGGGACAACCACTCCCACTGCGTCCTCTGCCTGGGGCCTAAACACCAGACTGCAAACTGTTCCATCTGCTAGGCCTTTAACCAGGCAATGCGCATCTATCGCCAGAGGACCCTCGATGCCCATTTATTGAAAACAATGACTGGCATCGATGGAAAGAGAGCTCCAGGAGCTGAGGGAACGATCGTTGTCACCTGCCCCAGAATGAAAAAGAAATGCTGGGAGTGGAGCTGTTCTCCTCGGAGGAAAAGCAGCCAAACAGCCGACGTCATCTTGGGTGGGGCTTCCACCTCCGTGAGTACCCCACCTCCTGGGCATTGCCTGCTCTGCGATCAGATGCCTTCTCTCCCCTTCCCCCCAGGTCACTGGGCAGTTGGGGTCTCCTCTTCTGAAGAGGTAGTTGCGGTACCTGCCTCAGCTTGGCTGATAAGATGCCCTTTGGCCCAGGCACCCGCCAAAGCCGATCAGCCTGACTCTAGCCTTATGGCTTCTGTCAGCCCAGCTGTGGTCTGTAGGAGACTGTCTGCTCCTCCAACGCCTGCCAGACAGTCTCCTCTAAGCAGTCGCTGGCTTGCCCAATGACCGCGTGGTTACTGCTCTCCCATCGGACTCCCTTGTAGTCCCCGATGTCTGGCAGAGCGAGCTTGCAGGCTCCCCACCTTCCGTGAGGGCTCTCCCTCTGTGGAATCTCTGACCCTACCTGACCATTTTGGGCCTGATCTCCAGGAGCCCCTAACGCCAGAGATCCACGAGACCCCTGCCTCTCTGGCAGACCTGTTGCTGGGGCCTTTCAGACTTACTCCTCAGTCTGGTCTCGTCCAGTTGAAAGGCACCCGATGCCAGATCCTTTGCCGGACCCTTTTAGGGGTGGGATGGACCAGAATATACCTGGACCTTTGCGGGTTCTGCTTCCTACCCTGGACTTGCTGATAGACCCAAACCCTGTGGTCACTTGGCACCGCCACCCTCGGACCTTCGCCTCTCCTCCGTCGGGGCCCAGTGGGTTACTACCCTGGCTGCATGCCGCAGATTCCTCAGTACCCAACGCCGGGGGTCAGGCCCGGGCTGTTTGCCTCCGACGCCAGGTTACCTGACGCCGGGTCAGATTCTCCAATACCAGGGTTACCAGTACCCTTACTGGTACCAACCTCTCTAGCTACTCCTCTTATCCCAAGGGTACCTAGGATACCCTCCACCATGTCCTCCACCTCCTCAGCTGGAACACCCAAGTATCCATTCCGCTTGGTGGAAAGATGCCAAGTCCCAGCTCCTACAGGAGTTGGGTCTGCCCAGCTAGTAGTCGGGATGCCCCCATCCCATAGGGTATCAGCAGGAAGCCCTGCTCCTTCCAGCAGAGTTTCTGACAGGGATGCAGATGCCCTGCTGTCAGGCATCTCTCTGGAAACCAAAGGCACAGAGGCGGTTCCAGATGCCACTTTTGTCAAGTAGGCCGGAAACTTTGACTCGGATTAGATTCTGATGTGGGGACCTGTCGGAACCCCACTGTCCCATAGAGCCCAGCCAAAGGAGTCGCCAAAATCTCTTCCTGAGGATCTGTCCTTCCCGGAGGTCCTCCGTCTGTTCAAAGGTCCTGGGTGGGTGTCCCAGGAATTAGACCCTAAGCGCAGAAGACTTAGAGCATCTAGACCTGATTTACTGGACCCCCCCCATCCCACCTTGGACGGGCCGCATGAAGATCTGACCTCTAAGGATTTGGCAACAGTTGCTGTCCATTCCTGCAGTTTCTAAGTAGGCTGACAGGACTTACCACTTCCGGAAGGGTTTTCCCACTCCACCGTCCACCTAAGGTGAACTCTGTCATCATCACTGCAGTGCACGGTAGGTCAGCCCAACCAAAACATCTCAGTGCCTCTCCTCCTGACAAAGAGTCTAAACAGATGGACCAATATGGACGCATGGTCTATACCTCTTCTACCTGTGCCATACATTCACTGAAGTACGAACCCACATGGTGGCTTTCCAGAAGTTTGCCCTGTCCGACCTGGAAAGGACAACCAAGAAGTACCTAACAACTCTGAGAACAAACTTCTGGACAAAATCAGGCTGAACAAATCGTCCTGCCACCATGCTCTATGAGCAACCTATGACTCTTCGATTCGGTGGCATGCTGCATGGCTACGGGTGTCTGTCTAAGGCGCCTTGCCTGGCTCAGTCTCACAGGTTTGGTACAAGATGTGCAGAGCATTCTTCTGGACGTTCATTTCAGGGGTCCAGTTCTGTTCATGGGGCACGCTAAAGACATAATCACTGAACTGCAGGAAAGCGGCAATCCTGAGAGATGTCCGCTGATGTATCGCTTGGGTCAGAAACCCAGCAAGAATTTTCGCTTCCATCGGAAATGGAACAAACAGAACTAGGGCAGATGCCAAAACAAGCATCTGGCTCTGGCGCTCAAAACCCCCACCCCAGGCTAAGTTCCCAAAGACAGCCACTGGGGGCAAGATGCCCCTCCTCAGCATCCTGATGTCGCCCCCCAGTTACCTCCCCTCCCCATGAAGGAACCTGTGGGGAAGATTCACCTCCACCTTGGAAGGGTGGAAAGCCATAACCGCAGACATGTGGGTACTACACTTAGTCCCAAGAGGTCACTCAATAGAGTTCATGGAGGGCCACCACCAATCTTCCGGAAGGTCTCATTACCAGTCAGGTTAGCAAAGTTTGGGCCTACAGGGAATCCAAGCTCTACTGCAAAAATCAGCCATAGAGGGTTCCAGCAGACCAGATAAGAAGGAAGGGGGTTTTATTCCCACTTCTTCCTAGTACCCAAAAGACAGGAAATGTTAAGCCTATCCTAGATCTCAGCATGCTCAACCTCTTCATGGAATACAAGAGGTTTTGCATGTTGGCACTCCAGGGACTCTTGCCCTGCTCCAACCAAACAATTGGCTGTGTTCCTGGATATGCAGGATGCCTACCTATATATCCCTATTCTACCGCCCACTGCCACTTCCTGAGATTCTCCTTCCAGGAGGAGCATTTTCACTTCAGAGCCCTCCCTTCGGCACCTCGGGTTTTTGCCAATGCCTACGGTACCAGCAACTCCCTGCGTCGCAATGGTATATTTATATGTTCCCATACTTAGACAATTGTCCGTTTTAGCCCCAACCCAGGAAAGTCTGAAGGATTCCTTCCTTCTCCTGGACCTTTTCTCCAGACTTGGCATCACAATCAACTACCCCAAGTCTTAACTGTCGCCCTCCCAGTGCCTCCAGTTCATAGGAGCAGTGCTGGATATGGTCCAGGGCAGGGCCTTTCTTCCCACCGACAAGGCAGAGACCCTTATTCTCCAAGTCACACTGGTGACCTTCTCTCAGACCACAGCGCTCTGTCTTAAGACAGCTGGGCCTGATGGTGGCCACCATACACACAATCCCATTGGCCAGATTGTACATGAGGGTGATACAATGGTCTCTCAAGTTCAATGAGATCAGCGTTTGGACGACATGAACCAGATGGTGCTAGTCTCCAGCAGCCTGCAGAGGATCTCCTTTGGTGGCAGGACCTTTCCAACCTCTCGTGGCGGTCCCATTCCACTTCTCTTCCCCACCATGACACTCCACGTCAGATGCCTTGAATCTCAGATGGAGGATTCACCTGGGAGACTATCGAACACAAGGGACATGGTCCCCATCGAGGAGAATCTTCACATCAATATCCTGGAGGCAAGGGATGTGCTGTGTCTCCAAGCATTTCAGTCCCTCTTAGTTCCGGGAACACATCTCATCCAGACAGACAACATGGCAATAGTCTGGTACATCAACAAACAGGGAGGCACCCGTTCATACCCCCTTTGCAGGGACGCTGGTGCAGGTGTGGTACTGGGCTGTTCAACATTGCCTGTCTTTGACAGTAGTTCATGTGCCAAGTGTGCACAACATTGTGCGTGACATTCTCAGCCGATCGAGTGGGAATGAAAGCGGGAGGTAGTGGAAGATCTCTTCCTTCAGTGGGGTTGTCCAGGAATGGACCTCTTCTCCTCCCCATCCAACACAAAACTACCCAACTTTTGCTCGCTCATTCCAGGCGTGGTGTTTTGGCGGAACAGCGCACTCTGTCTTAGACGGGGAGATTTCTGTACACTTTCCCTCCCTTTTCTATTCTGCAGAAGGTTCTGCTGAAGCTACAGGCAGAGGAGGCGCACATGATCCTCATTGCTCCCTCATGGCCTCTACAGATATGGTTTCCATTGCTACAACAACTAGCACTGGAACCCCTAGTATCTCTTCTCTCTCTCTCTCTCGACCTTCTGTCCCAGGAGCAGGGTACCCTGGTACACCAGAGCCTCAGATCCTTCCACTTTCATATGTGGCACCTTTAGACATAGCCGTTCTCATATGGCTTCTCCTCCAGAGTCGCTCAGGTCTTAGTGGAGGCCAGAAACCCTTCACTAAAGTCACATGCTATGAAGTGAAAAGATTTTCCTCTGGGCCACAGCCAAAGGCCCAGACCCGTTTTCCTGCTCGGCTTTCCAGGTATTGGGGTATTTCTTGCATCTATCCTAGTTGGGCCTCAGTCCCTCTGAAGGTCCATCTCTCTGAGGTTTAGGCCTACCACCTTCCGATGGAGGGCAGAACCCTAGCTCAGCTAGAGGTTTCCAGAACCTTTCTGAAGGAGATCCTTCACCTCAAACTTCCGTTTGGAATCCTGTCCTCCCACAATCTTAATTTTAGTTTAGAAAATATACTTTTGCCCCTTTTGAGCTACAGGAAGTAGTGATATGCATTACTTGGCATAGGAAATACTCTTTTAGGAGGCGTGGATATGTTGTTCATCCACACTTCTTGGCATGTCCCCTTCCCTTTAAATCTTGCTGGAAGTCTTCAAGCTGGCTCTTCCCACCGACCGGGTGGTATATACCTCAGCTCTGCCCCATGACGCCAGATCTTCCTTTCCGCTGGAAGATGCAGGTTCCTCATGCTCTCAAAGCATATCGTAGGCCCTGGATTCTAATTGTCAGTTTTACCAAATCTCATTCTCAAACTTGTTCGAGCTAGCGATTGCGCTTTCATTGCATCCGCCATGGAGGAAAAAATCTTCCCCGGTTTTGCCAGTGCCCGCGTGCCAGAAGATGTTGTGCACCAACCTCCACCTAACGTGCATTTACTGTCTAGGTGTCTGACATGACAACTCGTCGTGTGGTTTTTGTCTGGCCTTCCATCCCAACGTCTGGATGACCGCAAGGCGTGTTTAAAGCTGGGAGACGGAGAAAGGAACCTGCCGTGAAATCGAAGGAGGGAGATGGAGGTTTCCACGGTTATTGATCTGCCGAGTAGCTGGAACAAATAAAGCATTTGAAGAGGAAACAGCTTGAGCTAGGCCAGTCGAAGGTTCTTTGTTCCGCTTAACCTTGGCTTCACTTTTACGGGCTCCTTCGAGGAGTTGTGCCAGTCTCTCCCCACACTCTGGGTGAGCACCCTTGAGCTCGCACTCCTCGCTCTCGGAAGAGAGAGAAGGACTCTGTGTCTTCATCTTGGCGAAGACGCTCCTGGGACCGAGAGATCAGAGTCCCAGGAGCACGCTGGTCTCTGCCCTCTGTCGAGATCGCATCCTTGGCTGCCAGTTTCACGGACCTCCGCCTGGCCAGGGGACCGAGGTGGTGTTTGATTTGCGGTCGAAATTATCTCACTCCATTAGATTCCTTTGTCTCCGCCGTGGCCGATGACTTTGGAAAGGACTCCGGTCCTTGTTTCTCCTGATGAGGAGACCCAGCCAGCTGGTGTCCCCATCAAGGACCCAGTTCCAGACCCTCTGTTTTCACCAACCCCGGTGTCTCCCTATCAACGAGTTGGCCTCCCGATCCCGGTTGAAGTCCAGAACCCCTTGGCGAACAACCGAGAAAGAGCTATGCTCTAAAAATAGGTTGCCACAGGTCCTCTCATCCTCCTCGGACGAGGAGAGGCTCCGCGGAAACTCCGGCATGAAGACCTCATCTGGCAACAGCTGATATTGACCGGCAGAAGCCGCCCGCTGCCTACCCTGGCCATAACTTGGCTTCTGCCTCCTAGGCCAGCCCTTTGGAACAAAAGCCACGGTTTCTCCGCCGATGGGGTCAGTCCGTCTTCCCACTCAGCTATTCGGTCTCTCCACGATTCTGGGTGGAACCACCGCTTAAACAGCTTGGAAGGAAGGACACCCTCGAAGAGGACCGACAAGACGGGGGCCTCCCGCCGCTGTCGATAACTGTCACCCAGACCTCCCTCGGCACGTGGAGGGTAACTTAGGTGGTAGACAGCTCTACCATGACTCCTCAGACTCTGATGTCACCGCTTGCACCCACATCTCAGGTATGATGAGTCGGTGGTTGGCACAGGGCTGGAGGAAGGACCTTCCTCCTTCCAGGGCATCCTCTGTGCTGTGCTATTCGGATCCTCTAAAAACTGTCTGCCCCTGCGACCAGGCTCTGGGTTCAATGCCTTGACGGCTCCCTCATCTCAAACACTGAGTCCTTCAAGTACCTTGGGGTCACTTTGGATCCCACACTTGACCTGTCTCAACATGTCAATATGGTGTGCCGTGCGTCCAGTGCTAAAATTGCGGAGCTTATTCCGCGCCACTCCCTCACTCCTTCTGCTAGACTTTCTGTTGCGAGAGGGTATTCTCTTACCCCAGCTCCAATATGCTCTGCCCCTCCTCTTTGCTGCAAACTGTGCTACACTCCACAATGGGACACTGTCTACAACAACATCTGTAGATTCGCTTAACTGCCCCACGCCTTAGCCATCATTGTCTCCTTTACGCTGGCTTAAATTGGCTGTCACCTAAGGATATTCGAGCCTACTTCCTGGGCTGCTTTATCAACTCCCTGTCTGGACCTCCCTGCCCTGTCTATCCTGCCAACCTCCTGACTCCTGCCTCACACACCCATACCCTCAGGTCTTCCTCTGTCCCCATGCTCTCCACTAGACCTTGCATGTCAAAATGGGTGAACAGGCATTTGCCATTTTGCTCCCAAATTCTGGAACTCACTCCCCTTATGGTGAAAACTTCAGCCTCCCATCGAGAATTAGAAACTCGCTGTTCACCCACCTCCTAGCCCTCTGGCCAATGCAAATGCTTCAATTTGCTTTTGTCCCACTGCAGGCTGTCGGGTCTGACCCTGAGTACTACACTAATGTTCTCCCATGCAATACGCTTTGTCTAGGTGGCTATGAACCTTGATGTCTTTACAGTCCTCAGCTGTCTTATGGTTACCCTAATTGTTTTATTTTACATTCTTATTATGATCTATGCCTAAAATGTACCCTTATGTAACTATTACTGTGCTACCCAATGTATATCTTGTTTTGCTTCTGTACACCTATATTATGTCTCTGCATTTCTGCATATTGTATCCAATGTCCTGTGCTCTCCGGTCGTGCCTGAAAATAGGCAGGTCTGTTGCCTAGCGACTACCGGTTACCAAAGCTAATAAATAAAAATCTCCGACTCCACCAGAATGCCTCTGAGCCCATCCAGAAAAAGGAGCACCCTCTCCCTGACATTCTCAAGAGAGGGATGCCCAGGCGAGGCCTTTCCGGTGGCGAGGTCTTTCCGAGCCGAGGTCATCGTTGGGCTGGCCCTTGATTTTTGACAGCGTCCTGCCTCCTCAGCACCATCTGCCCGCATGGCCAGTAAGTATGCAGTGCCCATGGGGTCCCTTTATGGGTTTACTGAACACCTTCGCCGAGAGCCTGGTGGCTGCCTCGGTGTTCAGACATACAGGTAGTTCGGCCAACACTGACCGACCCTGGACAAGGAGTCCAAAATGTGGACCACTCTGCCCGCAAGGTCTCGCTGCCTCTTCTCTGGGCCTTTGTCAGGCCAGCCTGGCTGTTACTATGGCACACTTCTGCCATGCCCTCTAGGGGTCATTGGACAAGGTCCTCACTCATCTCCCAGCGGACATGCAGACTACCGTCAAGCAGGTCCGTGACTAAGGTCATGCTGTCGCAAAACAGCAGCTCCAGACATCCTTGGATATAGGAGATTCTTGTCCCGCTGTTGGCAGCAGGTGATCTCTTACACGCAGGGCTTGGCTGAGGCTTTCCTCCTTCCCGGCGGATACTCAGCATAAGCTTGCTGGCGTGTCCTTCCTGGGGACCGACTTCTTCGATCCAGGAGTGGCTGGTCACCTTCAGCGATAGAGCAGCTCATTGCCACCTTGGATGCTACTTCTGCCAAGGGTTCTTCGGGCAAGAACCAGCAGAATAGAAAGAATCCATTTCAGCACTTTTCCCCACTGGTCAGGCAGCCCTCCTATCAAGGAGGTCAGCAACAACAGCAGTAGCAGGTTAAGCTTGGAACCCGGCCCAAGCAGGGTCCTCAACAGCCCCATAAAGGAGGCCGGGCGCGGGTCTGGAGCCTCCTCCTCCTCTTCCAAGCCTGCTCAGTGGCGGGTTGGGGGTTGCCACCCTACACCCATCCGCCAGCTCTGGGTCCTCCCATGGGGTCGGCTCCGCCACTTCCTTTCCCCGGTCTGCTATCACCGGACAGGTGGGTCCTCAGTGATCGGTCAGGACTGCCTCTGGAATTCGAGCAGTACCCTCCCAGCCGAGGCGCTGCGCTCTCTGGAAGAATGGAACTCCGCATGCACTCAGTCGGCTCTTCAAGATGACGTGGCTCAGCTCCTCCGCAAGGAGGCAGTATCTCCAGTGCTGGATCCTCCAACAGACCCAGGCTTTGTTTCCAGGTACTTCCTGGTGCCCAAGCGGACAGGGGTTGGCGCCCATCCTTGATCTCCATGACCTGAATCAATATCTCAAGTCCAGCACCTTCTGGATGGTCACTCTGAACCAGATCATATCATACCTGGAGCGGCACATGTGGCTCTCTTCTCTGGATCTACAGGACACGTTCTTTCATGTCCTTGTCCAGTCTGTCCCATCAGCCCGGTTCCTCCTTTAGGGTCGAAGGGACCTTGTATGAGTTCCGAGCCACGCCTTTCAGCCTGTCGCCGCGCTCGGTCTTCACCAAATGCGTTTCAGTAGTGATGGCCCACCTTGGCGGCGAGGAGTCAGAATCTACCCTTACCTCGACGACTGGCTCTTGGCAGGTTCCTCCTTTAGAGAAGGTGGAGAGGTCCAGGGACCTGGCCTCCAGACCTGCTCCCAACTCGGCCTCCTGATCAGCGAGGCCAAGTCAGAACTCGTGCCCTCTCAGGTGATGGGCTTCATCGGGCAGAGCTAGATTCTCATCAAGCCAGAGCTCTGCTCCCAGCGGACAGGGCAGAGGTTCTTTCCTCCTTGCCCAATAATTTCTGGTTGGGCACTTGCACCCTGCCTGGGTCTTCTGTGCCTTCTGGGTTACATGGCGACATGTACCTCAGTGGTTCGGTAGCCTGGTGGCATGCCACACCTTCCAATGGGAGCTGGATGGTCACTTGACCAGCTGATCACCGTAACCAGAAGATGTGGGACACTTCAATGGTGGACCGCCCCAGACCAGTTGTAGGAAGGGATCTCGTTTGTCCGCCCTGAGCTGACTGTCGCCCCACGACCGATACCTCTCTTATGGGCTGGGGAGACAACAGGCCCATGGGTTCTGGACCCCGAGGAGTCCCGCCGCGTCAACCTGTTGGAGCTCAGAGCAGTCAGACTGGCACTGTCAGCTTTTGCTCCTCAGCTCCGGGTCAAGTGTTTCAAATCCAGACGGACAATACCATGACCATGTACTACCTCAACAAACAGGGCGGCACGCACTTCCATCTGCTGTGCAAGGAGGTGCTCCACATCTGGACCTTCATAAGCCAGTTGGAGGCAGATCTAGCCATCCATGTGACAGGAGCCTCGAATCAACTGCTGGATGCTCTGAGCCGCATAGGCCAGACATCCCACGGTGGTCTCTTCATCCAGAGGTTGTTATAGCCTGTTCTCCCATTGGGGCAAGCCACGGTGGACGTTTGCCTCTAGGGAAAACAACAAACTGAGGCTGTATCATGCCCACCCCTCAGCAGGGCTCGCTGCAGGGATGCCTTCTCGAGATCATAGACCCCAGGCCTCCTCTACACCTTCCCTCCATTTCCCTTGATCCACAAGGTGTTACTCAAGGTGAGGAAGGACAAGGCGAAGGTGATCCTGGTAGCCCCAGATTGGCTTCACCGGTTCTGGTACCCAGATCTCCTCAGCCTCAGCTGCAGGCCCCTGGAGTGGCTTTGTACACACCTGGACCTGATATCACTGAACCAGGGAAGGTCTTCCATCCGTACCTTCAATCCCTGCACCTCACAGCCTGGTATCTGAATGGCTAGAGTTCTAGGCCCTGGGTCTTTCCAAGATGTCTACACCGTGGTGGAGGCATCCAGAAAGGAATAGAGCAGGAAATGTTATGCCTGAAATGGAAAGGTTTTCCATTTGGTGTCCGGGTAAGGGTCTGGACCCTTATCCTGTTCTGTGGCTAACATTTTCAGCTACTTTTGGTCTCTCTCTCCAAAGGGGGTCTACGGTCATCGACCCTTAGGGTGCACCTGGCAGCCATTTCTGCTTACCGAGTGCGGCCGGTCAGCCAATATTGGCGCAGGAGACAGTGGTCAGGCGCTTTTCAAAGGCCTGGATCACATATTCCCTCCAGTGCGTGAACCTCCACCTCCTTGGGATCTGTTGCTGGTTTGGCAAAGCTCATGGGCAACCATTCGAACCCATGAACAAATGTGAGCTTTCACACTTGTGGAAGACGGCCTTCCTGGTGGCTATCACGTCTGCCAGAAGGACAGGGAGCTACAGGCGCTTTCAGTGGACTCTCCTTATCTGGTCTGTCACAGGGACAAAGTTGTCCTCGCCCCACCCGAGAATTCCTTCCAAAGGTGGTGTCAGAGTTTTACCTTAACCAGTTGTTGACTTTTCTGGTTTACTACCCTAATTACTCCTCAGACGCAGAGTACAGACTCCAAGAAATACAGCAGGTATTTGTCTTGTCCAGACATATCCCTCAAGTATTGGCGTTCTCCAAACATTATCTGTAGTGTTCCTGTTCTTAATGAACCCAGACTGGTCGGGATGAATTGGGTCTGGAATATTTTTCTAATCTGATGGTCCAGATTGCCGTAAAGATTTTATAGTCTGTATTGAGAATAGAGATTGGGCGTTATGATGTTGGATCCATTCTCACTTTCGCCCTTTCAGTTTTGGAACTGGGGCTATAATAGCATACATCCATGTCGGCGGGAACGCTTCTGCCACGCCTCTAAAGGTTGCTGGTAATGTGGGTGTAAGCAGTTTAGAAAATTGTTTGTACCATTCTCGTCCGAATCCGCTCTGGCCGGGCACTTATTTATCTTAATTGCTTGTATATGGAAAAGTATTTCATCTACTTCCATCTTCCTCTTTAATGTTTGTATTTGTGGTTCATCCAGATGTGGGAGGTTTAATTTAGATAAAATGTCCTTCTTACTTCTAGGGTACACTCTGAATCAACCCTATGAAGAGTTTAGTAATAGGATGCAAAAGTACTACAAATTTCTTCTTCCCATGTGTTAAGTTGGAGCCAATTTGCCGTATTTATAATATTGTGGAAGTGTTTTTCCATCCTAAGTTCGCATGCTAAAGTGCGCCTTCCCGTTATGCCCCATCATAATGTCTTAGATTTAGACGTTGTAGGTTTGTTGGACCTTCAGGTTCATTAATTTCTGGAGCTCACTTTTTGTGTCCCAAATTATTTGTCTTAATTCCCCATCTCTCTCCTATAAAGCAATTGATATTGTTGGAGATTATTTTCTGTTGGTATTTCTGTTCTGCCCACCAGCGTTTTGGTCGTAGCATAAGCTATAATCTCTCCCTAAGTATAGCTTTTATATTATCCCATAGTGTGCCTTTGATGTGTCTTCCGTAGTATTTTCCCTCATTATCTGGGGCACTCGTCGTATCATGGTCACAAATTGTTCATCTTTTAAAAGCATAGGGTTCAACCTCCACAAAGATTGTTTTCGTTGTTTACTCATGTCTATTTTGAGAGTTGGGGTGGGATCTGAAAAATGCACAGACAGACCAAAATGCCTCTTACTTTTGAATAGTGTCCACATGTTATAAAAAAGTAGTCTGTTCTAGAGTAAGTATGGTATCAGGGTGAAAATGTGTATCCCTGCTGAGATGGAAACCTAGATATCCAGACATCCCAAAACCCCATTTGTTCAAAAGAGCTCTTAAGATATCTAAGGAATTGGAGGTTCTATAGCTGTTAGGATTGCTAGTGTCCCTATCTCTAGCCCAGGCAATGTTATAATCTCCAGCCATAATCAACATTCCATCCAGGAACTTCAGGACCTTGGCCAAAAGGTGCACCACCTAAATCAAGGACTTGGGGTGGAGGTTTACACTCACCTGGGTTACAGCTGTGGAGTGTAATCCTGAACTATAACAAACCTTCCTCAGGGTCGTGTATTTTTTTTTTTTGAACATCCAGTGGGTAGTGGAAGGAACCAAAATTGCTGCACCTCTTCTGCGACCACTGGAGTGTGAGACTGCATATATCCTGCATCTCTGACCCCACTGCAACTTCATATGTTCAGATTCAGACAGATGTCTTTGTAAAAATAGAAATCAGCTTTTTTTTTTTTGTTAGATACTGCATAACCCTTGATTGTTTGATCGGGCTGTGAAGACCATTAACATTTTATGAGAATGTCTTTACAGGCTTCTCTGATGTCATCTTATTGGACTGAGACTAGGACCACTGCAATGAGAGCACTCAATATTCCAGTAGTACCTCCTGTTTTACCAGCTGCCACCCGTAAATCCACGAGATCCCACCTTCATACCATCGTGCCTTAGGACCCAAAGCAGTTTGACAGGATCGAGGCGAGTGTCACCCAGATCCCTTCTCCAGCAGCTTCTTTCATACTGTATTATGAATAAATTTGTTTCTGATATCCTTTTCATTGCCTTGTGTCTCGTTTTGTTCATCCAAATAAACTGGTTGCTAAAAATTAAACACATAACCTTATACAACAAATGAATCCTTGTCCCCGCCCCTGAAACCCTTCAAACCAATAAAAGGGTAGTAACCTTATATGAACCACCCAAACCAGAAACTATGTACAGTATGACTCCAAAGTAAGGCGAGAAAAACCTCCGCCTAATGGTCCCTGAAAAGATGCACCATTGGAGAATCTTGACTGGCCAGTGGGTGTGCTCCACTACATAGCGGTTTAGATCCACTGCAGGTTACAAGTGCCTCAAGTGCAGTCATCACTACAAATAAGTAGCAACGACCCCACGACGGGGACTTCATGATGATTGCCTAGACCTGTTGCAGGCCCCCAACCACACTTAAATTTTAGTTGTTCACTTATAGTGCCACTATTCTTATATAACAAAAAAATTGACCTTTCCACCACTTCATCTGTGGGCAGCCCATCATACCCCCAGCCCTCCAAAAGCGGGGTCTGATCAGCACTTCAGTTTACATTTCATACGATCCTTTTACCTCGCTTAGTCCCCTGAGGTTGTACGCCTGCAGGGAGTGGAGGAAGGAGACGGGTAAAAAGGAAAAAGAATCTATAACTGAGTCTGGCCCGAATGGTATCCACTTTCTCTCCTGATCATAATGAGAGCCCGAGTTGATCTAAATCCCATGGGCCTGTTAGAGAAATGTACGACTCCTTTCCCATGTAGAGTAATATAAAAGATTATTATGTACAGTTAGAAAGGACCACGTCTTTCAGTTCTTCAGACCTCCATGGAACTGGGTGTTGCCAAAATATCTCTGAGGCTGCAGCAAATTTTACCATGCAGTCAACCCGTTTCCTGTTAGGAACATTAGTTGAAAAACATAGGGTTATGTTGTCTTCTGATTTTCAGCTTTTTTTTTCCCTATTTCATCTCCTCCTCTGTCCCTACCGGTAGCCGCATCATCAGGATCATCAGTGAAACCATGTCCTGCTATCCACCTTACCTGGCTGTTCGGGTCTCCCATCCTGTCAGTATACCCCGGAGCGGGAGTGGGTGGGGCATGACATCCTGAACCTCCTGTAGTCTCATCGGGCCCAGAGACAGCTGGGCAGGCTATAGCACATTACATTGGGACCAGGCTCAGCGCCCATTTCCCGGCACTGGACGGTGATTTTTCTGGTGAGTTTTCATACCCGTGCACATCCGCCTGGGCAGCTGGGCACGTAGCAGCTCCCCCCAGAGAAGACGAGTTGTCCGTGGGATGCCTCGTCAGCCTTCTCCCTCTGTCCGTCCCTCCAGCTCCCTCGGCTCATTCCTGAACCTGGGTCACTGGCCACAAGCGGAATCCAACCTCTGCGCCGATGGGTCGGCCAGGACTTTCAGCAGTTCAAACGAGCTTCAGTCTGTCTCTCTTCAAAATCAAATTTAAATACAGGTATTCCATACTTTGTATTCCAAAGGGAAATGGGTCCCACTAGTTTATGTTGTACATGGCACTGGTACAGTCTGACCTTTTTGACACTCTTAGACCCATTGATAAAAGAAGGGATCGACGCACAGAGGACATAGGCCTTAGTGGATCAGATAGTGGGGCCACGTATCATAGGCTGCTACTAGTCGGGCAGGGCAGGGAGGATTCACTAGGCCTCATCTGCGGAACGGTAGGTTGGTTCTCCATGTCTGGGAAACCAGCCTGAATAAATATTCCGCCATTGGTTAACCCCATGGGCACTAATGTAATATTTTCTCATAGGTGTATGTGTGTTATATATATATATATATATATATATATGTATGTATGTATGTATGTATGTATGTATGTATGTATGTATGTATGTATATATATATATATGTATGTATATATATATATATATGATATATATATATATTATATATATATATATATCTATTAGCCGACCAAGGCCAGTGCGCCCAGCAACTAACCCCACTCCCACCAACCAGGCAGCTGTCAGAGCCCCACCAGTAACCTGCTTTTAAGTAGAATAGTCTCATTTTCAAATGTCACAGTCCAGTCACTTCCTCATCTTTGTTGTCTGAGGTGTGGGTCTTCTCCCAAAGTAGGGTTTTGGTATTGCTGAAGCTTCTGCAGGATCTCAAGTGGAAGGGATAGGTCGGGCTTTGTCTATTATTCAGGGCCTGATTATGGTCCGCCGGGCCACCAATTCATTTCAACATAGATGCCTCTCGCTTTCAGGTGTGCCTTAGCCTCCTGCTGTATGGTATGTTACTGGGCCATTCGGAAATTGAACTATCAGCTTAGAAGGGTAAAGAGTAAGGAACCTCAAGCCCTGCTTTGAATTGTGGGAAGACTGGTATATATTCTCTTCTAAGATGCTGTGCTGTTGAGATAGTCACTGTCAAAAACAGTGTGTGTAGAGTACATTATCTTCTGTTTTGCCAGGCTTTTTGAGCAATTCATCCTTGGTTGCATAGCTTAGGAAGTGTATTACAAATGAGCGTATTGCATTTTGGGCCGCAGCCTTGGGCAGAGTGCTCTGTGTGCCCTTTCTATATCAAGGGGAAAATCAGCCAAGATCTAATTGTGTATGCAGCAACTGTTCAGTAAAGGCTGTGATGTCTGTGCCCATCTCCCTTCTGGTATGCCATAGATTCTTACATTTTTCCAGCGTCCTCTGTTATTTGCATCCTCCTGACGATAGCAATTAGAAGCTGTTCATATGCCAACGAGGAGACCGGTGCCTCTAACATATTGAGATGTTCTGTATTTGTAGTGATTTGTCTGTCTGCTTCATCCATGCGGACTTGAACGTGCCCAAGTGAGTTCAAATGTCCTTGACCACATCCCGCGGCTCCTCCTGAAAATCTTGAATGGCCTTGGGAACCACATCCATTTGTGGTAAGGCTTTGCCCATATTTTGTTTTGTGCCCTTAGACTTCTTTTCCTCCTTGTCCTCCCACTGGAGTTGAGACTTTCTTTGAATTATGGTGGAGGAGCATGTTTAGCCCTCCTGCTCGCTGGTACTTGACGCCACCGAAGTCTTTCTGTAGTTTGTTCTGAGGTTAAGGAAACATTCACCTTTACAGCATCAGCAGTTAGTTTATTCTAGTCTATCATAAGTTACGTATCTTCTTTATCAGTTTTTGGTAAAACCAGCATAACAGCTTTTGGTGTTTTTCCAACCCATTTCTTGAGGAGGTTAGCATGGTATATCTTAGTAGGATTTTTCCTGTCAGGGTCTCAATCTCGTAGTTAATGGTGCCAGTATGTCTAAGCACTCTGTAAGGCCTTTGCCACTTCATTAACTGTTTGTTTTTCCTTTTTAAACTTTCTATATTTATATTTGATTTCAAATAGACACCACATACACAGTTGTACATATACAACTGATACAAACAAGCACAGTACAGTGTAAAAAGACATACAAAATAGGACACTTAAGCTGGCCCAGTGGCGCTGAGGGTTAAGGCGCTGGATGCCACACCTCTTCAGCCGGTGACCTGGGTTCGGGAGCAGATTCTGGTCACCGGTTGGGGAAGGCTGGAGCATCCTACGACAGCTTGCTCTCTCCAGGAAGGGTACAGGCTGCTGCCTGCCACTTGCTGACTCCAAGCGGAGGCTCGGAGTACTGCATGCCTCACATTAGGGGAGAGCTGGCCGTACTACAACGTAGATGTTGGCGCTGCGCTGATGTCAGGGGAGTCGACGCTGTATGGGGAGGGTGGAAAATTGAAAAGAGCCTGCCACCGCTGGGAAGATGGGGAGACTGGACGTGCCTCATGATTTGCCTCCACCCACCCAGCGGGCCCGGACTGACTATATGTAAGTTTGAGGTCGCCTGCCTTGTCCCTCACTAGGGGCATAGCCGCTGCTCCATGGGGATCTGGGGCTTCTGCTGGGTAGGATGGTAGGCAGTGGATGTTGGTGGTCTCCTGAAGGGTCGGGGTGGCAGGCTGGGTGAGGAGAGAAAATAGTAATTACAAAGAAAACAAAACAGGACACTTAATTAACCCATCACAAATTATCCAGTTTCGAGATCTGACATTCAGGGTAGAAGGAGAGAGGGGTAGGGAAGAGGTTGGGACACAAACAGAGTAATCCTCCTTAGCAGTAATACATTATGATCCAAACAGTAAGTCCACATATCCCTCAGTAAGCACCTAATTTAGACCCTTGTCCCACGGCACAGTCTGATCTAGCTAAGGCCATAAATAGCACCCACCTTCTCCAAATGAGCTCAAATTGAGTTTGTTTTTATTAATGACTCCTGTAAGAGCTTCTATTTTGTAGACTGATATCATAATCTGTTGCCATAGAGGGAGATCTGGGACCTGCCTAGAAAGCCAGTTCTTGGTAATTGCCTTTGGGCTACCAGAAGAATTATCTTCAGAAGTTTCTCTGTGTGGGGTCCCTATGTCCCTGTGGGACATCAAATAGAAAGTATAAAGTAGGGTTATGTGTTAAATCAGGACCAAAGATAGTATGTAAAATCTGTTGCAGATCACCACGAAATCCATCCAAACCTGGGCATTCCCTCATTATATGTTTAAAGCTGCTGGTGAGTGCCCACAGTCTCTCCAGCAAATAGGTCTCTGTGTCTCTGGAATTTAACTTGGATCTCTGGGGTCCTAAAAGCGGATCAGCATCTTCCAAGAGAGCTGTCTCCCGGACAGTGTTGAGAGACCCTTATAGATGTTTAGCTGTGCTCTGCACCAGGTTTCATCCTCTACTGGGGTTCCTAAGTCCCGGGTCCAGGCTCCTTTGACTGAGTGGGTGGTATCCCTTCCATGCTAGTAGGGATATATATATGTGTGTGTGTAGGTGTGTGTGTGTGTGTGTATATATATATATATATATATATATACACACACACACACACACACACACACACACATATATATATATGGGATATAATATGTGTTGAGGGTTCCCTACCTCCATAGTTGCCCTGCTTAATACCAGTATCTATGGGGAGAGACATATATGGGGTTGGTGATATTTGATATAATCCCTGATTTGGAAATAACGAAATCTGTCCTTCCGGGAGCCCATATGTGCTTATAGTACTAGATCTTGAAAAGACAGAATACCTGGCTCATTTATAAAATGCCAGATCATATGTAAGCTTTTCTTCGCCCATGTCTTGAATCGGCATCCCACTGTGCTGGGCGGAACCTCCAAATATGGGACAGAGTACATAAGGGGTCTCCATCTCCTCAGACTCCTATCACTCAAGACCCCATACCAGATATCCAAAGTAAGATCAGAATAGGGTTAGACTCATCTATGGGTTCAGACTTTATTTTTTCTGCTAACAGAGTCCTATGCAAATTAGTAAGGTTTCCTTCCAATTCCAGGGATTTCCATTTGGCTATATAACTACTGTTAGACCAATAAAGAACTGTCTTAAGTTGAGCTGCCTGGTAGTATAATTTAAAATTTGGGAGGGACAGCCCCTCTCCTCGGGTATCTGGAGGAGTGATAATGACTTTGCTTTTATGGGCCCCAGAGAAATCGGAGATCTTTCTATTTAAGGTACTATAAAAGGGGTCTGAAACAGGCACAGGGAGAGTCTGAGCCAGATATAGGAACCTGGGTTACACTACCATCTTACCGCCTGTACTCTATAATCGTGGGATAGGATGGCTGCCCACCTCTCCAGCTCTGTACTAATATTTTCCAGAATTGGGGTGTAATTGAGAGTGAACAGATGATACCGCCCATTAAGAGGAGTGTGCTCTGTGGGACTGTTGGCAGTATTGGACCCATCGAGTGTTGGGTCGGCCCATGCGGTTGGGACAGAGGAAGAGTAGTAGCTCTATAGTGAGGCTGTTGTTGCAGCCTTCTGCTCATAGAGCCATTCGTGTCCACCCCTTGTCTACTTGATGGAAACTTCCTGGTTTGATGAAGATCTCTGGTGTTTAAAGACTAAGGAGTGGAGGCTAGAGAGGTGCTGGAGGCTGTCTGGCCTGGTGGAGGACAGATTGGCTCTGAAGTCGCATTATTTCAGCTGTTTTTTTGGGGGGAGACAAGCTCCAGAAGAAAGGCTGAATTTTTGTCTAGGGAGAATGCTGCTCGTGAAACAGTCCAGCTCAGCCCTTCTGCACGGTGGACAGACTTTACAACCTGCCTGACTCCGTGTTGGGGCAGGTTCTAGCACTAGGTGCAAGGAGCTGGCTCTGTTTTTCGCTGACAAGGCATCCCTTCAGGGCCGAGGTCTCCTTGAGTATCTCCTGAAAGGACGTGCAGGGTCCGGCCTGAGTTGTGCCGGAACACCTCCTGTCTGAGATGAGTTCGAACTGGTTGGGGTGGAGGGTGGTGGGGATAATCTTGAAACTCGGCCAACACAGTGTGATCTAGACCCAGGCCCGACCAGACTTTTTGACTGGATGTCTCGACGTGATTGGACCTGTGGTTGCTGAGGTTTTCTGGAGTTCCTTGAAGATTGAGGTCTTCCATTGGCCTTGAAAGAGGCCCTGGTTAGACCCCTTCTGAAGTAAACCTCTGTGGACCTGGACTGTCTTAACATTTAGCATTTACAGGCCGGTCTCTAATCTCTCATTCCTAGGGAAGGTTATTGAGAAGGTGGTGGCTGTTCAGCTTGAGAGACATCTTACCTCTTAATCCACCTACAAGTTTTTCCAGTCTGGGTTCAGTGCGGGCATAGTGTCGGAGACCGCCTGTAAGGGTGCTAAATGGTGTCCTGTTGGCGAGGGACAAGAAACTATGCCATCTTGGTCCTCCTGGACCTTTCTATGTCATTTGACACCTTGGACCATGAGGTGCTACTTGACTGTCTTCGGTTCTGGTGTGGCGTGTCTGGTAATGTCAACTGGTTTAGGTCATAACTACAGACAGTGCAAAGGGCGACAGTGGGATTATTCTCATCTAACCCGAAGCCTCTGTGCTGTGGGGTTCCACAGGGTTCGGTCTTGTTGCCTTTGTTAGCGGTGTATGTGCTGCCATTGGAGGATATTGTGAGGGGATACGGGCTCGGTGTTTACTGCTATGCAGATGATACTCAACAGTACCTGTCCTGTGTGCCTGATACCCAGGTGTCGGCTTCTGTGTTTCACTGCTGCCTCGTGGAAACCAGACATGGATGACTCAAACTGGCTTAAGCTTGACCCAGACAAGACTGAGGTGCCAGTGGTGGATCCAGGTTGTCGGGACAGAGGGGGATGGAGTTTCCCGGCCTACAGCTTGGGGTGTTCAACTTGCTTTTCTAAACAGGTGAAGGATTTGGGCATGATCTTAGACGACGGTCTGACGCTTGAAGCCTGATATCGGCCATGGTCAAGAGTGGATTTTTCATCTTTGAATATCACCCGAATCCAACCCTGATCCCGCCTGAGGACCTGACCATGGTGGCATGCTTCGCCACTTCTAGGTTGGACTACTGTAATGCCCTGTACCTGGGGTTATCTGGAGGCAACCTACACAGGCTGCAGCTGGTGCAGAAAGTGGCAGCAAGATTACTGACGGGTGAAAAGGGTGATCATATCACTACCATCCTCTGCGAACTGCACTTGCTTCTGGTCAGGTGGAGGATTGTCTTAAATGTAATGCTTCTGACCTACAAGACCCTGCATAAATGGGGACCTGTCTACCTGCAAGATGTCCTTGTACCCTGTTGTCCGTCCAAGGCACTCTATTCTGCCGGGAGGCCTCCTTGGTATTCCCAGAGTTAGGTTGCTGCACTCTGGGAACAGGGTGTTCTTGGTG
Source organism: Neoceratodus forsteri (assembly GCA_016271365.2). Taxonomy (NCBI): domain Eukaryota; kingdom Metazoa; phylum Chordata; order Ceratodontiformes; family Ceratodontidae; genus Neoceratodus; species Neoceratodus forsteri. Next base: position 494,299,768 of record CM028131.1, on the reverse strand, counting down.
GCCGCACCTACCCTGTGGAACTCCTTGCCAGTTTATTTGAGGGAAGACTTCAGTGGAAGCTTTCAAGAAGGGCCTAAAATTTATCTGTTTCAGCAAGCATTTATTGACTAATTTTATGTGGTTTTACGGATAGATAGATTGAATGTATGCTCCGTTGAAATTTTATATACATACAATTATTAAAATCAGGCATAAAAGTATTATAATAACTGGGGACTGCTTTTTCCCATAGGGAAGGGGTTATAATTTTCCCATTATAACATGTGTGAGCATGCGCAAAAGTGCTCTTCCGGTCCTCTTCAGTACACAGTACGCTGCAGTTCGATGCTAGTTGGAAACTGTGGTTAGTTAATTTAAATGTATTTTATTTAACTGCTGAGGCGTAAAAGCTGCCTCAGCAATTATATAAAATAAAAGCTGGGAGGCTTCCCTCGGAGCTTATATGGCATCCCACACCTTGGGGGTGTCTAACTTTCTCGTAATAACCACCTCTCCTATTCATTTTATATATATATATATATATATATATATATATTTTTTTTTTTTAATACAGCGATCTATCTATCCATCCATATACTGTATCCATCTTACCATAACAGTAGATCTTGGAGAGGAGTGCTTGCAACAGCTGGATTTTCCTCCCACCTGCCCCTGGGATTATGTAACTGTACTTTCTCTGGGGATCCTCCTTGGTTCCCCATCCTGAATGCCAGTCGGTCTTCAGTGGGTGAACTGAGGTGGTGTTGGGGACCGCCCCTTATACCATGCAGGAGGTCTGGGCAGGGCCGATGTTAGGGGTGGTCCCCGCCTTGGACTGCTAGCTAGAAATTTTTCCTTGGGGTCCTAGTGCCTGGCAGCATAGTCATAATGGTGTTACCTGCTACAAGAGCTCCTCCCAAGGTCTACTGTTACGTTAAGTTCTTACGTAACACTACTTTTCTCCGTAAGTTGGTATCTGAGTTTACTTTGAATCATCCCATGCATCTGCCAGTTTATTTTCCAGAGAATGCCAGTCCAGGTGAAGCATTGCTCCATACTTTAGGTGGGCTGTAGGAAGTCCTCACAGATTTTGTTTCCTTGGCCCTGGGAAAGAGGGTCTGCCAGTTTCAAAACTGTCTGTCCAAATAGTTGACCAACTATATATTTTTTTGTTATAGGAAGCACGGTAATGAACTTCCTGGGGTTGTCTGTGGTCATTCAGCCAGAGGCATGGCCATCTCCTGTTGCCTGTTTCAGCTGCAGAGATTTGTGCTGCTACAAGCTGGAGTACAGTCCGTGCTTTCACTAAATACTACAGTTTGGACATTGCCTTTAGAAAAGGGCAGGCTTCAGTCTGGCGGTGCATCAAGGCCTCCTTTATAGGTCTGTAGCCTCCAGCCACCCATATTGATTGTATGTTAGAACTACTTAGGACTAGTTTCACTGGTGTGGCTTGATGCAAGAGATATCCGTGAAAAGATTGTACAGTTACGTAAGAACATACCGTAACAGTAGGTTTTACTTGTGGTATCTCTTGCAGCAGGCCATCACTGGTAGGACAAAGCCATGGGGCACCAGGATCACACGGAAACCTTTCTAACTAGCAGTCTGCCAGAAGGGTTGCCCACTTCCGACGTGTCGCATGCTGGACATCATCCAGTTATATGAAAGATGGATGGCCCGACACCCTCCTTAGTTCTTTCCTGCTGTCGACCAATGCATGTCGGACCTCTGATACTGCCGCAGCTATTTTCAGCTGCCATTTTCCAATGCTTAACCACGCTATATTATTTATTTTTTTTTATTCAATTGTACATCAAAACCATGATGTCCAGACCTGTATGACCTGCCAGAAGTTCATCCAGGCCACCCGGAGACGCCGCCAGAAGATCCAGAAGAACCACCTTGTTAAGCAGCAGGTCACCTCAGTGGAACAGGAGCTGCAGGCCATGAGCTCTCTGCTTCCCAGCCCAGTCCTCTAGCTGTTCATCATCAAAGTCTTGGGACAATCTTCCCGGAAGCTTAAGGACAAGTGCTGTGACCAACCCTGGTCTGTCTCCCACTCGTGGTCCCCACACAAGGATTCTTCAACTCTGCGGTTGTCCTCCTCCCTCGGTGGTTGATATTCTTGGCCCCTGATGCCCTAACATCCAGAGGGCTACTGGTGGCCCCGCTGCCCTCCTGGGTCTCCTTCTTGGGTGGCGGCTCTTGGGATTGGGTGCTCTGTATCCTGCCCCCAGTCCATGCTGCTCCAGCCCTTTTGTGGGCTCTGTCAGGGTGGCTTGGCCGAGCTCCTTCGGTTGGTGCGGGAGATTGCTGGCACCAGCCTCCGGCTGCTGCATGCCCTACACCTGTGCCACTGATGCTGGTCTTCTCTTCTGGGACTGCCATCGCTCTGCCCCTCCTTCTCGAGTGCAGACGTTGCAGGATATCAGTGCCTATTAGAGCACGGTCTCTCCTCAGGTGTCGCTTGGGGGGCCACCTTGCACTCCAGTGCATGTGTCCTCACAGCTGTAGCTGGCACCCATGGACACCCCTCTAATGTTGTCTTGGCTGGCACCTACAGGGCCTGTAGACGCCCTTCCTCTGCTGGCCTCTTTCACTCTGCTGGCACCTGTGGGCCCATTGCCCATTCTCCCACTACCCACTCCAGTGGGTCTGCCACCCATCATGCCATAACCCACGCCTACAGGACCGATATCTGGGTACTAAATCCAGCCCCTGCTGGTCCTTTTCGCCTGCGTACCCCTGTCTGACAGTGGTGGAGCTACATGGGGCTACCCATACCGGCTACTACAGGACCATCTCTGTACCGACTTATCCAGCACCATTGGGAGTGCGCTGGCCTGTCATCGAGGCCCAAGTCAGGAAGCACAGGAAAATCAGGAGCAGTTGTAGAATTTGAAAAAGTGTTTATTAGTACTAGCAGTAAAAATAAACTTGTTCAGTATAACTATCAACAAAGACAGAATAAACAGAGAAGATCCATCTGAGTTTTCCTTTAATCTCTGAGTGTCCCTTTGCAAAACATTGCAGCTCCTTTTTGTCTGTCCAGGAGCTCGTTAAGAAAATAGCATGCTTCTCACAGAATGTTCTTGTAAATTTCCAATGCTCTTGTCTATTTCATGCAGGTGCAGCAAGAACACACTGTCCCAGAATTGAAGCCTTCTCCACAGCTTCTGAAAAAAGCTTAAAACTGCTCTCAGGTTAACCCCTTGAGTTCCCTAATAGCTTTTGCAATTATCTCAAACTATAATTGTGTACATTTCAACAGTAATACTATATAATTTCTAAACAAATGATCCCGATTTTGTTACATTTCGACTTAATGATTTGCATATATTTTTATACCAGCAGCTATGCAAGGGAGGAAAACACAGGAATAGCAAGGAAGACTAAGACAGTTAGAGGCAAAGAATTGTGAGACTGTCGGGGTGATCAAATCCTAGGTCTCTATAGGAAAATTTGGTTTGCGAACCAGACAAATGAGGCAAGAAAGAACAGATCCCTGCATTCACACTCCTCATAACAACTGGGACAGGGTCCTTTTCAACCCTGTCACACTTCCCTTTGGATTATCACAGTCTTTCTGTCCTCTGGTCTTTCATATAGACGCAGGTGCTGGCTCCATGGGCTCTGGCCCTAACCACTCCTCGGGGCCTGCCTTGGGACCCACCTTCCCGGTTCCTGTTTGGCCAGGCCCTAGTACTTCTCTCGCTCTTAGGGATAGGTCCAGTGCCAGGTTAGCTGGCGCTTGATGATCATCGTCCCAAGGAAAGCAGTGACGATGATGCAGATGACTGTGACTAGAGCGTCAGCAGTGATACCGCCTCCTTGGGGCCAGATTCCTCAGAAGTGTAAGAGGCACCCACCGATGTCCTCCAGTGTCCCCCCAAAAAAGACAACGCCATGGTTTATAGCCATCATGAGGCACATTCAGGCCACCATGGGGTGGGAGACAGAAGAACAGGACTCAGAGTGGCATCGGCTTCCCATATATTTACCTCAGCCGAATGCCCTCCTCTAGTGGTTCCTGAATGAGCGACTCATATGAGGATGTCACCCAGACTGCTTGGAACCACTACCGTAGGGTACCAGCGGTATCCAAAAGGCCGACAGGCTCTACCATGCCCCAGATGGCAAGCCATATTTTGACGAACAGCCCAAGGTCGATTCAGTGGGTATTAACGCAGCGCACAGCCACACTAAAGGACCAAGGTACTTAAGCTCCCTTCCCAGACTGGGAGTCCTGCCATGTGGACCAGATGGGCAAGCAGGCCCTCAGATCTGCCACTCTGGCCATCTGGGCCGTCTGTTATTTAGCCTGTATGGTACAGTACCAGAATGTGCTCTGGGACCAGACTAGGAGACTGTCCTAGCCATGCTGGATGATCCTTTCAAGCAGCAGACCTCCAGGCCCTCAAAACAGGCTCAGATGTTGCTACCCACATCCTCAGACCTGCCTGTGATGGAGTAGATGTTTTGGGACCGAGCAGTGGCTATGAGGCGCCTGTATGAGATGCCACCCTGGTTTCGGGTCTCTGGCTTCACACAAAATATGCAGTCTAACATCATGGGCTCACCCTTCCTGGGGTTTAAACATTTTGGGGAGATGTCCAGGCTATCATCTCCGAATTCCAGACCTCAGGATAGGCTCTCAAATCCGTCCATTGTATGTACCATGCCCAGCGGGTAAGTCAGGACAGAGGGCTTCTTTTCATCACTTCTCCGCAGACAGGTCCATCACCTCCCAAAACCCAGGGCAAGCGAAGCAGGGTCAGCTCTCCCAACTCTCTCCGCAGCAGCCCGAACAGCAGATGTTCCCACCTCCTCACTCCTTGCCAGACCCTCCTTTCTCCAGTAGTTCCACAAGAGGTGGTTGTCTGGGCAGGTTGCTTCTCTTGCACCTGGACGGGTGGAGGGAGATCACCACAGACAACTTGGTGCTGCAGCACATTGAGCACAACCACGCTCTCGAGTTCATAGAAAGGCTTCCAGAAACCCTTCTTGGCAATTCCTCCATATCCCTCTCTCTCCATGACCCTCTCATCTGGGAGGAAATCCAGGCCTTAACTTCGAAAATAGGCGATAGAGCCAGTCCCACGATGTTGGTGCTGGAAGGGGTTCTGCTTCTACTTTTCTGGTCCCCAAGAAGATGGAAGATCTTTGGTCCATCCTGGACCTGTGCCAGCTACATGTGTGTACAGAGTAGAAATGGTTCAGGATGGTCACCCTTCAGGGTTTACTGTCCCAGCTACATCAGGGCTACTGGCTTTGCTCCATGGATATGCAGGATGCCTATCTGCATATCGAGGTCCTCTCCTCCCACTGGCGCTTCCTCCACTTCCACTCCTAGGGAGTGCACTACCAGTTCAGAGCTCTGCCGTTTGGTTTGTACTCAGCCCCCAGGGTCTTTACCAAATGCCTGGTGGTGTGGTGGCAGCTGCTTGAGACAGCAGGGGTTTAACGTTTTCCCCTACCATGACTGTTTGCTGCTGACTGGGCCGTCTCCTTTAAATTTTTCTTACACCTGCAGCTTGTTCCAAGCTTTGGGCATTACAGTTAACCTACCAAAGTCTTTCTTGACCTCTTGCTAGTACCTCCTGTACATAGGGCAGTGCTGGACACCACCGGGAAGTCGTCGTACCCTGCAGATGACACAGTGTGTCTGATGGACCAGGCCTCGTCTTTACGCCAGTCGTCATGTTCCAGCGAGGGTCTTTCTGAGGCTTTTAGGTCTCATTGACTGCAGCCCATTGCTACAGTTCCTGGCTAGGCTGCATATGTGAATCCTCAATGGACGCTGTGGGTCCAGTGGGACAATACAAGGATGCCCTGAATCAGCCAGTGCAGATCCAGTCAAGAAGGTGCTGTTATGGTGGCTGGAGCCCGCAACCTATTTCAGGAAATTCCTTTTTCTGTTACTCCCCTCAGCATTTCCTTACAACAGACACCTCAGGCCTCTGTTGGGGAGCCCACATGGGGCCCCATCAAACTTGAGGGACATGGTCCGACAGGTAGAATTTAAGGGGAAAAAGGGTATTCTTGGTGGAATACCAGATTCAGAATTTTGGATGTTGCCTGGAAATCTGGTATTCTGCCTAAATTCAGTGGGTTTTTATGTTAGCATGTACAGTACGTAGAAAATTTTGAACACTGCATGTAACTCTGCCATTTTTAGGATTTTTTCACCAGATTTTCAACATGGCTGTCTCTGGGACCCAACCTCATGAAGAGTGCCACTGTCATGTCTTTCATTGGTCCTGAAAGGTAATTTTGTGCAGCGACCATGCCATTCTGCGCACAGGTGTGAAAACTCATTTCGGGCAGGTTGTGAAGAGTGACAGCTGTCCTGTTTATGAGGGGTGTAAAAATGGCAATATTGTGAATTTGGAGTGAAAATATAAAAATTGAGGAACTTACGAGTGTGCGAGAAAATTTTAATGACCGTGCATATCTCTGCTATTTTCAGTATTTTTGTACTAAATTTTCAACATGGCCTTTTGGGACCCAACCTCATGAAGAGTGCCACTGTCATTTATTTTATTGGTCCTGAAAGGTGATTCTGCACAACTACGTGCCATTCTGCACCTCAGGTGCAAAATGCATTTTACGCAGGATGTGAAGAATGACAGCTGTACTATGCATGAGGGGTGCCAAAAATGGAAGTTATGAACTGTGTAGAAAATTTTCAATGATCGCAGATATCTCAGCCATTTTTCAATATTTTTGCACCAGATTTTAACATGGACCTTTGAGATCCCACCTCATGAACACTGGCACTGTTTTGTTACTTGGTCCCAGAAGGTGATTTCTGCACAGCAACTATGAAATCACCTTTCTGGGCCGGCCGAGTAATGAAATGACAGTGTCAGCTCATGAGGTGGGTGCCAAAACCCTATGTTGAAAATGTGATGCAGAAATATTGAAAAATGGTCATGATATCAACACAAGATGAAAATGCCATTATATGGGATATAGCTTGATTTTCAATTTACAGTTTGGCTTTGAAGAGTGCAGACATGTCCCGTCCACAGAAGATGACAGCCACGACCTTGGATGGGTAAGTATAGGGCAAGGGAGGGGTGGAGGGTGGTGGGTTGCTCAGTGGGAGGATGGGGAGGAGATGGGAACGGAGAGACAAGTTACAGTTTTCTGCAGAAAAAAGTAAAACAAGAGGGATTATTGAACTTTCGGGACACTGGTAGTGGGCTGCCCAGTGTCCCAAAGTATTGGAAAGGGGAGCAAGCACTGACTGAGGATTACTTCCGCTGTCAGGATAATACAGAAAAAAAATTGTGAGTTTGACGCTGGAATTGGGGGGGGGGATTGTCTGGTTAAATGCGGTAAAGTCTGGTATCTCCTGTGGAGCACCAGAGGTTGAATATTGGTATTCCAGTACGAAATATGGTACCGAAATGTACTGAATACCGTTAAATTTGAGCCCTGTCTGAGATAGAAAGACAGCTAACATAAATATCTTGGTGATGCCAGCAGTTCTGTATGCCTTTTTCAGACTCTGCTCTCCCAAGCCCACTCTTGGTTCTGACTGATAACATGTGCGTAGTTTATTACATTGACAAGTGGGGGGACTCCTTCCTATCCTCTGTGCAAGTAGTCAGACATTGGGTCATCGGGCATAGCCTTGAACTCTCAGTCATTCATGTTCCTGGGATTCAAAACATCCTGGCAGACGGCCTTAGATGCTTACGGTCCAGAGCCTACAAGTGGGAACTTCGACATCAGTGTAGAAGACCTCTTTGACAGATGGGGTCAGCCCGAGTTGGATCTTTTGCGTCCCCACGCAGTGCAGAACTGCTGCATTTCTGCTTACTAGTTCCAGGGCCTGGAGTTTCTGGTGAAACGCATTGTCAGTACGTTGGGCAGGAGGGTTAATTATGCTTTCCTGCTCCTTCAATGAGTTGTGCTCAAACTCCAAATGGAGGGGTTACAGTGATCTTTATTGCCCCTTCTGGCCTCGTCAAATCTGGTTCCCCTTGCTGCAGCAGCTGGCAGTGGATCCTCTGTTGTGTCTGCCCTGTGCACAGGCTTGCTCTCCCAGGATCAGGGCACCCTGGTCCATCTGGACCTCAAGTCTCTCCATTTCCATGCATGGCTCCTGAGGACATAGCCGTTGCCAGATCTGGAGTTTCTCCCAGAGTAACGGATGTCTTGGTTGCAGCCAGGAAGCCCCACACCAGGGCCATTTACTCTATGAAGTGGTAGCACTTTGCCCTTGGGTTACATCACACCATTTAGATTCCTTCACCTGTCCAGTGGATCAGGTTATGGAGTACCTTCTGTTCCTTTTGGACTTGGTCTTGCTGTACTCTCCATCAAGGTACATCTTTAGGCCATTTCTATACATCATGTACCTGTGGATAGGTGTTCAGTGGCCCAGCCTGATGTGTCCCACGCATTCCTGCGGGGCATTTGAAGCCTCCAATCAGGGACCTTGTCCTGCCATGGGACCTTAATTTTGTGTTGGAAAAATTACGCTTGCCTCCTTTTAACTGGTCACACATGCGAGCTACACTTTTCTGCCATGGAAAGCGTTATTTTAGTTACCGTTACATCTGCTCAAAGGATTTATGAGCTTCAGGCCCTCATTTCCAAGGAGCCTTATTTGATTTTTCACAAAGACAGGGTTCTTTGCCTATAAATAATAAATTTCTTCCTAAGGTGGTGTCTGAGTTTACTTTGAATGAATTCGTTCATCTGCCTGTTTATTTTCCAGAGCATTCCAGTCAAGGGAGGCAGTGCTTTACGCTGGATGTGCACAGAATCCTGAGGTAGTATACACACTGGCTAAGGACTCCTGGAAGTCCAGTTTCATTCGCCACTGGGAAAGAGGGTGCCTCGGCATCCAAACAGTGTTTGTCTAAATGGTTAGCAAATTGCATTGTTTATTGTTACCAGAGGTACAGTAAGGAACTTCGGGGAATGCTAAAGGCTGTTCCATAAGTGGTATGGCCAGATCAGTGGTTTGCTTCCATAATGCATTCAGTGCCGCCTGGAAGCATTGGAGCCTAGTAACTAGAGCTCTATCCTGTCTGTGGTAGACTACTGGCTCATCATTTATGGTGCTGCCACGGACTCTGCCCTTAAAAGAATGAGGACTCTGCTAAACAAAGCTTACAAGCTTGTCCTTGGGCTGACCGACTCACTCAGACTTTAGTCTTTATGCTGAGACTGGCTGGCTTTCCTCCAACTAAGGATCAGGTGCCAAGCTCGCCTACTGGCAAAATCTCAACTGGATCGTATGTTGACCTCCACATCTGATATTTTTAAACCTAATAGGACTGCCAAAATGACTGGGTCAGTGAAGGGGTTCTTTAGGTACCTTTCAGATGCACCACCTTCACCCAGCGTGCTCTGTCTTATAAGGGACCTCAGTGGTTCAATGACCTTCCTCCCTCTGAGTGTGATTAAATAGCTCTTTTAAATGTGAACTGCACCTGTTGCTGATGCAAGCAAATCATTGTGACTGCCCTGCATGATGGTTATTCCACATGGTATATCAAAGCCAAGCTCTCCTTACCCTATCCCACCCCTTCCCTAGATCCATCAATCATCCCTTCCTTCTTCTACTCTTCCCTCCCAGCACAGCACTAATTTCCCATACCTCTCACCTTTTACTTTGGCATGGCTTTCGCTGGCTGCATTTACATAAACTGGTTGCAGAGAAACCTGGCACTGAAACCTTCTGTTGATTTGCTGTGCAGCTCATGTGCAAACTGTGTACTCACACTGGGCCACTCCAACTCTTAAGTCCTCCACTACTGGGCCACCCTGCTCTACCTAACTCCCTCACTCCTGCTGTGTATACCAGTTTAACCCCTTGTTTTTGCCCCACCACCCCACTAATACATCTGTGGCTGATCATAGGGTTGAGCATGATGGTTCTACGTTGGTCCTCTCCTCTCCTCTCTAAAATTGGAACCTTCCTCTCCCTTTCTTCTGCTCTCCCTACTCCCTTCCCCTGTCCCTCCACCTCTTCTCATCTCCAATTCCTTTCTCATTATCTTCCTCGACATCCTGACAAATCCTTTTCGGGCTGCTATGAAGGCACAGGCTGGCACTTATTAGAAAGGTTTAGGACTCATCTGATCATGTCCATGATCTACAAACACATTGCACTTTGTAACTTTGTATTTTGAAATGTTGTAACCCTCGTTTCTGATGTTATTCTTTGTTTGTCACTCTGTTCATCTTGTTGTAATGTATGTCTTGCTCGACTTGGTACCTTTGTAAAAAGCCATATTGGGCTCAAAGGTATTAATCTGAATTGTGAAATAAATAAATGTGTCCGCTGCTGACATTTGCACTGCTGCCACCTGGAGTACTGTTCATACTTTTACCAAGACTAGACATTGTCTCTCAGCAAAGAGCCAACTCGCTTAGCAGTCTTTCAGGGCCTCCTTTCTTAGGCTGTTATTTCTATCACCTACCACCCAAACTGTCTGTCTGTAGTGCCAGAACTGCTTGGGACTCTGTCCTTAGGATGGCCTGCTGCAAGAGTTGCCCTAGAAGTAAGATAGTACAGTTACATAATACCTTACCGTAACAGTAGATCTTCCAGAGGCTCTCTTGCAGCAGGCTCCTGCTTTCCTCCTCCTTCCCCTTCTGCTGTGTCTCTCTCCTTCCATAGGGCAATCCTTCTGCTTTTACTTTTTTTTTTTTATTGTGTTACCTCTGAGACCTCCTTGGTTTCCTTCTGGTATCCTGCTTATGGTTTCCAGCAGGAGAAGTGAGGAAGGTTTGGGGCCGCCTGCCTTTATAGGATTGGCTGACGCCAGGCACTGATGTCTGAGGTGGTGGCCCTCTGGTGGACTGCTAGCTAGAAAAGGTTGGAGTGGTCCTGGCGCCTGACTGCTTAGTCCTGCCAGTGATGACCTGCTACAAGACATCCTCTCAAGTTCTACTGTTATGGTAAGTTCTTACATAGCTGTGCTATCTTTGAGAGAATCACTTAAATCAAGCCATGCAGTCCCACCCCCACCCCTCTTGGTCTTAGGGCTTCTCTGTCTCTCCCTTTCCAGGACAGTTTTCCTTCTGTTTCACCTTCCTTCATGGCAGGAACTTCTGATCCCCTCTGTTTCTCATTGGGAGATCCTCTGTATATGGTATCCGGCTTGAGAACTGAGGAGAGGGTGGGGTCACTCATGTTTATATGGGAGGACATCACCAGCATCTGACATCATCAGGGCAGTGCCTGTAGACTGCTAGCTAAATAAGTGTCTGTGTTGTCCTAGTGCCTGGTGGCTATATTCCATAGATGTTACCTGATGCAAGAGATTCTCTCAAGATCTATTGTTACGGCAAGTTCTTACGTAACTACTTTCCAATGGCATGACTTTGTGTAGGAGTTCCTGTTGAAGATCTGTTACGCTAAGTAACTGAACTTGTCAGATGTGTATAAAGCATGCATCCCGTTTGGTTTCCATTCACCACTGGAAATCCAGCTTAAGAGACATAGATTATTTTGAGCTATTCTTGGTTGCTTGTGGACAGTAGCTGCATCACCAAAAACACAGTGCATGTTTTAGAATAGTTTCTGTTGATATTCTGAGGCACAGAACCGAATGAGCAAACAAATGGCATGTAGGTTGGGCAAACTGTTGGCACAGGGTCATACTACCACACACAAAACAACACGGCTACATACGCCATAAGCAACATAGCAGTAAGCACAACAGAGTCATACAAGACACTGACTCGAATCAAAGAGCGTGCCCATTAAAAGAATGGGACTTTGTTTATTTTTGGGGCATGCCCTCACCCCCATCATAACTAACTCGGGGGCAAGACTTCAGGGATCGAGAAACTCAAAGTAGTAGCATGGGGAGATCTAAGGAACCAAACCACAGCCCCAGGTCTCTGGATTTTGCCGTGTGCTGGTGCCTTAGTTACTCCAAATTTAATGTAACCATGGAGCCAGCTCCTTGCAGGAATGGATCACAGTTAAGAGGCAGATCATTTAGCAATTATTGAATGAATGAGGTGCAGTGAGTGGACATCAAGGAGTATAGACTGGTGACAGGGATACCAGCTGTGGGAAGGAGAGGATAACAATGGGGGAACATTACCAGCGCAAGTGAGCAAAAATCAGTTGTGATGGGCAAGTTAACACAGGGCTAGTGCAATCTGAAAGCACCTCGGACAGCACAAAAGTGCAAGTTATTAGCTCAAGTGAACTATTTCCTTTGTTTAAGTGCAGGGGCGATAGAAAGAGGGGCAGGAGGAGCTGGGGTAAGGGATAGGGTAGGGAAGGACGATTCATACCTGGAACTGGCCCCTTCAGTGTGCAGAGATTGTTGCCAGTGGCGGAATGAGGGGAGAGGACTTAGAATAAGTGGCAGGAGTAGGCAAGGACAAGTTGGGTATATATAGTAGAGGGATGGTAAAGGAAGGAGATGGGGTGGGAGAAACTTACCTAAAACTAGGTCTCTTCAGGATTCTGAGAACCCTGCCAGAGCAGAGTCAGTTGAGGACAAGTTGGGTGGAAAGGAGAGAAGGAAGAGTCATTTCCAGTGCTGGACCCTCCAGGATGCTGGAGAATGTGCCAGGGGCAGAACTAGGTGAGTACACAGGAGAGAGAAGAAACGAGGGAAGAGGCAGGAAAGAAGAAGCTTGTCTAAGACTAGGTCACTCCAGGATGCTGAGAACCCTGCCAGAACGCACAATTGGGCGAGGAATAGTTGGGAAGAAAGTATGGGGGTGAAGGAAGAGTAATTGCCCAGTGTTTGGCCCCTCCAGGATGCAGAGAACCCTGCCAGGGATCGATTTTAGGCATGGACAAGTTGGGCAGAGGAAATTGGGGGGTTAGAAGAGGAACAGTAAAACAAAGGAGGGAGGGAAGGAGCTACGTGAGAGGAGACATTGCCAGGGTGCTAAGAATCCCAACAGTGGGCAGATTTAGGCAAGGACAAGTTGAGTAGAAAGAGGGGGAGGAGGAGGAGGCTTGCCCAGTGCTAGACCCCTCCAGGATGCTGAGAACCCTACCAGAGGTCAGAACTAAGGGCAAGTTGGTAATGGAAGAGGGTTGGGGTAAGCAGTGAAGGGAGAGGAGAGTGTACTGAGAAGCAGGCTTGGGGAGGTTTATTAGGGATGTGAGCCATGGAGAGGAGCAGAGATATGGGAGGACAGTTGAGGGTTAAAGCAGGATCAGTTAGATGAGAGAAAGTTGTGTAAGCAGAGGCAAGGGAGTAGGAGGAGAAGTATCGATGGGGGTTCCAGATTTACGGAAACGATGGGTGAAGCCTGACTGACCGATGAGAGTGGTTCGACGGGGACCAACAAAGTGCGAGTGTCAGAGGATTTGGGGGGTAGAGAGTGAACATGAGAGGTAGGAGGGAATTCTCCCAACTAGACTTTAAAAGCGAGTTTGGCACAATGAGTGAGGTGCCTGTTGGCAAGCGGGAAAGGACAGGGCGTGGTAGAGGTCGCAGTGATGTGTGCATGATGGAGCATCAAGGGCAAAATGACAGGAGTTGGAGAGTGTCCAGTCTGGTTAGGGAGGATTTTGTATCGGTACCATAGACTACATCACAGTAGTCAAAAATGGGAGGATCATCTTCTTGACTAGTTAATGCCACGCCATAGGAGGGGTGCAACTGTGGTTCCTGAATAAGGCACCAAGCTTGGGACACAGTTTTTTCAGGATGGTGTCAGTGTGGCCAGAGAAGTTGAGGTGTTGGTCCAGCCATACCCCAAGTTATCTGAATGAGGAGGTGTCCTCTAGGATTGTGCCATCAAGGGTATGGAAAGAAGGTAAAGGGTGGAGCCTAGAGAGTCTCTGCCTAGTGCCAAAGGCCACAGAGACAGTCTTTTGTCATGTAGGAATAGTTGATGTGAGGAAACCATAGCTGAACCTGGTTGAAGTCATGCTGAAGGGTGGTTGCTACATCAGTGGGGCATTTGCCAAAGAGAACAGGACGGTGTCGCGGCATACAAATATGGATAAAGGAGGGGAGCATACTGAGGGCAAGTCGTTTATGAAGCTTGAGAAGAGAATGGGTCCAAGCTCCAAGCCCTGTGGAATGTCTGTGAAAATAGGGAGAGGAGAGATTGTATCCTGATCTTGACTGTGCTCTGCCTGAGAGGTAAGCTCTAAATCAGTTTTGGGCAGAAGTAGACAACCCAGCATCTGTAAGGGAGTCAAGAAGTAGGGCATGGGAGGCTGTCGAAAGCCTTGGCAAGGTGCAGTTTGATAAGCAGACTAAGGAGAAGCTGCCAAGCTCACCCTCAAAGCAAGGAGGCTACTGTACCCTTTCAGGCTGTTTCTCTCAAGCAAACTGCATTCTGCAGTTTGCTAAGCAGACTAAGGAGAAGCTGCCGGAAGCTTACCCTCCAAGCAAGGCACGGGTTGGAACTCTGAATTTTGGCATCTACGCCTGGAGGAATCTCACTTGCTTTTGTTTGCCAGTGTTACCACACTATGTGCAGCAATCCAGAAGTCTTCTAGAAACTGCTGCCAGGAAATTAATGCTAGGACTGATCTCTGCTTGAAATGTTATTGATTCTCACTTTAAGTAATGTTTAGTCTGATGTAGAGATTTCTTAGCGCTGATTTAAGTTTTGAGAGAGGTTTTAAGGTATTGTGATGCTATCTGCCCTGAGCCCTGTTCCCTTCTCTTAGAGCTGTAAGTCTGTGGGCTGCACCCTTGACCTCTGGGTCCAGTTGAGACTGCTGCAGTGCCCCACCAAAAAAAAAAAAACTTGCTTGAGAACCTCGCTGTCTGTTCTTTATTTTGTTTGTTTATTTAGTGCTGAGTTTTCCATTAGCAGATTATGGGCCAGATATTCAAAACTTTGCGCTGGGCAAAATCATTTGCGCAGGTTTAAGCGGGATTAGCGCGGGTCTGCCATATTCAAAAGGCCAAATAGCGGGCAAACTGCATTAGCGCCAGGCAAAAGTATAATGTATGCAAGGGCAAACTGACATGAATACAAGCGCCAATGCGATATTCAGTGGCTAGCGCCCGCGCTAAGTGGTTATAGCGACCTAGCGCGACAGTTAGCGGTGTAGATTACCGCCCAGAAAAGCTGGTCTTAATCCTGAGCAATCAGTTTTGGCGCAACATAAATGGCTGTGCGCGATTTGCTTGGGTTTAGCGCGGTCTTGGCGCGACCCTAATACATAAATATAACACACAGATAAAGCCAAACATAGTGGAAGCTTGTTGCTAACCAATGGCATCACAATGATGCCATCATCTGCCACCAGTCCCAGCCATGCCAGGCAGTAAGTGGTGACCTTGCCGCCAGTGGACAGCATGGCAGTGTAGCCATACAGCACACACCTGCTGACCACACATATCTGTGGACAAAACAGATGCCAGCACACACATGCAGCACTGTGGGCATGGAGGATGTTGAGGGAGGTGTATGGGTGGCCAGGCTGTGCCACAGACCAGGTGTGGCCACAAGGCTGGGACTCAGCATGCAGTGCACATGGGCCAGTATTAGGAATACCCCAACACTAGTGTGCCTTTCGGATACTATATGCCCCCCAGCCACATACCACACAGCTGTACAACTGCCACAACACACAAAGCCAGATATGTACATGTCACTGTGGGCATCACATGCCACAGGTACAGCATCTGTGGGTCACACAACAGTGTAACAGTAATGTCGACTGTCAGTAAACACCTGCAGGTTGGGCCTGTCACTGTGTACAGTGCAATCAGCATCACTTGCCCTACACACCATAGGCAGTGCTACGTCCCTCACACTACTGTCTCCCTTGCTACTGTAGTGTCTGCTGTGCACTGTAGCATGCCCTACAGTGTGACAGTTGCATGCAGCAGCACCACCACCTGTGCCTATGCTGTCCTGTCCCCTGGGGTACAATATGCTATGCTATGCTATGCTGTACTGTTTACCTGTAGCCTGTAGCTATCATCGTGCACTGCCAGACTGACCTACAGATGGAGCTGCGGTTGGACCTTGTCTGCCCTGTACTTCCAGACTGACCTACAGGTGGTTCTATGGGACCCTGCAGTAACGCTAGGCAAACTGTGTGCAAATCAGGGTATAATGAGATGCTAATCCGGTTGTTTGCCCAGAGACTACCTAAGTAGGCTCATTTGCATGGCACTTTTAATATGGCACATTTTAGCTCCGGCAGGCGTGTTTGCTCCAGGCTAACTGCTTAGCTCGGCTAATGTATTGAGCCGCGCTAATAGTGCAGGAATATTGTAAAGTTTTGATCACTGTTCTTTCTCATCTGCTGCTTCCTGCAACTGTACTGAGTCCATGCATTTGTGCTGGCACACACATTGGCCACGTAGTTCGTCTGTACCTGCCCTCACGTTGCTGTGTACTGTGTTGTTGTTGTGGGTTGCACTTCCTGGTTGTTTTATTCAGTGCTGTCTTATTCCAGGGCAATGTTTGCCCTGCACTCCCAGCCCAGTTTGCATGGCCTCATTACCATGCTATATTCAGAAGCTGTTTGCCCTGGGCTATTCCGTTTGAATATGGCTTGCTTTGTGCTCGGGCTCAGTTTGTTCTGGCAGTGCTAATTTTGCCCCTGGGCAAAGTTTTGAATATCTGGCCCTATATCTTTTAGCCATTAGAGGACCCAGTTATAAGCACACTTACCCAATCCTACACAATATAATGCAATTCATGTCTCATTTCACTTATTGTGTGGAAGTCTGTCACTATTCATCAGTATTTGTCCCTCCCTCTTCTGCTGATTGATTGGCCACACCGGCCAAGTTTCTACCTAATCCTTCTGTGCGCTTCTGCTTCTCCTTAGGCACACCAGGCTTGCAGTCTCTGGCAGGCACAACACTTCCTAAGCCTGTATTCTATCCACTTAACCGACTGTGTCCATAACTCTCCTAGCTCTTGTATTTTTGCCATGGCACGCTCCTTATACTCAAGCCTTTTCTTATTCCTAACCACCATATCCAGAGCGGCTCACAACAACAAAGAACAAGGATCAGGTCCACCTCTGGAAATTTCCAATCCTGTAACCAGAACCTCATTCCACTGCATCTGCCCTTATTTAATATGTTCACCTCCTTACCCTTGCCCATATCCTTCACCCTTACACTTTCTGCACCCTTCATATATGTCGATCAGAGCACTCTCCTTGGCTTCCTAAACTGCCTCTGTAGCATTAGTTGCACCCATTATCACCTTGCAGAAGGTCGCAAAGGAAGAAAGTGCTCCTATCCTGCAAAAACTGGATCTAGAAACTGCTTCTTTTGCTTCTTTCTGTTCCGTAACGTGGATCTAAACCCGGACCCCCATTACCGCTTGCATCTCCCACAGAATTTGCATCTGCACCGGACTAAAGTTAATGTTAGTCAACATATTGAGCCTCACAAAAATTTGATCAGCTCCAAGTATGGGCTGCCCATACTGAGCCGGACTTCATTATTATAACTGAATCTTGGCTCAAAAGTCAAACAGTGATCAACAAGTCTCCCTTCCTGGCTACAGTCTGCACAGGGCAGATGGGGAAGCCAGAGGGGCGGTGTGGCCATCTACACTAAATCTAAGTTTACAGTCCCTGATATTCACTGTAAATCTAAACCCAAGGAGTACGAAATCATCTCTCAAATTACATGATCCATCCACTGAATGTCTCACTATTATTGGTGGTTATCACCCCCCCAGCCTGGTGGCACTGACATCCTCACCATACTTAAATCCTTAATCGCCTCCGCCAACACTGAAACTTAGTACTTGGGGATTTTAATATGGACTGGCTTACCCCCAAGTCGCATAGCCTGAAATCCTTCTGTGACGAAGTCGGTTTAGCCCAGTTAGTCGGGTGAACCCTCTAGAACCAATACATCGAATCCTGACAACAGTTCTGTCCTTGATGTCATACTTTCTATGCATCCCCACAAAATTCTTCACTCTTCAGTCTTCCACAATGACATGAGTGATCATGGGGTATGTACAAGATCACAAATTATAGCCCAGCAGCAACCAGCACTCATAACCAAGCGGTCCTTTCGAAGTTTAATGCATCAGACTACTTATCCGACTTCAGCAAAATGAGATGGCAAGACCTCTACCTTGCCAAAATGATCGATGAGGTGGTCACTGTCCTTAACGACAACCTCACCGCGATGGCCAACAAGCATGCCCCTTGATCAAAGTCAGGGTATGTAAAACATCCAACCCATAGTTTACATCAGATCTCAAGGCTACACTCCTATGCCTTGATAAACTCTGGACTAAGGCTAGAAAATCCAAAGGCCCAGCTGACTGGCAAGCATTCAGAGCTGCTAGAAACACCTGCGTTAAACAAATCCGCATAAGCAAAGCCAACTATTATGTCTCCACCCTGAACAGGCAAAGGAATTCCCAGAAATCTGGAAGACACTCAAGTCCATCAAGGTTGGCCTGTAGCCCCTCCACCCCTCTGAAGATCCTCAGCAATGGTAGGGCTGTGGAAAACAGCTGTCTAATCCTTGAGGAAATCAACTATAACTTTGTAATTGCTGGCCTAGCTTTCAGCTCTTCACCTTATGCAGCCTGTAGCAACCAAGACTGTAATAACATTGACTCTCAAACTTCGACCCGCCCACTCCAGTTGTGCCCACTTAACTGTAAAGAAGTCGAAAATTCACTTCTTAACATAGTTATTCGAAAAGTGCAGGGGCGATGGTCTAGAACCTTTTTCTTAAATTAGGCTATCTCAACCTCACGCCCCTATTCTCCACATATTCAGTCTTTCCATTTCAACTGTCACTGTTCCTTCCTGCTGGAAATCTGCCCACGTCCTTCCATTATTCAAGTCAGGGACCCATGCAACCTAAGCTATAGGCCCATCTCATGCCTTACCTGTCCTCTCCAAAGTCCTCGAAAAGCTAGTTTACTCAAATTAAACTCCATATCAAATCATCTTCTGTCCTCAACTCTGTGCAGTCTGGATTCTGTGCCAACCATACTACAGTCAGTGCTCTAGCCAGAGTTACCAATGAGTGGATCACAGACATGCACTCCAAGAAAGTTAGTATTTTTAGATCTCAGCAAAGCATTCGACACCGTCGACCACAATCTGTTAGTCTCAAGCCTGATAAAGTAGGCGCCACCCCTCACTGCCCAGTGGTTTACCAGCTATCTATCTGAAAGGTTCCAGAAAGTAAAGCTGGTGGTCTCTTTTCATATCCTCCCAGCTGTCAGGGGAGTCCCAGAAGGCTCTATATTAGGTCCCATCCTCTTCTTCCTGTACATCAATCACCTTGACATACATATCCCAGTCCCATCTGTATTTCTTTGCTGATGATACTGTACTGTATACATCAGGCCCTACTCTGGCTGAAGTGAGGGATGTACTTCAAGCGACTTTGCACAACTAGAAATCAACCTAATCAATGCCAAACTACTCAATGCCAAGAAAACTAAGGCCATGATCTTTGCCCCAAACACCACCTCCACCTCCCTTGCAAACATGCAGAAAGAATTCATCACTCACTCCCTAGGTGAACCCCTTGAAATTGTCTCTAAATTCAAATATCTTGGTATGTGGCTAGGCAACAAGCTTTCCTTTCATGACCACCTTGATGATCTGGCAAAGAGGCTAAAAATTAGGCTAGGTTTCTTCTTTCATAACAAGTCCTCTTTCCATTGGATACCAGAACTAGGCTGGTCCAGGCCACTTTCTTGCTACTATTCGACTTTGGAGATCTAATCTGTTCTTCCCAGCAGCCTCAGGACTCAACAAACTAGATGTCCTCTACCACTGCACTATACGGTTCATGACAAACCTACCCTACCAAACCCACCATTGCGATTTGTACCTAGCCGCTGGCTGGACATCACTCTTGACTAGATACACGCTTCATGCTGGTATCTGGACTCTTAGCTACTCCTGAACAAGCTCCTAACTATCTCACAACCCTTTTCCATATTTCCCATAGCGCCTACTCTTAGGAAAATGACTCCTCCTCCAATGTACTGAAAACTAGCACCTCACTGCAAGTGGCCATATTGAGCACACTTCAACTATTTGGAACCAGCTCCAAGGCATACTGAAGCTTCCCAGTACTGTCCCTGTCAGCCTATTTAAAAGGTTGGTTGCAGCAAAAATAAGACACTGCAGCTGCTTCTAAATTTTAGCTCACTGCTCTAACCCTAACCCACTGCTTCCTCTTACTTACCTAGAAATGAGCTGCCTTGGTACTCCGAAACAAGCACTTTGTACCTTTTTCTGTACTTGTATTTTTCTATGTCATTGTCATTTTAAGCAACATGTTAATGCTTGCCCATAATTCTGTACTTGAATTTGTACTGTTTTTTGATTATGCAATCTGTAACTACCTGTCTGTGTCAAAGGACCTCCTTGTGAATGAGCTTGCTCAATGGAGTTTTCCCACAATAAACTTGAACTTGACAGAGATGGCAGAGGTAATAGGGTTATTATCCATCCTGGTGAGGATGGAGTCCGTGAACCTGAGTAGGGAAGTGGTAGTGAGTGGTTCTTTCGAAAGATTGGAACGGAGGTTAGCTGAGAGAGGACAGGTGTTCTTGGAGCTTAGCAAAGGGAGGGAGATTGGGTGAAAATTTGCAGGGAGGAGGGGTCACCTCCCTTTGGAATAGGGAGGACCACCGCATGTTTCCAGGATGAAGGGACATATGAGGTGAGGAGAGATTTAGGATTAAGGAGAGAGGGTAGGCTATAGCAGAAGCTGAAAGGTAGAGGAGTTTAGGGTCAAGGTCATCCAGTGATGAGCCTTTAGAAGAATTGAGAGAGAAGGGGTGTTAGTGTTTGCTCTAGGGAGACAGCAGAAAAGAAGGAAGGGTGGGCACAGAGGTGTTGAGTGCTGGGTGTGGGAGGATGAGGAGGGGGAGGTTAGAGGGAGGGACTATAGAAGTGCTCCTGAGCCACTCGCGCAGTTTGGAGACCAGTGAGTTTATTTTAAGCATGGTGGGGGATGTGAAGGGGTGGATATGGCATGGACCACTTTCCAGAATTTGAGGGGAATTGATGTTTTGAGAAAAATGATTTAAAATATTAAGACTTATCACATCTGGTAGCTTTTGTGCAAACATTTCTTAACATGCGATACCTGGCATTGTCTTGGGGAAGCTGGGAACGTTATGTTTTCTCCAAGCTTTGTCTCACTCCCTGAGATACGTCAGTAACTTGAGACCAGGGATGATTGCCCAAACTCTGGTGCGTTTGAATGGAGCGTAGGAGTTCCATGTAGTTAGAAATTTATCTTTAAAATAAGTGAGGGCTTGGGCAATGGAAGGTAAAAGACAATAGGGGACCAGTTGGAGCTGGCCAGTTCGTTAAGAAGGGACTAAGGTTTAAGGAGCTGAAAGAGCGGAGTTGCAGAATTTTGTATGGGGTTTTGGTCCGTGGACTTTTCTGACTACAAAGATTGGGAGATGATCATTGAGGGCATCTGGGAGGATGTCTGATTTAATGACTTGGTGGGGGTCAGAGGTGAGAGCCAGTCTATCAGGAGTGGTTAAGGGTTTTATGATTTAGGTGGGTAGGTTCCAGGATGAGCTGTGAGAGACTGAGGGTCGTGTCATGTCTTGGCAGTTGTTGGTGATAGCCAGTTTGTTTGCATCACCCAGGATGTATAGCTTGCCTTTATGTGAGAGGGAGGTTATGGAGGTAATGAGATCCAAGTATCTGATGCCTTGAACCAGGTCGACAGCAGATGCTGACTATGAAGACGGAGGAAAATGCAAGGTCATTTTTACTACAAGTGCTTAATAGGTGGAGGGTAATGAGGATGATAGAATGGTTGTGAACTGAAGTGAGGACAGGATATACATGGTTACTTCGCCACCTCTGCCAGTCCTGTCCTGCATGATTATGGAATGTCCTGGGACGTGAATGGCAAGAGCAGGTATTTTAGCGTTTAACCAAGTTTCCGTTAAAAATATCAGGTGTGAGGTAGATTATTACCATAAAATGTGAAAGGTCAGTTTTGAGATGAGTGTAGATGTTAAAGTGGAGGATTTTCAGACCCTTGAGGAGGGCAGAAAGGGTGTGGAAAGTTGGTACGTTAGTGGAAGGATTGCAGCTGGCAGAGGTGGGTGTAATGGGGCCAGGACTGGGATGAACATTTCCTGATGTGAGTAAGAGGAGTTCTATTATGAGGGAGTGGAGTTTAGGCATTTGTGACGGGCCGAGGATTTGGGAAGTATTGGGGGCTAGGTGAGATGAAGATAAGAGGAGAGGAAAACTTGGTGGCTAGGTGCTGAGAATAGAGAAGCGGGGAGGTGGGGGAAGTGAGTCCAGAGTATTTGAGGGGCGAGGGTTATGGCAAGGATAAAGGTGGGGCTGTGAGGCGGAGGGAAGGCAAGGCAAATTTTATTAAAGAGCGATTCAGAGGCTCTGGGTGCCGAACATTCAGTAAAAGAATAAATACTATACATTCAAGATAAAACAAAACATAATATATCAAATATAACACAATAAATATATATAGTAACTTAGGCAATGGAAACCAGTGCCTAAAAGCCAATACTAGCTTATCAAAATTTCTAAAAACAGCAAGGATTATAATACAGAATCCGGGAAGGCCT
The DNA here is from genome assembly GCA_016271365.2 of Neoceratodus forsteri. Classification (NCBI taxonomy): domain Eukaryota; kingdom Metazoa; phylum Chordata; order Ceratodontiformes; family Ceratodontidae; genus Neoceratodus; species Neoceratodus forsteri. The sequence goes on along the minus strand of CM028131.1, from coordinate 494,277,265 downwards.
GATTTATACAAGAAGGCCTTGAGGCAGGCTTTAAATACCTCCACAGAAGGGGCCTCTGAGCGCACACTGAATGCTCTGTCGCCAGCTGTTTTTAACCTCGTCCAGGGAATCGCAAGAAGGCTCCTAAAGGAGGAGGAGGAGGGGCGGGTCAAGACAGCAGGAATGAGAAGGTCCTTCAGATAACCAGGGCACAGGCTGTAGGACCTTAAAGGTGAGTAGACCCACCTTAAAGAAGACCCTCCACCTAACTGGCATCCAGTGCAGTTGACGTAGGACCGGCGTGATATGACCGTATTTAGACTGTCCAGTCAGCAACCTCACCGCCGCATTCTGCTCCAACTGCAGTCGGCACAGGGCATCCCAGAGACCCAAAGATATAGCGCATTACAGTAGTCCAACCTTCCGTCACAAAGGCATGTACCAAAGGTGGGAGGTCCTGCGGCAGAACTAGGGACTTTATCCTGGCGATATTCCTCAGATGATAAAACTAGTACAGACAGTAAAAGACACCTGAAACTCAAGAGTCAATCCACTATCCAGAATAACGCCAAGATCCCGCACCCTGAGGAGGCCTTCAATGGTACAGAGCCAAGAAAAGCCCCGTCTCTGCGCCAGAGACCAACCTATCACGCCTCTGTTCGACTCCACCACCAGTACCTCTGTCTTATCGGGGTCAGATCGCAACCAGCTGGAGGTTATCCAGTCATTGATTTCAGCAAGGCAGCTATTTAGCACTTTCACTTCGTGTGAGATGTTCCAGGGCAAAGGAAAAATACAGCTGGGTATCATTGGCATAGCAGTGAAAATCTAACTTGTACTTCCTATTGAGCTCTCCGGGGGCACCATGTATACGGCAAATAACATCGGTGACAAGACCGAACCCTGGGCAGCACAGAAGGTGGCCAGGAGGAGGAAGAATCTTTATCACCACCCTCTGTCTCCTGTTAGATATAAAGGACTCGAACCAGCAGATGACCTTGCGGCAAGTCCACAGAATTCCCTTAGGTGATCAAGCAATACCCGATGGTCGACGTGTCAGATGCTGAAGAGGAGATTGAGGAGAACAAGAATTGTCCCTTCTCCGCGATCTCTAGCCCTAAGGAGGTCATGTAGCACCCGAACCAGTGCAGTTTCTGTGCTATGCCTTGTGCGAAATCCAGACTGGAGCAGCTCGTATAAACCATGTGCCATGAGATGCTTCTCAAGCTGAAGCGCCACCACTTTCTCCACAATCTTACCCAAAAATGGAAGATTGAGATAGGATGGTAATTTGCCTTGATCTTAGGGTCCAGTGATGTTTTTTTCAGAAGGATCTTACCAATGGCTCCTTCAAGACATCAGGAAGACCCCTCCAACAAGGAACACCAGACAACCAAGGCAAATACCAGGCTAATGGAGTCAACACATCTCCATTAAGAAACGAGTTGCTACCGGGTCCAGTTCACAAAGGTGTGCGGAGCTTGAAGCAATCTCAGTGACCTCAGCCACCTCCAGCGGTCTAAACTCACCCCAACCGGGCAGAGAGCTCCGGACGCTCATGATGACCACTGTAGGCCTAACTTTGACCTACTGGCAGAACCCCTGCCTGATGGCAGACACCCTGTCCGAGAAGAACCGAGCAAACTCTTTGCACAATGCGTTAGAAAAGCCACCTTCAGCTGTAGACAGGAAGGACGGAGAAGCCTATCCACTGTCCAAAAGAGCATAGTTGGTCAGTTCCTCCGGCAGCAATCTCTCAAGACGGAACTCTGCCTTCTTACGGTTGATTGCTCCCTGGTATGCACCGTAGTGCACACGCAGGGCCAGTTTGTCCACCTCCAGGTCGGACTTCTGCTAGCAGCGCTTAATCTCCAACCCAGGGTCTTCAACCCCTTGATCTCACCATCATACAAAGGGATCTCAGTTGAGAAGACCTGGGTCGTACATGAGACTGGTGCGAGAGAGTAGAGTGCGCCAACAAGCGCCTTATTATAGGCGTTCACTGCCATGCACGCCCCCAATTCATGCACCAGCCACACTAGATAGTTCAGTTACCACCAAAACCCTCAGGGTTCAACCCCTGCAAAGGGTTATAGCTGATCATCTCAGCGGGGGCCAGAACGAGAACTTCACCGTACAATGATCGGACAAATGACCCGATCAGTCCTGAGACAACTGATCTCAAGCCCCAGTGAGAACACCAAATCCAACATGTGGCCACCCAGATGAGTTACAGAGGAAACAGCCTGTGCAAAGCCCAGGAAGACATAATCCGAGGAAGTTGGAACCAAGCCGACGATTCGTCGTTGCCCAGGACGCTGAAGTCCCCAGCACTAAACATCTGGGGCCTCCAACGCCTCACCAACCACTAAATCGGTCACCTTGGAGGAAGTCTCCCACTGTCCCAGAAGGACGATAAATCAAAAGAATGAGGTAGCCTGTGCCCGGACCCCATGGATGGCCACACATTCAAATGAATGAGGCGTTCTCATTGGGTGTAGGGTGAAGCCTAGTTCGGATATAAAACAGATGCCCCCGTGTTCCACTCTGGGGCAGTGCACTACAGTGTATCTGGATGTGCCGACAGCCTCTAGAACTGGACCAGCAGCATCACCAATCCAGGTTTCCGTAATGCATTGCAGATTGGCAGAAGAAACCATGTATGCTATATTTCCAGTCTTGTTTCTAACCGATCTGGCATTGCAAAGCACCCACCCTCAGAGGATTGGTGGATGGTGCAGCCCCTCTGGCTGCCTGTTCAAGTTGGTCTGGTGAGAACCCTAGTAACGGAATTAAATACGCCTGGCCTCTCCAGAATCCTTCTAGCCCCAGGGCGCCTTCTACATCCCACTATCTCTATCCTACCACCAACCGCAGTGCTACCACCAACCGTAGTGCATGGGGCACCCCACCCAGATGAGTCAAACAGTTCATTATTCCAGCCTCCTGCAATGCCTAGCCATGCAAGCAGATACCGGGAGGCTGATAAAGGCCATAGATCGTACAGCTGGGGCCCCATACATGATCCTAGCTCGCCCTAGGCCCTCACACTGTCCCAGACATATTCTTGCTAATTACGTAAACCCTTAACCCAAAATACAACCCACAAACACACACTACACCACACACCTCTCATACACCCACACATACAGTAATAACTTAAAGCCCCACTTACACCCACCCAACAACTATATTTTAAAATAACTAAATACTATCAACCCTCCCTTGCAGAATGAAAGTCTCGACCTAGTACAAATATACTGAAAACAAGAAACTATGTAGCTAAGATTAGTTAACAAATCATCAAAGTCCATGTCTGAAGAATGAGCCCTACATTTCAAAGGAGAGGAAAAAGAGCTCAGAGCTGCATAATTACAAACAAGGAATAAAAGAGCTAATGTCTGAGAGTCACAAGTTCATTAGAGTCACAAATCCATCGGAGACAGGGTCGGCAGTAGGTAATTCACCCTCTCATGGGTGGAAAAGCGGTTCAAAAAGTAATGGATTGCAGAACCCTCTTACCAGATTCAAAATAGGCCCAAGAGCTCACACCTCCAAGGAATGGTAGCACCATTCAGTTTCTCAAGTGGGCTCTCACCTCCATTTGAAAACAGAGCCCCAATCCGTGTTCTTAATCCTGGAAAGAGTGCATGCAGTCTGCAGTCAAAGCCAAAACTCACTGCGAAATCAAAAAATGGAGAGCAGGAAAGCCAAGCCAGGACAACCAGAAACCAGAGTTTTACTTCCCTACTCCACCAAATAGCTGATAGCAGGGCTAAAACAGCACTTCAAGTGCTAGAGAACTACAGGTCACCACCGATACTCCACCACTCAGGAAGGTCCCACCCAGACCCCATTACCTCTTCCCAGACCCGCTCCCGCTGTGGCTGCCCACCAGCTACTGGCGGCAAAAATGGAAATGCTGCAGCTCACAGCGCGAGCAGCAGCACCACAGCACACCACTAGGTTGAGGTCAGGGTCAAGAAGGAACTCCTCCCTACAGTCCACCAGAGTCTGTCACCAAACCAGGCGCTGTCCAGAATCACTCCCGCTCCTCGCTGCTCAGTCAGGGCCACTCAAGGTTACTCCTCAATCCACCACCGACTCCACGCTCCACTCTCCATACTTAAGCAGTGTGCAAGACTCTACAGGCAATAGCTCCTTCAGTTCTTCATCGCAACACTCAATCCTTGTACAGTTGTTCGGAAGGAAAACGGCATAATTCACAGACACGAACCATTGCGAAAACACCACAATCCGTAGATGTGGATAGGGATAATAAACGAAAATGGACTAAACTAGCAACAAGAACAAAATAACCAAACAAAAATAAACTAAACAAAGAACTAAAAAGCTAAAATAAAAGCACAACTAGAATCCTGCTTCTGATGACTAGCCCAGCGTGGCGCCATCTTCCTACAGGCAGCATCCAGTCAGGGTGAGAAAGGTTTATTGGACTACAGAGAGTGGGAGCTGAAGTAGATAAAATTGATAGAAAAATTAGAAGGAGGAAGTGGTGATGGAAGGATGGGCATATAGTATTGTAACTCCCCTACAAATGGGGTTCCTGAAAAGTCTTCCTTGAGCTTGCCTAAATGCTCACTACCAGGCTGGTGTCCCTGGTTTAGCAGTTTAAATGTGATTGCCAGAGTGTGCCTGTATAGCTTCTGTGTACTGTCTCTTTAAGAGCTGCCTGGATTGCAGTCATAAGTAATCTGAGAGGGAGCTCTGTTGAAAGATATAACTGTAACCCCAGGTGGCGCTATCCCGAGGGCTACTACCCTGCCTGTTTGACTACTGACAGGTAGAGGGCCTAGGTTCTATGGTGGTGCCTCCACCCAGATGTCAGGGTTTGTAGTGGTTAGATTAGTTTGGTCACAGCCCTCTGGGACACGAGACCCCTTTTATCTCTTCTAGTGGCTGCATTAATGCACAGAAGCTGCAGTCCCAATACCACACACGTACACACTGGTCAATCATAAAGTACCACTTACTCAAGACTGATTCTGAGGTTCGCCTCTGAGGACCCCTGTAAATAAGGTTAATCAACATACACCAACCACTACAATGCTGGATAAGTAGGTACTGACACGTCGGACAGTTTAAAGTTTAACTTCATCTAATCTGGTTTATTTAGGGACAATAACACGGAGGGAGATCAGATTAATTAGTGGCATTAGATCACAGTACTGTGCACATTACAGGGTCTAGAAAGTCACACTCTGGGTACCCAGGTTTTGGGGTGCTAGCCTGGTCCGTTGGCGGCAGGTGTGGATGGATGGGGCCCTGTAGAAAAATAAGCATAACACCCAACTGTAATCCGGAGCCGAATGGCTCAGTCTTTGGAGAAACGAAGAAAAGGAAGTCAGATGAAACACTGTTGATAATCGGTCACAGGGGATGCCCTGATTGGTGCTCACAATACCCCATGCTGAAAACTGATGCAGGTGATGGTTCTGGATTGCCAGATACCACACACATACACAGTAGGGAGATGAGATTCTATAAGCCAGGCACACAACTTTGCTCAGCAGACAGATTCAGTCTGCATACATTCACTTGGCTTTCAGTCTACACCTCACGGGACAAGAGAACCCGTTTAGCTATTCCTCACAAGCATTCCACACATTTATATGTAAAGGAAATTACTATACCAGGCAGCTGCTTTCAGGTCCGATCGCACTTACTGCTAAACCCGAGTTCACACTGCAGCTTCGCCCTGACAGACCAAGCACGATTCAGCAATTTCTCCAGTCTTCTACAGGGTGAGCCTGGTTTCCACTCTTTAGTCTCGGATTCAGTCCAAATGAAATTGGGGAACGCAACAGCCCAACTTTAGGCCTCCTGGCGCTTCCTTTGCGAAACTATACAGCGCAGAAGCTCGGGCTCCTTCTCTCATCACGGCCTAATGGATCTGATCTATCCAGACACAAGGCAGAGCATTCCTTCGGGCGCCACCGATCCAGTTGGTGGACTCAGCTGTCAGTCACTCAGAATTCTCCCCTTCGTGCAATAGGTGCCAAGGTCAGTAACTTCACTGCCCAGAACTACTAGCTGTATCTCCTCATGGTAAGCTGGCTCCCAAGAGAGTCCTGATTCTGGTTGGTCCGAACAAACTCCATTTTAGAGGCCCCTGCACTGATTGGATCCATTCAACAGTTCAGATCCAAATGGAGGGGCAAAACACAGAGTCCCAGCTGCAAGAAAGGCAGGTTAGACAAACTGCATTCTTCTTAGTACTCTAACTGGTTTCAGGCAAACAGTTACACCTGTCATTTAGGCTCCCTCTGTGCTCTTAACGACTGCAGAAACGAAGCGTTTACTCAGTGGCCCAGGCGGGATTAGAGCATTAAATACACGTCCCCCTTACAACTAATGAAGTCTGCAAGCAGACAGCTCTTAAAGAGACAGCATGTGGAGGCTCAAACAGCACCCACTTGAAACCACATTTAGCGGTTAAACGCTGAACGCCAGCAGGCAGGGAAACACTTAGGCAGGCTCTATAGAGTTTTTCTGGAACCCCTATCTGTAAGTGGGGTTACATAACTATTAGCTGAAAATCATTTAGAGTGATAATGGTATTGTAGTTTGTCTAACCTGCCTTCTTTACAGCAAGGACGGTTTTGTTTATCTCCACTATCTTGGTCCAGGACTGCCAAATTGGACCAATCCTTACTAGTGGGACCTAAAATGGAGCCGGACTACAGGAGCTGTCCGAGTCAAAATCTGTAGGAATTGTAGTTTTGGGCTTTTGGCGTCTTTTGCACCTGAAAGGGGAGCCTTTGTTGTGACTGACAACCAACAAAACCTTTTAGATCTTGGGAAAATTCCCAAAGCAGCTCGCTGTTAGAGGCAGATCTGAGTTGAGAGCTGAAGAAGCAAGAGCTCAATACAGTCTCTGTGGAAAGGCTGCATGCCTGCCTGCTGCCCCAGAGACGGAGAGAAGAGAATTAGTTTGGACTAATTTCAAGTTTGTGAGGATGAAGTAAGCCACTGATTTTTTTTTTTTTTTTTGTTACCAGGCTCATACCTGAAGAAGGCTGAAGATTTTGCTGAATGTGATTGGCCTGTCAGGATTTCCATCTGCTTTTGAATCCCGGTTTGTGTAGAGACTTTGCGATCGTGACCGGAGAGCAGTTTGCCTCAAGCAGTAATTTCCTTACATATAAATGTGCTGTGTATTGAAGTGGGTCGTGATTTGGTTCCCCACTGTGTGAACTGTGTTCTGCTTGCTAGAAGCTTTATCCAACCTAATCGGACTGAATCGCATTCATCTCCATTCAGATTGGGCCATGCCACAATGGCCCTACCAGACTACCCACTGCACAGAGAAAGACACCGATGAGAGACTTGCCTGAGGATCAAACCCTGCTCCACGCTTGAACAGGAATGATGCCTCGTAGATCGTGTGGGCCGCGGCTCTCCTGGCACTCCAGATTAACCACCAGAGTAACCACCTGCTGTCTCGATTTTGTCCAGTCTGTGTCCAGTCTTGGGTATCGTGAGTAATCATCAGGGTAGCTCCTGCAACAACAGCCTAATCTAAAAGTGTATCATCTGATTGTTTTGTTCTTTTCACAAACTGAGCCCTCTGGCTCCGGATTAAAATTGTGTGTGCTGTGTATGTTGTTTTCTTTCATCACATGGCCCCAACCAGCTGCAACGTTCCTGGCAGTCACCCTAAGGTGGATTCTGTGGTGATTAATGTGCCACTTAATTGTACTAGGAAGCCCAAGCACCTCAGTACTATCCCCTGGACTGGGAGTCAGGCAGCTGTATCGCCTTGGCAAATGGGTTTTGCCTCTACTACCTTGGCTATCAGGGCCATTAACTATCTGGCCCCTCTGTCCACAATACCAGAATGTTCTCAGGGACCAGGCCAGGGACTTAGTATAGACCTTGCTTGAGGACGCCACCAAGACACAGTTCCCCAGCTTTTGAAGTCTGGCTCAGCCGTTGGCAGTTATGTCCTCTGGGTGGCTTATGACACTGTCAACACCACTGGTCGAGGGGCGCTACTGGGGTCGGTCTCTAGCACCATTCTTGGCTCGGTGTCTGATTTTACCCTGGACGTACAGGCTAGTATTTTGGACGCCCCTTTGCAGGAGAAGTCCTTTTGTGGGAGATACCAGGACATCATTTCTACATTGCAGGGGTCTTGGCGTGCCCTTAAGTCAGTCCATTAAGCTGTATCATGTCCTCTAGAGTGGGCCAAATGGAATCTCACTTCGTCAGCCTCCCATAAGCAGTCTCACTGCCAGCAGGTCAAGGGTCAGCAGAAGCACAGGGCCTCCCAGGCTCCTACTGCAGCTGCTGTCCGAGACGCCAGAGCTCCCACAGCCTCCCTCCCTCCTGCACCCACCTCCTGACTCTTTACTCGCCCCCCAGTCCACAGAACCAAGGTGGGGAGTGACCACAGAAACTGGTGCTCCAGCTCATAACTCACATTCACACTCTGAATTTCTAGAGTGGCCACCAGAAAATCCTGTTGACTCTTCCTACCTTCCAGCACTACTTCCTCTGGTCTGGTAAGAAAATTCTGGTTTGTCTTCAAATAAAGCCATAGAGCCCATCCCTCAGGCTCAGTGAGGATGGGGTTTTACTCCCACTTCTTTCTTATTCCCAAAAGACTGGGGATCTTCGGGCCATCCTGGAGCTCAGCCAACTGCATCTGTACATTGAGTACAACTGCTTCACGATGGTCACCCTTCAGGGACTGTTACTCCTTTGCTCCAGTGTGATTGCTCTGTTCATTAGACATGCAGGATGCCTGCCTGCACATCCAGGTTTTTCCTTCCCATCATCGCTTTCTGCTTTCACTTTCAGGGAGCCCATAACCAGTTCTGGGCCCTCCCTTTGGCCATTCCTCAGTCCCTTTGGTGTTTACAAAGTACCTGGCAGTGGTAGCTGCCGCATTGCTGAAGTAGGGCTTCTATGTATTTTCTACCTGGATGACTGGCTCTTTGCTGCCCTTCCAGGGTGTGACAGGGTTTATAAGTCTTGCAACCCCCACTTGTTAAGAAACAGCATGCTTCTTACACAGTGTTCTTGTAAATTTCAGCAAGTGCAACAAAAATACATTGTGACCCAGAACTGAACTGTTGCTTACAGCTTCTCGGGAGTTTGCAAACTAGCTTCTCAAGTTAACCCCTTGAGTTCCAAATAGCTTTTGCAATCATTTCAACAGTATAACTACATACATTTCAACAGTAAAATTACAAAGAACCCAGTGCACAAGCACTAAAGTAGTGGTTACCACAAAGGCATTGGCCAGGGAAGCCACGTTTAAAAAATAAATAAAAATCACACATGCCTCCATAACACAAAGCATCATGGGCTGCATTCTAAACAACCAGTATCAGTTACATTTCCACATAGTGATTCACATATATTTTTATACCAGCAGATCTGCAAGGGGAGAAAAGATGGAACAGCAAGAGAAGGTAAGAGAGCTAGCGAGAGGCAAAAGAATTGCAAGGCAGTTGGGGTGATAAAGTCCTAGGTATCACAGAAAATTTGGTTACGCAACCAGACAGAAGAGACAGAAAAGGAAAGAATAGAATAGATCCATGTATTTAAACTGTTTCTCCTGAACAACTGGGACAGGGCCTATTCAACCCTGTCACACAGGGGTTGCTAGGTTCAGACTTTGGAATTAACCTTCTGTCTCTTCTGGGCCTTGGGGATCACCATAAATCTACTGAAGTCCTGCCTCCCCCTTGCTAGCACATCCAGTACATAGGGGCGGTCCTGGACACCAGTCATGGCATGACCTTATTGCCCAAGGACAGGGCTGAGCGATTGATGGAGCAGGCCCGCCTGGTTTCCTCCAGTCGGGAGGTCCCAGTCAGGGTCTTTCTTCGCCTTCTGGGCCACATGGCGCAATTGTCACTGTTCCCCTGGCCTGTCTGCATATGCGGGTTCCTCAGTGGACCTTCAGTGGGACCAGCCACAGACCTGAAACAACTGGTCCTGGTCTCTGACCCAGTCTGGAAGACTCTGTGTGGTGGCTGGACTCAGCCAACCATCTTCGGGTGTCTCCTTTCAGCTTCCACCCCTCCCCTCAGAACAGGTTCTTACAGTGGATGAATCCAGCCTGGGCTGTGGTGCCCATCTAGCTGACCACCAGATCCAAGGTACCTGGACAGAAGTGGAATAGAGTCTTCATATCAATGTCCTGGAGATGTGGGTGGATCTTCTTCGAGGTACAGCTCTTGCAGCAGGTTACACTATTAGGACTGAAGCCGGCCGGTCGGGACCCCACCGAAAATTTTCTAGCTAGCAGTCTTCAGCGGGGACCGCCTCCGCACGTCTGTCCTGCCCCGACGCCAGGTGTAGTACAGGAGGCGGTCCCCGCCAGAATCTCCAGTTCTTTCCCCGCCGTCGACTTGCATGTCTCGACCCTTCGTTAGTACTAGCTGACGCCCAGGAAATCCTTTCCAAATCGGAAACTTGGAAGAAATTCTTCTTTAGACTACTTTTCGTCCTGATGTCCTCCCAGCTTCAGTGGAGGGTCATCCTTCTAAGTGTGCCTGTGGGAAGCAGATCCTGTTTAAAGACCCCATTGGCCTGCGTTCGGTGCCTGGGCCTGGACCACGACACCCAGGCTTGCTCCTTCTGCCAGGGCTTTAATAGCTGGACCAGAATCCGCCGACAGAAGGCTCTTCAGGCGCTCTTCCTAGAACAAAAGCTCAAGGCCACGGAACTTTTCTCCAGGGGAACCTTGGGAAAGTCCCACAGGCACCACGAGAGACACTGGGAGAAGGTGAAACCTAGATACCCCTCCAGGGCCTCGGACTCCCGCAGCTCCGGCTCCAGGTCGGACCGCTCTCCGTCGAGGGCCCACTCTCAGCCTCCCTGGTAGTGGTTAAGTCCGCCAGCTGCTCTTCAACTCTGCGGCCTGCCAAGACCTCCAGGCCTCCTTCTTCTACTAAGGCCTTTGCATGGTCGGGGAGCATCACAAGTCTTCGTCCCCGCACTCGGCCTCCGACGCCAGTCTGTCTCCTTGCCTCCGCCTCCCCAACGCAAGACCAAGGAGCTGACCTCTCTGCCGGACGTTGGACCCGGACGTCGACAAGATCCACAAGCACTCCCGGCCAGCCGGGGCAGTTAGTCACCTGGCCGGTCAGGCATTCTCCCTCCAGGACGCTGGCCGGGGACCAGCGCCGCTGCCGCAGACAGAAGAGCACACGCTGCCTACTGACGTTGGTCAGGAGGCGTTATCAGAGGAGGAGTCCACCAGCCCGAGGACCAGGGCGGACGACTCGACCTGTCGAGCCTCCCCACAGGAACCCTCCCAGAACCGGAGACTCTGGGAGCCGACGCCCAGCCTCGACGACAGACCACCGGGCGCCTGCCCGTCAGTCGGGACTCAACTTGCAGAGTTGAAGGAGTTTCACTTTCTGGTGGGACACCATCAAAAAGGATGTGGTCACCACGCACCTCCTCCTGCACCTGCGGGCACCACCGACACCTGCGCCTCCTCCTTGCTCCAAAGGGCAGCAGACAGCACCTCCCCCAGGAGCCAGTCACACCTCCTAGGGGCAGATCTGCAGAGAAGAGAAGTCCTGCGTCAGATCTTCTTCAGGGTCACCCAGCCCCAAGAAACCCAGAACGTTGGTATTCGGCCGTCGACGGAGGACTCCAGATCTGACATCTCTGAATGCTCCAGATCTCCTTCACTGATCAGCATCCCTTCTCTGGACCCACGCGACCTCCCTAGGTCTCCTCCGGATGACCCTGGTTCTCTGAGATAATGAGACACATCCAAGAGAACATGGGATGGGATGTGGAAGAACTAGACCTCAAAGATTACACCTCGCCCTTTATCTTCGGCAAAAGGACCTAAGCCTGTGGTAGTACCACCCTTGGTGGACACCTTGGTGGGCGTCACCAAGGCAGCGTGGAGGCGTCCACATTCCACTCTGGCTATGCGAAGAAGGCTGACCACCTGTACAAGGCCCTAGGGAGGACCAGTACCTGGCTAATCATCCTCTGACTGATTCCCTGGTCATCACAGCCTCTCATGACCGGTCTCAGAAACCGCAGCATCTGAGCACGCAGCCACCGGATCCAGAGTCCAAGCAACTGACGTGTTGGGTAGGCGACTACGCGCTGTGACTTGCGCTATCAGATCCTTGAATTACCTGACCCACATGGTTCAGTTTCAGAATGCGCTGTGGGAACAGGTGCAGGATCTGGTAGAGAAATTGCCAGACGGTGGCCGAAAGGAGGAACTTCTTCAGCTCCTCCGCACAGGTTGAGACGTGGGATCCAGGTGCTCCGAGCTGCGACGACTCTGCTGACCCTTCGGCCAGAGCGCAGCCTCAGAGCGATGTCTCCGAGACACTCATGGTTGTATGTCTCCGGTTTACCCGGATGTCCAGAAAACATTTTGGATGCCCCTTTCATGGCGAAGTTTTGTTTGGTGATGCATCGGAGAAGGTCATCACCAAATTACAGGAAGCCAGGAGGCCGTTAGATCTGTCCAGGCCATGTACAGATCTAGACTCAGTTCCTTTCGTAGGAACCAGAGTCATTTCGCAGCTGGACTCAGAGGCAACAACCCCATTCCGGTCAGCATCAGAGGGGCTCTTTCCCTGAAAGTCGAGGTCAAAACGTCCTCAGGTAGGGGGCCAACGTGCTTCCAAGTCGGCCCAGCCTGCAGGACCTCTGCTGCCACAGCATGACTCCTTCCTGGTCCCCGCCTCCTCTGGATCAATGGAAACAAAGGTCAGGGGTCGCATCGCAGACCACCTGCCAGGGTGGCGCTCGATCACCACCAACAGGTGGATGCTACAGCTGGTCGAAAAGGCCACTTTATAGAATTCTTAGACAAGCTCCCCACGAGGCCTCCTCTGCTCTCCCCGTTAGTCGGGTCAGCACGCCTGCTCATCACAGGAAGTGCTCGCGCTTCTGCAAAAAGAAGCTGTGGAGCACGTTCCAGGGAACCAGATAGGAGCAGGATACTATTCTCACTTCTTCTGGTTCCAAAGAGACAGGGGACCTCCGTCCAATTTTGGATCTCAGCGACCTCAACATATCTGTCGCCTCAGCACTTCCGCATGGTGACCCTCCGGGACTAATCCCCATGCTGAAGAAAGATGCTTTCTTGGCGTCCCTGGATATGCAGGATGCCTACTTGCACATCCCGTCGCTCAGGCGCACAGGAGGTTCCTGTGCCAGTTTCTCGGTCACCACTACCAGTTCCGAGCACTTCCTTTCTGGCTGTCATCAGCACCAAGGGTATTTACCAAGTGCATGGCAGTCGTGGCATGCCTCTGAGGAGACAGGGTCACTACGTGTTCCCGTACCTGGACAACTGGCTTCTCATGGCCTCCTCCAAGGAGGCATTGCTGCTAGCCATTCAGCACACCCAGGCTCTCTTCCAGTCTCTGGGCATCTTAATCAACTACGAGAAGTCTCTCCTGGTACCGTCCCAGAAGCTGCAGTTCATAGGTGCAGTTCTGGGCACAGTCAAAGGAAAGCCTTCCTTAAGGGACATAAGGGACATGTCAGCGAAGAAGATCGTCCTGGCCAGGCTGGTCCTTCACCTGCTCGGACACATGGCTGCGGCCATTCCAACGGTCCCGTGGCAAGACTCCACATGCGGTAACCCAGTGGATTTTAAGGGTGCAGTGGGCCAAAGGCAAGACCATCTGCAGCAGCCAGTCAGAATCACGCAGAACCGTGATTCGGGACTGGCAGGTAGCTAAATCGGGAACCTCTCAGTGGGTGTTCCTTCACAGCGCCGTCCCCCGTGTTGACACTCTCACGGATGCCTCAGGGCTGGGTGGGAGCGATCTGAACAGGGTGAGGTCTCAGGAACATAGACTACACAGGAATCTCTCTCCATATCAACATATTGAGATGGAGAGTGGTCCTTATGCCCTGCAGACCTTCCAGTCGGAGATTCCACCAGTACTCTCCTGTTACAGACAGACAATACTGCGGTGATGTATTACCTCAACAAACAAGGAGGCACACACTTACCCCTTTGCAGGGAGGCAGTGAGGGTGTGGAATGGTAATACGACACGGTACAAACCTCATTGCAGTTCACGTCTCCCGGGTGGACAACACGGTCGCAGACCGCCTGAGTCATTCCCAGGCCAGAGTCTACAAGTGGGAACTCCTACAGGAAGTGGCAGAGGATCTGTTCCACAGATGGGGTACTCCAGAATTGGATCTATTTGCCTCCCCATCCAATGCAAAACTGCCCAATTTTTGCTCGCTAGATCCAGGGCGTGGTGTTTTCTGGCGAGATGCGTTGTCCTCTCCTGGGCGGGCAGATTCCTCTACACCTTCCCTCCTTTCCCGTTGATCCAGAGAGTCCTTCTCAAACTTCGCAGGGAGCACGCGACGCTTATTTTGATAGCTCTTTTGGCCCAGACAAATTTGGTTCCCGCTGCTGAATCAGTTGTCCCAGGAACTCTGCTGGCTTTACCAATCAGCTCCCACTTGTTGTCTCAGGAGGAGGGTTCATTAGTCCACCCGGACTTAATGTTCACTGAACCTGCCTGCTTGGCTCCTAGAGACATAGCCATGTTGCGACATGGGGTCTCGCAAGAGGTGGCAGGCGATGCTTTCTGCCACCAGAAAACCAGCGACACCACGAACATCACTATGAAATGGCGCAGATTTTGCCTGTGGTCTCAGACTCGCGGTTTCTCGCCCTTAGACTGCCCGGAAGCTGGTTCTGGAGTACCTGCTTTTTCTATTTCAATCCGGGTTAGCTTACTCCTCGATTAAAGTGCATCTTTGTGCAGTCTCAGCTTATCATGCCCCCATAGGCCAACGCATGGTGGCCCAGCTGGACACTACCGTGCCTTTTAAGAGGGGTCCTCCACCTTAGGCCGCCCATCAAGGATCCGTCCTCCTTGGGATTTACCCTTTGTCTTGGAGCAGCTTACGCTGCCACCCGCTGAGCCTGCACGCGGATTGCAAGCCTACGTTTCTGTCGTGGAAGACATTGTTTTGGTTGCAGTTACTTGGTAGAGAAGAATCTCGAATTACATGCTCTCATGTGCAAGGGCCTTATTTAATTTTCACCTGGACAGGGTGTCCCTGAGGACGAATCTTAAGTTCCTGCCTAAGGTGGTCTCAGCCCTTACACTCAACCAGGACATCGATTTACCAGTGTACTTCCTAAGTATGCCAATCGAGGAGAAGCACTGCTTCACACCCTGGATGTGCACAGGTGTCTCAGATACTATTTGACCAGACCCAAACAGCACCGAAAGCGGAGCAGCTGTTCATTTCATTCGCTGAGAGGATGAAAGGGCCCGGTTTCAAAACAAACCCTTTCACGCTGGCTCATCCAGTGTATTTCCTTTGCTATGATAAGCGTCAGAAACCCTTACCTGGAGTGGTCAAGGGCAATCCGACAAGAGGAGTGGCTACCTCCTTTGCGGCACTGAAGAACGTTTCTATGTCAGCCATATGTGCTGCAGCCACCTGGAGTTCGGTGCACACTTTTATCAGGCATTATAGCCGGGATATCGCCTCAAGGCGAAGAGCGGGTTTGGCCTTGCTGTTCTTCAGGGTCTCCTGTCCTAGGCTCAGGACGGGTCTGGATCTCCGTATTGCCTCCTCCCGATGGCTTTTCTAGGCGTCATTGCTTGGAAATCAGTCCTAATGGTGTAACCTGCTGCAAGAGCTGTACCGAAGAAGGTAGTACAGTTACGTAGAACTTACAGTAACAGTAGATCTTGAGAACAGCTCTTGCGTAAATACTCCGCCCACCATTCCCCTTGGAGGAAGTAGGTTCCAGCCTAACAATATCCTTAGGATCTGAAAGGTCTGTTCTGAATCTTGGCCATCTGATGGCGGGTCCTCGGTCCCCTCTTCTGGCGTCAGCCAGCGGCGGAAGTCTCGGCCGGAGAACTGGGGATTCTGGCGGGACCGCCTCCTTATGTACTATGCCTGACTTGAGGCGGGAACCGACGATCGAGGCGGTCCCCGCTGAAGACTGCTAGCTAGAAATTTCGTGGGGTCCTGACGCCGGCTGGCTTCAGTCCTAATGGTGTAACCTGCTGCAAGAGCTGTTCTCAAGATCTGCTGTTATGGTAAGTTCTTACATAACTGTACTTTCTTAATGCACTGAAGGCCTTTCAAACTCATTTCCTTCCTGGTCCGCTGCTGGTGTAGATGGACGACGTGTGTGGTGTTTACATCAACAAGAAAGGGGACTCATTCTTATCCCCTGTGTTGAGCGGTGATGAGAGTCTGGTTCTGGGCCATCGAGAACAGTCTGGAGCTCTCGGCAGTGCACGCCCTGATGTTCAGAACTCCTGGGCCGATTGTCTCTGCCACTCCAGGTCACAGGCCCATGAGTGTGAACTTCAGACCTCAGCGGAGGAAGATCTCAACAGGTGGGTCATCCAGAGTTGAACCTCTTGCATCCCCACTAATGGAAAACTGCCACTTTTGCTTGCTCGATCTCGGGCCTGGTGATTTCTGGTGAGCGCATTGTCCCTCTCTAAGGCAGGAGATTTCTCTGTGCTTTCCCTCCCTCCCACGTCTTCAGAAGGTTCTACTCAAGCTCCAGTTGGAAGGAGCAGAGATGTTTCTCATAGCTTCCTTCTGGCCATGCCAGATTTGGTTTCCCTGCTTCAGCAGCTAGCAGTTGAATCTTCAGTGCCCTTGCCCTTTGTGCACTAGCTTGCTCTACCAGGACCAGGGCACTCTGGTTCATGTGGACCTAAAGTCCCGCGATCTCCATGCGTGGTTCCTGTGGATCTAGCTATATCGCTTTGGTGTTTCCAGTAGGGTCGTTGACGCCTTGATAGCAGCCAGGAAGCCCTCCACCAGGTCCACTTATGCTATGAAATAGAAGCACTTTTCCATTTGGGCCGCTGCTCACCATTTGGATCCATTCACCTGCCTGGTGAATCAGCTACTGGAATATCTGCTTTCCTTTTTGGATTCAGGCCTGGGTGCTCCTGCACCTTTCCGCCATCTCTGCGTACCATACACCTATTGAGGGCAAAGGTTTCTCTCAACTTAGTGTCACGCACTTTCCTGTGGGGCATTTTGCATTTGAAACCTCCAGTTTGGGACCTGGTCCCTCTGTGGGACCTCAACTTAATGTTGGAGAAACTCACTTTACCTCCCATCGAACTGGCTGGGAGCTGTGCTTTCTGTTGTGGAAAATGCTCTTTTAGTTGCTGTTACTTCTGCTTGAAGGATTTCCGAGCTCAGGCTCTGATGTAAAGAGCTATATATTTTCACAATGACAGGGTGTCTTTCGTGATTACTAAGTTTTTACCCAACGTGGTGTCTGAGTTTACTTTAAACCCATCTATCCACCTGCCAGTTTGCTTTCTTGAGTATTCTAATCAGGAGGAGGCATTGCTCCATACTTTGTATGTTCACAGAATGTTGTGGTAGTACATAAACCACACTAAATCTGTAAGGAAAACTGACTAGTTGTTTGTTTTTATTCTGCCCGAGAGGGCAGTCCTGTTCCTAAACAGTGTTTAAGTGGTTAGTGAATTGCATTGTTTAATTGGTACCTAAGTACAACATATAGAATAGTGTATGGTTGCTCATACACAACAAAGCTATGTTGCCATCGAGGGGATGTGATGATGTCACACAGACCTTATGACGAAGCTCGAGAGAGGTCCGTGTGACGGAATCACTTCCCAGATGGCAACTGTGCCATGTTGTGTATGAGCAAACATATGCTATTTTATATAGTAAATGGTTCCCCAAATGTAGGACGCTTAACTTTGACAAGGTTCATAGCTTGTGAATACTGTCCCTACCATGGTCAGTGCTGCAGTTCCCATCCAGTTCGATAATCAAGATACCAGTGCTTCACTGCTTTCTCTGGTCCTGCTCTGATCCAGAGGATTAATGGCAAAGAAATAAAACAACATGGCAAACTGATAGTTTGGCAACACGAGCCAGTATGGCAGTCCGTGCCCCAACTATGAGTGAATGGAACTACTGATTGATTATTGGGCACCTCTGCCATTTTAGAGCGCTTTTTTGATTAGCTCTGTTTTCAGCCAGTCGTGTAGCAGCTCAAGGTTGAAAGTTGTTGTACTACGATCTAACGCCAGAACGATAGTACAACTTTTTGACCTTTGAACTGTCCTACAACAACGCTTGAGAAGCCACTGTTTTCAGTCTAAAATAAGCCCTAACCATATACTATAAACCACTTCCTGGGGTGGTCAAAGGCCATTCCACCAGGGTATGGCTGCCTCCATGGCTTGCTTCAGAAATGGTTGCTGCGGTCATCTGTTTAGCTGCCACCTGAAGATCTCTGTTCACACCTCCGCCAAGCATTACAGTCTGGACTTAGCCTCTAGGCGTAGGGGCCAGTTCTGGCCTGGCAGTTTTCAGGGCCTTTGTCATGAGCTTTTGACTTCTCTCTGTTCCTCCTCCCACTTGTGTTATCCTGTGATAACTGTTACTGCTTATGACTCTGTCCTACTGGTGTGGCATGCAGCAAGAGCTTCCTCAGTAAGATGGTACAGTTATGTAAGATCTTACCATAAAAGTAGATATTTGAGAGGGATGCTCTTGCAGCAGGCCCCTCCTTCCCCTGCTGTTCCTTTTCTTTTGACCACCTTCTGCCTGTGTTTTGGCTTTGGAAACCTCCTCGGTTCTCCTTCAGCTCCCACACGGGTCTTATTTAGAGAATTGAAGTGGCATGGGATCGTCCTCCTGTATAGGTTATGCTGATGTCAGTTGGCTGACATCCAGCGGGTGGTCATTCCCCCATGGTAGACTGTTGACTAGAAGTTTTCCTTGTGGTCCTAGTGCCCAGTGACTTAGTCCTACTGGTGTGACCTGCTGCACGAGCTCCTCTCAAAGATCTACCGCTATGTAAGTTTTAACGTAACTGTACTTTTTCAGAGTGTGTATTCCTCTCCTCACCATGTTTAAAGCCTGGTAATGTATTTGTCCAACTCAGTATTGTTTAATTTTAGACTGTGCTGTACTGAAACTAGATTGTGTCTATTAGTTAGAAATAGAAGTTGTCAGTTGGCCCACCTAGCCTGCCCTGTATTCTCTGCCTACTATTGCTACATAGACCTTTCATTTCCAGTCTCCTCCTTTGCCTTACTTCTAAGGCCCCTGTATCTCGTATGTGTTTGAATCCTAAGCTACCATTTTAGCATGCACCACCTTGCTGGGAGGCTGTTGCAGATGTCCACCAGCCTCTCTATGAAGAAGATTTTCATCTCCTCTGAGCCCTCAGCCTTCCAGCTTCATGGTGACCTGTTGTCTTGGAGCATCCTTTTTCTATGGAAAATGCTACCTTCCTGTACCTTTTAATACCTGTGAGGTATGTGAATGTTTCTATCATGTTCCCCTTTCCTAGAGTACATATTTAGTTCCTTGAGTCTTTCCTGGAAGGGCTTTTGATGCAGACCTCGCATGCTTTTGGTACCCTCCTTTGTCTGCCTCCACCCTGTCTGTTTTTCTGGAGGTGGGGCCTCAGAACTGGACATAGTACTTGAGGTGTGGGGTCTTTCCGGTGATTTATACAATTTATACTACCAAACTCTTGCTAGTGATGCCCCTCCTGGTGCACCCGAGCATCCTGCTGCCTTCTGCACTGCCTTTTCACACTGCTTGGCTGCTTTCAGGTTATCCAGTGATTACCTGTAGGTCCGTTCCTGTTTTGTGGTTGATACCTCCCACTTGGTACACACTGCCCCAGGGTTTCTGTGTTCAAGTTTGATTTTTCATTTTTTTGCATTCAGACCCTGCTGTCATTCCCTTGACCAGTTTTCAGCTTTTCAGATCCCTCATCCACCCACCCCTCGGGTGTCCAATCTATTGCAGATTGTTGTGTCATCCACGAATAGCGTATACTTCCCTTGAGCCCTTCTTCAATGTTGCTAATAAAGGCATTGAAGAGGACCAAGCCTAGTACTGACCTCTGTGGCACCCCGCTTGTCATCTTGCCTTCTCCAGAGTGGATCCTATTTACTACCACTGTCTGACTCCTATTGCTTAACCAACTCCTTACTCCTATTACTATTATTGGACCAACTCTTAGGATGCCCAGCTTGCTCACCAGTCTTCTATGTGAAATAGTGTCAAAGGCCTTACTGAAATCCAGGAATGCCACATCTACTGATTCACTTCCCTGGTCACCCAGTCAAAGAACTTGATTAGGTTTGTCTGGCAATACCTCCCCTGTGAACCCATGTTACCTCAGATCCTATAATCCATTGGTTGCAAGGTATTTCCCAATCCTTTCAGCAGTGATTCTATTACTTTACCTACTACTGAAGTTAGACTGACAGGTCTCTAATTTCCTGCCTCCTCCCTTTCCACTTTTGTGTAGTGGGACTTCATCTGCCCTCCTCCAGTTCTCCGGAACCTCCACTGTTTCTAGTAATAGGTTGAACAGAGCTGTCAGAGGTGCAGCCAGCACCTTCTTGAGCTCCCTCAGTATCCTAGGGTGCACCCTGTCTGGTCCCATTGCCTTGCCTATGTTTAACTTCACTAGTTCCTTTAGTACTCTCTCTTCTGTAAAGGACTGGTGTCCACCTCCCTTCCTTTAATGCCCTTGGCCCTTATCTTTGGCCTGTCACCAGCCCTTCCGCCATAAATGATGAACAAAGTAAGTTAGTTGTTTGTATATATGTACAGTATATGTTGTGGTTTTCAATAAAAAGTAACATTAGAAAAAATTGAGTTGCACAAAATACATTTCTAGGGACATGGATATGTCGTTCATCCACACTTATTGGCAGGTATCCTTGCAGCTTTAAATCTTGCGGAAGGTCTTCAAGCTGGCTCCTCTCACCCACCGGTGGTAAAACTCTTGGCTCCGCTCCATGATGCCAGATCTTCCTTACTGCTTGGAGCTCAGGTTCCCTCCTTAACGCTCTGCGTATAAGACTAGTTCCTATTTCTTGGTTTACCGAAATTACTTCAAGGTTTTCAAGACTTTGGTCACTTACTTCTCTCAGGCTGCGATGGACAAATCGACTCCTGGTTTCCGGAGGTGCCCATGCGGCAGAAGATGTCTCGGACGGACCCGCACTCCATGTGCCTCTACTGCTTGGGCCTTGGGCACGCATCCGCAGGTTTGTGACCTGTGCTCTTCTTTTTCGCCCACGCCCTGAAGACCATGCCGCCTGCTTACAACTTGGGCGACCTGAAAACGCTACCTCCGGTAAAGTCGGTGAGGCCCGGTTGGCGGTTTCCACGGGCGCAAGGGTCAAGGAACAGCTTGAGCAGATGATCGCTTCTCGAGGAGGGAGGCGGTGTGGACGTGATCTGCCTTCCTCGGCCGCGCATTTATCCCGCCTCCTGGGATCCTCCTATTCAGCTTCTTTAAGGAGCTCTGTCTCCCTCTCCACTAAGGAGAGGGATCTTCAGGGCCTTCCTCTCGGTCCAAGAAGAAGGCCCACAAAGGTAAGTCCCTCCGTCGGCGGCTCTTGGGAGGCGGAGAGGTCCCCACCGAGTAATCGACCATAGACTTGATCGATCGCCCGGCTTCGGCCACTGGCTCACGGTGTCCCCGTCCAGGTCAGTTGACCAAGACTCCCGTCAACACAGTCGAGATTTTTCTCGACCTGTTGACGGGCTGTCGATCGTGAAGCCGAAAACCCTCACTCCCTGGTTCCCCAGCGGTGGTTGAGGAGTCTGTGGACTTGTCCGTGCCTCCGGTTCTGAGTCCACGGTTGAGCCCTCCGGCCAAGGGAGGCGGGTTTCACCGCACTACCCCGTGACCCTCCTCGAAAGCCGGAGGTCTGAGGTCTCGGTCTCAGACTTCTTCTTGGTCCAGCCGATCCCGCCATCATAGGCGGTCTCGGTCTCGGCACCGTGGCAAGCGGCGCCACCGCTCATCCTCCTCCTCCTCAGGCGAGGTGAGCCGGCGCGGGTTCGTCGGCGATCTGAGGACCTCATGTGGCAACAGCTTCTTCTGTCCAGGAGCAAGCCACGTGTTCCTCGGGCATTATGGCTGTCACCGAGCGTCAAGCAACCCCTCGCCTTAGCCGAGGCGCCTACTCCAGGCCTGTTGCTCGGGCGAAACCGCTGCCCCACCGATTCGGTGGAACCTCCGCCTCCACAGCCGTTGTTTGGGGCTCCGACCAAAAATTCTCGGTCGACCCAAGGTCTGCCCCATAGGCTGTCTGTCACCCTCACTCCCGATCGCCTCGCAGGTGGAGGGTGGCTCAGGCCCAAGGCAGCTCTTTGCAGACTCCTCCCAGTCCGATGACGATTTCTCCCTGTTCTCCAGGCAGGTCGACTTGGAGTCCTCGGGAGGTCAGTCACTGGACGATAGCCCTCGTCCTTCTTGGGTTATGAGGCTCATCTCGAATCCACGGGATGCAGCTCGAGCCCGTATCCAAGCAGGCCAAGTATCCCCTCACGGAGATATTGGACTGAGGGATTCTCCCACGGAGGCCTTTCCGTGGCGAGGCCATTGTAGGCCCAGCCTTGGAGCTCTGGCAGCGTCCTGCTTCCTGCCCTGCGCCCGGCCAGGATGGCAAGGAAATGCAGCGGTCCCTACCGGTTCCCTGTCCGGTTTCTTCGGAACACCCTCAGCCGGGGGTTAGTTACCAACAGTGTCTTCCGGCATGCGGAAATGCCAGGCGATGGACAAACCTCCCGACAAGGAGTCCAAGAAGTTGGACTACGCCGGCCAAAAGTCTACGCCGGCCCTCCCTTGGCCTTCGTCAGGCCAGCTCGGCCATACTGATGGCACATTTTCTCACACCCTGTTGGGCTCCTGGACGAGGTAGTCCCTCATCTCCCGGCTGACCTGCAGACCACGGTTAAGCAGGTGCGGACCAGGGCAGGGCAATGGCCAACAGCAACTTCAGACTGCTTTGGACATCGGTGACTCATCCGCCAGGTCAGTAGCGGCTGCAGTGGCTATGCGCCGTCGAGCATGGCTGACAATATCCACCTTCACAGCGGATACCCAGCACAAATTGGCGGATGCCCCTTCCTAGGGACCGACCTCTTCAGCCCTGGAGTGGAAGGCCACCTACAAAGGATCGAAAAGTCCAATGCCACTTTGGACTCGGTCTCATCTGCCCAGAGGGACAAGGGCCCCAGACCGCAACCCAAGCTTTCGTCCGCCTGCGCCCGCTGCACGTCCGGCCCAGCAGCATCAGGGTCAGCAGGCTCGCACTTGGCATCCCAAGCCGAGGCTTCCTCCTCCAGGAAGCAAGGAGGTAAAGGCCCAGGAGGTCCTCGGCCGGTCCCTCCTCCAAGCCTGCACAGTGACGGGTTGAGGGTGTCGCCCCAACCTCGCCACCTCACCCCAGGTTCCCCGTGGGAGGGCCGGCTCACATTCCTTTCCGCCTGGTCTGCTATAACCACAGACCGGTGGGTGTCGAAGTGGTAGGAAAGGGCCTGCCTCTGGAGTTCGAGCAGGCCCGCCCTTCGAGCCGTTGCCCCAGGGGCCTCGGGGTCCGCAGCCTCGCTGTTGGCTCACCGAGCCGACATCGCTCTGCTCCCGAGAAGTAGATGATCAGAGAGGTGGCGGACCCTCCTCAGACCCGGGTTTGTGTCCAGGTACTTCTGGTCCCAAAACGGATGGGGGCTGGCGCCCATTCTCGACCTGCACGACCTAAACAAGTTCCTAAGGTCTCGGACCTTCAGGATGGTCACTCTGGCTCAGATAATACCATGCTTGGAATGTGGCGTGTGGTTCTACTCTCTGGACCTGCAGGACGCGTTTTTCACGTCCCTATCCGTCCGTCTCATCAGAGATTCCTTCACTTCGAGTGGAAGGATCCTTTTCAAGTTCCGAGCCATGCCCTTCGGCCTGTCTCTTGCACCCAGGGTCTTCACCAAATGCATGGCAGTGGTGACAGCATTCCTGCGGCGCCGAGTGGTCCGGTGTACTTACCTGGACGATTGGTTGATAGCAGCCCCTCCAGACAGGGAGGTGGAGCGGTCAGAGATCTGGCCCTCCAGGTTTGCTCTCAGGTCGGCCTCCTCATCAACGAGGCCAAGTCGGAACTTCGAACCAAGCAGGTGATTCTCTTCATCGGGCAGAGCTCGACTCTCTTCGAGCCAGAGCACGGCTCCCGCGGACAGGGCTGAGGTTCTTTCCTCCTTGCCAAATCATTTCTGGTTGGGCAATCGCGCCCTGCCCGGGACTTCCTGCACCTCCTGGGTCTCATGGCGGCCTGCACCAGAGTGGTCCGTTGGGCCCGCTGGAACATGCGCCCTTCAATGGGGCTGGCCAGCCAGTGGTCTCAACGCTGCGATCCATTGGAACAGCTAGTGGCGGTGACCAGGGGATGTGGGAACGCCTCCAGTGGTGGATCGTTCCAGCTCATCTGCAGGAGGGCATCCGGCTATCCGCCTCCGAGCCGACGGGTCTCTAACGACCGATGCCTCTGATGGGTTGGGGTGCCCATCTGGGGAGCACAGAGGCACGGCCTCTGGTCCCGGGAGTCCAGATGCCATATCAACCTGCTGGAGCTCCGGCGGTCCGCTAGCTCTCACTGCCTTCGCTCTGTTTCTACGGGTCAAGTGGTTCAGGTCCAGGCAACAATACCACGACCATGTACTACCTAAACCGCCAGGGCGGGATGCACTCCATGCCTCTGTGCAGGAAGCTCTCGCATTTGGTCACTAGTACGCGGCCTGGGCGGATCTCCAGCCATTCATGTGGCGGAGCCTCCAACACCC
The DNA here is from genome assembly GCA_016271365.2 of Neoceratodus forsteri. Lineage (NCBI taxonomy): Eukaryota > Metazoa > Chordata > Ceratodontiformes > Ceratodontidae > Neoceratodus > Neoceratodus forsteri. The sequence goes on along the minus strand of CM028131.1, from coordinate 494,252,648 downwards.
TGGCCGATGCCCTAAGCCGGATAGGGGCTGTATCCAACGATTGGTCTCTCTCGGAGGTAGTAGAAGATCTGTTCTCCCATTGGGGCACACCTCAGGTGGATCTGTTTGCCTCAGGAGAGCGCAGGCTGGGCTGTTCCATGCCCGCCCCCCTCAGCAGGGCTGCTGCAGGGGATGCCTTCGAGGCCGTGGACCCCGGGCCTCTTCTCGCCTTTCCCCATTTCCCTTGATCCACAAGGTGCTTCTCAAGGCGAGGAGGGACAAGGCGCAGGTGATTCTGGAGCCCCAGACTGGCCCCGCCAATGCTGGTATCCAGATCTCCTCAGCCTCAACTCCAGGCTCCCGAGGCAGCTTCCAGCTCGCCCGACCTGCTTTCAGTCAATCAGGGAAGGTGTTCCATCCGGACCTTCAATCCCCACACCTGACGGCTTGGTCCTGAGCTGCTAGAGTTCCATGCCTTGGGTCTTCCGACAAGGTCCTCAATGTAGTTGAGGCGTCCCGTAAGAGTCGACCAGGAAATGCTATGCCTTCAAATGGAAGAGGTTTTCCATTTGGTGTCAGAGCAAGGGCCTGGACCCTTCCTCCTGTTCCTTGGCAAGCATCTTGGACTATTTATGGTCCTTTCTCAGCAAGGGCTTAGGTCAATGACCTAAGGGTGCACCTGGCAGCCATCTCTGCTTACCAGGCGGGGCGGGAAGCAGTCGATGGCTGCAGAAGAGTGGTCTGGCGCTTTTTCAAAGGCCTTGATCACATTTCCCCTCGGTCGAGAACCTCCACCTCCGTGGGATCTACTGCTGGTACTGGCAAAGCTCATGGGCAAGCCATTCGAACCAATGCACAGGTGTGATCTCTCTCACCTGTCGTGGAACACCGCCTTCTTGGTGGCTATTACGTCAGCCAGAAGGATGGGAGAGCTCCAGGCGCTTTTCAGTGAGTCTCCTTACCTGGTCTTCCACAAGGACAAGGTTGTTCTGCGCCCCACCCGAAATTCCTTCCGAAGGTGGTGTCGGAGTTTCACCTTAACCAGGTGTTGACTCTGCCGGTGTTCTACCCCACTGCACCTCGGAGGCTGAATATAGGCTCCATACTCTGACCCCAGAAGGTCGTCATTACTATAAGGAGCGCACGGCTGAAATTGGGAGAGGTTCGCCAGCTGTTTGTCACCTACGCTGAAGCCACACCTGGCAGACCTGCAGCCAAGCAGGCGATAAGCAGGTGGGTCACCTCCTGCATAGATCTCTGCTATAGGTTGGCGGGCATGGAGCCTCCAGAGGGATAAGAGCTCATTCTACCTCGCCATACCGCTGCATCGGTGCTGCTTCTAGGGACGCTCCTATCCAGGAAATCTGCAGGGCTGCTACCTGGAAGTCAGCACACGCCTTATCACCCACTACCACATCGACCTTGAGTCACGCCGGGATGCTGGTTTTGGGGCCTCGGTTCTCCAGTCTCTTTTCCCTAAGGTAGGGGTGTGCGTCGCCTCCCTCCTCCCGAGAACTGCTAGAGTCTGCCAGTAAGTGTGGATGAACAACATATCCATGTCCCTAGAAATACAGGTTACTCACCTGTAACAGGAGTTCTAGGAATGGTATATGTTGTTCATCCACACGACCCACCCGACCTCCCTGGCTTCGACGCACAACCTGAGCTTCCAGCAGGTCAGATCTGGCGCCATGGGGCTTGAGCCGAGAGTTTTACCACCGGGTGGTGGGAGGAGCCAGCTTGAAGACCTTCCGCAAGATTTAAAGTGACGAGGATACCTGCCAATAAGTGTGGATGAACAACATATACCATTCCTAGAACTCCTGTTACAGGTGAGTAACCTGTATTTTTTCACAGATTCACGAAGAAGAAGTCAGTCTTAGATTAGACTCAGAGTTTCAGAAGACTTATGATGGAGAGCCTATGGATGTTGAATTCACATTTAATAGGTGAGGTGTGTGTGGGTTGGGCTATAATACACAACATAATTTTCGTTTGTTACGTAATAATGGGAACAGTATTTTCTGTTAGAATGCCAAAGTGCTGACTTTGAACGAGTTTTCATGCAAATCTGCACTTCAGAGTGTTTTTTTTTGTCTTATTGTTTTTGAGAAAATCCAAGAAAATGCCACAGAGAATTTTCTGCACTTAACACATCTCTACCTCTAGCATGGTCATTCAAGGAGTAGATCAAAACACAACTATGTTATGCAAATATCTTAACTGCTAAACATTCAATTCTAGGATCGTGGATATGTTCTATCAACACTTGTTGGCATGTCCCTTTCCTTTAATTCTTGCCGGAAGGTCTAAAAGCTGGCTCCTCCCATCCAACCAGGTGGTATGTCCCTGCCTCTGCCTCTTGATGCCAGATCTTCCTTTCCACTGGAAGATTCAAGTTCCGTCCTTATCGGTCGCGGCGTTATATTAGGCCCTGGCAAATAAATCTTCAGATTTACTCAAGATTAAACTCATCCGAGTTTCTCCAGATAAACTGCGTTACGACCCGCGATGGAGGACAAGTCCTTAACTGGTTTCGCCGCTGCCCATGCTTGAAAAAATGTCTCTAACCGACCGCTGCCTTGTTGCATCTATTGACTGGGCCATGCCCATTACACACAGGCTTGCGATTTTTGTTATGCGTTCCAACCCAATGTATTGACGATCGTCTCATATGAATGCAACTGGGCAGACTGGAGAAACAGAACCCGCTTGTCAAATCTAAAGAGGTCCGGGAGGTTTCGCTGGTGCGGGTCCGCTGAGCAGCTGGAGCAGATGAAGGCTTTGACTCAAGGTTACATTAAATTTCTTTACTAGGTTCCTCAGATATGCCCTTGTATTTAAATGCATATTCCACAGGTATGATAACTTAACTGTATGTTATGTCACAAATGTGATTGTATGATTGTTACAAATGTAATTAAATGTTTTAATTTGTCGGATATGTTAAATGGTAAACTTTATGTCTAATTCTTCATCCAATTGTAAACCCCTCCAGTGTCGCACCTAGAGACAAGCAGCTTGTTGTTCAGTGCGATTCTGGTGAAACAGTTCAATAAATAAGGCCTTCGAAGAGGAGGTGTACGGGCGCTGATCGGGTCATCTTCCCTGCCGGTCTTTGTCCTGCTCAATCTGGGCTGCAGCTTTCAGGCTCCTTTAAGGAGATGTCAGTCTCTCCCCATCGAAGGAGAGGGTCCTTCCAGGCATTTCATCTCTACAAAAGGAAAAGAAGCAAAAAGAAGGTTCATCTCACAGACAACGCTCTTAGGATCATGAGATATCTCGGTTCTAGGAATCTGCTGGGTCTCAACCGGTCGAGATTGCGGCCTTGACCGCTGGCTTCATGGTACCTCCGCCAGGCCATCTGGTTCAGACATGGGCTGATGAGCTATTGAGATTATTTTCAATCTTGTTGACCTGTTGTTGCTTGATGAGGCTGACAGTTCCTTAGTCAGGAACCCGGTCCTGACTGGACCCACTGAAGGAGACCCAGCCGCTGCAAACCTCTTCACGGTCCCGGTCCCTGATCTGAAAGAGCTGCTGTTTTCCCGGCTCCTTCCAAATGACCATGTCTGTCCCCTGATGGTCCGGCTTAAGGTCTCGGACTCCTTGACCGATAGGCATACAAAAGTGCATAAGCACTCCCAAAGAAGCTCCCTTACCGCCATTCTTCTTTCTCGGAAGAGGAGAAGCTTTGATGCAGGTTGCATCGATGCTACAAGGACCTGGTGTGGCAGCAGCTGATTATAGCTGGTCCAAATCGACCCTGGTTTCCAGTCCAGCCATTATTTGGCTATCGCCTCTGAGGCCGACGCTGACTTCCCAGGAACCCAGTTGATATCATCCCTCTGCATGGAGCTGGTTAAGACCCTCCGGCTCAGCTAAAACTGGCCTCTCCACCAATTCGGTGGAACCACCACCTGAACAGCCTACTTCTGGGGTCCTTCCAAGGAGTCTTGGCCATTAAGGGCCTTCCACGTGAGCTGTCAGTCACTTTCACTCCCGACCGTCCCAGGCAGGTCGAAGGTGACACAGGTGATAGGCCGGTCTATCTGGACTTCTCGAGACCGAGGACTCAGACTTGCATTCCTGTCCTTTGGACGATGAATCCACCGGGAGTCTCTCGGAGGAGGAAGGTCCCACATCCTTCATGGGCATCCTCCATCTCATCTCTGAATCTACGGGGGTACCTTTGAGCCTGTTCAGAAATGGGCTGAATATCCCCTCACTGATATCCTCAAACGAGGGGATTCTCCGACAGAGGCCTTACCTGTGGCTGAGGCCATTGTTGGTCGGTCATGGAGCTATGGCAGCACCAGTCTCCTGCCCTGTGCCCTCAGCCGGATGGCCCGCAAATGCGTGGTCCCATTGGCTTCCTCTCAGATCCTTAGAACACCCCTCAGCCAAAAGTTGGTGACCAAATCTGTGTTTTGGTGCTCGGAAATTCAGAGGCACCGATAGACCCCAGGACCATTCGGCCGGAGAAGTCTATTTTACCTCTCGCTTGGCCTTTGTCAGGCAAGCTCGGCCGTCGTCATGGCACACTTCTCTCATTCCCTCTTGGCTCTCTGGATAAGGTCCTTCCACATCTCCGTAGACCTCCAGACCACGGTCAAGCAGGTCCCCTATCAGGGCTGGGCAGTTGCAAAGTGGCAACTCCAGATGGCTCTGGACATCAGGGATTCTTGCACCTGCTTGATGGTGGCCACAGTTGCCATGTGCGCAGGGCCTGGCTGAGGGTCTCCACCTTCGCGGCAGACACTCAGTAGAAACTGACTGATGCCTTCTTCCTGGGCAAAATCTTTTGGTCCAGGAGTGGACAGTCACCTCCAGCACACAGAGAAGTCCAGTTCCAACTTAGACTCCGTGACTTCTTTCGAAGGAACCCCAGGGTTTCAACAAGCAGAGAAAAGCCTTTTGGCCTTCTTCAAGCAGCCCCACTTTCAGTAGGCGACCGCAGCAACAACAGGCTCAACCTGGCGCCGGCGCCCGTAAGCCAGCGATAAAGGTCGGTGGTCCCTAAGCCGGATCTTCCTCGTCCAAGCCTGCACAGTGATGGGATGGGTGTTGCCAACCCCATTCCCATCACGTCAGCTCTGGGTCCTCCATGGGAGCCAGCTCCGCCACTTCCTTTTCTCCTGGTCCATTGTCACAATGGACAGGTGGAGTAGTGGAAGTGGTCGATAACTCACCTCTCTGAAGTTCAAGCAGTTCCCACCAAGCCGAGCCTGTGCCTCCACGGAGCGAATAGTTCTAGGGGCGTGGATGTTCATCCACACTCTTAGGCATGTCCTCTTCTGCTTTGAATCTCACCAGAAGTCTTCAAGCTGGCTCCTCCTATCCACTCTGGTGGTATGTACCTCGGCTTCTCCCCATGGCACCAGATCTTCCTTTCCGCTGGAAGATTCAGGTTGCCTCCCTCGTGCTCTCGCATTTTGTATTCCTGGCTTTAACCCGGTTTACGAAAATTGCATTACTCACGTTAGCGATCTCAGGTTTGTTGCTTCGATTATGGAAGACAAGTCTTCCCCCCAGATTTCTGCCGGTGCCCTTGTTGCCAGAAGATGTCGCCAGACCGATCCCACACTGCGCCGCTGCTCACTGCCTTGGTGTCAGCCATGACACCTCTTCATGCAGTCTGTGTTTGGTTTCCATCCCCACATCCTTGATGACCGTCTGTCACCGCCTGAAGCTGGGGAGGCTGGAGAAGAGAACCTTCCAGTGAAATCCAAAGAGGCCCTGTGGGCGGTTTCTGTGATTGCGTCATCCGCCGAGTAGTTGGAGCGCATGCAAGCATTGGAGGAGGAAGCGGCTCGTGCTGTGAATTCTTCTCAGAGCTTTCGTTTCACTCAACCTAGGCTCCACCTTCTCGGCTCCTTCTGGGAGTTGTGCCAGTCTCTCCTGACCAAGGGAGAGCACCTGTGGGCTCGTGCTCTCTCGATCCGTGAGCGGAAAAGGACCGGTGTATCTTCATCTCGACGGAGATGTTCTTGGGGCGGGAGAGATCTTGGTCCCGAGCCACGCGATCTCGACTTGGTTGAGATCGCTTCTTCGTCAGCTGGCTGCCTTGCCGTCTGTTCAGTTGACCTAATTATCTGTCGGTGTGGTGAGATCATGATCGATCCTATCGATCAGATTATCGACTCCAGTAGACGATTCCCTCGATCGAACACCCAGTCTGTTTTTCCAGATGACGAGACACAGCCGGCTGGGACTCCAGTCGAAGATGTGGTCCCTGATCCTGGAAATCACCAGTTCTGCGGTGTCTCCCGATTGACCGAGTCGTCCATCCGATCTCGGTCGGTCTGGATCCCCCTCGTCCAAAGGCCGAGGAAGATCCATAAACACTCTGAAAGAGGCAAGTAGTGCCACGGGGTCGCCCTTGTCCTCCTCAGATGAGGAGAGGCTCCAGCAAAACGCCATCAGCACTAGAGGACCTCATGTGGCAGAGCTGATTTTGTCGGGCACCAACCCACCCTGGCTTCTACACCATCTGTTGTACTTGACTTTTGCTCTCCTAGGCCGAAGCAGACTCCCTTGGAGCCAGTCAAATCAGTTCCTCAGCCCACGGAACTGGCAAAGCTACCGTTCAGCACAAAACGGCCTCTCCATCGATTGTGGTAGAACCACCACCCAAACAGCCTGTGGGAGGGCTCCTTCCAAAGAGACAGACCAGACACCGGCTTCCTGGTGATTGTCGGTCACGGTCACCCTGGACCGCCCTCGGCAGGTCGAAAGTGACCTGTGCAGTAGGCTGTTGTACGCAATAGCTCTGATTCGGATGTCACGGCTTGCACTCACATCTAGGAGATGATGAGTCGACCGTTGGCTTAGTGACAGAGGAAGGTCCCTCATCTTTTCAAGGGATCCTTCGCCTCATCTCTGAATCTACAGGGATGCCCTGGAGCCAATCCAGAAAAGGTATAGTACCCTCTTACAGACATCCTTAAGAGATGGGATAACCCGACGGAGGACTTTCATGTGGCTGAGGACATTTTGGCCCAGCCCTAGAACTTTGGCAGCATCCTGCCTCTTGTCCAGCACCATCTGCCTGCATGGCTTGCAAGTACGTGGTGCCCATGGGGTCCCTTGTGGGTTCACAGAGCAGCTCGGCTGAAAGCCTGGTGACTGTCTCTGTGTTCAGGCGCATTGGCTGTTCTGCCGACACTGTCCGTCCCTCCTGATAAAGAGTCCAAGCTTTTGGACCATTCAGCCAGGAAGGTCATGCAGCTTCCTCCTTGGGCCCTCATCAGACAAGTTCGGCCGTCAGTCATGGCACATTCTCTCGCACCCTCCTGGAGTTGCTAAATGAAGTCCTCCCACATTTCCCGTGGACATGCAGACCACAGTCAAGCAAGTCTGGGATCAGGGCCGAGCTGGCCAAACAGCAGCTTCAGATGGCCCTAGACATTGGGAATTCTTGTGTCCGCTCAATGGCTGCGTGGTTGCCTCTCGTTGCAGGGCATGGCTGAGGCTTTCCTCCTTTCTGGTGGATACCCAGCACAAACTAACTGGCGTGTCCTTCCTTGGGACCAACTTGTTCGGCTCGGGGTGGCGGTCACCTGCAGTGCATTGAGCAGTCTGATGCCACTTTGGACGCTACTTCTGTCAAGGGTTCTTCAGGCAGAAACCAACAGAAGAAAAGAAGACTTTTGTCACTCTTCCGCTCGGCTCAGCAGTCCTCCTTTCAAGGTGGACAGTAGCATCAGCAGCAGGCTCAAGCTGGCACCCTCCCCAAGCCCGGACCCCAGTAGGCCTGTAAAGGAAGCAGAGGCTCAGGTCCTGGAGCCTCCTCCTCCAAGCCTGCTCAGTGATGGGGTGGGCGGCCACCCCTCTCCCGTCCACGCCAGCTCTGGTCCTCCTGTGGGGCTGGCTCCGCCTGGTCCATTGTCATTTCGGACAGGTGGGTCCTTGAAGAGGTCAGTCAGGGACTGCCTCTGGAATTCAAGTACCTCCAAGCCCGAGCCAGCGTCCTTCGGAGAAAAAGTATCCGCTCAGACCAAATCGGCTCTTTGAGATGACATCGCTCAGCTCCTCCTCAAGAAGGCAGTAACTCCAGTGGCGGATCCTGCAGAAGACCCAGGCTTTGTCTCCAGGTACTTTCTGGTGCCCAAGCAGACAGGGGCTGGCGCCCATTCTAGATCTGCACAACCTGAATTAATATCTCTGGTCACGCACTTTTCGAATGGTCACTCTGTCCCAGATTATACCATCCTCTGGTCGAAACATGTGGTTCTGTTCACTGGATCTGCAGGACGTGTTCTTTAACGTCCCAATCCGTCCGTCCATTAGCGGTTCCTCCACTTCAGACCCTGTACGAGTTCCAAGCCACACCATTCTGCCTGTCATCGACCCCACTGGTCTTCACCAAATGCATTGCAGTGGTGGCAGCCCATCTCCGTGTTTGGGGGCAGGATTACCCCTACCTTGACGATTGGCTCCTAGCAGGTTTCACCCAGCAGGAGGTGGAGAGGTCCAGGGACCTGGCCCTCCAGACCTGCTCCCAACTCTACCTCCTGATCAGTGAGGCCCAGTCGGAACTCCTGCCTTCTCAGGTGATGGGTTTCATCAGGGCAGGGCTCGACTCTTCTGTCAAGCCAGAGCTCTGCTCGCGGGTAGGGCAGAGGTTCTTTCCTCCTTTGCTCAATCATTTCTGGTTGGGCACTTGCACCCTGCCGGGACTTTCCACGCCTTCTGGGTTACATGGCGGCGTGCACCTCAGTGGTCTGTTGGGCTCGGTTGCCGTCGCCCCTCCAGTGGGAGCTGGCCACCCAGTGGAGTCAGCATCACGGTCATTTTGACCAGCTGATCACTGTAACCCAGAAGATGTGGGACTCTCCAGTGGTGGACCGCCCCAGACCGGTTGCAGGAAGGGATCCTGTTTGTCTGCCCGAGCCGACGGGTCCTCACAACTGATGCCTCTCTCATAGTCTGAGGGCCCACAGGTGAGCGAAAGGGCCCACAGGCTCTGGACCCCGAGTCGTGATGCCACATCAACCTGTTGGAGCTCAGAATAGTCAGACTGGCACTCGGCGTTCGCTCCCTCCTCAGCTCCAGGGTCAGGTGGTTCAAGTCCAGACGGACAATACCATGACCATGTACTACCTCAACAAACAGAGGCGGCTCACTCCTGTCTGCTGTGCTGGAGGTGATCCGCATCTGGACCCTCATGAGCCGGTTAGAGGCAGACCTCCTAGCCATCCATGTGGCAGGAGCCTCGAACCATCCTGCAGATACTTTCAGCTGCTTAGGCCAGACATCCCATGAGTGGTCTCTCCATCCAGAGGTAGCTTACAGCCTGTTATCCCTCTGGGGCAAACCAATGGTGGACATGTTTGCCTCCAGGGAAATGCCAAGCTGAGACTGTTTCATGCCGCCCCCTCAGCAGGGCTTATTACAGGGAATGCCTCTCGAGGCGTGGACCCCAGGACTCCTCTTCACCTTCCCTCCATTTTCTTTGATCCACAAGGTGCTCCTCAAGGTGAGGGAGGGACAAGGCGAAGGTGATCCTGGTAGCCCCAGACTGGCCACGCCAGTTCTGGTATCCAGATCTCCCTAGCCTTAGCAGCAGGCCTCCGGAGCTGCTTTGCACACACCCAAACCCGATTTCCCTCAATCAGGGATGGTTTTCCATCTGGACCTTTAATGCCTGCACCTCACAGCCTGGTACCTGGCTGCTAGAGTTCCAGGCTTTGGGTCTTCTGAACATGTCTACACCATGGTGGAGGCATCCAGAAAGGAATCGACCAGAAAATGTAATGCCTTCAAATGGAAAAGGTTTTCCGTTTGGTGTCGGGCAAGGGCCTGGACCCTTTGTCCTGTCTAGTGGCCAACATTCTTGACTGCCTTTGGTCTCTCCAAAGGGGTCTCTGATCATCAATCCTTAGGGAGCACCTGGCAGCCATCTCTGCTTACCAGGTGTGGGATGGTCAGCTGACTGCGTGAGGAGATAGTGGTCGGGTGCTTTTTCAGGGTGGCCCCTTTTGCTCAACACCCGATGGCAAAACAGGAAAATTACCACTACAGCGACAGTCACTGTAATGGTCCGTTTCCATGTTTCGCAGTCCCAGTGTCCTGCCCCCTCCCGGATTAACTCTGACCTGGAGTTGAGATTCTTAAAAGTCCGGAAGGTGCGGGGTAGAGCACCCACATGGAGAATGTGGGGGCACAGCTCCCCACAGAAAACACTGGGGGCTTGAGCACAATACCGTCGGTATTGTGCCATCACTGTTCGGTGGTCAAGCAGAACATGTGGTTTTGCTCACTGGATCTGCAGGATGCGTTGTTCCAGGTCCCGATCCGTCTGTCTCACCAAAGGTTTCTGCGCTTCTGAGCAGAGGAGCCTATCTACGAGTTCCAATCCGTGATGTTCGGCCTGTCATCGGCCCCCAGGTCTTCACAAAATGCATTGCAGTGGAGGCGGTCTGCCTGAGGGGTGTCAGAGTGTACCCCATCTCGACGATTGGCTTATAGTGGGTCCCTCCATTCAGGAGGTGGAGATCCAGGGATCTGACTCTACAGATCTGTCTCGAACTTGGTCTCCTCGTCAGTGAGACCAAGTCGCAACTCATGCCGTCGCAGGTATCTGTTTCATCGGGCAGAACTCTACTCTTGCGAGGCAAGAACCGGGCTCAGGTAGACAGGGCAGAAGTTCTCTCCTCCTTTGCCCAGTCATTTCTGGTTGGGCACTTGCGCCTGCCGGGACTTCAGTGCCTTCTGGGTTACATGGTTGCCGTTATGTTCTCTTACCTTCAGCACTTTGAGGGAGGGTCCCAACGCTATCCTCACGACTTCCCGGTGGGGGGCATGGACTTCACCGCAGGATTCTGTGGAGGAGCACAAAGAAGGATGTTTAATAAGGTAGGCACCTTTTGTTACATCTCAGGGGTAGGAGTGAGTAGAAGAGGGAGGGCTGGCTTTTCCCTTTTATATTTAAATTTCTGTCACTTTTGTTAACTTAACTGGTCACTAAAATGCCTGCAGTGAAGAACTGAGTTTAAAATGCCTGCAGCCAACTTATAAATTTAATATTGTCCAGGCCACGAGTGACTTGCTGCACCGAGAGAATATAATATTGTCCTGAGCAGCTTTGCAGCTTTCAGAGGGCTAGAGTTACTAAGACTGGTTGTGCTACAGATTTAAAGAATATATTATGTCTAAAAGTACTTGCTTTATCCAGTTGCCCCTGATTTGGTTCCTGATTAAGGCAATTGATTTAGAGCCGCCATATTAGTTAGAGATAGCATTACTTTTCTAGTTCAAGGCAAACTTACAGGCTACTGACAGCAGAAATTATAGTACACACTGTAGTTTAGACCGTTAGTAACTCTGCTTGCTATTCTAGCTTAAGGCAACTTAGAAAAGGAGCAGTAAACAGGCTCTAGTGGCTTAAAGTAAGCATGTTGGAGACTATCTCATTCATATGGTGATAGAAAATAAATAATACAGGTCACAGTTTGAATTAGAAAATGGTGCCAAAAATGCCAAGAGTTCTCTGGAGCCAACAGAGTAAGTCAGAGGCCTATGCCCACGTGGTGTCTTGCCGTTGTATTCCCATACCTTCAGCACTGTGAGGGAGGGCTCCCCACGCTAGCCCTCATGACCTTCCGCCCGCGGGGTGTGTGTGTGTCCATGGACTTCACTGCAGGATTCTTCAACACTGTGAGGGAGGGCACCCCTATGCTAGCCTTCATGACCTTGCGGGCGTTGTCCGTGGACTTCACTGCAGGATTCTTCAGTACTGTGTGGGAGGCTTCCCTCGCTAGCCCTCACGATTTGCGGGGGTTGTCCGTGTACTTCACGTAGGATTCTTCAGCACTGTGAGGGAGGGAGGGCTCTCCTCGCCAACCCCAAATGACCTTGGGGGAGGTTGTCCGTGGACTTCATCAGGATTCTTTAGCACTGTGAGGGAGGGCTCTCCGCTAGCCTTCACAACCTTCTGCCTGGTGGGGGTGTCTGTGGACTTCACCGAGATTCTTCAGCACTGTGAGAGGACTCCTCTATGCTAGCCCTCACGACCTTCCGAGGGAGGGGTTGTCCGTGGACTTCATCGCAGGATTCTTTACCACTGTGAGGAGGGCTTCCCTACGATAGCCCTCATGACCTTCCACCGGGGGGGTCCATGGACTTCACCACAGGATTCTTCAGCACTGTGAGGAAGGGTCCCCTACGCTAGCTCTCATGACCTTCCGCCTGAGGGGGTGTTGTGGACTTCACTGCAGGATTCTTCAGCACTGTGAGGAGGGCTCCCTATGCTAGCCCTCCCACGACCTTCGGGGCTGTTGGTCCATGGACTTCACCGCAAGATTCTTCAGCACTGTGAGGGAAGGCTCCTACTCTAGCTCTCACGACCTTCTGCCGGGGGAAGGGGGATCCGTGGACTTCACGCATTATTCTTCAGCACTGTGAGGGAGGCTCCCTACGTTAGTCCTCACGACCTTCCGTTGGGGGAGGGGTGTCTGTGGACTTCACTGTAGGATTCCTTAGCACTGTGAGGGAGGGCTCTCCTGTGCTAGCCCTCATGACCTTCCATTGGGGGGTGTCCATGGACTTTACTGCAGTATTCTTCAGCACTGTGAGGGAGGGCTCCCCACCAGCCCTCACGACCTTCCACGAGGAGGGTTCTCCATTTGGTGTCAGGACAAGGGCCTGGACCCTTCGGCCTGTCCTGTGGCTAATATCCTCCTCTCTCCAAAGAGGGTCTTAGGTCTACGACCCTTAAGGTGCACTTGGCGGCCATCTCTGCTTACGGGTGTGGGCTGGTCAGCAGACAGTGGCTCAGGAGAAAGTGGTCTGGCGCTTCTTTAGGGCCTCAACCACATTTTCCTCTGGTGCGCGAACCACCACTTCCATGGGATCTACTGCTGGTACTGGCAGAGCTCATGGGCAAGGCATTCGAACCAATGCACAGGTGTGAGATGTCACACCTGTCGTGGAGAACTGCCTTCCTGGTGACTATCATGTCAGCCAGACAGTTGGGGAGCTCCAGGCTCTCTGATTCTCCCTATCTGGTCTTCCACAGGGACAAGGTTGTCCTGCATCCCCACCTGAAATTCCTTCCAAAGGTGGTGTCGGAGTTTCACCTAAACCAGGTGTTGACTCTGCCGGTGTACTACTCCACACACCTCAGAGGCTGGGTACAGGCTCCATACCTTGGACCTGAGATGAGTGCTCACTTATTATAAAGGCGCACTGCTGGAATTCGGGGAGAGGTTCGCCAGCAGTTTGCCCCTATGCTGAAGGTGCAACTGGCAGACCTGCAGCCAAGCGGATGATTGGCAGATGAATAACATCTTGCATTGATCTCTGCTACCGGTTGGTGGACAAGAAGCCTCCCATAGGGATAAGAGCTCATTCCACCTGCCATACTGCTGCATCAGTGGCTGCTTCTAAGGATGTCCCTATCCAGGCTATCTGCAGAGCTGTTACCTGGAAGTTAGCAGACACCTTCATTTCCCATTACCTCATCAAACTTGAGTCATGCCAGGATGCTGGTTTGGGGCCTCAGTTCTCCAGTCTTTGTTCCCTAAGTAGGCGGTGTGTGCTTTGCCTCCCCTCCCAGAGAACTGCTTGAGTTTGCCAGCAAGTGTGGATAGAACAACATATCCCCGATCCTAGAACAACAGGTTACTCACCTGTAACAGTAGATCTTGTGCGAATGGTCTATTACAGTAGGTCATTACTTCTGGGAGTTCCCAGCAGATGGCACTGTCACATGGCAGCTTCTTCCAGCAGTCTCTCACTAGGGACTACGCACACATGACATCATTTCCTGGCTCTGCATATAAAAGTGGGTGGTTCCTGGTCTCCTCTGTTCACTTTCCCGTCTGCTTCAGCTCGCACAGCAGCTAGCTCAAAGTCCTGTGTAAGCAGTCATCGGCGAGAACTGAACCTTCATTTCTTTTTTCATTTTTTAACTTTCTATTTGTGCTCCTCCCTGCCCTCTAGATTCCATACCTTAGGAGTCACCAATTCGTCTGCCCAGCCTTACCTTCGTGTACCGGTAGTCTCCCCAAGTAACCACGGATTGCCCGGGCAGAGACAGAGATGGGGCCCACACCCCGAACTACGTCCAATCGTCAGGGCTTGTAGGGTCTGCGCTAAGGTGCTCCGTCTTCCAGCAGCGTAGAAGGCATTTTCCGGTGTTCTGTGCATGGCGTGCATCCCAGCGTCAAGGTGGCCTGTAACATCTGCTGTGTATTTTCCCCTCGTAGGACAGGGGCGTGCTGTACCTCAGGCCTCCGCCAGAGGGCAGTCAAGCTCCGAGCCATGGATTCCCCCTCCCTCCGGAGATGAGAGCTGTCCTCCGGATGCTCGATCCTCTCCCTTCCCTGTCGACCCGATGGCCAGCAACGCTCTCGAACCTGGGTCACTGATGGTGCGGCGTGGCATCCAGCCTCAACCTTCAGCGCCACCGGCCGGTAAGAACCTTCATTTCTATAGCCTGAAGTGCCTGGGCTTCATACATGGCAACATTACCTGTGCTTTTACCAGAAACTTAACTCTGTAACCAGAAAAGGTTACAACAACTTTTAAAAGCATTTAACGAGTCAAAAATTCCTGTTACAGACTCAAGGGGCCTGTACCAAGGGCTCCAGATCCACTGAGTCATCTTCCAAAACAAAAAGGATAAGGAAAAACTTTCCTCTCAAGTCCTGCCATGCCGCACTTCAATGGCAACCTCAACAAAAACTGTCTCATCAGGGCGTTCCTCGTTGACGGGGATATTGCCCCCGTTGATGGCAGGACTTTCTTTTATCTTCATCATCGGCGAGGCAGAGAAAAACAGCCTTCTCATACATGGGACGGCTTCCCCATCGATGGAGCATCATTCCTCTGCTCCTCAGTCAGCGAGGATACCCCTCCCGTCGATGGCAACCTTTACACAACATTCCCCATCTACAAGGCACACTCTCCCGTCCACAGAGGTTTCCAGGGAATACTTCCCGTCGGCAGCTACCTTCTCCCATCGACGGAGACACATATTTCACTCCCTCGTCGGCGGGACTGCTTCCATCGACTGAGCATGCATTTAAACCTTCATTGTCGGCCAGGACTGCTTTCCCGTCGACGAGAGCATGCATTTAAACCTTCATAATCGACTGGGCTGTTTCCCCATCGACCGGAGCATGCATTCGCTGACTCCCTCGTCCAGCAGGGAATGCCCCTACCATTGACAGAGCATCTCTTTCATGCTTCCCCTTCAACGGGCTTCATTCCTCTGTCAGCGGAGCATGTTTTTCACCATAAAACACATTTAAAGACTTATCCACCAATGGAGACTCCTACTTTAACGTCGGCCCCTAAGACCTTTATTTCCTACGAAGAGCGTCTCATTTTCTCCTGCATATACTCATGGGAAAGAGGGCAGACAAGCATCTTTTACCTTCATGAATCGCCACATTAGTCATATAAGGAGAAACCTCTCATCAAAAGAATCCAAGATTATATTATCAGGAGGCACAGATTGATCCTCTGCAATACCCACTACCATCACTTACACCAATTAAAATTGGCTCAGAACAAAAACTATTAACCTGCCATTTTTGCAGGTACTTAATATAGAGCATATTATTAATACAATGTTACAATCTGTAGGGTTTGACCATACACCTGATCCATCTAACCCTCTCCTCCCAGCTTATGTCTCCGCCTCCATCAAAGAGGCACGCCCAGAGCTGGAACTCTCCCCTCCTTATCTCCTGAATCCATGGAGGGTACTATTCAAAGAATCAGATGTAATGGAGGACCCTTCAGAGGAGATTTATTATGAGGGATCTCGTGACATGGACTTTCAGGAGATGCACTCCCTTACTCTATACAGTCCTCCTTAGATGGAGACATGGTTCAGCATTCCAGGGCTGCTTCTCCCTGATGACCCCTCATTCACAGATATAATGATACAAATACAAAAATAATGGGGTTCTGTACAACAGAACAAGATAAACAACTAAAGGACATGGCGGAGTATTTAGAAGTCCGGAGGAGCCAGTCCTGGTTATACTACGTTAATCTCCTATATACCAGAATGCGATCACAGAGGCCTGGCGCTAACCTACAGCTGCCCCGCTCTACCCCCAAAGCAGACCGACTCTTAGGCCCCATTAGACTGTCAATATTTATCTAATCTGCTGACTCGGTGGTCATTACAGCAGCCATGATCGCACTAATAAACCGAAACATACAAGTTTATTACCCCAGACAAAGACTCCTAGACACTTTGACTACATGGGGAAGAAAGTATTTGCCTCAGTACTCTAAACATTCGGATACTGAATTATATGGGCCATATGCTAAAATATTACGTACTTTAGGCACTTCAGCCTTGAAAATTATTAATAAATTATCTCCTTCTCTGAAAAGGAGCATCTGATACCTATAATTAAAACTTTTATATGCCTTTCCGCCATCTTCTAAGGTCGGGATATGATATAGTAGCTACTTTGAAACATTCATCCACAGACGTTGCCATCCGCTGTCAAGCCTGACTCAGAGTTTCTGGATTAGCACCTGACATACAGTATAAGATGGCTAACATCCCTTTTTCAGGTGATAAATTGTTTGGCTCAGGAACACAAACCATTCTGGACAACCTGCAAGCCTCAGGCAGGCGGTTATGCACGGTACAAAGCCTGTGCTATAAACTACGTAATCAGTACAAATATTTTAACATGAGAGGAAAGTCTTACAACTGAAGAAGTGCTTTTTGGGGTAGAGAGACAGCAAGATATACATCCACTACCTCCAGATCTACCGTCCCTCTGGCGGTGCAGTACCTCTACCCTCAATGATCTCAAATGACTCAACCCCGTATCTTGACCGGGCCTCGGAGATGTTTTGGGATTGTCCTGCCTTGCATCTAGAGTCCTGAAACAGGACATTTTAAGAACAAAGGGTACCACAGCATGGGTCACTTAGACTATCACATTGGGATCCCTCCTACCTTTTCTCATGCCCTTCCGTGGTGGACACTTCGTTCCAACCTCAACCAGGGCCTACCGTGCCAGTATATTCTAAAAGAAACAGAACACATAAAGGGATACTGAGCCAAGTTCCCCATGCAGAAAAACAATCAAGAACTGGAATTTAAATTTCACGGTCACACAACCCCACGGCGTCTCCATATATTAACAGATCACCTAAATCCACAATTGGCGCAAGCATGGAGACAACACAACCTCTTTCCACACTGGGGCACCACACTAACATATCTGTTTGCATCCCCAGTTGACTATATACTCCGGATACTTCTCCATTATCCTGAACACAAAGGAAGCTTTTTGATGCCCTGTCCCAACCTTGGACAAGACCCTCCTTAGCTGTCTTCCCTCCACTACTAATACTTCCCCAAATATTACTGAAACTCATGAGGGAACTGGCCACTGTACTTTTCGTAGTCCGCACATGGCCTCGAGAAATCTGCCATCCTGCTATAACGGCTCCTAGTAGCAATTCAGTCGGATTGGCACTCAGACCAGACTTTCTGACACAATACCAAAACTCTCTGACACACCACAACCTGAAGGTCTGCAGTTTCCAGCCCGACTACTGAAGCCACCCTCATAAACAGATTACAGAGTATCTGACAAGGTAGCAGGCATTCTTCTTGCTGCCCGTAAGACTGCTACCAGAGAAACATGCAACTCTTAAAGGTAAACAGTGGAAAAGCGCAGCTTTACCTAGGCACTACAAACATTCCTGATTAGTGCTTTCAGACAAGCCTTTAATTTTTTTTTTTAATTCCTTGAATTGCTTTTTAGTGATTTAAACAGTGACCTATAGCTTTCACTTTTTATTGCAGGCAGACCATTTCATGAGTAGCAAGAGAGCTTCCTGAGCTCACTTTATGCTAATATGACTCAACCAATAGCAGAGGTCTAACAGGCATATTAGCATACAGTGAGCACAGGAGGCTCACTGCTGCTCATGAAATGGTGCTGCCAACAACAGAAAGTGAGTTGTTAGTAGCTGTTCTAGATAATTTAAAAAGTTGTTACTGTCTGAAAGCACTAATTGAGAGTTTCTGTAGTGTCTGAGGAAGCTGTGTCTTTCCATTGTTTTCCTTTAAGTGGAACACATTTGCCATTTGGATGGCATCCCAATCATGGATCCATATTCTTGCCCAGTCACAAGGATCCTAGACTACTTGGCCACTTTATTCACTGAGGGCCTCAGTTACTCTTCCATTACGGTCTAGATGGCTGCCTTTTCTGCTTTCCACATACCACTGGATGGCCATTTAATATATCATCACCATTTGGCCAAAATGTTTTAAAGGGCATAATACACTTGAAACCTCCTATTCGCAGACCCATTCCACCTTGGAATCTGAATTTTATGATAGAAAAACTAACAAGTAGACCTGTTTGAACCAGCGGCCACTTGTGACCTTCGATTTCTTTCATGGAAAATGCTATTTTGGTAGCTGTTACATCTGCAAGACGCATATCCTAACTTCATGCTCAGTGCGCGGGAACCTTGCCTTATATTTCATAACTAGAGGTTGTGCTTCGCATGAATCCATCCTTTCTTCCTAAAGTGGTCGTGGAACAGACCCTTTAAATCAGACCATGGAACTACCTGTATTTTTCCAGAATACTCCATTTCAGGAGAACACCTCTTAAATACAAGGGATGTCCATCACATCCTACGGTACTATACAAATGGACGAAGGATATTGAAAACTTCTCAACTCTTCGTCTCCTTTGCCCCTGGTCGTCAAGGCCTACCGGTCATTAAGCATACCCTGTCATGCTGGCTAGCCATTGCATAACTTATTGTTATAAAAATACAACAAACCCTTACCGGGTACGTTCAAGCTCATTCCACTAGGGCCGTGAATGCCACTACGGCCTGTTTTAAAGGTGCTTGTATCACCAGCATTTGAAATGTGGCCACCTGGTCCACCATCCATACCTTTACCAGACACTTTAACTTGGACATTGCCTCTAGAAGACAAACTGCCTTTGCACACTGTTCTACAAGGCATACTATCATAATTGTCCTCCCATTGGGACATAACTGCTTGGGAATCTCCCAGAAGTAATGACCTACTGCAAGAGACCATTCAGTAGAAGATAATGCAGTTACGCAAGATACCACAACAGTAGATCTTCGAGGAATGTCTCTTGCAGTAATTCCTGCCCTCCATCCCACTGCCTTCTCTAACAGAGACATTATAATCTAATCTTGGGCTGGGAATCATTGGTACCTCTGTTTCCCTTGGTCCTCGCCTTTGTGAAACTGAACCAGTAGGGGAATAGAGGATACCAGGAACCACCCACTTTTATTAATAATAATAAAATTTATTTATATAGCGCAATTCAAACATATATCAAATCGCTGTACAAGAATTAAAACTCAAATAATGATTAAGTATTAAAACTAGTATAATACAATGAAATAACATTCAACAATCCCCATAAGCACAGCTAAATAAATATCAAAATCAATCAATCAAAATCTTTATTTAATCAGGCGAACATCATTGAGCATAGCTCGTTTACAAGATGGACCTGAGTGGTCAAAAAGTGCAAGTGTTAATACATTGACAAGGGTAGCATAAACAGTAATACAATGACAGTGGTAACATAAACAGTAATACAATGACATAAGTGCTAATATATAACAATATACATATGTACACGGCACATTAAAACTATTAATCTGTGAGACAGAAGGCAATGGACACATCAGGAGTAATATGTAGATTATAGGACCTAGCAGGCATTTTGAGGGTGAATCTTGGGACTGGAAAAATATGTTTTTAGGCGGTGTTATAGCTCTCACGGTCAGAGCACCTCTAATCCGACAAGGTAGAGAGTTCCAGAGGGTCGGGGGCTGCATACGTAAATGCTCTCACATCAGAACACTGGAACCTCTAGCAATCTCTCGTCAGCTGAATGGAGGGTCAAGCGGGCGGTAAACCAGGAGCTCTTGCAGGTAGCCAGGACCCAGTTCGTGCAGGCGTTATAGGTCATTATACAATGGCAAGAAAGAATCTTGGGCTCTCATTGGTCAGTTGGCCATCACAGCAGGGATGTTATCCTGGCATAACATCTCTGCTGTTCACAGATCTACTGTCATCATTATGGCAGCCCTCTTTTTTTTTGCATCTCTTCTTAAGAAACAAAATATTTTTCCACACTAATAAACATTCTTTAAAATATTTTTTTACTTTATATAGAACAACAAGCCATTGTATAATAGGAATAATGCCCTCCAGGGTGGGTGTTATGCTGGACAACCCCCTCGAGGCGGGATGTTATCCCAGCATAACACCCACCCTGTCAGCATTATTCCTTTAGTAAACTGACCTTGAAGGCGATTAACCACTGAACAGGCAGCCAGTGCAGTCCGAGCAGCACAAGGGTGATATGACTAATCCGAGATACCCCAGTTAGTAACCTGGCTGCAGTGTTCTGCACCAGCTGCAAGCGGCGAATATTGACCCTCGAGGCCCTAGGTACAGGGAGTTGCAGTAATCAAGGCGGGAGGTCACCAAGGCGTGGATCAGCATTGGAAGGTCATGAGACGTAACAAGGTGCTTAATCCGGGTGATATTCCTCAGATGGAAAAAAGGATTTGACAACATCCGACACCTGCGAGACGGTGTCAGCCCTCATCAGATATAACGCTCAGAACAGAGGACACCTGAACAGAGGACACGAGCTGGCGACCCCTGAGCAAAAGCCGGAGTCGAGCCATGCTCCCATCCTCTCTATCCATGACCTGGATCCCCACCAACACCTCTGTCTTATCAGGGTTCAACTTTAGCCAACTGGCCCGCATCCAGTCCTGGAGTTCTACAAGGCAGTTATTAAAGACAGAGACCTCACTATCCTGGTTGGGGGCAAAAGACAGGTAGAGCTGGGTGTCATCTGCATAGCAATTGTAACCCCCTGTTACCGGGTCACTAGAATCCCAGTAAGACCTAGTGGTAGGCAGGGAAGGCAGCATGTGAAACTCCAGTTAAATGGATTTACACTGTCTCATTCTGTTCTCAGTCTCAGCTGAGACTGAGGGATGACATCACCATAGAACTATCGCAGCTGCATGAGCCACATTGGAATCTGCAGATGAGAGTTAGGTTAGAATGTTGGGAGTTTTGAACAGTGAGCTGAAGCAGTTGTGTGTGAGCAGTCTTCAAGAAGGAGCACAGCAGTCTGTGCACAGGCTGTTGGAGCCTAAGCTCTGATATAGAGCTACTTTTAGGGAAAGGTTTGTGTTTCCACCTAAAGAGGAACACAGTAAGCTGTTCATGAAGTGGTGGAGACCGCTGATACTGGTCTCTGTGCCCCATCCCTGAGGGGATGGGGGTAAAGGACTGCCTGTTATTCCAGGGCAACCTCCTGGTTCCAGCTAGGAAGGAGCTGCCTCATTTTCTGAAATGTGTTGTGGCACCAGAAGCTGTCAAGATTCGCCTGTGGGGCACCTGCAACCAAAGGGTGAGTTCTGCTCTTGTCAGAGGGCCTGTGTTTCACCTGAACTGTGTTAAAGTGGGGATTGACTGCTGAATTAGTGGGAGTCCTAGAGGAATAGGCTTGGCCAAAGTAAAAGTATGTTCAAGTCCAGCACAAGGGGAAAGCCAAGACATGTAGAGGAGATGTCTATACATTTACCCTTTAATCTACATTGCCAAGCTTTTCAGGAAGAGATGTTTAAGTATGTTCGAGTTTAGTACAAGGAAAGTCAAGACGTATGGAGGAAATGTGCTGTACATTTACCCTTTAATCTACATTGCCAAGCTTTCAAAAGAGTTGTTTAGTGTCCAGAGAAATGACTGGGTATGGATTGTGGAAGCTGGAGGTGGAGACCCCCACCTTTAGTAACCAGGTTCACCTCTACAGATTTGCTCTCTGGCCCTTTTACTTGCCTCAGGCACTTGGCCAGTGCTGAGGGAAGTACCAGATGTGGGATTGAAAGGAAATTTCCTTAAGGAGTCGAAGGCTCTGAGGTCGTTTGGGGAGCCACCAACGGAAAAATGTGTCCACTGCCATATGGACAGGTATCAATGGCGGCAGGGGGCCGGACCAGGAAAACCTAAATAGTGTACAGGTCTGGCTGTGTACCCAAAGCTGCATGCAAGTCCGGCTGTGTGCCAGGGTCCGGAGCCTGAGGGCTGAAGTGTTCTGTACTCTTATCTGCATTACCAGGAATGTAGCCCGTGGGGTCCGTCTATGCTTGGTTTGTTCAGTTTGGATATGAATAAAAGCCACACTTTAGAATCCCATTCCTGGTATTGGACGTTACAGTTATTGCTTCCTGTGTTCGGATTTACTTTGGTGCCCCTGTGCAGAGTAGTCAATCCTAGGCCCCTTAGTGCAGTAACCTAGTCCTCCCCGAACCCAGTCCCCACCTGGTACTGCTGTCAGCTTCAACAGCATACCACCTGTTTGCAAAAAGACAGGTGTAGGGGTTACACAGTGAAACCGCAGCCCATACCATCTTACAGTGTCTCCCAATGGCAGCAAATACACCATGAACAACATAGGGGACAGTACAGAGCCCTGAGGATCCTCGCATGGCAGAGAGAGAGGAGCCGACGAAAAAATCCCTGATACCACTCTGAGCTCTGCCAGTGAGGAAGGATCTAAACCAACTGAGGACTGTACCCGACAGGCCACAGATATCTCTCAGGCACTGAAGCAGCCCCACATGGTCCACGGTGTCAGAGGCCGAAGAGAGATCAAGAAGAACCAATAATGAACAATACTTCCAATCTCTGGCAATCAGGAGATCGCTGAGCACCCGAACCAGAGCGGTCTCTCTACTATGCCTTTCCGAAACCGGACTGGAAGGAATCATAGATGTCATGGATGGTCAAATGGTTATCCAACTGAAGGGCATGGATGGTCAAGTGGTTATCCAACTGAAGGCAACTACTTTCTCTATCAACTTCCCTACAAAAGGAAGGTAGAGATTGGTCTATAGTTGTAAGGGCAGTTTGGGTCAAGAGTAGCTTTTTGAGGGTGGCGTAACTACTGCCTCCTTTAGGGAGTTTGGAAACTCACCTGACTCTAAGGAACACCAAACTATCTCTGCTAAGACAGAGCCGATAACATCTGCACACCCCAAGATGAGATGTGTAGGGCCCGGTCAAGGCTACAGCAAGTAGGCCACATACTTTGACGATCCGATAACATCTTGGATTGCCGGCCAGTTAAAGTGCTCCTGTGGAAGACCGGGTTATAGTGACCCTATACCGATCACTGCAACCCCCACAGAGCGTGCCAAGAGGATCTCAGCCCTGATGTTGGACACTTTATTGGCAAAGAATTGAGCAAACGTCACACTTATCTTGTAAAATGCTCTCGGGCCTGAAGACAGGCTGGATTGCACAATCCGTCCACGGTTCCGAAGAGCTGACCTGGTCGATTCTGAGCTACAGCAGTCTCCTTGGACAGGAACTCTACCTTCTTATGGGAGATTTTTGAGTGATAGACACGATAATGTTCCATCAGTCTAAGGTGGTCGGCATCTAGGGCCTATCTCCGTCAGCGCGCTCTAACCTTCACCCCCACCGCCTCAACTCCTCAGGTCTCATCAAACCAGGGGTCAGAGGCGGATAGTGAGAGGCGAACAGACGGGAGTGATGGAACCAGAGCGTCCCCACAGCCTTATTAGGCCTGGACTAGGCGCTCTGGAGCCTCACTGGCATCCGTACATCCCGATAGATCAAGAGCTGCCAAAAGACCAGTGGGAGTAACATCCTCAAAGGGCGGAATCTGACCATCTCCACAGGAGCAGGCCTATAGGGGAGCTTGGAAATTGGTGGATCTTCGTCTCTCATTGCCAAACAGGCTAAGAAGTCAGTGGAGAAACATCCTCCCTGCTGTCGGACAGGTGCCAGTCCAACAAACATGCCAAGCTGGCGCTGGATCAGCACCGTTGCGGTGTTCGGACGGCGCCATTAAGTCCTCACATACTCCAGCACCATCGGCTAAGACACAGTCACTCCCGACGTCCCTTCTGGAACCGACATCCAGGCTGACGACACCCCTGTGCAGGAGGACCTGTCTCACAGTCCACCGCATACTCCTGGAAACTGATGACGACAGCCATAAGCTGTCGTCACCTCATAACACCCCTGGCGGACAGACCCGACGCCGGTATCAGCGCTGGGGTGGATTCGACCCAGTCCGTCACCGATTTGGCTACAGGTTCCCAAAACCGAACCTTTCTCAAGTAAAGGACCTGTTGAGCCACTGGTGGGAAACCATCAAGCCCGACATCCTCCCACCAAAATCTCAGGCTGTTGCCCTGGTGAAACTGGATTTGGCCCTGAATCCTGATGGGGTGTCCTTCCTCCATCCCCGGATCTGCCGCAGTTCCCCAACCTCAGCCAGATGAGGATGAGGAAGCAGCCCACCTCTCCTGAGAGGCACGTGAAGAAAATGGCCAAAAGAGGGCCAGGTCAAGATCTAGGATCCCTGCCTCTTCTAGCTCCTCAGACAGACGTTGGCATAAGAGGAGGAGACGCAGATCTTTTCAGTCTCCTCCTCTGACCAACCATCAGATTCCTCATCTTCGTCCTTTGAGGACCTAGTCCCCAGGTACCCTGAGGATACTCCAAAGTCATCTCCCGATGACCCATCCTTTATGGAGGTCATGTGGCACATTCAAGCCAACATGGGCTGGTTACGGAGGATTTAGATCCTGCTATGCGTGCTCGCAAAATACCTCGGTAAAAGGATCCCAAACCTGTAATGATCCCACTACGGTCAACACTTTTGAAGACGTCACACAGGCTACTTGGAGACATCCTAATTTGTCCACAGCTATCCCTAAAAGGTTGACCATCTGTACAGGGCACCCAAGGAGCAACCTTCTTGGCTGAACACTCCACTGCTGATTCGGTGGTCATTTCGGCACATGATCATTCGCAGATGCCCAAACACCTGAGTACTCGGTCTCCAGAGAGTCAGAACAACTGGACTTCATGGGCAGAAAGGTGTATTTGACTGCCACCTGCAGTATCAGAAGTCTTAACTTCCTGACCTACATGGTCCAATTCCTGAATGCCCTATGGGAACAGGGAATGGACATTTGCAGGGTATGCCCAACTGCCTCAAAAGGCAGAACTCTCAAGCTTCTGCAGACTGGTTCATACATAGACATGCATGTCCTGCGATCTGCGTATGACTCTGCAGACATGGCGGCAACGGCTGCCACATCTGGCATTTGCTTACGTTGTAATTCATGACTTTGGGTTTCTGGGTTGCCTAGGATGTCCAATCAAGCATTCTGGATGCACCTTTTAGAGGCTCCATCCTCTTTGGTGAGGACACAGAGAAAATCATTAATAAATTACAGGACTCTGGTAAGGCTGTCTGCACCGTACAGTTCTTGTACTACCCAAAAAGAGAACGTTTTGAAAGTCTTGTTTTCGTGGCTGAGGAGTCAGCAACAGCAGCAACCCGTTCCAGCATCAACAACCTCCAGTGGGCAGCTACAGTCGATGGGCGCTCACAAAGGATCTGCAGGGACCACCTCTCGGCAGTCCAAAGGCCCACCCATGCCTTTCACCCCTCCATGCGGCTCCTGGGGTGACTCGCGTCTCCCCATGGTCTCTCCGGAGAAGGAGGTGGTGGGAGGCACTTTTCTAGATGCAGAGGCCAGGAGAAAGTGATCTCCGACCAGTGGGTCTCGAGCTCATAGAGAATGGGCACTCTATAGAGTTCGTGAGCATTCCACGAACAGGCCACCACCACCATCCCGTTACTCCAGGGAACATGTGCAGGTCTGATTCTGCAAGAAATCCAAGTCCTGCTGTCCAGAAAAAGTCATAGAACCTATTCCTCTGCATCAGAGAGGAACAGGACTTATCTACATTTCATCCTGGTTCTGTGAAAGTCAGAGACTTGAGGGCCATTATTGACCTTCAGACCTCTAGTCAGTCGGTTACAAAAGGTTCAGGAGGGTCACTCTTCAAAACCTGCTCCCGATGGATATGCAAGATGCTTACCTTCACATTCTGATAGCGAGCACCACAGGAAATACCTCGGATCGCCTTTCAGAGTAGGCATTTCCAGTTCAGGGCACTACCCTTTGGCATTCCTCGGCTCCAGGGTGTTCATGAAGTGCTTTGTGGTGGTAGCCACGGCACTTTGGAGGATGGAGCACTATGTGTTCCCATACTTGGATGATTGGCTTCTCACGGCACAGTCAAAGCACAACTTCAGTGCCATTCAAGACCCTTGCACTCTTTTTGGAGTTTGAGATCACCATCAACACATCAAAATCATCCCATATCCCCTCTCAGCTCCTACCATTCATAGGGGCCCTTCTCGACACCATTTGAGGAGAGCCTTCCAACCACAGGAAAAGGGCCAGTCGGCTAAGGATTCTAGCCAGTCAAATCTGTTTAGCCCTCCAGTGCCAGCAAGAACACTGCTCTGGTTGCTAGGCCACATGGTGTCCATTATCACTGTCCCCTTCGTGACACTTTGGATGAAGACAATTCAGTGGATGCTTCGTGTCCAGTGGGACCAGAGATAGGACGACCTGGGCCTTCCAGTCTCCATCACAAGACCCGTTCATCTAGAACTTTCTTGATGGATGATGTCTCCTTCCCTGTGGGAAGGGTGCCACTCAAAGGAAGCACCAGATCAGGTTCTCGCGTCAGATGCATCAAACACGGGATGGGGTGCACCTAGGCATTCACAGGACTCTGGGATCCTGGTACGTGAATGAGGAGTCTTTCCACATCAACATTCTCGAAATGAGAGCCATTCTCTCGCCCTCCAGGCATTGAGTGTGGTGCTCAAACCAGGACATCATCTTATTCAGTCAGACAACATGTCAGTGGTGTTTTGTATTGACAAACAGGAGGCACACACTCATACTCTCTATGCAGGGAAGCGATGAGAATGTGAGATTGGACCATAGCTCACTGCATAATTATTTCAGCAGTTCACGTCTCCATACCTTCATTCTCACAAGTCTGCTCTGTGATTCAGTCAGACTTTAACCAGCTACAGTGTAATATAATCCAATCTAAACTTTTACTGAAAGCCAAGAAAACCAAAGTAGTGTTCTTCCATCCCTCCAGTTCTTCAACTTCTCACACCAGTTGCTGCCCACCCCTCCCCACCTTTCACTACCCTTCTTGTGATACATGCAAAGTATTTGGGTTTATGCCTGATTCTCCTCTCCTTTTCTTTTCACCTCGATGCCTTAGCTAAAAAATTTAAACGTAAGGCTCTGTTTCTTTTCAGAAATGAAACTCTCTTCTCCTGGACGTTTAGACTGAGTAATCCAGGCCACCTTTTGCCTTTCTTGGATTATGCAGATACCATATATAATAACTGTGCAATCACCTACCTTAGCAAATTGGACACATTATACCATTGGGCTATCCGCTTTATCACCAATGCTCCAGCCAGAACCCATCACTGCACCCTGTACAAAGAGGTGAGCTGGACCTCCCTGGCTGCTAATAGACTCGACAGGACCTACATGTGAGTGTATAAAGCTCTCTTAAACTGCCTCTGTATATTACTAGTATTCTCCATTGCTCACAAAGCTTGTATGCATTAAGGAAAAATGCATGTATTTCCCTAGAGGTACCTAAAATTTGCACACATTATGGTAAGCGGCCAGTAGTTACGTACTCCTACAGTCTGGAATACTCTTTAAACAACACTAAAGTTACAAACCTTAATCCCTTTAAATGCATTCAAAACCCTTATTAACAAAATCAATACTGATACCTGCCACTACTACTAATCTTGTATCTTATACCCCTACTTCCTTCCTTCCTTTCTCTGTTTTCTTCTCATCACCTATGTTACCGGCATAAACATTTCCTCGCCCATATGCCTTGTATAACTTTGTTGGCCTGTTGTCTGTATTGAATGTATTGACATTGATGTCATTTTGTATATATTGTAAAATGCCATGGCCCAGATACTCAAAAGGGTGCATGGCGCAGCAGTGTTGCGCCATGTGCAACCACTGATGCGCCCGGTGTGATATTCAAAGGGAAAAGTCATGCACAAATCCTGATGCATGAGCACATCAGTAATGTATGTAGGCACAGGTAGGTGGGCGTGCCAGTGCATAACCTGCACAGCTCGATATTCAGCCCGGATGTGCAGAGCCATGCACGCGCGAACCTCAACCCGCGCCAGCACAAAGTTACGCCTAAAAAAAAGGGAACAACTGATGGCCACCCACAGGTGAGCTGCTGCATTGCAGGCGCCGCAGCAGCTGCCACCTGTGAGCGGCCACCAGTTATGGCTGCACCTGGCGGTGCCCCCATGCCTGATCGTGACATTTGTACAAAAAGATATTGTCCTATATTCCTGGTGGTCCAGTGGACCCCTGTCTGCCGATCCGGACATCTGTAAAAAACAGAATAATCGTCCTATATCCCTGGTGGTCCAGTGGACGCTATCTGCCCGATCGGGCATCTGTAAAATAAAGCATAATCAGTCCTATATCCTGGTGGTCAGTGGACCTATCTGCCCGATCGCGGCATTTGGGGGGACTAATTCCAATATCCATGGTGGTCTGAGTACGCCCCGATCAACGATGAGGGCAGCCTCACCACCTGCTGCCTGACACCTTGGTAGGGCTGCACGTCCATTGGTTCACAGCGTGAGCCAGTGGTGCAGCCCTACTATATCTGGAATATGTAGTACAGTAGGGGCTGCCGCCCATTGGCTCACGCTGTGAATTAGTGGTGTGCAGCCCTACTGAGGTGGGGCGGCAGGCGGTGGGTTGCTGACCGTGGGGGGTACCACTAGACCACCAGGGATATTGGAATTAGTTTTCTTTACAAATGCCGTGATCAGGCAGATAGGTCCACTGGACCACCAGGGATATAGGACTTATATCTATTTCTTTTGCAGATGCCCTGTCCGAGCAGACAGAATCCACTGAACCACCAAAGAATATAAGACGGATATCTTTTTTTTTTTTACAGATGTCCGCAGTTGGCAGACAGGGGTCCACTGGACCACCAAGGATATAGGACTTGTATCTATTTTTTTTTTTTTCAGATGCCCTCGATCGGGCAGATAGTGGTCCACTGGACCACCAGGGATATAGGACGAAATAGTTTTCTGTGTACTACAAATGCCGGTGATCGGGCTGCAGCGGGCGTTGTTCCCCGACGGCTGCCACCTGGCAGGGTGCCAGACGCAAGTCAGTCTGGGATTGGACACACCTGCATGCAAATGGGGCCATAATGACATGCAGATGGCCCCATGTGCGCCTTGCATACATTATGGCCCCATTTGCATATCAACTTCTGAATATCGCGGTTGCTGTGCATGGCGCAATGGAACTTGTGCTTAAGCGCATCCCCATGCTCCACTCTGGCCACTTGTGCTGGCGCAGTGCCACTGCACCATGCACACTGGGGGTGGCCAGCGTCACGATATTCAATGCTGTGAGCCATGGCGCAGCTCCGTTGAATATCGCCCAGTCCACACCCCTCTGGCGAGAAGTTGAGCTGCGCCCAAGCTTGCACCACAGCCTGGTGCAGTTTGAATATCTGGGCCCATATATTTAGAAATTTGCTATTTCTGTTATCATATTGAGTCATGTATCCTTGTTAACCCATTTTTAGGGTTGTGGACAGAGCCTACAGCCATATCGCTCGCTTGAAAAAGGGTTTCTGTGGAACAATGTTTAGTAGTTTTCTGTGTATCCTTCCATAATATTGCAATCCCTATGGCAATAAAAAATACTCCCTTCTTTCTGTTTAGAATGATGGACACAGAACTCAAAGCTAGTTTCTCTGAGAACAAATGTGCACACCTTCCAAACAAATCTAAATATCTTTAAAACTATTCAAGGTGCGAAAACAACCAGTGTGAACGTTTTCAGGGCAAAAAGACCTCTCACATGAGGGTAGTCACTAATCTGAATTCTTTGTTTTGTAAAATATGGTCTTTCAAGCAACCTCATTTTTCTCTGAGTGAACACAGTAGGAGTCATTCCAAACAAATGTAAATATCTCGGAAAGTATACAGGTTACCAATATTAAACCAACATGGAAGTTGTTCAGGACAAAAGGACATTTCAAATGAGGATAGTCATTAATCTGAATTCATTAGTTTTTTTAAATATAGCCATCCAAAAGGTGAAAATTGTGAAGAAAAATGAAAATTAGGTAATTGTATGGCATTGGTTTCAAAAATATATTTAGTGCAGCTTAATGAAAAGGCTCGTTTGAAATGTATTTTTGTCCTGAACAACTTTCATATGATGGATTATGAGGGACTCCTTTACTTTTAGAGTCATTTACGTTGTTGTGCTTAACTCCTATTGCATTTCTGACAGCCTGATTTCTGAAACCACTACGCTGAGATTAGAACATATTGTTTATATCTTGTCATGCCTAATTTAAAAGCAGATCCAAGTTATTCTAGCAATGTAGAACATGTCAATGGAATTCTTTGGTTCTTAATATGAAGAAAAAAGTCTTGAAACAAATGATCTGCTTATTTGGGGCACATTAGATGTTTTCAGGATGGGATCATGTTAAATCTTTTCTGGAAAAAGCAACAGATTGATTTTGGCAATTATTAGCCAGCATTATCTATATGTGAAGCTGATACTGACCAGATAGGGGAAGAAGGAAGACAGAAGAAAACAATGCTCACACACACACAAAGAAGACTTGGCTGTCTAAAACTTTTAGAAGCAAACGGTTTGATACCTTTTAGGCATCTATGCTGCCACTGATTTTTTTTCTTGTATTATGTCCTCTTTGCAAC
The DNA here is from genome assembly GCA_016271365.2 of Neoceratodus forsteri. Lineage (NCBI taxonomy): Eukaryota > Metazoa > Chordata > Ceratodontiformes > Ceratodontidae > Neoceratodus > Neoceratodus forsteri. Next base: position 494,221,938 of record CM028131.1, on the reverse strand, counting down.
TTCTACTATTAAAATGAATTAAATCTATAGTTTACTAAATCTTGACCTTGGGATAACTCTTGAATGCCTCCTAATTAAGTTCTAAGCCATTCCTTTATGGGATGTCAAGACCTAGTGCAAAAATCGTGTTATTTTTTCATATTTTTATTTATTTTGCAAATTTCCCAAGTAAAGGTTTGCGAAATAGAAAAGTATGTACAGCTGAATCTCCTATGCATTTTCAACTCCGAGACGTTAACATTTGCATAAAATCAAACTCAAAGTTGATGGTTTTGTTCTACAGTAATTTTATTCTAAATCTTATTGGACTATGGATGAACTGAGCGAAGAAATGTTTAGATAAAACAAATTGATGACTCTAGGATTGGGAGGTCATTAAAATTGCAAAAGATCCATCGTCGAGGCACAGGTCAGGAAGCATAGAGAAAAACCAGGAGCAGTTGTAAAATTCCATAAAACTGTATTTGTAGTTGCAGTAAAATAAACCTGTTCAGAATAACTATGTATAGAAGCAAAATAAAATCTTGTCCTGTTTAAAAAAAAAAAAAAAAAATCTCCCTTGCAGTTCAGCTTAGCTGTTTTATGTCTTTTCAACCCCCATCTTTTGCACGCATCCTGTTCTTTGTAAATTTCAGAAGCTGCTAGAACATTTGAGAACTTCCTGAGGTCCCCACAGCAACTGCAAAAGGCGAGCATTTGCACCAAGTAACCTCTAGCTTTTACAGTTATTTCAAATTATAAATATATATACATTTCAACAGTAACACCATATTTTCTAAACAAAAGTGATCCCATTATCAGGTTCATTTTCATATATTGATTTGCACATATTCTTATATTACCAGATCTAGATATGTAAGGGAAGAAAAACAGAAAGCAAGAGAAAGCGGAGACATTGAGAGGCAAAGGATTGAGAGACTGTTCGGATTGATCAAGTTCGAAGTCTCACAGGAAAATTTTGGCTGCGTAACCAGACAGAGGAGACCAAAAAGGAAAGAATACTGATCCTTGCATTTAAACACTTTCTCCCTAAAAATGGGACAGGGTCCTATTCTGTCCTGTCACAAGATCAAATTATGAAACCTTCCGCAAAATGCTGTAAACTGGTTTGAGAACTATCTGTCTGATAGGTCTCAGTATGTGAAATTCAATTCCACCTCTCTGATAAAGCTACCATCAACATTGGTGTTCTTCAAGGGTCTATTTTAGGCCCTCTGCTTTTCACCATTTTCATTAATAGTATCACTGCGAGATCTCCTCAATACCTCCTCCCTACTATATACGGACAACATTGTCTTGTATTGCAGTTCAAATAATATCGCGGACATAAACACAAAACTCTCCAGTGATTACCAACTTTTACAACCGTGGCTTGAAAATCACATACTAGTCTTAAACTCAGCTAAGATTCAAGCTATGTTATTTGGCTCAGTTCCAAGCTCAGACACTCCCAAACACACTTTACTGTCTCCTCCAGCGGATGGCTCGTCTGGTGTGGTAAATTCATTCAAGTATCTTGGGGTCCTCTTGACCCATCCTTGAGTTTTGACCTCCACATTTGTAATATCTGCAAGCAGGTAAACTCCAAACTCTGGATCGCCTACTGAACTAGCTATGCGCTCACTCCTTCAGGTAGACTCGTCATAGCCCGTGGAATATTACTCTCTCACCTATGGGGTTTGCTACGTATGTCTCCGCCAGCAATTTGAGTCTCCATAAATGGGACGTTAGCTACAATAATATCTGTAGCTTTACATCCAGCCCCAGCACAAACATCATTGTCTCTCTACTCTGATCTAGGATGGCTTCCACCACTTGAACTTAGGTCCTATGCGCTTGGGTCCATTACTGATAACATTATCAGGTCCCGTACCCCAAATACACTGGCCTGTCTCCTTCCCTACCAGAAAACCCACTTTGTGCTGCGCTCTGCTGCAAGCGTCCCTGTCATCATTCCGAGACATCACACAAATAAAGGGGTCGAGCCTTTGCCTGTCATGCACCTCACTACTGGAACTCACTGCCTATAATCCTCGCCAATCTGTATCTCACAATTCCTTTAAGAAAAACTCTGACATCTCCTCTCCTTCTACATATGCTCCTGTTGCAGACCACCCTAGCCCTTCTCTCTAACCCTACCCCTGCCTGTCATCATCTAGGAGCCTAGAGCCCACCCAGTCTGTGTAACTCCTTCTCTCCACTTTCCTTCCTCATTTCTTCACTTCATTCCCCCACTTCCTTCCCTTCCCTCCAGGTTATCCTATCATCTCTCTCCACCTTTCTCCCAAGGTCCTCCTTATCAATCTATGAATGGGGCTATCGCTCTCACAGCTCCTTTTTCCCTAATCACTTGCACAGTTCCTGACTGCATAATGTTGACCTTATCATGTAGTTTTGTGTAATTATTAATTACTATACTTTTGATCTTACTGCCTCAATTTTCCTATATACTGACCTGACTATATTTTGTCTTAATCTAACCTAAAGAGCTTATTTTGGTCAAACTACCTCAGCTTCTTTGTCACATTGCTGCTGTTATGTCATCTGTACTATGTATCACAATTTCCTGCAGTTTGTACGATGTATTATTATGTGTATTATGATTGTTTTTGAAGTTTTGTCTCTGTACTCTCCTGGGTCATGCCTGAAGAGTTTTTCTGGCTAGTGCACCTACCAGTAAACAAAACTAAATAAAATGCACTCATTAAGACCGTTCTTCTTAGTGTGTAATTATAATGAATTAGACATTTGAATATAGACCTGCAGTTATACAACCATTGTGATACATATTTTTAGGATTAGAGGAATGGTGCAAGGCTGCCAAAATCATGGTGATCTCATTGCTTCAGCAGTTCATGTGTGGATCAAACCAAAAGAGCCATAATAAAAGCTTCTATCGTCTCAAAAAAATTTTAGTGTATTAAATTTGATTTAACCTGAAAATACAAAATAGTAATAAGGAAGTAAAACAATCAAGATGAGATTTCAGCATTCTCCAACCATACATTGAAGCTGAGCCATAATAAATGCTTCTATCTTTTTCAAAGCAATTATATTTTATTTTGATAAATTTAATATTCTGTATCTAAGTAGACACTAGAAAAAAGTTTATTGGGTGTTTGAAACTGGCAAATGCAACCAGACATGGAAGGAAGTCAAAAGAGTATCGGTTGCAGGGGCTAGTAACAAGTAGAGGAGCTGGCTTGACCACTCAGCAGGGGCCACCCACCAACACTACTGACCGCGCTGGGCACTGGTAGCAAAGGAGGAGCTGGGCATGTGCTGCAAGCAGACAGTGTAGGAGGAGTGGGATGCGTTGGCATAGTTCAGCTCTTGTATTAAATCCCTGGTGGTGCCTGGGTGGCTGTAGCAATAATCTGTGCAGCAGCCTCCATCTGTAAGAAATTAAGGGACTCTGTTTAGCTATCCTGTTGTATTTAGGCAGGCTCGAGCTGCATTACAGCAACAGGTCCAACTGCAGCCCTGGACCCCCAACTCTGCTACTTATTCAGGACTGACTACTTGAGAGTGAGGATCCTCACTGCTTGCAAAGGAGGTGGGAGGGTGAGTTGGTGTTTATTTGTGTTCCAGGGCAGGCAGGGGGGCTAGCTGGGCTGGGAGAAGCACTTAAGTGTAAGGATTGCATGTGTCTGAACTGCTGTGGATTGTATGGGCGAGGCAGGGGTGCTCAAGGCTTTTCAACCCCCCAAAATTATCTCATAAATTTTCAAATTCTGTATTTTATTTTAGGGTTGGCTTAGGCTCAGCTGCTAAAACACTGATGTCTCAGCAGTCCCCGAGTGTCTGGAGCTAGCTGCAACACAGTGTGCATGCATGGGACCATTGATGGCTAGGGGAGATAGAGACATCAACAGAGAGGCGGAAAAGCCTGTTGAGACAGACTAGTGTGCATGCTGCTGTGCGTCATTTGTACAAGCGCCGAGCAAGTTGTGTCTTGTTGACTGTTGTGGTGATAGAATAGGACTGTGTGCTGCTCTCTCTAGCCTCAGTTGAACTGTGGGAGATTGTGATAGGGTAGAATAGGACCCTGTCCTATTTTTTATAGAGTGTTTAAATGCAAGGATCTGTTCTTTTCTGTCTCTTGTCTGTCTGATTGTGCAACCAGATTTTCCTGAGAGACTTGGACTTAATCACCCGACAGTCTCGCAATTCTTTGCCTCTCACTGTCTCTCAGTTTTTCCTTGCTGTCTGTTTTTCCTCCTTGCATATCTGTAATATAAAAGTATGTGCAAATTCATTGTATGGAAATGTAACTGATATTGGGAGCCTTTTGTTTGGAAAATGTATAGTATTACTGTTGAAATGTATATCATTAAAATTTGAGATGATTGTACTGTAAAAGCTAATGGAAAACACCAGAGGTTACTTGAGTGCAAATATTCGAGTCTTTACAAAAGCTTACAAGAACAGAACACTTACAAAACAGGATGGGAGAGCTAGCTGCAACTGCAAGAAAGATTAGGAGAACAAGGGACGTAGAGAGTGAAAGAAAATTTTATTTTGTTTTGGCTTTGTAATAATTATACTGAACAAGTTCAGTTTACAATACTGCTAAGCGTAAATAATTTTGGTGATTTCTACAACTGCTCCTGGTTTCCTATGCTTCCTGACCTGTGCCTCGATGACTGAGGTCTTGAAGTATGGTCTACCACAGAAAGAACAGACCCGTCCAGGGCCAGGCTCCGAGTAACACGCAACGTGTCATCTTACTTTGAGGAGAAACTTTTGCAGCAGGTTCAAACAATGGACTGGCGCCACCTGGCGCAGTTCCATCAAAACTTTTCTCTAGCAGTACTGGATCGGGAACACTCGCCGACTGCTCCAACCCTGACGCTGCCCCATATAAGCGGGAGTGAGTTCCCACATGCTCCAGTTCTTTCCTGCTGCACGGTCAGGGATAGTTCAGCGTTTTGGCTAGTATCGATTGCTCTTCTCCACTAGTTAGATTTCTTTCAGACTTTGGATTTGACATCTATGTCATCTCACTTAAACAAGTACGCTTGTAGGCGACAGATTCCGTGAAAGATGGACATTCCGTGTTTCCTACTGCCTTGGGCCCCGACCATCGCACCGATGCCTGCCCTCATTGACAGGCCTTCAATTCGAGGGCGTGAATCCAGCGCAGAAGTCACTCGCAGCCTTTCTTGCAGAGACAAAACTTGCCACCATGGAACGGGCCTCTTCATCGGGGAATCCGATTCTCAGCTCACCCACAAGCACCACAAAAAAACTTATTGGGAGCAGGACGGAGAGATCCCACTCGAAGCATTGGTCCTTGGGATCGAAGTCGGATCGTCGGGCCATGTCTCCCGCCTCATGCCGATCAAGCCTTAATCAGTGGGTTCTACTCTCACTTCTCTTCAGTCCTTGAAGGCTCTCAGCCTTCCAGCAAACAAAAGGGTTCAGGTAAGGGCTTCTCCTGCTCTGCTTCCTCCTCAAAAGCCAACTCCCGAGAGTCGAGCAAGGCCTCAGGGTCTTCGGCCGGCAGGGCCTCCTCCTGCCGCCAAAACACAAGGCCTCAAACCGACGCCAGCCTCTGGCTGTTGACCCGGCGTTGGCCAAGAAACCTCGAGCCAAAGTCCGACCGTCGTCAGTCCCCGAGAAAAGAGCGGCGTCCGTTGGGTCACAAGGAGAAGTGGATGCCAGACCCTCATCTGCCCGCAACCTCCCCGGTCCCGGCGAAGGTTATTCCGCCACGGTTATTGTGAAACCGATGCGGTTGCCCTGACGCCAGTCCTGTCCCAGGCGCCCGGCGTCAGTTGGAACCCTTCTCCATGGTTGCCGGTCCACCTGATGCCAGACCCCGATGGACGGTGGAGCTGGCGCCGCCCTGGAAGTCCCCCCAGGGCCGGCTGGTCGACAAGGGTTCGGACCAGACACCAGCGACCCCCTCCGGACGGCGGGCTGGCGCCGGCACAGGCTCTGGCACTCCTTAGCCTACACCTGGCTCTCCTAAACTGCATCTCTCCCAGGTTAAGGGCTTTTTCCCACTGGTGGGACACAGTAAAAAGGACTTGCCAGCTGGGGCCTCCACCCACTCCGGTACGGTTCCTGCCAGAGTTTAACCGGGTGGGGAGGGGACGACATGCCTCCGCCTAAAAGCACAAAAAAATCTAAGAGGGACTGGTCTTACAGTTCCTCCCGTGCTCTTCTCCTCCGGACAAGAGGCCGAAGGGAAGAGGCGAGCCCTCCCTCTTCCCCTACCACCTCCTCACGAGACTCAGATACCTCCTCAGTCTACTCGAGCCAGACACTGGGGACACAGAGGGCTTGCCCGGATCCCTTCAATGACTCCAGTTTTATGGAGGTAATGAGGCACATCCAGGCCAACATGGGCTGGGACACTGAGCCCTGGATCCTGAGTGATTGCGGTTGCTAAGTTCCTCTGCCAAAAGATCCAAAGCGGGTGGTTATCCATCCCGTGGTCGACACTTGCTGTTGTCACCACAGAGACCTGGAAGCCCTCATTCCTCCCTCCAGTATCAAGAATGCCCACCGGCCCTACCGGTGCCTGCAGACCACCCTTTTTGGCCGAACCACCCGCTCGGACTCGGTGGTGATTTCGGCAGCTCATGATCGTTCGCAGAGGCCCAAACACCTGAGCACCCAGCCGCCTGATAGAGAATTGAAGCAGCTGGATTCCATGGGCCGAAGGTGTACTCTGCTGCCACCTGTAGCATAAGGAGTCTCAGCTTCTTAACCCACATGGTCCAATTCCTAGAACGCCCTTTGGGAACAAGGTTTGGACATAGTGCAGAGCCTGCCGATTGTTCTCAGCGGACTGAGTTCGCCAAGCTACTGCAGACCGGGTCAGGCGCAGTACTCGTTATCTCTGCGCTCGCCTATGACTCTGCGGACACCTCCTCCAGGGCGCCCGCCACTGGCATCTGCCCTCCGACGCCATGCTTGGCTTTGGGTATCTGGGTTCGATCCAGATGTTCAAGTCAATCTTCTCGATGCTCCCTTTAAAGGCGCGTGCTCTTGGCGGGACACTGATGGATTATCACCAGACCTCAGGACTCCAGAAAGGCCGTCCGTTCCGTGCAGTCCATGTACCGCCCGAAGCAGAAGCGAGCCAAGCCTAGTTTCAGTGGCCATGGGGACACCAGTGCAGCAACCTCGTTTTCAGCAGCATGCTCAGCGAGGTGCTGTTGGTGCAGAGGCGGAGCCAGAGGTGCTTCATCATCTGCCTCTAGACCTCCCAGAGCAGCCGCTACTGCCTCCCTCCCCTCCCAATGCCTGACTACTCAGGTGACCTCCTCCTCCGTAACTCCACCAGGGGAGCCAGTAAGAGGATGCTTTTTCACTCTACGCGGATGCGTGGGCTCAGTGACCTCAGATCACTGGGTTCTAGAACTCGTGGAGTTCAGGCACTCCATAGAGTTCATATCCGTTCCTCCGGACAGACCACCCCCACCCAAATCCTGGAATCCCAAGAAACACAGGGCCCTGATCAGACAGGAGATATCCTCCTTCTAGAAAAAAGGGCCGAGCCGATTCCACTGGCTTAATCAGAAAGGGTTTTTCTCCCACTTCTTCCTACTTCTGAAGAAGTCGGGAGATCTCAGACCCATTCTGGACCTCAGTGATCTCAATCAGTGGGTCTGTTGTTGCAAGAGATTCAGGATGGTTTCTGTACCCTCTCCTCCCTCTCATTTGGGAGGAGACTGGCTAGCGTCCCTGGATATGCAGGACGCTTATTTGCTAAGTCCAATTATCAGAAGCCATCAGAGATTCCTCGGGTTCCAGTTTGAGAACGAGGACTGTCAATTTCAGTCCTCCTTTCGGTCTTTCCTCAGCCCCAAGGGTCTTCCAGTGCCAGCAGTAGTAGCTGCAGTGCTTGAAGACTGGGCCACTTTGTGTTTCCGTACCTGGACGACTGGCTCTTCCTGGCCCATTCCAGGCCCGCCTGTCGAGACTCTCAAGGATTCCATTTCTCTGTTTTAGAGTCTAGAATTACCTTTAACAGAGACAAGTCCCATCTGTTTCCATCCCAGATACTCCAGTTCATAGGAGTCTCTGGATACCACTCTCAGGAAGGTTTCTCTTCCCTGCGACAGAGAGGTTGGCATTCAGTACCATCGTGTCCCAGGTCTCTTCAGCCTCAGAGGTGCCGGTTCGACTGCTCCACAGATTGTTGGGACACATGGCAGCTACCACAGTGTCAGTCCTCTGGCCAGCCTCTGCATGCGGACCATTCAGTGGTCCCTGAGGATTCAGTGGGACCAGAGCGGCAGACGATCTGGATGCCTTGGTCAGAATATCAGAGCCAATCCGTTGAGAGCTTAGCTGGTGGATGTAGTCGAAAAATCTTCTAAAGGGCATTCCATTTTGTTTGGGGTGCCTGCCCAGTCCCTAACAATGGATGCATCCTCCCTGGGATGGGGGCACATTTGGGGATACATCATTCACAGGGTACTTGGGTCTCCCTTGAGCTGAATCTGCACATCAGTGTCCTGGAAATGAGAGCAGTGCTCTATGCCTTCAAGTCTTGGTACTGGTCCTATTACCAGGCCATCTTTTGGTGCAGACAGACAACACCTCGGTGATGTTTACATCAGCAAACAAGGTGGTACTCATTCCTACCCACCTTGCAGGAAGCAGTGCAGGTATGGATTGGGCCCTGGAACATCACCTGTTCCTAACAGTTCACGTTCCCGGTCTTCAGAACGTGCTAGAACACACGCAGCAGGACAAGGTCATAAGCTCACTAGTGGAATGCGTCAAGCGTGGCAGATTGCATCTTCCACCTGTGGGGACACCAGAGGTGGATCTTTTCACGTCTCAATACAACGTAAAACTGCCCAGATTTTGCTCGCCTAGGTCCAGAGACTGGTGCTTCCTGGCAAGACGCATTATCCTCCTGCTGGAGTGGGAGGTTCCTTTATGCCTTCCCTCCTCCCTCCCTCCCTCTTCTTCAGAAGGTCCTCCTCAAGGCCCAGTCGGGTCTTCCACCATTATTGTGATCACCCGATGTGGCCTCGCCAGGTTTGGTTTCCATTACTACAGCGTCTAGTGGCAGAACCTCCGATGCCTCTTCTTCTATCCTCACATCTTTTGTCATGGGACAATGGGTCCCTCTTACACCCGAACCTGCGTTCTCTTACTTGCATGCCTGGCTCCTCAGGACTTAGACAAAGGTCCGTTTTGGGGTGTCCGATCAGGTTGCCCAGGTGTTGGTTGAGGCTAGGAAACCTGCCATCAGGGCCACTAACGTTATGAAATGGAAACGGTTTTGCATTTGGGCCACAGAGCAGGTGGATTGTTGGTTTGTCCGATTAACACTGTCCTGGAATACTTGCTCTTTCTTTTCGAGAAAGGCCTTAGTTACTCCTCCATCAGGGTACACCTGGCTGCCATCTCCGCACTCATTCTTTGTGTCGAGTAAGACAGTGGCCTCAGATGGAGGTTTCAAAGCTTTACGCAGCATTCTGCATATCAGACCTCCCATCTGGGACCCTGTTCCTCCTTGGGATCTCCTGTTCATCCTGGGAAGCTCCCCGAACTAGCTATGAGCACTGAGCTCGCTTTCTTTCCTGGAAAACGCTGCTTTTGGTTGCTGTTACTTCGTCCAGAGGCATTTCGGAACTGCAAGCCCTCGGTAGGGAACCCAATCTGGTCTTTCACAAGGACAGGGTTGATTTGCACACAAATCCAAGTTTTTGCGAAAGTGGTCTCAGGGCTCACTTTAAACCAGTTGGTTCAGCTTCCAGTTTATTACCCGAGCACTCCAATGGGAGAGGCCCTTCTTCATTCCCTGGACGTCCACAGGCTCTCAGGTGTCACTTAGCTAGAACCAAAGAGATCAGGCAGTCTGATCAGTTATACGTATCCTTTGCCTCTCGGTCTGCAGGTCGCCCGTCACCAAACAGACACTTTCATGCTGATTGGTCCATTGCATCTCCTATTGTTACGAGGCGCACAATAAGTCGACTTGGGGCGATTAAAGCTCACTCTATGAGGGCTATTGCTACTTTGTTCACCGCACTAAAAAGAGTTCCGATGGCAGATATTGTGCGCATCTACCTGGAGCTCCATACACACCTTTGTCAGGCACTACAGCATGGACATTATTCCAGGCGCAGAGCAGGGTTTATTGCTGGTCCTGCAGAGCCTGGTTTCCAGAGGAATCTCCCTCTGTCTTCCCTGTTTTCTGTTCTCCCCTCCTAGGTTGTCATAGTTTATACTGCTTGGGACTCGATCATTATTTGAACCCGCTGCAAGAGCTTCTCCTCGAAGTAAGATAGTATAGTTACGTAAGAACTTACCGTAACAGTAGATCTTCAAGAAGCTCTTGCAGCAGGTATATTCCTGCCCTCCTTCTCCCAGGAATCTGGTCCTTTCCAGGTTGTCATTGTTTGTCTTGAAAGGTTGTCCGTTGAGAATCAGTTATTGTTACTAGGCTGCCAGTTTTCTTGCCTGACAGGGGGTTGGAAGTCCCAGAAGTGGAGCATGTGGGGAACTCCTCCCTTATATAGGGCGTCGTCAGGTGGAGCTGACGCCGGTGGGGACGCCTCACGCTGGTATTAGAGAGAAAGTTATGGAACCGCCACCAAGTGGCGCCAGTCCTCATTGTTTGAATCTGCTGCAAAGCTTCTCTCGAAGATCTATTGTTACAGTAAGTTCTTACGTAACTGTACTTTCTTGACTGTGCTGGACACTGGCTGGACTGGTGGTGTGGTCCGAGAGAAGACAGGAGAAGTTGAGGAAAAATCTGCCCTGGTCTAATTGCCTGTAGTCTTGTCTTGGGAGGGAGCAACTGTTAAGGCAAGCTAACAGGAGGATAATCAGCAGAAAAGTGGTGAGTGGAGAAAAGAATAAAGATTGATTCGGGGAAGGGACTTCTCTAATTCAGAGAGGTGGCGAGGGTGTTGGCACCATCTCCCAGGGCAGCTCACTCATTACATCTCAACACCACCGATGTTGTACTTAGCTGGGAGCTTATCATATGGCGTGGGAATAGGTGTGGAAAGGCAGATGCCTGACTGACATATTTGTCTCTGGCTGTTGCAGAGTGCTCCCATGTGCAAAGGTAGAATGGGGTTAGAGTACTCTATATGCAAAAGTGGGATGATGGTAGAGGAGGAGTGATGCAATGTGTGAAGGTGTCCCCATGTGTGGAGTGGGATGGATGGGGCAGTGCTCCCCATGTAGGGGCAGTGGGATGAAGGTGGATTGCTCCTCATGTACAGTACTGATATGAAGTGGTAGTAAAACTCCCCATGTGTGAAGGTTGAATGGGGGTGGGAGTGCTCTATGTGCCGGAGGTGGGATGCAATGGAGATGTGCTGTCCATGTGGGGAGGTGAAATGTAGTGGGAGAAGCACTGGGGGTGTGGGATCAGTGCTCACAATGTATGGAGGTGGAGCAATGATACCTTTGTGTGGAGATGGAATGGAGGAAGAGTGCTTTCCATGTTCAAGTTTAATGTGAAGGAATAACATCCATTGAGCAAGCTGATTTGCAAGGAGGTCCCTTGTACAAGCAATGATAAAGACAATATATGGTGTGAAATACAAAAGTAAGGACACATAAATTAAAATAAAGCAATTTTCTTTACATTAGTATATACAATAGATAGATACAATATCTATCTTATTTATAAAAGTGCCCATTTCCTGGGACTCTGGGCACTGTACAATACAAACCATAAATAACAATATAAAATCATCCGCAAGAAATGTATGTAAAATTCAACTAGGAGCAGATTTAAAATGCATCTTTCTATCACTAACATCAAACAATTAATAAAAGCTTGCTGGAACAGATACGTTTTAGGCCCTTCTTACAGGCTTTAACCGAGGAGCCCCTTTAAATAGATAGGAAAGGGTTCCACAGAGTAGGCGCGTCCACCGAGCATGCCCTGTCCCCCAGTGCTGCAACCTAACCCTGGGAACTCCAAGGAAGCCTCCCCGGAGAATATGTACAGTGTTGAATTCAACAAAGATGGAGACCAAATATGATTACGTAAGACACTATATAGGTCCACCATGTGGAAGAGGGCTGGAGAAGGAGATTTGCTCCCCATGTGCAAAGAAGGCATGGAGGGGCTCTCTCTGTGGAGGTGGGATGGGGGCAGTCACTCAGGGGCCACCATCCTAGACCCCACTCCAGCCTGTGTGTGAAACTGTTTGAAATGGGGACAGTTTATGATGGTGCAGATGGTGCAACCCACATCTTTTCTCTGCCTGCTGTAAAGTATTGGGTTGGTAGATGGGAGTGCAAGAGGGGCACTAGTCACAAAGAACACCCACTGTATCCTGCCCACCCACCCACCAGAGTGGGAACAGTTGTGGAGAGGCAGATACAGAATCCACATTTTATATCTCAGTATTTGAGTGCTTTCCATGGGCAGAGCACATTGGTGGGAGAGCCTCTGGCTAAAGCAGAGTGTTCTGCAAGTGTGTAGAGGTGTGGCATAGGTTGAGGAAGTGCCAGTCACCCAAAGCCTACTTCTGGCTTCATGCTAGCCCTGGTGGAGCAGGGATGGATATGAAGGGCAGATGTGCAACTTGCATCTCTGTCCATGGCTGTTGCAGGGTGCTACCCTTGTGTGGAGGTGGGATGGGGCATCATTCTCCCAGAGCCACCTACCTGGAGCCCACCCAATGTCAGTTTCAGCTTTCATGGAACTCTGATGGGTGAAGATGGACAGATGGGTGAACCATCAGTCATTGGCTCCTGCAGCGTGCTCCTCACATGCAGGAGCTGGAATGGAAAAGAAAATGCTTCACATGTGCAGAGATGTGAAATGGTGTGTTGGGTGCCAGTGGCCTTGGGCCACCAGTAGATCTGGACTGCAGCCCTATTTCTACCCACCTGGAACCCATCATACTAGATAGAAACAGGTGTGGTGTGGCACATGTGCAACTCACATTTCTGTCTCTGGCTGTGGCAGCCAGTGTGCAGTGGTGGGACAGTTGTGGAGGCGCATCAATCACCAACATCTGCCAGGCCACAGTCCACCATTCTTGGGCTGTCCACCAGGAGGTCACCTTGTCACTGTGCCAACCTTTGTGGAGTGGGATGGGTGTGGAGGGAAGATGAGTAACCTACATCAGTCTTTGGCTACTGCAGATTGTTTCCATATCTGCTAATGTGAGCTGGACATGTGAGGGCAGCAGCTGCCCAGGAATGCCCATCCAGTGCCCACCCTACACTCTGCTAGTCAATGTGAAGGGCAGATATGTGACTTACATATTTTGTCTTATCTGCTCCTCTTGTGCAGTGGTGGAACAGCTGCACCAAGTTCGTTTACACTGCATCTCTGCTGGTCTCTCTCTCTCTCTCTCTGACCTCTGCTTCCCAGCGAATGGAAAACTCTGCAGCACTGATCTATATCTCAGTCACGGCACTCCTGCTGCCACTTTCTCTGCTTCTCTGTATGTGCTGTCCACTTCCACTGGGCTTCAGGAGGACAGTCAGACCGACAACAAGGTGCGGAAGAGTGAGTGGCAATAAAATGGATGGCGACTGAGCTTGGGTGCACACTGAACTCCACTTCTCTGTTTTTTGGGGGGTGACATTGTCTCTGACTGGAATGGATTGGACCTGCACATATATACGCACTGGGCGGCTCCCGCTATTACTGTCTGTGTGTGTGTTTTGGGGGGCTAGTAGTAGTCACTGCTAGGGAAGGGCCACTCATTAAAATGTACGTTTGTTCAGTTGTAGATCTGGGAGCCACCGGTCATCGTGGTTATGGTCACTACATTGCACTGCCTCCAGTTTCACACTGCCAAGGTGGTGCTACAATAGTTGATAGCCTGTCACCTGGTGATCACTCTCATTCTGCTTACTTGCCACATCTTGGCATGTTGCTGTCACTGTTTAGGGGCTCTCTCTCCAGTTGTCCCGACACTGGCGCCACTCACCACCTATTTCGATCCTGCGCTGTCTTTCCGGGGGTGCCTGCTGCCTCTCCCGCAGTCCAGGGTTAAGCTACAGCTCTGCAGGCAGTGCTGCCTCACTTCTCTGCACTCTCGCTGCATTCGCATGGTGTGTCAGTGGGTACCATCACAGAGAGCAATGCTCAGGCTGGGTATTGTAGCACAGATGAAGCACTGGCCTCACTTCTCGGCACTCTCGCTGCATTCCGTGTGGCGTGTAAGTGAGTACCATCACAGAGAGCAATGCTCAGACTGGGCATTGTGGCACAGATGAAGCACCGTAGAGAGAAGAGCTCAGGGACAAGAACACACCTCTCATTTCCACAGAGACACAAAACAAGTTCAGTGCAGAAGTCTGTTGCAGGAATTCTATTTATTTATTCTTACTGCTAGGGCTGTTTACTGCTGACAGACAGAGAGAGGGATGCAGTGTATGGCTGGGTACCGGACATCTGCAGGGTGGGGAGACAAACCGTAAGATAAGTAAGGTCATGAATGAAAGGAATGAAGCACCTCATTGAGGCCTTCATTTCTTTCAATTAGAGAATGGCTTCAGCTGTGAAACTGTGACTAGTGTCAGTCTGGCTGCATGCTCATTGGTCTGTCGGGGACAAGCCCACTGTAGATTGCTGTGTATTGGACTCATCCCTGACGCACCTCTGAAATGTCATTCTGCCACAAGATGTTTTTACGCATCCACAAGGAAACATAAAACTATAAAATTTAGATTAGTGACTATCCACATTTGAAAAGCCTTTTTATCCAAAACACAAAATGTAAAATAATGCACTTGGAGCACAGAAATCCAGGGCAGAGTACAAACAGGTGGAGTGGTATTGACAACATTAAGAAAGCACACATAAAAAAAAAAAAGAGCTTTTACATACAATTGATTACTGTTTAACAATGTTATGCATCTGTGGCTGCCACTGTACATCTGATGAAACCCATAATCACATTCCTCACTTGAAGTGAAAGGAGAGGAGGTAGAGGCCATAACTAACTCCTTGTTTTTGTGTTAATGGGGTCAGTTTCTTCACAGCAAAAAAACAAGGAAAGCATCATTTCTAAATGTGCAGACGAGCATAGGGACCACTTTTTCCAGAGCATACCACCACCGGCAGCTACCACTTCAAGACTGCTTCTACCCTCACCTAATAAATTTGGGGGGCAGACCAGAAGTAGTCTACCAACACTGAGATCAATATGGTTAAGGCACATTTGCCAGAAATTACTGCTAGAAAAGAATGAAAGTGATTGACTGATGACGAGCAAGTCCCAGACCAGATCTCTGGTTTAATAGACTCCTCCTGAGTCTGACTTGCGGCTGTGTGGGCGAGGCTCCACTGATGTTATGCCATCATCAGATTTGTATAAGAGCACTGTGGAAGCATGTAACGGACCACTGTCTGATGTGCTACAGGTGCTCTGACATAGTTTCAGTGATTCTGTTTATGCAGCCCTTCCTCCATGGGCTGAATAAACTAGCTTATTGTATTTTGTTCTGTGTATTGTCTTGTTGGCATTTTTGTACAAGGGTCCTCCTTGCAAATGAGCTTGCTCAATGGAATTATCCTTCACAATAAACAATAATAATAATAAAAAATCCATCAAGCCCATGCAGGATTTGGCAGGGCTGTGCTACAAGGACTCCTGTCTTAAGTTTATGGAGATCCAACCTCCAAGACTGTTTACTCGTCACTGCTTGGTACTCGTTCCTACGGTGTAACCTGATGACTGAGATACCCTCAAAGAAGATAGAACAGTTATATGAGAACTTACCATAATGGTAGATCTTGAGGAGATCTCAGACATCATGTCTGATTTCCTCGCACCATCCTCCTTCTAGGGGCTCCTGTTCAGGACCTGGCTATCTGCTGTTTCCGTCTTTTCTATCTCGACTGGGTCCCGCTGTCTCTCCTTGGTTCCCCAGGGCAAGAGCCTTGCTCCTTCGTCTCTCCGGAGGAAAGAACTGAGGAGGAAGCAGGGCTGCCTACACCTATAGGGGTTGATGAAGTTGTGACGTCGGCGGTGTGGCGGCCCCAGTTATACTGCTGAAAATCTTCTGTGTGGATTCTCCTTCACCGACTCGAAGGTTTCTGCTGTGTAACCTGATGACTGAGATGAAGATCTACTGTTACGGTAAGTTCTTGCATAACTGTTCATCTTAAGAGAGCTCTTGCAGCAGGTAACACATAGATAGGACTGACTCCACCTGGCAGCAGATCTCAACATTTCTTTTCTCTAGCAGTACCGATGTGGGACTGCTTACCTATTGGCCCGCCCTAACGTCCTGTAGTAGAAAGGGCATAGGCGGTTCCCATGTGCTCCAGTTCTTTCCTACCTTGGCAACTCGCTAGTCAGCTCTCGGCTCACCTATGGGTTCCTCAGCTCTAGAACAGTTCCTTTTCTCGTCCTATGAATTATTCAGTGACTTATGTCATCCATTCCAACCGGGCACCGTAACAAGTGCTCTTAGGCGGCAGATCCCTGCAAGGGACGGTCACTCAGCCTGCTTTATTTGCCTGGGCCCAGACCACGACACCAGTGCCTGTACCCACTGCCAGGCCTTTAATAGTAGGACCAGGATCTGAAGACAAAATCGCTCCAGGCCCATCTAGCTCAGCAGCAACTGGCTCAGATGCAGCAGGACACGTCATCCATGAGAGTCTTGCTCCCTACACCCAAGAAAGGTAAGGAGAAGCACTGCCACCGGGACTGAGACTGCTCGCCTTCTAGGCATAGGTCTTCCAGCTCTGCTGGTCATTCCGGCTCCTCCGGACATGAGGCCCGGCACCTCACTCAAGTCTCCGCCTCCTCCTTGCTTCCCAAGGTGCCCGCCTTGCAGCCCATTAAGATAAGGACTTCTGACTCTGGCTCCGTGGCAGTCTAAGCCCTCTGATTCCGGTACATCTTCTAAGAAGCTGTCCGGCTTGGGAACCTCTGGCCATAAAGGCACTGACACTGGCTGTGTGCGCCACACGGATAAGCATAAGGCAGATAGGCCTTCTAAGGCCTCTTCCTCCTTCTCTGACCGCCCCATAGTCTTCCTGGCTAAGGCGTCCATTGAATCTTGACTCCAGCGCCTACACCGGTCGCACCTCTGGTTCCCCCACTGGTGCGGACAAGGCTGTTCCACAACCATCGTCGGTCCCTCCGACGCCGCCTCGCGACTGTTCGCCCGGTCCAACCGACTGCCGCTGAGGAGTTTTCACGCGCTCACCTGCCCCACCGACTCCTAGCCCTACTGATACCAGGTGTTCCCAAGGGTCGACTGACGCCGCTTGCCAGGGCCGGACTCACCAAAATTGGGGATGTCCCAGTTACAGAACTTTTTCTCACTGGTGGGACACAGTCAAGCAGGACTTAGTAGCCCTTCTGTTCCTGCTCCTGTTCCTCAGCCTGACGAGTAGGCTATGTTGGTCCCTTCCAGGACTGAGGGAGATAAGTCTCCGGCCAGCCCCAGGAAGCACAAGGACAAGTGCTGGAGCACTAAGGTCCCCTTCCTCCTCTTGCTCTCCTTCACCTAGGTGGCGCAGGCATAGAGGAGATGATGGTGGGCTTCTTCTTCCTCCCTCTTCCTCTGCCTCGGCCAAATCAGATTTCTTCCCTGATTCAGACCGGGCTCGCTCCTGGTGACAGAGGACCAGCCTAAATCTCCTCCTGATGACCCCAGTTTCCTGGAGGTCATGTGGCATATTCAGGAGAACATGGGATGGGATCGGAGGCCTGAGCGCTTGCGCCTGGCAAAATAGCTGCGCCAGAAGGATTCCAGGCTGGTGGTCATCCCTCCCTTGGTGGACACCTTTCAGGACGTTACCCTAGCTACCTGGAGGCATCCACATGCATCCTCTGTGGTGCCAGAAGGCCAACCACTTATGCCAGGCCTGCAAGGACCATTCTTACCTGGCTGAACACCCCACGGCTGACTTCATGGTCATTTCGTCTGTGCATGATCATTTGCAGTGGCTGAAGCACCCTAGTGCCAGCCGTAGACAGGGAGTCTAAGCAGCTGGATTCTTTAGGTCACAGGTTGTACTCATCTGCCACCTGCAGCATCCATGATCTAAATTTCTTGACTCGCATGATCCAATTACAGAATGCTCTTTGGGACCAAGGTTGGACATCTTGCAAGGTTTGCCTGGCTGCCCTAGAGAAGCGAGATTGCTAAGCTCTTACAGACAGGCTGGGATGTGGTGCCACGTTCTTAGCCATGTGCTCTCTACGGGCACTTTGCCAGGGCGGCCTGCTACTGGAATTTGCCTTCGCACCACTCTTGGCTCTGGGTCTCAGGGTTCGACCCAGAGGTGCAGACTGCACTTCTGGATGCCCATTTCAAGGGCTCTGTGCTCTTCAGTGAAGACACAGAGAAGCATATCATTAGACTGCAGGACTCTGGCAAAGCGTTCCTGCAGGTGCAGTCTATGTACTGCCCAAAACTCGAGCGTTCTTGTCTGCCCCATTTCCATGGCAGAGGGGACACCAGCCTCAGCAACCCGGTGCTCAGCCTCGCGCGCTGGCGGGTGGCTTTCGATAGGTCACAGAGATGCTGCCTCTGCCCACTCTAGACAGGCTAGACCTCCAGCAGCCGCCCTCCTGCCCCTCCTTTCACCTGACTATGCAAGTAGCCCTCCCAGACCTGTTGTCGGAGAGGGGTAGGAGGTAGGTTTTCTCTACCACTAAGTGTGGAGAGAAGTGACCTCTGACTGATGGGTCCTCGACCTTGTGGAGTTCGGGCACTTAGAATCTCTACCCTCGGACAGACCACCACCCCGTCTTACTACCCAAGACCACAGGGCTCCCATCAGGCAGGGAATCCAGTCTCTACTCGACAAGGGCGCCATAGAATCGTCCCGGAGGTGGAAAGGGACTCTGGGTTTTACTCCTGCATATTCCTGGTTCCCAAGAAATCAGGGACCTCCGGCCAATCTTGGATCTCAATGACCTCAACCAATGGGTCTCTTTCCACTAGATTCCCATGTTGTCACTTCCAGATCTCCTCCCCTTCCTTGCGGTCGGGGATTGGCTAGTGTCTCTGGACATGCAGGATGCTTAACTTCACATTCCTGTTTGCCACAGTCATCGGCGATTCCTGAGGTTCAAGTTTGAGAGTCAGACCTTTCAGTTCAAGATCATTCCTTGGCCTTTCCTCCCTCCCAGAGTCTTCACCAAGTGCCTCGCCATCGTTGCAGTGGCCCTCGCCGAGGCGGCCACTTTCTGTTCCCTTATCTAGACGATTGGCTCCTCTTGTCCCTGTCCAGGTCTCGTCTTGGGAGACTATCCTGGACACACTTCTCCTTTGTCAGCATCTGGGATCACTGTAAGCCCAGAAAGTCTCGGCTCTTCCCCTCTCAGAGCCTGCAGTTTATAGAGCTCTGTTGGATACCACCCTGGGAAAACATTTCTCCCTTCAGGCCGGGGCAGGCGCATCCGACTCTGGCGTCCCAAAGCTGTTCAGCATCAGTGGTTCCCCCAGGTCCATTCTCAGGCTTCTGGGTCACATGGTGGCGCCATAGTCTCGGTCCCCTTTGCTAGACTGCATGCACACCATTCGGTGGGCTGTCGAGTCCAATGAGACCAGACCAGGGATGACTTGGAATTGCGGTCAGGATTTCGGAGCCAATTCATCGGGGAACTCCGCTGGTGGGCGTCTCCCCAGCATCTCTGCTGAGGACTCCCTTCCAGCCAGAAAGCCCTGTCAAATGCTCACTCACGGACGCGTCTGGGACAGGATTGGGGCGTCACCTGGGGACCCACAAGGCATAAGGGCTGTGGTCCCCATTAGAGGAGAATTTGCATATCAACGTACTCGAGCCCAGAGTGGTCCTGTGCTCCCTGCAGGCGCTGGCTCCTTTTCTATTGCCCAGTCACCTCCTTATTCAGATGGACAACACCTTGGTGGTGTTCTGCATCAACCAGCAGGGAGGTACACCTCTTACCCCATTTGTAGGGAAGCTAGGAGGGTGTGGGACTGGGCGGTGGCGCCATCTCCATCTTTCAGCAGTCCACATTCCGGGCTCTATGAACATAGTCGCAAATGCCCTCAGCCGGGAAACGCTCTATCATGAGTGGTTCCTGCTACAATCTGTAGCAGATGAGTGCCCATAAGATGGGAAGGCCGGAGTTGGATCTATTTGCATCTCAGTGCAACGCAAAACTGCCCAATTTTGCTTGCTCGATCCGAGCCTGGAGCTTTCTGGCAAGACGCATTGTCCCTATCTTGAAGCGGGAGGTTTCTTTACACCTTCCCTCTACAGTGGGTCTTCTCAAAGCCCAATCGGAGAGGGTCATCATGATTCTGATAGCCCCTCTGTGACCCAGATATATTTGGTTTCCCTTCTTGGCGTCTGTCAGTGCAAGCTGCATGGCCTCTTCCACTTTCGGGTCAGTTACTGTCTCAGCAGCAGGGACCTTGGTTCATCTCAACCTGCGCTCCCTTTACCTGCATGCTTGGCTCCTGCAGGATCCTAACAAACTCGCTTGGGTTTCTAATGACATTGCGGATTTTGGTGGAGGCTTGGAAGCCCACTACCAGGGCCACTTACACCATGAAGTGGAAACACTTTTGTCTCTGGGCTCAACCAGGAGGCTTGACCTTCTGGTCTGTCTGATTAACTTGGTTTTACAGTACCTGCTATCTCTGTCGGAGTCGGTCCCAGCTACTCCTCCATTAAAGTATACCTGGCCACAGTTTCTGCCCATCATCACTGTATTCAGGACAGGACAGTGGCTCAATTGGAGGTGGTTAAAACTTTTCTGAAGGGATCTTGCATCTCCGTCCTCCAGTCCGGGATCCTGTTCCCCTTGGGACTTGTTTGTTCTGGAGAGGCTTATGCTTCCTCCCTTGAACCAGCCATGACTTGTGAGCTCTGCTATCTCTCGTGGAAGACTTTGGCTGATGGCGCTCACCTCTGCTCTGGCGCATTTAAGACTTCATGCCATAATGTGGGGAGCCCTATCTTATTTTTCATAAGGATAGGGTAGACCCTAACAAATTTCTTCCTAAGGTAGTGTCTAGGCTCACCTTTTTTTTTTGAATCAGATTGGAATTTGTCGCCTTTTTGCTGATGAGACCGGCTTAGGGCATCCAGCCACGGCCTGCCACCTGGTGAGCTGGGTGGCTCATACTGCACCCAGGAGGGTCGGGGCAGCCGTCATGCTGTCCCACCGAAGGGCCCCCTCTGTCACTCCTAGCCAGGACAGCTCTGGATCCTCCCAACAGGACTCCTCAAGTCCTCTAGGCAGTGCAGAGTGCGGCCATCAAGCTGCACAGTTCGCACGCCATTTTCCTCTGTTTTTTTTTTTTTGTCCCTCAGGAATGCGGACGTGCAATGACAGACACCGGCGCCACCGCACTCCCTCCCACCAGCTGCCATCACACTGACAGTACCTCCAGGTGTCCCCAGAGGTCGCTGCTGTGCGCGGTGTTCCCCAACCTACCCCAGGACTAGGAGAGCAGTCAATGGATGCTCGATCCTGATCTCCACCTGCCAGTCCCTGATGACTCGAGCTTGTTCCCAAACCCAGTGCTCGCCGTGGTGTGGCGTCCAGCACCTCAACCCTCAGCGCCACCGGGCTGGCGTTGGAACTCCTCTTAATCGGTTCAACTCCGGTATACTATCTGGAGCATTCCAATAGGGGAGCTCTCTTGCACACCTTGATGTCACTGCGCTCGCGTTGTTTCCTGCCCAGAACAAAGGGAATCAGGAAATCGGACCAACTGTTTATATCCTTTGCAGATAGGTCCTTGGGGCGCCCGGTTACTAAACAAATGCTCTCATCTTGGCTGGTAAAGTGTATATCCTTCTGTTATCAGCAGGCTAACAAGACCCTTCCGGAGCTCCGTTGGGGCTCATTCCACCAGAGCAGTGGCTACCTCATCGCAGCCCTCAAGAAGGTGTCGGCGGTTGACATTTGTGCTGCCGCCACTTGACACTCTGTGCATACTTTCATCAGACATTACAGTCTGACAGTGTTTCCAGACGTCACACAGGTTTTGGCCTGCGGTCCTCCGCGCCTTATTTCCTGAGAGGTCTTGTTCCCGATGGGTCCCTGCCTCTCCTTTCCTTCACACTCAGATCTACTGTTACGTAAGTTCTTGCATAACTGTAGTTTTTCCATCACATAAGTTGCTTGTTAGGTTTATAAATGTTACCAAACAGGTGCTGCTTGTGTTGTAGTTACAGAGGTTCCTTGAGAGGTATTTTACACACTTAGAGCTAGTGTACTGCCTAGAAACTGCCTGCAATTAATTACAACCTTCAGATGTGGTTAGCTATCACTTCTTATATCTCAAGATTTTTTCTTTCTGTTGCTAATTAGAAGATTTTCCACCTGGCAGTACTGGGGTGATGTCGGAGCAGCACTCTGGAGGAAAAAGTCACTTCTGTTCCTCCACTACATCAACACGGAGAACACAATCGACTACGACATCACTAGTAACCAGCAAGAGCCATTTCTCACTGCCAGGTTTCATTTTACATGAAGCAGTAGGGACTGGCTCTCCTGATTACTAGTCATGTCACAATGTTCTGCATTTTGATTAGTAGCTTGTGAGAGCCACTGCTCAGGCTGCAAGGATTGTCGTGCCTCAAGGTGTTTGGCCTCATTTCTGATGATGTAGGGGAAGAACAGAACTTACTTTTTCCCCTCCAGACAGAGTGCTGCTCCACACATCACCCCAGTACTGCCAGGTGAAAAATCTTTTAATTAACAAACAGAACAGAAAAAAAATACTAGATATAAGAAGTGATAGCTGACTGCATCTGAAAATTACTAGTAATCCCAAGCAGTACACTAGCTCTTTAACTAGATAGTATATTTAAAAGATCTAGGAAGGGTGGAGATGCTTGGGCTTCGGGTGACATCAGAACCAAAACCAACTGAATCCACCCCATGGAGAGATCCTTGAGGCTGGCTAGACATGGTTAATTTATTTTTCCAATTAAATATTTTTTGTTTTCCACAAACAAGCGGCTATAAGGGTGATTCTCATGGCTGCTAGGGAGCAGCGGGTCCTTCCTGGCCGCTAGGAAGCGGGCCAGGGTCAGTGGGGAGCAGCGCACAGAGGAGCCAGAGAGCAGCGAGCAGTGGGTCTTTCCGGCTGCTAGGAAACGGGCTAGGGCCAGAGGGAGCAGTGACCAGAGGATCCAGGAGAGGAAGGCGAGCAGTTGGGCAACTGTGCAGGATTTTAAAATGGAGGCCGAGACCGGCCATACCAAGGCATAAAGAAGCTGCAGTGACTTGGGGAGGATTTGAGTTTGGCACCAATCATAAGTGGGAGCTGGTGCCGATCAAACGTGGGGACTAGTGCACCAATCCGGGCCAGGGATGAGGGGTCTGAAAAGCTGCTCAGGCTTCAAAAGGTTCAGCGGCGGCTGTAAGAAATACGGTCCTCCCTGTCACTAGGGAGCAGTGAGCAGGGTGTCCTTCAGCCGCTAGGAAGCGGGTCAGGGTCAGTGGGGAGGCACATAGAGGAGCTAAAGGAGCAGAGAGCAGTGGTCCTTCCCAACAACTAGGAAGCGGGCCAGGGTCAGCAGGAGCAGTGTGAGGAGGAGCCAGAGAGAGTGGCAAGCCGCGGGTCCTTCCAGCAGGAAGCGGTCAGAGGAGTGGTGACAGGAGGATCTGGGAGAGGAAGGTGGGCCAGTCAGGCAACGGCGTGAGATTTTCAGAACTGGAGGCTGAGACCAGCCGCACTAAGGCGAAAGGAACTGCAATGACTTGAACTTTCATCTCACATTCACCCACCCCGGCCCGACTTCTATTAAATGGGAATAGGAGGTGGAGCCAGCTAAGTGGGGCGTGGGCTCAGGGAGAAGGTGACTTGGACTTAGGATGGGGTTGCTGCTTTGATACAGCTTGTGATGGGGGTACTCAGTTTGATACTGCCCTTGTTAAAGTGGAGTTCTTAATGTACTTGGGAGGGGTATTCTTTATGAGTATAGCTTTGGTACAGCTTGAGTTGAGGGGGCTACTAAGTTTGGTACAGCTTATGTTTAGGGAGTTCTTAACATACTTTGAAAAGGTATTCTTGTTTTAGGTAGCTGTCATATTGGGCATTGGTGGGAGGCCCAAAGGAGCTCTGGTACGACTTAGGCATTTAATAGGATTAGGGATGGGGCAACTGACTGAGAGGAACAGTGATACTGGGGGGACTGTATGGGGCAAGGTCCAGATCATGAAGGCTGGCATATTGTGGAGTGGTGGAGTGTGTGTGTGGGTCGGCC
Organism: Neoceratodus forsteri; assembly: GCA_016271365.2. Classification (NCBI taxonomy): domain Eukaryota; kingdom Metazoa; phylum Chordata; order Ceratodontiformes; family Ceratodontidae; genus Neoceratodus; species Neoceratodus forsteri. The sequence goes on along the minus strand of CM028131.1, from coordinate 494,197,802 downwards.
ATGGTATTAGCCTTGGCATGGAGGATGGGTTGCATGGTGTGCCAATGACTGGCGCATCTCGAGGACAAGGTCAGGTGGTTAAGGTGGGCATTGGGTATGGTGAGGGGGTGAAATGGATGGTGACACTACTGTTGAGGTAGGCTGGGTGTAGGGCAAGCTGGGATCAAAAGGTGGGGGGAGTGGGTTCAGTGGTGGTGCCAAAACTAGGAAGAAGCTTCCAGGAGAGAAATGGTATGAGCATAAGGAACTGCGCCATCAGCAGGGAGTAGTGGGGTGGGCCCCAGGGATTGAGGGAGCACCAGCGGACATGGAAAGCGAAAGATCAGGGGACCTGGAAGGTGGTTGGGTGACCAGGCAAAGGTATAGGAAAGAGGGGACTGATTTTGGGGGGACCAGCCGGTGAGGACAGGACACTGGGTGTGGAGCATGGCAATAGACTTGCACCCTGGTACAGTCAGATGAGGAGGGAAGAGGAGGTGTCTACGGGATGGAGGAGACTCCAGAGGGGCAGGCAAACTGAGGTGGCAGGAACGTCAGCACAAAAGAGCGGTGGAGATACTTCAGTGCAAGGGGACTCAATGGGGTAGTTGGGGAAAAGGGATTCTAGAGCACGGAAGATGCGGGGAGGTTGGGAGCCAGGACTCCGGGGGCAGGGAAGGATGGGGGATCAAGAGGAAATGGGGGAATGAGGAATTACATGGGCGGGGGGCTAGTGCAGGCTTGGGGCAGGGGGTCCCTTGTCATGGGGGTAATACGGAGTTGGGCCTGGGAGTCATGGGGAGGGGTAGTGGCTCGGGGGCAGGATGGAAGCAGGTGTGCAGGAGAGGGTGGAGACAGAAAACTGATGGTTTGGGGGAGCAGCGGGGGCCTAGGAAAAGGGAGGCGGTAGGAGTGCTCCCTTGGGAGATTCCATGGTTAAGGCATCGGGTGGGGAGGAGACTTCAGTGGTGTTATGAGCAAGAGATATCCGGTATGAGGCACAAGGCCAAGCATCTGGTCTATCCTCTGGCACTAGAGTGTGGGGGGGCCCTGACATATTAGTCTTATCTAGGTACTAATGATATAGAGAGAACAGTGTGATGGAGATTCAGGCTACGTTCCATGAGCTAGCCAGGGTGTGGCAGGACATTGGGTGCTCTGTCTCCTCGAGATCTTACTGGTACCCACAACCAGTGTGGAGAACAAGCAGAAGATAAGGGAGGTGAATGTATAGCTGGGGAATGATGCAAGGCCAGGAGGTAGGGGTGGTTGGGAGATTGGGGACAACTTGGGAGGACAAGGAACTGTACGTGAGGGACAGGCTCCACCTCAGTGCGAGGGGAAGAGGTCTTGAAGAGTAGATTGGAAGGTTCATTCACTGTAGGTGGATTTAAACTTGTAAGGGGGTGGGGGCCTCTGGCAGGCCCAACCACGATAGCCATGGCCATTGACCTCTGTGGTAGGGAAAGTGAAGGAATCACTTTGAAACATAGAATTTGCCGGCAGATAAAGACCGCATGGCCCACCTAGTCTGCCCATTTCCTACCTGATGGATAAGCTGCAGATTCCAGTTAACCAACAACATCTTCCTCTCCCCCAACTAGAATTGCCTTATGCTTGTCCCATGCATTCTTGAATTCTCCACTGTTCCTGACTCCACAACCTCCTCAGGAAGACTGTTCCATGCATCCATAACACTGTCTGTGGAAAAATACTTTCTAACATTACCTATGAGTCGTCCCCCTATATCTTCAAATTGTGCCCTTGTTCTTGCACATCTTCTTCTGAAAGATGCTACCCTCTTTTCTATCATGTCCCCCTCCTCCTTTCCTCAAGGGTATACATGTTAAGCTGCTTTAGTCTCTCCTTGTATGTCTTCTGGTGCAGATCCTGCACCATTTTGTTATCTCCTCTGAACAGCCTCCACTATGTCTGTCTTTCATGGAGATGGGGTCTCCAGAATTGCACACAGTACTCCAGATGGGGTCTCACTAACTGTCTGTACAAAGGGATAACAACTTACCTGTTTTCTACTGTTGATGCCTCTCCTCTGCATCCCAGTATCCCCCAGCCCTCCTTATTGCCTTCTCACATTGCTTGCCCACTTTAGGTCATCTGAAATAATTACTCCTAGGTCTCTTTCGATTTTGTTTTCCCCCATGTTTTATCCCTTCCAGCCGACCACCTCCGACCCTTCAGGAGACAATTTAGCCATCCCACTGCCGGAACCCTACCGAATGGAGCCCGTGAAGCATGGATTACCCCCGGTGGGAGAGCCGAGAGGCACAGACGCCTGTAACTTAAAAGTTTTGTCTGTCTGAGGTCCATTGGATGGGCACAGGCAAATTGTGGGCACAGCCAGGTTTCCCCATCTTCTCGGCTGTGGCAGGCTCTTTTCGCATTTTTCTCCCTCCCTGCAGCAAGTGACTCCCCGACGTCGTGGCGCAGGCGCTGACGTCCATGCTGCACATTGGCTGGATTCCATCCCCAAATGGAGCTTGCAGTTCTCCGAGCCTCCGCTCAGGGTCATGCAGGTGTCAGGCATTGGCGGATCCCTCTCAGAGAAGGCGAACTGTCGTTGGGCGCTCCAGCCTATCTCCCCGGCCCGACCTACAGACAATCCAAGTCCACTCCCAATCCCGGGTCGCTGGGTGGTGTGAGGTGTGGCGCCCAGCACTCAACCTCAGCGCCCCGGCCGCCCACTTTTGATTTTTGTTATTAACTCACCCCCCATTGTGTACTCTTCCCTGGGTTTTGTTTCCCAGATGTATTACCTTGCACTGCTTTGCACTGAATCTGAGCTGCCACATATTTGACCATTCCTCCAACCTGCCAATTCCCTTTTCATCCTTTCCATCCCACCTGTGCATCAACCCTGTTACGATCTTTGTATCATCTGCAAAGAGACATACCTTTCCTTCCAGGTGCTCTCCAGTGTCACTTATAAAGACATTAAAGAGGACCGGTCCCAGTACCGAACCCTGCAGTACCCGCTAGTTACCCTCCTTTCTTCACTGTAGACCTGCTTAATATTACCCTTTATGCCCCGTTGTCTGGCCAGTTTTTTATCCAGGCTACCACCTTGGGACCCACTTCAAGGCTGGCTAACTTGTATGTTAATCTTTTGTGTGAGACTGTCAAATGCCTTGTTAAAATCTAGGTAGGCCATATCCACAGCCCTCCCTGTTCTACTACTTTGGTCACCCAGTCAAAGAAATCTATTAGGTTCGTCTGACATGACTTTCCTGCTTTGAAACCGTGCTGCCTTGGGTCCTGTGACCCACTGGCCTCTAGGTTCTCAACAGTTATTTCCTTCAGAAGTGATTCCATCATTTCCCTACCACTGAAGTCAAACTAACTGGTCTGTAGTTTCCTGCCTCTACCCTGCTCCCACTTTTGTGAAGTGGAATCACATTGCCCTCCTCCAGTCTTGGTACCACCATGTCCTCCCATGATTTGTTAGAGTAGTTAGTGGTGTTATTAGTTCTACCCTTAGTTCTTTTAGAATTCTGGGTGAATTCCATCAGGCCCCATTGCTTTGTCCAGCCTCAATTTCAAGATTTTTTCAAACCCTTTCTTCTGTGAATGGACTGGTATTGGCCCCCTATTCAGAGTTTCTCTTTTTTTTTTAATACTTCCTTTATTATGGTAGGCCCCAAAGGGCTTAATACATCATGTCCAAACATGTAGATCATACATCTGTTTCATAGGTTCATACAATAAATCTTGTTGACATCACAGTGTGTACCTGCAAGGTAACTTTATACTGAATAAAATCATATGATGATCTAGTTAGACTGAACTAAAGATACCACAGATCTGTCAAATAACGCTACTATTTTTCTATCTACTGCAACTGATGGAGCTACTAGAAGATTATTCATTGCACTGATTAGTGTAATAAAAATATGTATCTTTTTTTTTATTTTAATGAATTCTTGGTGAGAAAGTGAGAGAGAGGGAAAGAGCCCATTAGTGCATGGCTGAGCATCTATATGCAAATTAGGCTCATACAAGAGCCATCTGGTCCACCTTTTTGATATAAGTGGGTTTGTTGGCGAAGACCAAATGTAATCCTCTCTATTAAGTGAATACAGTCTACCATAGTCCTCCAGTCTGCTAACAGGGGAGCTTTCTGTGCCCATTTCTTAGTAGTGACCTTAAGGGCAGCCATTGAAAAACCAACCATAATATGTTGCCACTCTCTCCATATCTCCCTTGGTCTAAGACCCAGAACCAGATGTTCAGGGCCCAGGGGGACTGAAACTGAAAAATCACCTTAAGATGGTGTTCTGTATCTGTCCAGTACCCCTTAAGCACCTGACCTGTCCAAAAATGGGAGGCTGGAGCAAACCCACACCCCTTCAACAGTTTGAACCCGCTACTGGTGCATAGTGCACCTCCCGCGCAGGAACACAAAATATCTAGATCTCACCTTCCAGCCATATTCCCTCCAGAGGGGCCCCTGTTGTCCACCATGTGGTGTTCCATACACCAGCCGATTGTTTCTCTAGGAGAGTAATCCCAGGTCTGTTTCCCACTTGAGTTTAAGTCTTTCAATGGGTAGAGACTGATCTAATAAATACCTTTGATACAATAAGGATATGAGCTCTTCTACCACCCCCGATGACCAAATGCCTTGGCAAGGGGGTCCACTACATCCTCTTGCAGTCGGGTGTAAGTTTTATGAAGGTGGACATAATCTCTGATTTGGTAAAATCTTGGATTATCTCGTGGGAGAAGCCCAAATGTCTGCCTAGCTGCCTCAAAAGAAATAGGATTATCTGCTAAGACCTGATAAGGGAGTGAAGTCCTTTCTTGGCCCATTTCTTAAACCAAGAGTCTAAAGTGGCAGCTTGGAAAAGAGGGTCTAAGCTCACCATGAGACTTCCACAGTTGATGTCTTATGGGACCCTGGTTTACCCCTCCTCCATCCCTCCAGGACAGTCCTCGTCCCGTGTAACAAATCTCCGGGAGCCGGTGTCATCTTGAAACAGGATGGCTTGAAGAGGAGGTCAATCCCAACTGCCAGGTCCATTCTCTTCCAATGGGAATCAATGCCAGGGCTGCCCCATAGAGTGCCACCTGCATTTGGGCTGCCGCCCAGTACCCCTGTAAGTTAGGAAAAGCTAGACCTCCCTGGGCCTTAGGAGCATATAAAAGGACTCTACAAATCCTAGACCGATCTTTAGCCCAGAGGAATCTAAAAACATGCCCTGCCATATATTTAACTCTTTTGAGATACCAGACAGGGTACACATTGGAATAAATAAAGCAACCTTGGAAGGGCATTCATCTTCAATGCCTGTGTCTTAGAGTATATAGACAAGGGCAGAAGGGTCCACCCGGATGTCCTTCTTTAGTTGGTGATCAAGGGGATATTGAGTTCCCAGAGCAGGTGGTTGCTAATCCCAATCTTAATCCCTAGGTAGCTCATCTGATCTAGGTCCCATCTCATGGGATCTCTGTTCCTTAAACCCAGAGAGGATATCGTTGCAACTAAGTATCTCTGTTTTAGTACAGTTCGGTTTATATCCGGAGGGAGGAAAATTCCTCCAAACGGACGAAATAAGGCAGGGATGGAAGTCGGCTCTGTAAGGTACATGAGTACGTCATCGGCATATAAAGCCAGTTTGTGCTGAAAGCCATCCAGTCTTATTTCCTTTATGTTCGCTTTCCTAATGGATTGAGCAAGAGATTCTGTGTATAGTGCAAAAGTAACAGTGATAAAGGGCACCCTGGCTAGTACCTCTACTGAGTTTCAAAGGTCTAGAAATGTGGCCGTTTGTTCTGACATAGGCTATTGGGAGTGATATAATTTGCTTATCAGTTGTGTAAATTCTCCGGGAACCCAAACCGGAAAGGACTGCCCCCAGAAAACTCCAGTCAACTCTATCAAACCCTTTTTCAGCGTCAAGACTCATTAAATAAAGCTGGGATAGCTGAGTTGTTAATATGATCAATAAGGTGGGTGGTGCATTTAAATTATCCTGGGCCTGTCTGCCGGCACAAATCCATTCTGGTCTAATTGTATGAGGTGGGAAGATACTGTCTTATTCTTTTTCCATGATGTAGGAAAAATCATAAGTATGTAGCAGGAAATTGGATGATAAGCGCATCTGGAGGGGTCCTTCCTGGTTTGGGTATCACCGAAATCAGTGCTGTGGCCCAGGAGGTGGAGCCAAGCCTCTTCCTCCATGACCTCAGAAAATACTCTCAGAATAAGAGGCTGGAGAAGGTCCTAAAACATTTATAAAATTCCCTGGGAGCCCGTCTGTCCCGGACATTTTCCTGTCTTCATAGCTCCCACTTCCACTTTAAGTTCTTCTGCCGTTATTGGGTGCATCAGCTCTTTATCCTGAACTTGGGATAGGTTAACAGCTTCAAGTTATGTAGGAAAGATTTCGTTCTCCCATCAGGTGGAAAGGTTCTTTCTGATATAATTGTTCATAAAACTCCTGAAAAGTCACCGCTGTCTCATTTGTTTTATATACCACTTTCTGGTGTCCAGGGTGCCACAAATTCATAATTGTGGCCTAGCTCTTGTGCTCTCAATCTACTGGCTAATCTGTGACCCTGGCCTGCCCTCATAATATTTCTGCTTTAAAAATAATTATTTATGTTCCACCTGATAATCTAATATTTGACCCAATTCCCCTTTAAGAGTCTTCAGCTGCTGTGCTACAGCCCTAGAGTATTTCTGTTTTTGCATTTCCTCCAGTGACTGGATTTGCTCAGTAAGGGTCTTCCTTCTCCCCTCTCTATTCTTCTGTCATGAGTTGTATAAACTTCACCTGGAGAACAGCCTCGGACATATCCCATAGGGTGGCACATGACATGTCCTGTCCTCTTTTTCTGTTAAGAAACATTAATATATGTCTAAAATTTGATCTTTAACTGCCTGATCCTTAAGTAAGGAGATATTCAGTCTCCAAAAGGTGTTTCTACGAAATCCTCCCAGATCTAAACACATGAAGAGTGGTGTGGTCTGAAAGGACAAAATCCCAATCAAGTATCCTGTACCCTAAAGACCTCATCCCATGGTAGCAAGTAGTCCAGTCTGGAGTACATGTTATATGTGGCAGAAAAGTAGGTGTAGTCCCTTTGTCTAGGCGATAATGACACCAAACCTCTAAAATACCTAACTCTCGGCAGTTTATAGACCCTTCTTGCCACCTGGTGTGACTTTCTTGGAATCTGGGAAGTTGTATCTAGGGCAGGGTTAAAAGTTAAATTTAGGTCTCCCCACAGATCAAAACTCCTCTGCCCATTCCTGGAGCAGGAGGAGGAAAGATCTATAGTCCTGATAAGGGTATCCAGTGGGAAGTACACAGATGCAAGTGCTATTAATTGCCCCTCAAGTTTGCCCTTCATGAGGAATACCTACCCTCTTTATCCACCTTTTCCTTGATTTTTCAAAGTGGGATTGTGGAACAAGTACCATAGTGCCTCTGTGTCTACACTTTTTTATACGAGGGAGGCAGCTACTCCTAAAACCTAGCTTCAGAAATTCTGTGCTCTCTCTGAGAGGTGGGTTTCCTGTAGAAGCACAAATTCTGCTGCCGACCTTTTAAGCAAAGCTAAAATCTTACTGCATTTAACTGGACTTGTGAGACCATTTATATTGTATGTGCATCCCAACGTACCTGAGTTAGCCATTGTATGTTAAAACAAAGAAAGTAAAAACCAATTATGATACATTCCCCAAATCTCCCTCTCAAAATCCCCTCCCGAAAACAATTGCAGTAAGTCTCCATCTTTAAACATATTGATTATACAACAGCCGTCATTGCCAACTGGGCAGGAACATTTATGGTTAAACATAAAATGACTTCCTATGAGAAGATCCAGGTTTATTGGATCTTTGTCTGAACTCCTTCCCCACTGTGGAAAGGGAATTAAGAGGGAGAAATATTTACGTCTCCAAATGGAGGGTTCCCCCTAGAGCTTCAGTGATGTTGAATACTATTAGCTCCTTACAGTGAGTGTCAGTGGATAAGCCAGCTATAAAAATTGTGAGCCCAAACCGCCTTGACACTCCTATAGAAAGGACACCATGTCAGTACAGTAAAAATGTTACTTAGTCAAGTTGTTTCTGTCACTAACATGAGAAACAATGTAGCCACTCGACTGAATGCAATATAAAAAGTGTTGACATAATCTACAAAATCCTGGTCCATGGCGAAGGAATAACAGGGAGCGCAGTCACCCCGGTCAGAAGCACCATTAAGCAGGCCTTATAAGGGGCCTCTAGCCAACAGGTCCATGCAGGAAAGCCATTTAAAAATGTTTAATATTGTGTCAATCAACTGATAGCCCCATATTTATTAAGATGGTAAATTATCAGTTTAGTTGTGGAGACCTAACAAGCCTGGCCACAGGCACCTTTAGCAGTTTTAAGGGACCGAACCTCAGCAACACATCCCTGAATGCCCTGGAGCCAAGCCCCTCCCCAAGTGGAAAGAAACTGTCCGCCTGGAGCAAGGCCCAGCCCGAGGACTCCCTGAGGAGGTTACCAATAAAGGCCCTATAAGTCCCGCAGTCTAGCTTAAACCTTTACCTTGTGCCCCATATGACCACCGCTTAAATCAGGTCACCCATTAGCACTTCCAAAACATGCGGGGATATAAATAATCTAGGTATGGCTTCTCCACCCGGCGGATCCAGACGGCCCCAACGAGAAGCTGTGCGCCCCGAACCATCAGACTACGGGCTATGAAGATACCAATTTGTATATTTTAGCAAATACATCCTGTCCTTATAAAATTGTTTCAAATTAAGCAGTCTGTCTTCTGTTTTAGGTGAGGTTATTCTGAGCAACCCTTTAAACAGTCGAAAACTAGTTCAACTTGTGTCCTCATGGAACCAAGGCCGGGAGATCAGAAAATCTAATTATTAAGAGAGATGACGCCTGAAATGATCAGGTAGTTTGGGAGTTCACTACTGCTGTGGTGGTGTCCTCTCGGCCCATTTCAGATGCGGTCTGTGTTGGCTGCTTGTTCAGACCTCTCGAGTGTTTCTTGCTGCGTTGGAAGTCCCACAAGGTGGAAATGTCCATGTTGCCCTTTAGCCCCTGCCTTTTGGTTCCTCTGTAGGCCCAGTCCCTGTACTCCAACTGCCTGCGTTGTGGTAGATTGGCCTCCTCACCCTGGGGTTGCATGCCCACTGAAATCAAGAAGTCCCGCGCTTGCAAGTCTGGAAAACGCCTCCTCCTTCAGCTAGCTGGACCTTCAGGCATGCTGGGTATTCAACAAAGTCCTGATGTTCTGCTATTGTAGTTGTTTAACCACTGTGAGTACTTTTCTCCTTTGGGAGAGCAGCTGTGTGTAAAATCATGGTCCAAATACAAAGCGTGTCCCCAAGAGTGAATCGCTTTTGACCATGCTAGTTGAAAGATCTCTTTAACCACTCTGTAGTCCAAGAAAGCAGAACTACAGAACATGGCCGCCTTAGAGTCCTGGGGTTTAGGGATCAGGATCTGTGGCTTGAATTATGTTTAGAGCTTTGTCTTGAGGGAGATTTAGAATCTCATACAGAAATGAGTCTATGAAAGCAATCATTGCGCCAGTCTCAGTGCCCTCAGGAAGCACATAGAATCCAGAGGTTATTCCTCTGATTTCTATTCTCTAGGTCTTCAAGGTGCGCCTCCAACTTGTTGGGAACAGTGGTGCAAGTCCAGAATGGCTTTTTGTGTTCATTGGTGGTGGTTGTATAGTCCGTTAAACTTTCCTCAATTTCCCCAGCTCGCTTGGTTAATGGGACAATTTCTGAACACTGGTCTGAAACCTTTGCTTCAATCGCTGGAGTATCTGGTTAATTTGTTTCAGTGTTTGCAAAAGTTCTCTAGGTGTAAACGAGCATTCAGATTCCTCCAGAGGGCTTCTGCTGTTTTCTCGGCACGAGACTCGTGGAATCCAGGGCCTTCTCAGTGTCAACCAAAGCTGGCATTTTAAACTTTGACTTATATGGTTCGAGGAATTATCCCTCCATCTGTGCATCGGAGGCATCAGGTAATCAAGAGATTCTTCTTTTGGTCGATAGGATGGTGGGTTAATGTTTGGATGCCTGTGGATTGTTAAGTCAATTGGCAGAGCGCTGTTTAGGGCTGTCATTAGATGGGTGTCCCAACTGGAAGTCCCAGAGTTTCTCTCTTGTTTGGTTTAGGTACCTCCCCTCCTCTTCCATTGTGACTACTGAACAGAAATATTCCTTCAGTATCCCTGCTTTTCACTGTCACCCTCTGCTCACATTCCTCCCTTTATTAAGTCTCTTTATCCCTACCTTGGTCTTTCTTCGCTCCCTAATGTACCTATAAAAGGTTTATTCCACTTCTTAACAGAGTTGGCTGTCTTTTCCTCACGTTGTGCCTTTTCTATTCTGACTGCCTTCCTGCCTCCTCCTGCTTTAACTGATAAAGTTCTCTGCCCTGCTCCTTTTGTGTTTCCTTATTTCCTGAATGCTATCATTTTTTCCTTAACTGTCCCTGCCATCTCTTTTGAGAACCATAGTGTTTTTCCTTTGTTTTGTTTTGTTGATTTGCTTCACACAAAGGCTTGTTACCTCTGCGATGGCTGTTTTGATTATTCCTTCACCCTCCTTACTGCCTGTTTAGTAGTGCTTTTCGAGGCACTCTCTCATTTTCCCAAAGTCAGCCTTCCTAAAGTCCAATACTCTTGTTTTTGTATAGCTTGACTCTCTGTCTGTGTTTATTGTGAACCACACTGTTTGGTGGTCAGCTGTTCCCAGATGGCTACCCACTTCTAAATCTGAGATCCTTTCTCCTTCCCCATTTGAGAGTAGCAGGTGTAACATTTCTCCCTCCCAAGTGGGTTCCAACACTAGCTGTCTGAGGTATGCCCCTATAGGGCATGAAGAATGACACTGCTCTTGGATGTGTCTGCAGAAAAGATACTCCAGTTAACATCTGGCATATTCAGGTCCCCATCGACAATATAACTTCTATTATTTCCTTGTCCATTTCCTCCCCTGACATGGGGTTCTGTACACAACCCCATACGGATTGTTTCCTTCCCTGTGAGTCTTGTGCCACCCTCCTGTGGGTCACCTTTGTGGAGGTCCCCAGCATTCTCCTTGGTCTCCACTGCAGGTGCCTTCATAGAGGAGCCACTCTTGCCAGAATAGCATATGAATTGTGGAGAGGTACAACTGAGGGATGCACCTCTGTTCCACCACCCACTCCCTCCCTGAGCCCACCTTGGTCCAACCTCTCCTCTTTCTTGGCAACCTCTGAGGTAATGGTGGTGGCCCTGGTGGTCCCTGGGTGGGGGAGAACTTTCACGAATCCTAGCCAGATCAGCCTGAGACGGACAACCTCCTCCCTCAGACCAGAGAGGTGCTTGCAAACAGGGCAACATTGCAGCCTCCAGAATGTCTCCGAACACTGCTGCCCACCGCCATTGCACTGCACTACCCCATCTTGACTTATTTTGTGTCCCTCTCCTGTTGCTTTGTATGCTTACTGTCTCCTCCTCTATGTATTTTTGCACTTACTTTCCTACTGCCTATGTGCCCTTACAACTCTTGCCCTTCCTGTTCTGGGACAGGGACTTCCAGTAGTCTTCAGTAGTCTCCTTCTTCGTGCTTGGATTCAGACCTCTGAAGGAAAGAATTGTTGAGTACCTAGAGGCCAGTGGGGCACAGGACCCGAGGCATCATGGGTTCACAGCAGAAGGTCATGTCAGACTAATCTAATTGATTTCTTTGACTGGGTGACCAAAGTAGTAGACCAGGGAGGGGCTGTGGACATGGCCTACCTAGACTTTGGCAAGGCATTTGACACAGTCCCACAAAAAGATTAATAGTCAAATTGACCAGCCTGGGAGTGGGTCCCAGGGTGGTAGCTATGATAAAACATTGGCTGGACAACAGGACAAAGAAGGTAATTGTAAATGGAGTCCACGCTGAAGAAGAGGGGTTACTAGTGGGGCACCACAGGGTCCAGTCCTTTTAATGTCTTTATTTTATATGTTGTTTTACTGTTGTGATTAATGTTTATGCTCATCATGCATGATACATTATACCTCACTATAATGCATTTACCTAGGTTATGTTTTCTTTTTATGTATTTATACACATGTATTCTGACCCATATCACTGTTAAGAGGGTCTTTTCAGATCATCCGTCATTGTTATGTATTCTTATATTCTCATATAGAAGTTGACAGCAGATAAGGAGCCAGAAGAACTGTGGGTCACCCTGGAAACAGGAAATGGGACAGCCATAAGAACTGGGGTTGTCTATAGGCCCCAGACCAGGGGGTGGACACAGACACATTACTGTTAGAAGATGTACAAAACATGACAGCTAAAGGGAGGTCCTGATAATGGGAGACTTAAACATGCCGGATACAGATTAGTCAATACCTGCAGGAACATTTGCCAGAACTAGACACATGGTGGATTCCTGCAGGGAGGGCCTCAAACAACTGGTACAACAACCCACAAGAGACAGGGCTATCCTATATCTAGTTTTGACTAACAGGAAGGGATCACAGATCTCCAGGTAGGTCACCTGAGGGCCAGTGACCATCACATGGTAAGGGTTCAGTTTTGCCACTACATCTAAATCATCCCATTCCAAGGCAAAAATATGGACTTCAGAGGGTGACTTTGATAAGATGGCCAACAGAGTTGAGCTAGCCTTGGCAAAAGAAACACAGGTGAGGGGTACAGGCAAAGTGGGCAGGCATTAAGGATGCAGTACTTGAAGCAACATCCCACTGTGTTAGACAGAAAAGGAAGGCGAAAGAGGAAACCACTTTGGTTCTCAATACAATAGCAGAAAGGTCAGATCTGCAACAGAGTAGATGATCCAGATGGGGTGGGCAGAATGAGAAGAGATCTGGCTAAACTAGCAAAATGATCAGAAGAGTGGCAACTGGGATTTAATGCAAAGAAGTGCAAGATCATGCGCATAGGGAAGAGAAACCCTGAAGCCACCTATAGGCTGGGAGGGAGTTGCTGGCAGTCACAAGGAAGAAAGAGACTTGGGCATCATCATCACCGATGACCTGAAATCATCCAAGCAGACCTCTAAAGCAGTAGATAAGGCTAGGGGATGTTAGAGTGCATTAGTAGGGAGTATCACAAGTCGTAAGAGGGAGGTAATCCTCTTTACAAGACACTGGTTAGGCCCCATCTGGAGTACTGTGTGCAGTACTGGAGACCACACCTTCACAAGGACATTAACCAAATTGAGGCAGTCCAGAGAGAAGGCAACCAAAATGGTGCAGGGACTACATCAGAAGACATATGAGGACAGATTAACGGAGCTCAATATGTATACCCTTGAGCAAAGGAGGGAGAGAGGTGATATGATCGAGACATTCAAACACCTTAAGGGCATTAACAAGGTGAAAGAGTCAAACATGTTTAAATACAAGAAAAATAGCAGGACAAGAGGACACAGCATGAGATTAGAGGGAGGCCGATTAAGGGGAATGTGAGGAAATTCTTTTTCATAGAAAGGGTGGTGGATGCATGGAACAGCCTGCCTCGGGAAGTGGTGGCTATGAAAACAGTGCAGGGCTTCAAACAGGCATGGGATAGGCATAAGGAGCAATACAGATGAGTATGGATAGATTGGCCACTGCCAGAGTTTTTATTTCTAGCTCATTTGGAAAATGTATATTATTTTGTAGATCCCCAAGGTGCTTAATTCAAAAAAATGTTTGAAGTTTGACTTCAGTAACACCCCAAAAAAAAAAAAACTACATTTCAGCCATCAAAAGAATGAAAATGACATGTTTTAGTTCCAAAACCACAGGTTTATTTACTGACATTCTTAAGACCTTTTCTGAATGAACTGAAGGTATTTTGTTTTAGAAAGTTGAGATTATCATTTATCACACAGATTTGTACAGTGTACAGGTTTAAAATGTGCAGAAGTTTAGCCACTGAATGAAAGAAACTAGGGCATATCGAATCGGTTTTAATTTTCAGTTTGGATCCATGCTAATTGTCCCAGCTGACAGAAGATAAATCTGAGTACTAGTTTAACACTATTTTGTTTTAGTCTGTGTGACTATAGCTAAAGTGTTAAAGTATTTTATTAATTTATTTTATTTGTTGACTGGCGGTGGTGCTGAGCGCCCTTGGCGACCCAGATTAGGAGCAGGCCTGGGCGCGGCAGAAGAGGTTTGGCGTCCGGGAGGACTACTATCCTTTCTCGGGAGGGAGGATTGCCATCCCGCTCGTAGATCTCCCTCTGGTGGTGGCGGGAGGAGATGCGAGTTGGGAGGGGCGTTACTGATGTACGACATCGGGGTGGAGAAAATGGAGGAAAATGGAGCTAGAGGGCTCCATGATGGCTCGCCAGTGCCCATCCTGGCTCCCTGAACATCTGGATTTCTCTGTGGGGGTGGGGAAAGCAGGTGTCTCTTTACCCTGTCACGGGGGCTGTGGGGGATCATAGGGATGTCGGCGGGGAATGGTGAGGGAGACAGAGTTCCTCGAGGGAGGGACAGGAACTGCCTGCCAGGATCCCAGGAGGATAAACAAATGAAAAAAAACCCAAAAGATAATTATAAAAGGTCCATGCAATTGATTGCCCCAATGGCCAAGCTGCAGCACAACCGCTACCTGGGTTCAGGAGCAAAGCCGGGATGCTATGCTAACAGGCAGTTCAGACTGAGGCAGTTGTTGCTCAGCTATGTGGCTCGGCTTGGGAGGGATGGTGGTGGGCTGCTAACTGACCCATGTTGGTCAAGGGAAGACTGTCCTCCATCTAAGCCCACCTGCCATGGAGGGCAAAGCATGGGGAACCTGGGCACCTGAAAGTGGTTGATGGGTTGAGTTGTTGCTGGTAGTAACTAAAGGGACAGCTGTAGGACTAGAAGCGAGTGAATGTAAATTGAGCAGCACTGAGTCTGAATCATCTAGACACGCAGTCATTTCCTTGAATTTTCAAGTCCAAATAGAAATGTAATTGAGTGCCGTCACCTCATTGCAGGGCCTGGCATAGGCAGCCTGCCAATGATTTGCCATCCAGAATGAATAAGATGAATGTTGTCCCTCTGAGCAACCCGGTAACTAAGTCTACCCACTGGCGATGGGCCGAGAACCTTATCTCCCATAGCCAAAACCCACAGGCTGTATTGTAGTTCCTCCAGCATTACAGAGTAACGAAAAGAGCAGCAGCCATGTTAAAATAATCAGTATAGTATTGCCCACCTATGCAGCCGCCCATCCTTTAGCTTGCACAGCCACCCACGCACACCCTCTGCCCAGAACAAATAGGTATCTAACACCAGTGTTATTTTCCAGGCTGCCGCGAGAAGAGCCGGGGCTGCTCAAATGTAAATACATGCCAGTCTCATTTATTTAAGAGGAGACGCAAAGTTTTTTCCCCATTTGTCTCTGAACATCAATACTGTGAAAAGACGATCAACAGCGTGAGCTATCCGGAGAACTGCCATAAACTGCTGAAATTATTCAGTGTTTATCCTAGCATTGCTTTTTATCAGATTGTGACCCCATATTTTCAACATGACTGTCATTTTTCAAATTATGCCATAATCATTTTTCACACTTATACCGCAAAATAACATTTTGGACAGAGTTTTCAGGTGATGTAATAAAGTCTGTGTTGAACATTTGAGGTCAACATTGGGGAAAAAAGTATGAACAAACATCAACATTTTTCAGTATTTACTCACAAGCTTGCAATATGTTTACTTCTGAACCCACATTTTCAACATACCAGTACATATGTTTTACCCATATTGAATGAACATGACGAGGTGTCGTCATCAAATCCCCCTCTAAAACCTTGTTTTCACAGTTGTTCAACTAAACAGTGTTTTGGGTTGTATTTCATAAATGACACCTGTCATTTTTCATATGCCGAGGCAAAAAAAAAATCATCACTTTGAAAATTCAAGGTTACAGTCTAAGAAAACAGCATTATGTGTGAACCTCTTTATTTCTCAATCATGACAATTTCAATGTTATAACTTGTGTTTTTAATTTGTTAGTTACCACCTTTGCACTTTCATTGCCAAACAACTTACGCTGGAGTCAGCCATGGTGCAATACGTCAGCTTGCAGTAAGTGACATCAGAAAACACTGCATGACAGAAGGGCTCAATTGCCATTCAGTTATGCTGTCAGCTGGAGTATACTGCAGCATTTTGTGATATATGGCAGCATTACCACATTGCATCCTGGATGACACCACCGTCTCGGCAAATAAATGCAAGCAGTCATTTGGCATTGGCAAATGCTTGTTGAAACAAGTCTGTCTAGAGAGAGAGATGTCTTGTGCCTGTGTACTGTGACAAACCTAGTTGTGGTCCCAAATATCTCAAAATTGCTTGAATAGGATCACCTTATTTTAGCTGAGTATCTAGCCAGATGCCCAAGTATTTGTGGCTCTGCACTTCCCAGAGTAAATCACTCTTTGAGGTGCAGATAGCTAATGAGGGATTATCCTCTGCACCTTTATAGCACTTTCAAGTCCTTAAGACTGGGTTCTATGTGACGTCTTCCTGTAGGCTTTACCAGGTGAATAAACTTCCATTACTGGAATACAGTTTAAAATGATAATGTGTCCTTTGAATGTATAGCAGTCCTTAAACGTGTAGTAAACCTAATTTGGGTCATCATTTTCATAGACAATATTTTACTAGGGTAATGAATTAAATAACTGATACTAGTGAAAACAAATGTTAAGACAATAAAAGTGGACTTAGAGGATTTTCTTTGTTGTTAGTGACTGGTACAATATGAGGGATGAAGAGTATCAGAAGCAGTCTGCTTATACAGTATCTTAATTCTTTAACAGGACAACTAGCAGACGATGCCAGTTTGCAGTTGAACAGGCTGTTCATCTTGGCGAAAGAGGTACATTTTACATTCAGTATTTTTGGACGTTAAACCTTGCAACAACATTATTTTTGTTGCTTACTGCATATTTATACTGCATTGATTACACATAACTGAGATAAAAATAAGGCACTAAGAGAGAGAGAGTGTGTGTGTGTGTGTGTGTGTGTGTGTGTGTGTGTAAATATAAATATATATATACATACAACATGCACCTGTGTAATTGATGTGCTGAGCAACAGTTGTGGCTGCTACCTAACACTACATAAGGGGAATTCTGTGTCTAGGTATGGACATATTGAAGCCTAGGTGATGTATGTCTAGGGTTTTAAAGCAGCAGTACTAGATTGAAAAAACGGATCTTTTGCAACAATTTGATCTTACTTGAGATACAGCTCTTGCAGCAGGTTACACCATTAGGACTGAAGCCGTCAGGCGCCAGGACCCCACAGAAATTTTCTAGCTAGCAGTCTTCAGCGGGGACCGCCCTCTGGCGTCGGTCCGCCCCGACATCAGGCGTAGTACATAAGAAGCGGTCTCACAGAATCCCCAGTTCTTTTCCGCCCGTCGACTTTGCAAGCATCGGCCTCGGTCAGTTCTAGCGCTGACGCCCAGGAAAATTTCAACAGTTTTCTCAGGATTGGCCTGATGTCCTCTCCAACCTCCGTGGAGGGCCATTCTTCAAAGTGTGCCTGTGGCAAATTCCTTTTAAGGATCCTCACTCGGTTTGTGTCTGCTGCTAGGCCCGGACCACAACACCCAGGCCTGCTCCTTCTGTCAGGGCTTTAACAGCGCCGCGAGGATCCGCCACCAGAAGGCCCTCCAAGCTTTCCTCCTTGAGGAAAATCAAGGCTATGGACCGTGACCCTCCGTCCAGAGGAGAATCTTCTGGGAAGTCTCACCGCACCATCAAAGCACCGGGAGAAGGAGACACCTAGATCCCCTCCAGGGTCTCGGACTCCCGCAGCTCCAGCTCCAGGTCGGACCGCTCTCCGTCGAGGGCCCGCTCAGCCTCCCCGTTCTGGTCAAATCGGTAAGTGGTTCCTCTTCCTGCAGCCTTTAAAGACCTCCAGGCCTGCTCTTCCACTCCGGCTAAGGCCTCGTCCAGGTCTGGGAGCGCCAAGTCATCCTCCGGCATCCGGCCTCTGACGTCAAGTCTGTCTCCAACCGCCTCCCCAGCATAAGACCAAGGAGCTGACCTCTCAAGCTGACGTCGGATCCGGCGTCGGCCCACCGACGCCGGTCAAGGCCCACAGGCACTCAAGGGACGCGACCGTCGCCAGTCAGGCAGTCGCCCTGAGGACGCCCGGCAGGGGACCGCGTCTGCCACCACAGAGAAGAGGACCACACCACTGCCTACCGCGTCGGTCAGGAGGTGGCGTCGGAGGAGGAGTCTACTCAGCCCGAAGACCAGGCGGGTGACCCCGGACCCGTCGAGCTCCACGGTAACCCTCTCCGGAACCAGAGACCCCGGGGACCTGACACCGGTCCCGACAGACCACCGGCGCCCAGCCCGTCGTCGGGCATGAATCTGGCAGAAGTGAAGGAGCTCTTCACCTTCTGGTGGGACACCATCAAGAAGGATGTGGTCACCACGCAACCTCCTCCTGTGCCTTCTGCCCCTTAGACCCCTGCACCTCCTCCTCCCAGGGGTCAGCAGGGTGGGCATCGCCCCAAAGGAGCCAGCATCACCTCCTAGGGCAGATCTTTGGAGAAGAGACGGCCTCCGTCAAGATCCACTTCTGGTTCACCTAGCCCCAAGAGACCCAGGAGGCGTCAGTACACCCGTCCACGGAGGATTCCAGATCGGACTTCTCCGAGTGTTCCAGATCTCCGTCTCCAATCAGCGTCCCTCTCCGATCCACGAACCTTCCCAGCTCCCTCCGGATGACCCCCGTTCTCCGAGATAATGAGGCATATTCAGGAGAACATGGGGTGGGACGCAAGAGCTTGACCCAGAAAGACTACACCTTGCCCGTTATCTTGGCAAAAGATCCCAAGCCTGTGGTAGTGCCACCTTGGTGGACACCTTGTGGGCGTCACTAAGGCTGCGTGGGCGTCCACACTTGACCCGGCAATGCCACAGAAGGCCGACCGCCTGTACAGGGCCCGAGGAGGACCAGTACTTGGTGAACCATCCTCTGGCCGACTCCTGGTCATTACAGCCTCACATGACCGGTCTCAAAACCGCAGCATTTGAGCACACAGCCACGGACCCTGAGTCCAAGCAGTTGGATGTGCTGGGCAGGCATGTCGGCCGCGACTTGCGCCATTAGGTCATTGAACTTACTCACCCACATGGTTCAGTTTCAGAACACTTTGTGGGAACAGGGACAGGACCTGGCTGAAATTGCCAAGATGGTGGCCAGAAGGAGGAGCTACTGCAGCTCCTCGTCTGGGTTGAGACATAGGGAACCCAGGTTCTTAGAGCCGCTTACTTCTCCGGACTCTTTGGCCAGAGTTGCGGCCTCAGCCTTGTGTCTCGGAGACACTCATGGCTCCATGTCTCGGGTTTACCGGACGTCAGAAGAACATCTTGGGCGCTCCTTATCATCATGAAGTTCTCTTTTGGTGAAGCCTCGGAAAAGATCATCGCCAAATTGCAGGAAGCTCGGAAGGCGATTAGATCTGTTCATGCCATGTACAGGTCTCGGCCAGTTCCTTTCACAGGAACCAGAGTCGCCAGATCCGGACTCAAAGGCCACAACCTCGTTCCGCCAGCAACAGAGGGGCTCCTTCACTCTGAAAGCCCAGGCCAAGACATCTCAGGCAGAGGCCAACGAGCCACAAAGTCAGCCCAGCCTGCAGGACCTAATGCTGCCACAGCATGACTCCTTCCTGGCCCCCGCCTCCTCAGGATCAGCGGGAAATGAAGGTCGGGGTCGCATCGCGACCACCTGCAAGGGTGGCGTTCGATCACCACCGACAGGTCGGTGCTACAGTTGGTCGAAAAAGGCCATTGTATAGAATTTGTAGACAACCCGCCCACAAGGCCTCCTTTGCTTCCGCTACCGGTCAGCACACCCTGCTCATACAGCAGGAGGTGCTCACGCTGCTAGAGAAGGAAGCTGTGGAGCACGTTCTAGGGAACCAGAGGAGCAGGATATTATTCACACTTCTTCCTGGTTCCAAAGAAAACAGGGGACCTCCGTCCAGTTTTGGACCTCAGCGACCTCAATCCGTCGGGTCGCCTATAGCGCTTCTGCATGGTGACCCTTCAGGGACTAACCCCATGCTGAAGAAGGACGCTTTCTTGGCGTCCCTGGACATGCAGGACGCTACTATTGCTCAGGCGCACAGGAGGTTCCCTGCGCTTCGAGTTTCTCGGCCGCCACTATCAGTTCTGGGCACTTCCTTTGGACTGTCATCAGCACCTCGGGTTTTTACCAAGTGCATGGCAGTGGTGGCAGCGTCTCTGAGGAGACAGGGCCACTATGTGTTCCTGCATCCTGGACGATTGGCTTCTCATGGCCCTTCCAAGGAGGCATTACGGATAGCCATCCAATGTACCCAGACCTTTTTCAATCTCTGGGCATCCTCATCAACTACGAGAAGTTCTCCTGGTACCGTCACAGAAACTGCAGTTCGTAGGGCAGTTCTGGACACCGTCAAGGAAAGTTTTTCTCCCTGAAGAGAGCAGAGCGCGTTCGATCCCTCATAAGGGACCGTCAGCGAAAAGACCGTCTCAGCCAGACTCGTCCTTCGCCTGCTCGGACACATGGCTGCGGCCATTCCTTCAGTCCCGATGGCAAGACTCCACATACGGGTAACCCAGTGGATGTTGAGAGTGCAGTGGGACCAAAGGCAAGACCATCTACAGCATCCTGTCCGAATCACGAAGGCCATGATTTGGGACTGGTAATGGTGGCTAGATTCGAACCCTCTCCGTGGGGTTCCCTTCACAGCGCGTCCCCGACGGTCACTCTCTCCACAGACGCCTCAGGGCTGGGGTGGGGAGTGCACTTGACGGGTGAGGTCTCAGGAACATGGACAGTCCAGTAATCTCATCTCCACATCAACATATTGGAGATGAGGGCAGTCCTTATGCCCTGCAAGCCTTCCAGTCGGACATTCCACGGAGTACCCTTCTGTTGCAAACAGACAATACTGCGTGATGTATTACCTCAACAAACAAGGAGGCACGACTCCTACCCCTTTGCAGGAGGCCATGAGAGTGTGGGAATGGGTAATACGACACGGCGCAAACCTCACTGCAGTTCACGCCCCAGGGTGGACAATACTGCAGACAGCCTGGGTCGTTACCAGGCCAGAGTCCACGAGTGGGAACTTCTAGAGGAGGTGGCAGAGAGTCTGTTCCACAGATGGGGCACTCCAGAATTAGATCTATTCGCCTCCCCATCCAACTCAAAACTGCCCAATTTTTGCTTGCTAGATCCAGGGCCTGGTGTTTTCTGGCGAGCACGTTGTCCCTCTCCTGGGCGGGCAGATTCTCTATGCCTTCCCTCCTTTCCTGCTGATCCAGTGAGTTCTTCTAAAACTTCACAGGAGCATGCAGCACTTATCTTGGTGGTGCCTTTCTGGCCCAGACAAATCTGGTTCCCGCTTCACATCAGCTATCCGGGAACCTCCGCCTTTGCCAATCAGCTCCCATCTGTTGTCTCCGGAGGAAGGTTCACTGGTCCACCCGACTTGCGTTCATTGAACCTACATGCTTGGCTCCTAGAGACATAGCCATGATGCGACACGGGTCTCGCGGGAAGTGGCAGAAGTACTATCTGCTGCCAGAAAGCCGCAGCACACGCGACATACGCCATGAAGTGGCACAGGTTTTGCTTATGGGCTCAATGCGTGGTTTCTCGCCCTAGACTGTCCCGGAAGCTGGTCCTGGAATACCTGCTTTGCTTTTTCCAATCGGACTTGCCTACTCCTCGATTAAGGTGCACTTGTATGCAATTTCGGCTTATCGCGGCCCCCATCGCCATCGACGGTGGCTCAACTGGACACTACTCGTGTTTTTAAGGGGGTTCTCCACCTTAGGCCACCTATCAGGGACCCGGTTCCTCCCGAGACCTGCCCTTTGTCCTAGAGCAGCTTACGCTGCCACCTTTTGAGCCAGCCGCGGATTGCGAGTACGTCTTCTGTCATCGAAAATGTTGTTTTAGTTGCAGTTACTTGTCGAAGAATCTCCATTACATGCGCTCATGTGTAAAGAGCCCTATTTAGTTTTTCACCAGGATAGGTGTCCCTGAGGACAAATCCTAAGTTTCTGCCTAAGGTGGTTTCGTCTTACCCTTAATCAGGATATCAACTTACCAGTGTACTTTCCTAAGTACACTAATCGAGGAGAAGCACTGCTTCACACCCTGGATGTTCACAGGTGCCTCAGATATTACCTGACCAGAACCAAACAGTACCGAAAGCAGATCAGCTGTTTGTATCCTTTGCTGAGAGGATGAAAGGGCCCCTGTTTCGAAACAGACCCTTTCACGTTGGTTCATCCAATGTATCTCTTTTTGTTATGACAAGCGCAGCAAGCCCTTGCCAGGCGTGGTTAAGGGCCATTCTACCAGAGGAGTGGCCACCCCTTTGCAGCGCTGAAGAACGTTTCCACTTCAGCTATCTGTGCTGCAGCTACCTGGAGCTCGGTGCATACCTTTATTAGGCATTACAGCCTGGATATCTCTTCAGGGTGAAGGGCAAGTTTGGCTAGCTCCTCCAGGGACTTCTGTCCTAGGCTCGAGCAGGGTTGTAATCTCTGCCTTCCCTCCTCGATGGCGTAAGATTGTCACTATTGCTTGAGAATCAGTCCTGATGGTGTAACCTGCTGCAAGAGCTGTATCTCGAAGTAAGATAGTACAGTTACGTAGAACTTACTGTAACAGTAGATCTTCAGAACAGCTCTTGCAGCAGGTACCTTCCCGCCCACCATTCCCCTTGAGGAGGTAGGTTATAGCTTAACATTCATCTTCTGGGATGGAAAGATTTATTTTCATCTTAGCCATCTGATGGCGGATCCTCTGTCTCCTCTTCTGATGTCATCCAGCGGCCGGGAGTCTCCGGCGGGAGAACTGGGGATTCTGGCGGGACCGCCTCTTATGTACTCGCCTGACGTCGGGCGGGACCGAGCGTGAGGCGGTCCCCGCTGAAGACTACTAGCTAGAAAATTTGTGGTGTCTGGCGCTTGACGTCACTGGGGCAGCAGCCCTGGCTGTTCATTAAGTTTGATTTTTGTAAGCAATTTCCATGTTGTCTTCAAAGGTTACGTAACATCAGATGTATACTTACGACTACCTGGATTCCTTCCTATAGTAAATGTTAGTGCATTTCCACAGAGCAGACATTTCTTTCTTTATTTCTTTTTTATTTCTTGCTTTCTTTCAAAGTTTCACCAGGAAAGATATGATGAGCTAACAAGAACTTGTTTCAGATGTGTCCGTTTTTTTGGGGACTACAAGAAACAAGCAGATCAATAGTTATAGAGTATGTTTGAAGATCAGCATTAACAGGAAGACAACTAGAACAATAAATTATACAGTAATTAAACTACACATTAATAAGAGGCAATTATGCAAGGAGGAGGCGGTAATCCTGCCCATTGGTTTTAAATGAAAATACATTTCAAAGTGAGGCTTGTTGCTGTAAGGTGAGGGAGGAAACAGAGGAGGGGTAAACTGGTGTAGATTCAGGAGGAAAAAGGGTGAGGGTATTGAGAAGAGATGGGGCATGTATCAGGTGCAGTTGCAGGAGTGAGAGGTGAAGTCTTGGAGGAGAGAGGGAGCATTGGGAAGAGGAGCGAATGTTTAGGTGAGAGAATTCCAAAGTTTGCATGAGCATTACATCCTCAGAAAGCCCTAGGTTAAAATGTCTCTTCCTTTCAAATCCCTCCCCATCATGTACCACATCTTTCTGCTGGAAAAGTGATTTTTTGTACATCCTTTTGGTGACTTTTATCAATTATCAGTTACTTACAGCTGTGATAGTGCTTTTGCTGTCCTATTCAGCTTGAACATTTTGTTCAGTACTGTTGAAGTTTTCATGAGTTTTTCAACAATCTCTGAGACCCTGTCGTGGGCGCAGGTCAGGAAGCATAGAATAACTTGTCAAATTCGGACACTTGATTCGTTTCTAAAATCAAGGCAGATTCTACACCCCTTTCTGTTTTATTTACAATCACCGTTGGTGATGACCAAGTATTTCTCACACTTCTGTGATACTCAACTCTTCCATGTTTTGTATTTCCTTAACCACGCCTGTTCTTAACCACTCTGGTAATCTGTATGTCTTTGCTAATAGAGTAAGCATTTCCTGTCATTATGACTTGCTCGGCTCGCCTGGCACTGTGGTGAAAGTACTATTAAACGTCTTTACCAAGTTACAAATTTCGCAGTTTGTTCAAGGTTAAGGAAACATTCACCTTGTCATAAGCAATGTCATTATCTTCTGTAGAAATTTCTGGTAAAACTAAGTAGCCTTTGGTGTCTATTCAGCCCATTTCTTCAGGATGTTAGCATGGTACATCTTTTTTAATGCTTTCTTTATTATCAGGATTCACACAAACATACCAAATATGAACATTATCTCGCTCTACAAGGTAATTAAATAAATATCAAGCCTCCTTTACATAAGCATCAAACAGGCTTACAGAATCCATAACCATTCAGACTTGAATCCATTAAAATAAAAAGCCAAATATTAACAGTACTACCAACAGCTTAATTTGCCTAAAATACCACCAACAGCTTAATCTGGTTCAAGGTCAGTTTGCATTTATCTGTATCCCTCCCGGTCGTGCCTGAAAATAGGCAGAATTTGTCTAGTGCACTTACCCAGTCAACAAAAACTAAATAAATAAACCACATAAGTTACAGAAAAATTAGTGCAACTAGAAAAACATCCTAAAGGAGAGAACAGGGTGAAACAAACTTATAAAACTATATGGCTTTCTCAAAAATTGACACCAGTCCAGGGTAGGGCACTATATAAACATCCATACTATAATCAGCTTAACATATTATCATCTTTCATCTCGGGATATAAAGATTAAATGTAGTTCGACAAGCACCTTACTAAGCTTTTCAAAGAGCATTCAAGAAGCCTTGATATGAGTATTCTCTAGACCTCCCCAACAACACCCATCTAGACCAGCTGCTCATGAATTTTTCCATTCTGTTTTGAACTTTATGTGTCAGTTGATCCATTTCTTGTATACCTACAATAAATTGTTTCCACTTGGCCCCAGTTGGGAGCTCAGGCTTTAACCATCTATGGGTAATCACTTTATTCATAGCTGCTACACAGATATACCACATATAGAGGCGTTAGTCCCCATTCTCCCATGGGAGGAAGTCCCAAAACCATACTATAAAAGTAAAGAGGACCAACAATTTGGAATACAGACTCAATACCCTGTTTCACTTCCTGTCTAAAAAGTATGTAAAGATATGTGAGTGAGAAGCCCTTCGCTCCCACATCCTCCAACAATGCAGAGGACAGTGGGGTCCCATTTAGCTTGAAGTCTGAGAGTAAGAAAGAACCTAACCTTCACCTCCACATATATTCTTGCCATTGCGGTGAAGAGGTCACCCTGGATGAACCTTTCCAGATCTTTTGCCCATTCCAGGTGTGTAAGGTGTGGAAGTCTGCTTTCTCCTCCCATTCAGAGGGGTTGCAGCATCCGCCCTGTGAGCATTAAGAAATTGATAAATTAATGAAAAGCTCCTTAGGGGCTGAGGGAGACAACACACCTGTAAGCTTTGGTTCTTGAATGGCAGTAATCTCTTATTATGTCATTGCCCCAACTTAGATTGAATATAGGCCTGTATTTGCATACAGTGAAGCATACCATTACCAGTCCATCCAAAGGCCTCTCAAACATTTTGTAAAGGAAATGATAGTGTTCCCCTCATCAGCTGAGCTGGGCACCACACTCCTGTACTAGCCTGCTGGCCATACCATGCATCTAGGTTACCTGGCAGAAAGTCTGGAACCCCATGAACCAGCAGTATCGCCAGAGATCTGTGTTAACCCAGGGGTATTTTCTAAAACTGTACCATGTGTGGAGGGGTAGCGTGGTATATCTTAGTCAAAGTTTCCACTATCAGGGGTCTCAGTCTCATAGTTAACTGTGCCACGATGTCTACACCTTATAAAGCCCTTGCCACTTCATTAACCATTTATTTTCTGTAGTGGGTAACCAGGGCTCAAAATCTTTTTCTTTTTCCCCATGGGCATAATATGCCTTCTGTTGGTTTTGGGCCTCTTCCTGATATGACTGGCAACTTCAACATATTTTGCCAGCTTCTTTTTCAGAGCATACATATAAGATGTAATAGATTTTTTTTCGAGGGGGTTATCTTCCAGTGTTTATTACATCTAGTGGCCCTCTAGGTTGTCTATTTATACAGCATTTCAGATGGTGAAAACCTATTGAGACTTGTGGCACTTCTCTGTAAGCAAAAAGCAGGTAAGCTAAGTATTGGTCCCAATCTTTCCTTTTGCAAACCTTTTAATATGTATTTTAGGGTATGATTAAAACGCCTACAAGACCATCTGTTTGAGGGTGATATGGGGAGGTTCTACGCAGTGATAAAATCAGTACAGCTGCTAAGCAGTGCAGCACCAAAATTACTACCGTGATCAGAAGTCATCTCTTTAGGTATGCCCACCCTGCTAACAATTTTGTGCAAGCTCTGCTGCCACTTTTGAGGCTGTGACAGTACACATGGAAAATGCTGTTTGGGTATTGAGTAGCATAGTCACATACTACCAAAATAAATAGATTCCTTTTTGCTTGTGTCTATGAAGCCGACCATCCATTGCAATTCTCTCAAAGGGCATCTATCAAGCGTGGGGGCACCTTGTCTTCTTTTAGTCTCTTAGGCTAATTTCTGACATTCAGCAAAGAACTGCAGTAGGTAGCAACATGTTTATGAATTCCAGGCCAGTAAATCTGTTCAGCAGTCTGATAAGGATGCGATCCTCCGAGTGACCAGCCATAGGGCTATCATGTACTATATGCAACAACTCAGTTCTCTGCTTCTGTGGTGTAACCAATTGTTTTGTTCCTTTTGTGTTTAACTCTGTAAATCCTGGAAAGTCATTTCCAATAATCATAGGTACAGGTAACTTAATTGCTACCCCACTTTCATTGGTGCGACACCCATTAATGTTCAGTCACTTAGCTGGTGAGGTAGTATCAAGTGTCCCCATAGATGTAGATGACACCTGTACCTGGTCCTTTTGCAGTGTTTTTCCAACACTGCAACATGCTCTATGGTGTGTCTGCTTCCTGAACCAATAAGTCCCTTTGCAGTCTTATTTCCAACCTTGACATTTGTTAAATACTTGCCCTAATTTGCCAAGGCCAAATCTGCTCCAGTGTTACCCTCCTTATTTTTATGGCAGTTTCTTGCAGTATGACCTTGCTTGTTACAGTTATAGCAAGTTGTTGGGTGCAGGTTTGCTACCCCATCGGAGTTTTTGTCTGACCTAGAGTTAAATCGTGGAAAAGAGTGTCTTACTGGTCTTTAGCTGTTACTTTGCTGCTGCAGTGTCTGTCTGGCCTTGTGATAGTCCTAAGCCAAAGAAATGGCCTCTTCCCCACTTTCTGGTTGGTGTTCTTTTACCCAGAGCTACATGTCTGTAAAGGGTGTTGTTGATGTGCTCCATTGCAAATATGTCTGTGAACTGTGGAACTGTTTTGCCTCTGGTTGGAGCCATTTAATGAGGAGTTCTCTGAGTCGGGTGAAGCTTCTTGAGGATTGTCGACTGAGTGGTAATCAGGGACCAGAATGTTTACCTGTAGAGCTCTCCTGAGATGTCGTATCTTTCTAGAATTTCTCCTTTCAGTCAGTTTTCTGACTGTGCAGTGTCCATATTGCTGTAGGCAAGTTGGACTTCACCTGTCAGGTAAGATACCAGCCTGATTGGCTATTGCTGCTTTGGTCACTGGCAGGCTATGGCAGCCCTTTCAAAATTTCGTTGCTCTGTTGGACCTGTGACAGATCCTCCAGCTTTGATAGCTTGCAAGGCATCCAGCAATCGCTGCATCTCTTCTCTTCTCCTATGTCTCTCTTTGTTGTGTGGCCTGCCATTTGAAGAATGCAGACAGGCTTTCAGGTTCTGTCCCTGCCTGTAGTTCTTCCATCATGGTTTCTGGCTGTACAGTCTGTTTTGTATCTGCTAGATCTTACTTGAGGAAGGCTCTTGCAGCAGGCCACCGATAGGACTAAGCCGTCAGGTGCCAGGACCAGACCGAAAACTTCTACTAGCAGTCTACCACAGGGACTGCTGACATTGCCTAACCTATAAAGGCGGGTGGCCCCGACCCCCTACCCCAGTTCTTTTCCCGCTGTCGACCCATACACGGCAAACCATAGCGGATGCCACAGATACAGTCAACTGGCATTCCTGTGCTTGCCGCGCTTTTTAGTTTTTCTCTCAAGTATTAAACATTGATTTTTCTGTGATTCCGTCGACGGGTTCATCTTCTCCACTTAATGTGTCTGTGGCAAACAGGTTCCTGAAAAGACGGCCACTCTGTGTGTCACATCTTAACTAGGCCCAGCCATGATACCAAAGCCTGTCAGATTTGCCAGAAATTCAATCAGGCCACTCGGATACATCATCTAAAAACTCTGGAGAGCCATCTTTTGAAGCAGAAGTTGGTCATGATGGAAAAGGAGCTGTAGGCCAGGAGCTCTTCGGCCTCAGTGGCACAGTCCTCCAGGACCTCCTCCTCTTCTTAGAAATCTGGTGGGAAGCTCAAGGGCCGGACCAGTCTGCATCCTGCTCACAGTTGCTCCGCAAACCCTCAGCTGTGACTGGTTGTCCTCCTGTGGGGATTGGCTCCTTCAGCCCTCTCGTCTACCAAACTCCCACTCTCATTGCTATTTTGGGTGGCTGCTCCTCAGGGCAGGGGCTTCATCTCCTTCTCCCCAACCCTTGACGCTCAAGCTCATATCTTCATGGTCTCTAGCCAGACAGCTCGGCTGGTGTTGGTTCATCGGGTGTCGTTCTTCTCCTCCAGGACCGGCGTTAATCCTTCAAAGGTAGCACCCACACAGGCTACTGCCTCTTCTTCGCCGGGTGTTACCTCTGCCTTTGCCAAGTTGGCCTTCTTCCCCCCAGGGCGCCTGCTTCTCCGGATTGGCCTTTGCTGGTGAATCCTTCCCTGGACTCTCCTGGCTGGCGCCTGCAGGGCCGCCACCAGTACTGTCGCTGCCCCAGCCATTGGGTCTGATGCCAGTGTTGCCTCTGGCGCTGCCATGCGCAGCCAATCTGCGCGATGGCCCAATGCCTTATCCAGCTGGCGCTGGGCAGCCTTTTATTCCTTGGTACCCGACACTGGCTCCACTGCAGTCATATTCTTACTTGGGGCCTTCCTATCCCTACCAAATTGTATATAACCTTCCACCCCCGTGGACTATAATGCTCTGTTGTTAATGTGGTGGTCCTTTGTCCAGAGGCAAACCTCCACTCTCATGGGCCACCTCTGGTGTCCCCAAGTGTTCGCCCGGGAACCGCCCCGCAACCTCAGGATCTGGGCCAGGCGGACCTAGTGAACCCCGAATGTTGAGGTCGTTTGGGTCTCGACCCAATGTTGGCTTGGCTCTCACGGGATATGGTCTACCACCAGCATTGAACCTAAACAGTGAGACCAATGAGGGATGACTTGGATTGTTCCAGGTCTTCCTCCTCACCAGGGAGTCTTTGGATGGAGATGACCTCCCAGGGAAGTGCCTAAATCTCCACCCCAATGACCCAACATTTATGGACACCATGCATCACATCCAGTCCATTATGGGGTTGGAATGGAGGAGGAGGAGCAGGACCAGGAGAGGTGCTCCTGGCTGTGTATTTTAGGCAATGGGATGCCTTCTCCATTTTAGTGTCACCCATTGTAGACTCCTACGAGGATGATACAAGGGCAGCATGGAATCACCCTCTTCTACTCCTCCGTTGCCCAAGAAAGCGGACCTTTACCATGCCTCTGCTGGTAAACGTTTTGAGGTCAACCCAAAGCCGACTCAGTGGTCATAAATGCAGCACATGACCATACCTGAAGGTCCAAGCACCTTAGTGCCCTTCCCCAGACAGGAGTCTAGGCAGCTTTATCACCTAGGTAAGTGCATGTTCGTGTTCACTACTTTGGCCATCCAGGCACTTAAATACCGGCCCATATGATCCAGTTTCAGAATGCTCTGAGACCAAGCCAGGGACCTGATACAGGCATTGCTTGAGGACCCCAACAAGACAGAGCTCACCCAACTCTTGAAGTCGGGCTTGAAGGTTGGCAACTATGTCCTTTGGACTGCTTATGATCCATGGATGCCTCTGGTGGGCATGAGGCAGCTGGTGGGGTCTGCCTCCATTGCCATTCCTTTTTTTTTTTCCTCTGGGTTGACGGTGTCCCCCATGATCCCGTTACCTCAGCATCCACCAGTACTTACTTGGATGGCACCAAGGTGCCTAGCTAGCCAGCTGTGGAGCCTGTGTCATCCTCGCCGACCATTTTTCCACCACCCCACGCTGGGACATGGCAAATCAACACGCATGCATAGAGGCTCGTGCACGTTGCAGAGTCTCGCAGCACCTTCCTTCCATTGGTGTCCCCGACCCATCCTGTCCTCAGACCTCCACTTGGGGGCAGTCATTCGGTGGGACAGCAAACCCACCTCCCCAGGAGAGGAGAGGGAACTGTCCTCTGAATGCTTGATATCTCCCTCCCCCATCCGACCCCAGCGACCCGCCCACACTGACACATATGGGTCACCGATGTGGCAGGAGGTAAGGCGTGCAATACGCCTCAGTCATCCATGCCACTTGGCCGCCTCACCCTGGACGCCATTCTTGACTAAGGGTATCTGATTTGCTTTGGATGGGCAGTCCAGCATTTTGGATGCCCCATTCTCAGTGTTCTGTCCTTTTGGTGGGGATGTCTAGGACATCATCTCTGCCATGCAGGAGTCTGGGCCACCCCTTAAGTCGGTTCATTTGCTTTATCACACCCAGCCTAGAGTGGGCCAACATCAGTCCTTTGTTGGTCCTCCTGCAGCAGTCCTAAAACCAGTCTGCCAAAGGCCAGCACAAGTGAAAGGCCACGGCAGCCCTGCAGCTACTGCAGCCAGAGCTCCTCTGGCACCTGTCGCTGCCCTACCAGTGCTCACCCCCATCTCCTGACTCCTATGCTGACCCCCCCGCCCCAAAGCCAAGGATCATGGG
This sequence comes from Neoceratodus forsteri, assembly GCA_016271365.2. Taxonomy (NCBI): domain Eukaryota; kingdom Metazoa; phylum Chordata; order Ceratodontiformes; family Ceratodontidae; genus Neoceratodus; species Neoceratodus forsteri. Next base: position 494,166,794 of record CM028131.1, on the reverse strand, counting down.
GAGTCAGTTGGGGTTGGTTCTCCCTCCACCTAGATGGGTGGTGGGGACAACAGACACCTAGGTGCTTCAGAGCATAGAGCATGGTCACATGCCTGGGTTTCTAGACTGGCCTCCAGAAAATTCTCCAGTAAATTCCTTTTATTCCCTGACCCACCTGTCCCTCATCTGTGAGGAAATTCAGGCTCTCCTCCAGAAAAGAGCCATAGACTCTGTCCCTCCGGCTCACTGGGGAAGGAGTTTTACTCCCACTTCTTTGTCATCCCCAAAAGACCATGGATCTGTGGCCCATTCTGGACCTGAGCTATCTGAATCTGTACATAGGGTACAAAGCGCTTCGGATGGTCACTCTCTAGGGGCTGTTACCCTTTGTACCGGGGCTGGCTCTGCTCTGGACATGCAGGATGCTTACCTTCACATACAAACTTTTTCTGCCCATCATCTCTTCCTCCGCCCACTTTTAGGGAGCCCATTTTTAATGTCAGGCCCTCCTTTTTCGCCTTCAGCACCCCTCCCTCCCCGGTCTTTACCAAGTGCCTGACAGTAGTGGCAGCTACTCTGAGATGGTAGGGCTTCTGCATGCTCCACTACCTGGGCAATTGACTGCTAGCAAGCCCCTCTAGGGACCGCCTGGTTTAGACTCTGGAATACACTTTCCATCTTCTTCAGGCTTTAGGTATCACTGTCAATCTGCCGAAATCCTGTCTCTCCCTTGCCAGTGCCTTCAGTACATGGGGCAATCCTGGATACCAGTTAGGGCAAGGCCTTTTGCCAGAGGACAGGGCGGAGTGTCTGATGGAGCAGGCTTGTCTGGTTTCCTCCAGCAGTCTGGTCCCCGCCAGGGTTTTCCTGCACCTTCTGGGCTACGGCAGCATCCACTGCCACGTGCCCTTGGCCTGCCTGCATATGCAGGTTCCTCATTGACCTTTAGTCCCACTCAACTTACAACTGCCACTTTCTAGGGATGTGGATATGATGTTCTATCCACACTTTCTGGCAGTTGCCTTTCCCTTAAGACTGGCCGGAAACATCTTCAAGCTGGCTCCTCCCACCCACCCGGTTGGTAACTCCTGGGTTCTGCCCCATGATGCCAGATCTTCCTTTCCACTGGAAGAAGCAGGTTCCCTCCTTACTGCACTCGTGGTGAGTAGGCCCTTGCAACCTAAATCTTCAGATTTACTTCCTAAAAAGTTTGTAACTTTGTGTCTTCAGCTCGCTCTCTGATTGCAATGTGATCAGGACAAGTCCGCTCCCAGGTTCCGCCAGTGCCCTTGTGGGCTGGTGTCCTGAACGGATCCGCACACCACGGCATGTACTGCCTGGGGCACGAGCACGACCCCCAGGCCTGCAATTTCTGTCGCCTTTTCATCCTGCCGCTTCCCGAGGACCATCTAGCTCAGTTCAGTTAGACCGACCAAGCAAACGGAACCCGCCAGTCAGATCCAAGGATGCCCGCTGGGTGGGCTCCCAGCTGCAGTGTCCGCGTGAACAGCATGCGGCGCTTATGAGGTGGCCAGGCTGCATCCCACTCCTTGGCATCTGTCTTCATGCCACTGCAGCTGGGCTCTACTTTTATAGGGTCCTTCAATGAACTGTGCCAGTCCCTGTCAACTCTCGGTTAGGGACCCTCTAGGCACAAATCTAAGTCAAGAAAGAGTCCAGAAAATGGTCTTTTTCGACGTGTTTGGGATCGAGCACTCTCAGTCGAGAGTATCTTGATTCCCGCTTCTCTGGATTTGACTTGGCTGAATCTCAGCCCAGGCCGCTGGCTCCACAGTAACCCCATCTGGCCAGTTGGCTGAGACACTGGTTGATCTTCCGTCAGAGATTTTTCTTGAGCCAGTCGCCTGCTGTCGAATGAAGAGGCCGACACCTTCTTATCCAGGACTCTGGCCCTAACTCGACTATTGGAGGGATGGATCAGTCTGCTGACCTGCCACATCCGTCTCCAACCAAGACCCAGAAGAGCTTCTTCCAAGCCCCGCTGCCTATTCCCCCGGCAATCACAGTCGAGGTCTCGGTCCTCCTCCCATGGGTCAGCAGTTCCTGCCGACACTGGCGCCCTCCCACTGTCTGCACCATGGAAAGCGGCACCACTGTTGTTCATCCTCGCCCTTCTTGGGTCAGGAGAGGCTTCTGTGCAAATTGTGTCATTACATAGGATCCGTGGCAACAGCTGGTGCTCACTGGCATCAAGCCGGCTCCAGGTCCCACGCCAGCCATCACCTGGCTTTCGCCCGACAGGTCAGTGCCCTCTTAGAGTCCTCTAAGACAGTCCTGGCCCAGCTGACCCCAGCCTCTCCACCCGATTCCCATGGAGTCGCCATTGCGCCAGATGAAGGCCGTGCTCCGGCCAAGGAGTTGAGGCTGGCCAAGGGCTTTCCATTGGCTGTCTGTCACCATCACTCCTGACTGTCTTCGGAGGGTCAGCAGGGACTCAGGCAGTCGACCACTTTTAACGACTCCTCAGAGTCGGGTCCTCCCTGCACTCCTGTCCAGTCGATGGAGTTGGTGGGGAACTCTCGACCTAACCTAAGGCCCTACTTCTTTCTGGGTCTTCTTTGACTGATCTCTAAGTCCACGGGTACGAAAATGGAGCCCATCCAGAAACAAGCTTGTTACCCGCTGATCGAGTTCCTCGGCTGGGGAGATACTCCTACAGAAGCTTTTCCGGTGGTGGAGGCCATTCTTGTCCCTGCCTTGTAGCTTTGGCAGAGCCCCCTTCTTGCTCTGCTCCATCTGACGGATGGCCCGCAAATATGTGGTACCTGCCAGTCTCCTTTCAGGATTGCGGCTGATTCTGTGTTTAGGTGCTCCAGCAACACTGGGAATGTTGACAAGCTGCTCGATCAGAGACCAAGAAATTGGACCATGCAAGTAAAAGGTCTGTGCTGCCTCCGCTTGGTCTTCTCCAGGTGAGCTTGGCCCTCGTCATGGCCCATTTCTCCCATGCCCTGCTGGGCACCCTGGATGAAGTGCTTCCTCATCTACTGTCGGACCTCCAGACCATGGTCAAACAGGTCTGGGACTAGGGCCGGACTGTAGCAAAACAGCAGCTCCAGACAGCCATGGACATTGGGGACTCCTGTGCCGCCTCCGTGGTGGCCACAGTGGCCATGTTCCACAGGGCTTGGCTGAGGATTTCTGTCTTCCACGGCAGACACACAGCACAAGCTGGCAGGTGTTCCTTTCCTTGGCACCAACTTGTTCGAACCCGTGGTTGAGGGCCACCTAACCTGCATCACGAAGTCCAGTACCACCTTGGACTCCATGACATCTGCCCAAAAGGATGCCAAGGGCTCCAAGCAGCAGCAGAAAAGGAAGCTCTTTCGGTCCCTCTACTGCTGCAGCAAAACCAGCTCAACCCTAGGCTGGTCAGCAGGCCCAGGCCTGGCAACCTCAGCTGAAGTCAGTGGCCTCGGTCATCCATAAGCCTGGGAGAGGTTCCGTGGCTCCTCAGCCAGACCCTCCTCCTCCTCCTCTAAACCTGACCAGTGACTGGATGAAGGGTGCCTCCCTCATGCCCATCACACCTCCCTGTGTCCTCCTGTGGGAGGCCAGCTCTACCACTTCCTTTCCACCTGGTCTGCTGTCACCACAGACAGGTGAGTTCTCGAGGTGGTCAGTCAGGGTCCGCCTCTGGAATTCAAGCAGTACCCTCCCTGGCGAGCCCTCGCCCTGCCCCACGGGAGGACTTAATATCTACAGACATTCTGTCAGCTGTTCAAGATGACATAGCCCAGTCCTCCACAAGGACGCTAGGTTCCTGTTGTGAATCCTCCTGAACACCCAGGCTTTGTCTCCAGGTACTTTCGTGCCAAACAGATTGGGGCTGGTGCCTCATTTTAGATCTGCATGACCAGTATAAGCAAGGCCCAGAGTTTTCCACAATTCCGCAGTTGTGGTCACCCTCAGAATTTATGGATGCCCACGGAATTCACGGTTGATCGTGGAATTTTCGGCAGCAGACCATGAAGTTACAGTTGACCACAGAACTTGCCATGCCTTAATGCACTGCCCCAGCTTTCTAGCATGTCTCCGCTATGTATCCCACGTGATCAAATTCCTGACAGTGTTGCATTATATGTTTATTGTTGAATGTTGGTGTTGCATGTGCTTAGAGACTGCATAATACAATTTCAACAGTCATTTCATTCATTTAGCCTTCCATACCTGTAGCCCGCTCGCTAGGAGGGCTTAGGGAGCTTCACTGTGACAACATTTGAGAACATATAAAACTAGTGAACAAGAGTGAAAAGACCGACATCCTGAAGAAATGGCCAGAACAGGGGAAAATATGGACTGAATTGTCAGATGCATTAAGCACAATTAAACAGCAAGAATAAATGCACCACGGAAGTTACAGCCGATCGAAGACTCTACGACAGCGGACCATAGTCTCATGTAAGTTTCTATTCAGTCGCAGTGCTGAGTCCCAGTTGGTCAGGGAATTTTAAATTAAGAAATTGGTTCAGGATTTTAAAATTAAAAGTGCATCCATTTGTTTAAGACCCGCTGTGAGTTTGGAGTCGGTCAGGCGGTGTCACCATGGTTCATTGCAATGAGGAAATTTAGGTTGGTTGGCATAGCAACAATACTTAAACTGGTAAATATGCAGAGCTTAGATTTTCAAACTACTTGTGGGTTGCAGCAGTGGGGAACCTAGCTTTCAGTATGGCGGGGTGGATAAAAGAGGTCCAACAATGCTTACAGCACTCACCTCGAAGTCTCCGTCGATCTCTGCAGAAATCAGCCTGATGGCTCGGAGCGGAAAAGTTTTTCAGTCAAACAGCTGCCATTTTTATTTTAGGGTGGTGCTATTCAACGAAGTCGCAATTGTCATTAGAACAGTTGAGGTGCCAAAGAAAGAAAAGCGGGTGTCATTTTCTGTTAATAGTGATTAGACTGTGTTTTATGGGTATCTTTTATTCCTCCTTTCTGCTTGGAAATGATAGAAGGCATCCTTAGAATGATAGAAAAAGGGAGATATTGTTGATGGGGGACCTGAATATGCCAGATGTTAACTGGAGAAAATCAAAACAGCCATCACAGAGGCAACAAATCTTTGTGTGAAGCAAATCAACAAAGCAAATGATGGAAAAACCACTATGGTTCTCAAAAGAGGTGGTGGGGAAGGTTAAGGAGAAAAGCATTCAGGAAGTATAAGAACTGTACCAGTTAAAGCAGAAGGAAGCGGGAAGGCAGTCAGAATAGCAAAGAGACAAACAGAGGAAAGATGGCCAACTCAGTTAAGAAGGGGGATAAACCTTTATAGGTACATTAGGGAGCGAAGGAATACCAAGCAGGAGGGATAGTGAGGCTTAATAAAGGCAAGGGAGGGTGGGCTGAGGGGACAGTGAAAAGCAGGGATACTGAACTAATACTTCTGCTCAAATATTCACAAAAGAAGAGGAGGGAGAGATACCTAAATCAAAGAATAGAAGCACTCTGGATACAGAGGTCGATACCAGTCCATTCACAGAAAAAAGGGTTCTGAAAGAACTCTTAAAACTGAAGGTCAGCAAGGCAATGGCCTGATGGGATTCACCCAAGACTTCTAAAAGAACTAAGGGTAGAACTCGTGACTCCACTGACTACCCTTTTAACAAATCATGGAGGATGGTGTGGTACCTGAGAACTGGAGGAGGAAAGATGTGATTCCCCGTCACAAAAGTGAGAGCAAGACAGAGGCAGGAAACTACAGACCTGTTAGTTTGACCTCAGTGGCAGGGAAAATGATGGAATCACTTGAATTGTTGAATTCCTAGAGGCCAGTGGGGCACAGGACCCAAGACAGCATGGATTCACAGCAGGAAGGTCATGTCAGACGAGTCTAATAAATTTCTTTGACTGGGTGACTAAAGTGGTAGACCAGGGAGGGGCTGTGGACATGGCCTACCTAGACTTTTAGCAAGGCATTTCACACAGTCCCACACAAAAGATTAATATACAGGTTAGCTAGCCTTAGAGTGGGTCCCAAAGTGGTAGCCTGGGAAAAAATTGTCTGGACAACAGGACGTAGAGGGTAATAGTAAACGGAGTTCACTCTGAATAAAGAGTGGTTACTAATGAGCAAGGCTACTGTTTTTCGTTTTTACCGGAAAATCCGTAAAATTCGGAATTAGGGCTGCCTGAAAACCGGTAAAATGAAGATTTCATGGAATCTGGCATTTTCTATCAGATCAGTAAATCTATAAAAAGTGTGTTTTTCTTTAATTCCTTCCTGTACTATTTTCATTTTGCTTTATTTAATGCTCTGTATATTAGCTTCTTTAATTCTGATTATTTATGCACATACTAAAAAATGATAACAGAATCCGTAAAATCCGGAAATTAGAGTAACCATCACCGTGAAATTCGGAAACTTAAGTCTTGAAAATGGAATTTAATTGTTTTAATCACCGTAAATCAATGGCCTTGCTAATGAGGTACCCCAGGATTCAGTACCTGGACTGGTCCTCTGTAATGTCTTTATAAGTGACATTGCAGAGGAACTGGAAGGAAAGTATGTCCCTCTGCAGACGAGACAAAGATCTGCAACAAGGTCGATACAGAAGGGTGGGTGGAAAGGATGCAAAGGGACTTGAGGAATGGTCAGATGTATGGCAGCTTAGATTCAGTGAAGTAATGCACCTGGGAAACAAATGCCCAGGGAAGAGTACACAATGAGGGTGAGATACTAACAACAACAAAATGGAAAGGAACCTGGGGTAGTCATATCAGATGACCTTAATGTGGGCAAGCAGTGGGAGAAGGCAGTAAGAAGGGCTGGCGGATACTGGGATGCAAAGGGAGAGAATCACCAGTAGAAAACAGAAGTTGTTACCCTCTGTACAGACAGTTGGTGAAACCCCATCTGAGTACTGCATGCAGTTCTGGAGACCCCATTTCTGCAAGGACATAGATAGAATGGAGGCTGTCCAGAGGAGGGCAGCTAAAATGGTGCCAGTTCAGCACTAGAAGACATATGAAGAGAGATTAAAGGAGCTTAATATGTATACCCTCCGGGGGACATGATATAGAAACTTTCAGGTACCTCAAGGGAATCAAAGTCCAAGAGGGTAGCATCTTTCAGAAAAGAGATGTACAAGAACAAGGGGCACAATTTGAAGATAGAGAGGGATGGCTCAGAGGTAATGGAGGAAGCTCAGAGGTAATGTGAGGAAGTATTTTTTCACTGAAAGGGTTGTGGATACATGGAACAGCCTTCCTGAGAAGGTAATGGAGTCAAAACAGTGGGGGAATTCAAGAATGCATGGGACAGACATAAGATATTTCTAGTGGGGTAGGAGGAAGTAGACTGTTGGTTAACTAGGATCTGCAGCTTATCCATGAGGTAGGGAAATGGGCAGACTAGGTGGGCTAGTAGTCCATCTGCCGTCAAATTCCATGTTTCTATGCTTCTGTGAGTTAAGATTTTGGAATGTGACATCATCTCAGACAGTCGACTAGCTGCTTCATTGGGGTGGGGTAGGAGTTCCAATGGCAGTTCTCATTCTTCCCCTGTCCAAGTTATATGGCATATAGAATGTTGTATTTTGATATTTTGGGGGGTTCTGATGTAGTTTCTTTGTTAACTTATCTGGTTTCTATTTATTACTTGACCCACAGTGATCTATCCTTCCCAGTTTTGTACTATTTGATTTACAGGAGTTGCATTTTCTAGTTCCTTTTACCTTCTTTTCTCGGGTTGGGCACTACATTAATTTGCATGAGGGTGATGAAAATGGTACTTGGAAGTGTTAGTCCCCCTTTTTTTTTGTATACCTCATTTTTATTTCTTTTGTATTTTATTTGGATCTGGAGAGAGGCTTGTTTCAATCTAGTACTCTTTTCAGGGATCAGTGTAGTTACTTTTGTGACACGCGGTTTCTAGGATGATGTTTTGTAACTTTCTGATTAATTTAGTGCAGAGCTCTATAATTCCACAGATAGATAAAATTGAAGAGCAGAGTCTATTTGCGCTACTAATTTATAGAAATAGTAATGCCCACTACCCACTCCTAGTGGCAATTGTTAACTCGATCAACTAAATTAATATTTTTGGTTGTTGTTGTTGACCGGTAGTGCACTAGACAAATCCTGCCTATTTTCAGGCATGACCCGGGGAGAGGGGATACAGATGAAAGCCAACTGACTTTGAACTAGATTAAGCTATTAACTCAAAGTAAACTCAGCTTCATTATATATTGAGCGAATTTAGATAGAGTAAATGATATATTTGTATAATATATTTAGAATAAATAATAAGACAGTAAAACATTCCCCTGATACATAGTACTTAAAGGCAGTGTGAGAGCAGAGAAGACAAAGCTCTTCCGACACTGGTTCAGTCACCGATGTTGATCTCTTGCATTCTCCACACTGCCTTTAGGCAATATATATATGTAAGTGTGCTTTTAAATTTTTTTTTTTTTAATAAAGGATGCTGTGATGTCACTCAGCATGTTGCTCATTGCTGGTTTTGGGACGTGTTGACAATATAGATGCATGGGTGGGGAGAGATGAGCAGTTACTCTGGATGAGTGCTAGCCAGAAAAGGGCAAGACAGGGACGCATGAAATATGCACACACTGTATGCAGAATTCTGAAAGCTGAACTTTTAGAAAAATCATAACAGTTTACACTGAAGGAAATCTGTATGTGGACATGGAAACCCATATATTTAATGTGTTCCTATCTTTCCTGTGGCTGGCCCCTGTCCTGAATAAACTGCCCACCCATGTTTGGAGCGGAGCCTTCAGGGCTGAGCCCAGCTCTTAGCTGGGATTTAAAATGTATAATTGAAGCCTCTGTGGCTCTCCTTGACTACACCTCTGAGTGCCCCTGGCAAACTGGCTGCACACAACAGTAACCAGCACAGAACAATGGTCAGTCTGATACAAGATGTTATTCACAAATAGTAGAAAAGTGCACTTGCAATTAATTGTGGTTTCAGAGCAGTGCAGCAGGTGCAAGAGTGTAATGCCAGTGACTTGACCGTCGGTTTTTCAAAAGCTTTCAAGAATGATGAACCTTTTAGCTTAAACCGCTGAGTCACCCACTTTTTTTTTTAAACTTTATTTTGTAGATACTGAATACATACGTAGTAGATTCCAGATATTGACAAACAGCATCATGTTAGAACCCAGATGTAACAATCTAATACATTTGTTACCTCATTTGGGTGATATCAGTATGTATATTTAAGACACTTTATATTGTACTTTGGATATGCTCACCAAGCTATGACGTGGAATAAAACTACACATATAATTTCCGACATAAACCTAACATGACATTACTTAAGTCACTACATCCACTTATTTAGTCTTGTAATAAGGAATACATGTTTTGCAATCAATCCCTTTAAAATCTCCCCAACTCAAACCCATCAAACGTCACAAAACTAAGACCCACAGACTTATTTTATGAGCTGTACCTTCTGGTGCACTAATACTCAGATGATTCCCACCTCTAGACGTATAACAGTTATCAACAGCGCCATTTTGGCAAGCAGGATTAACTTTCAGCAGACTCCCAGCTGTGAAAACATACCGTCCCTCAGTTTACTGAACTCAGCCAACACATTAAACCTTTACAGTTTCACAAGTTCTTGATATATTAACTGGTAACAGTCAATATTATGACTACTGAGTCAGGGATTTCAGATCTTACTTCGAGACACAGCTCTTGCAGCAGGTTACACCATTAGGACTGAAGCCGCAGGCATCAGGACCCACGGAAAAATTCTAGCTAGCTGTCTTCAGCGGGACCGCCTCCGACATCTGTCCCGCCTCTGGACGTCAGACGTAGTATATAAGGGGCGGTCCCGCCAGATTCTCCAGATCTTACTTTAGACACAGCTCTTGCAGCAGGTTACACCATTAGGACTGAAGCCGTAGGCATCAGGACCCCACGGAAAATTCTAGCTAGCTATCTTCAGCGACCACCCCGACGCCGGGTCCCGCCCACGCCAGACGAAGATATAAGGGGCGGTCCCGCCAGATTCCCCAGTTCTTTCCTGCCGCCGACTTGTTTGTCTCAACCTTCGTTCAGTTTCTAGCGCGCAACGCTGGTAAAGTTTTTTTCCTACGGGAAATTGCTCTCTTCAATCAGGTTTCTTCTCGATGTCCTCTCCGCCTCTGGTCACCCTCAAGTGTGCTTGTGGAAGCAGATCCCTTCAAGGATCCGCACTTGGCCTGTATCCGGTGCCTAGGCCCAGACCACGACACCCGGTCCTGCTCCTTTGCCAGGGTTTTATTAGCAGAACCGGATCCGCCGCCAGAAGGCCCTTCAAGCATTCCTGCTAGAAGAGAAACTCAAGTCCATGGCTTCCACGGGGATTCTTCGCAGAAGGCCCACAAGCATGCTGAGAAGATAGGACAAAGGACCCTTCCAGGTCCCCTGCCTAGGGCCTCCGACTCTCGAGCTCTGGTTCCAGGTCTGACCGCCTCCTTCCTAGGCAGCTCTCAGCCTCCCCGCTGCGATGAGAAAGTCTTCGCATTTTCCCAGGCCAAGACGCCCAGGCCTTCCCTCGTCCTCCAAGGCCCTGGCTAAGTCGGGGGATCGCCACCATCACCATAAGTCGGGTTCCACCTTCTGAACCCGACGTCAGGTCTGCTTCCTTGCCTGCTTAGAAGACCAAGGAGCTCACCTCTCTGAAGAGGCCGCGGACGCCGGCGCGATAGATCTGTCAGTCTACCCTCGCCATAGGTCCCCAGAGCCACCGTCGCCAGAAGACTGTCGCCGCCAGGCCAACGCATCACCGACGTAGGGGACCGCACCTCCAATGAGAAGAGGACCCGACGCCCGACCGACGCCGGTCAGGAGACCATCACGGAGGAGGGAGTCGACTCAGCCCGAGGACCAGACGGGCGACCCCGGTCCCGTCGAGACGCCCAGGGAACCCTCGCCACAACCCGAGCCCCTGTGGAGCCGACGATGGGACCAGACGACTCGTCCACCGGCGCCCAGACCGTCGTCGGGCCTTTCCTTTGGAAGTGAAGGAGCTGTTTACTTATTGGTGGGACACAATTAAGAAAGACATGGTCCCTCTCCACCTCAGCTTCCTCCTCCTCCTCCTCCTCCTCCTCTTACACCGGTTGCTCCTCCGGTTCCTGCACCCCTCCATTGGGGTCGGCAGGCTGGTTACCTCCTCCCGGGAGTACAGGACACCTCCAAGGGGAGACCAGACAAACGGAGACCTCCGTCCAAATCATCTTGCAGGTCACCCAGCCCTAAGAGACCTAGAAGACGCCACGATCGCCTTCGACGGAGGACACGGGATCAGAGTTCTCAACATCCAGATCCCCATCTCCCTCGCCATCCCTTCTCCGGACCGACGTGAGATGCCAAAGTCTCCTCCGGATGACCTTCGCTCTTGGATATTATGAGACACATCCAAGAGAACATGGGATGGGATGCGAAGAGCTAGACCTGAAGCTACGCCTCGAAGTATCTTCGCAGAAGGACCCCAAGCCTGTGGTGGTGCCACCTTGGTGTCCACTTTGTGGACGCCACTAAGGCAGCGTGGAAGCATCCACATTCACTCCCGGCGATGCAAGAAAGCTGATCGCTTGAACGAGGCTCCCAGAGAAGACCAGTACTTGACTCAGCATCCTCAGGCCGACTCTCTGGTCATAACAGTCTCTCTTGACCGATCCCAGAGACCGCAACATCTGAGCACCCTGCCACCGATCCAGAGAGTCCAAGCAGCTGGACGCCATGGGTAGGGCGACGTGATGCTTCCGCTACCTGGCGCCATCAGATCCCTGAATTATTTGACCCACATGGTGCAGTTCCAGAATGCCCTGTGGGAGCAGGGTCTGGATGTGGCTGAGAAATTGCCAGAAGGTGAGCAGAAGGAGGAGATGTTGCAGCTCCTCCGCTGCGGGTTCGGGACGTGGGAACCCAAGTGCTCACGGGCAGCGTCACGACTCTGCGGACTCCTCGGCCTGAGCAGCAGCTTCAGGCGTATGCCTCCGGAGGCACTCTTGGCTCCGTGTCTCCAGTTTACCCCGACGTCCAGAAAAACATCATGGACGCCCATTCGAGGGAGAAGTTTTGTTTGGTAAACCCTCAGAGAAGATAATTACCAAACTCCAAGAGGCCGGAAGGCGGAGGTCGGTTCAGGCCAACCCAGGGTCTTTACCAAATGCATGGCAGTCGTGGCAGCGTCTCTAAGGAGACAGGGCCATTATGTGTTCCTCGCACTGGACGATTGGCTTCTCATGGCCTCCAGAGAGGCATTGTTACAGGCGATACAAAGCACCCAGGACCTGTTTCGATCTCTGGGTATCCTAATCAACCACGAGAAGTCTCTCCTGGTACCGTCGCAGAAACTGCAGTTCATAGGCGCAGTACTGGACACCGTTCAGGGAAGCGTTTCTTCCAAAGCGACAGAGCGGAGCGCATCAGATCCCTTATCGGGAGCTTTGCTGAACAAGGCACTTCAGCAAGGTCGGTCCTTGCTTGCTCGGACACATGGCTGCTGCCATTCCTACTGTACCTTTTGCAAGGCTCCACATGCGGATAACTCAGTGGATGCTCAAGGTGCAATGGGACCAAAGGCAAGACCACAGCAGCATCCAGTCAGAATCACGAACACCGCGATTCGAGACTGGCAGTGGTGGCTAGACCCAGGACACTCTCTATGGGCGTCCTGTTTATAGTGCCGTCCCTGAGGTAACCCTCACCACAGACGCCGGTCTAGGGTGGGGAGCACACCTGGACGGGTGAAGTCCCAGGGTACGTGGACCCTCTGGAGGTCCACCTCCATATCAACGTCCCTAGAGATGAGGGCGGTCCTTATGCCCTGTAGGCATTTCAGTCAGAGATCCTGCTGAGTACTCTCCTGCTTCAGACAGACAACACGGCAGTGATGTATTACCTCAGCAAACAAGGAGGCGCACACTCTACCTTTGCAGGGAGGCCATGAGGGTGTGGGATTGGGTAATCCGACACGGTGCGAATCTGATCGCAGTGCATGTTCCCGGGTGGACAACACGATTGCAGATGGCCTAAGTCGCCCCAGGCCAGAGTCCATGAGTGGAACTTCTCAGGAGGTAGCAGAGATCTGTTTATTCGATGGGAACCCCAGAATTGACTTGTTCGCTTCCCCATCCAACGCAAAACTGCCCAATTTTTGCTCGCTAGATCCAGGGCCTGTGTTTTCTGGCGAGACGCTTGTCCGCCTCCTGGGTGGACAGATTCTCTACGCTTCCTCCCTTCCCGCTGATCCAGAGAGTTCTTCCCAAACTGCAGGAGCATGCAACAATGATCCTAGTGACCTCTTTCTGGCCCAGAGACAGATCTGGTTCCTTTGCTGATACAACTATCTCGGGAACCTCCGCTCCTGCTGCTATTCAGCTCCCATCTCCTGTCTCAGGAGGAAGGTTCACTGGTCCACCCGGACTTACGCTCACTGAACCTGCATGCATGACTCCTAGAGATATAGCCATCTTGCGCCACGGGTCTCGCAAAGAGGTTGCAGAAGTTCTTCGGCAGCTAGAAAGCCGCAACGATGCAGTACGATGCCATGAAATGGCTCGCTTTTGCTTATGGTCACAAGACGCATCTTTCCCTTTAGGTTGCCCGTGAAAGCGGTGTTAGAGTACCTGCTCTCCTTTCCATTCGGGTCTCGCCTACTCCTCAGTTAAGGTGCACTCTGTGCCATTTCAGCTTATCACCTTCTGTAGGGACAGCGACGGTGGCGCAGTTAGATGCCTGTCGGGAATTTCTAAGAGGGTGTTACATCTTAGGCCACCCATTAATGACCCAGTGCCTCCATGGGATTTGCTCTTTGTTTTGAGCAACTCACTGCTCTCCTTTGAACCTGCCGATGATTGAGCTGCTGCTTTCTGTCGTGGAAAACGTTGTTTTGGTTGCTGTTACGTCAGCAGAAGAGTTTCTGAGCTTCATGCTCTCATGTGCAAAGAGCCTTATTTAATTTTCCATCGGGACAGAGTATCCCTGAGGACGAATCCTAAATTTTTGCCTAAGGTGGTTTCCACACTCACTCAATCAGGATATTGACCTGCTGGTCTACTTCCCAAATTACTCTAATAGAGGAGAGGCACTGCTCGCACCCTGGATGTTCACCGCAGCTTGAGGTTCTACCTCAACAGAACCAAACAGCCTCGTAATTGAGCAGCTTTTGTTTCCTTTCTGAAAGGATGATGGGCCAACCAGTATCCAAGCAGTCCCTGTCTCGTTGGCTTGTCCAGTGTATCTCGTACTGTTATGATATCAAACAAAAGCCCTCCTGGGTTCAGTCCATGGTCATTCCACTAGGTGTGGCCACCTCCTTTGTGGCACTTCAAATGTCTCCACTTCGGCCATTTGTGCTGCAGCCACTTGGAGCTCTGTACATACTTTTCTAGGGACATGGATATGTTGTTCATCCACACTCATTGGCAGGTATCCTTGCCGCTTTAAATCTTGCCGAAGGTCTTCAAGCTTGCTCCTCCCACCCACCCGGGTGGTATAACTCGGCCCGCCCCATGACGCCAGATCTTCCTTACCGCTTGAGCTCAGGTTCCTCCTTAACGCCTGCGTTTGAGACTGGTTCCTATTTCTCCGCTTGCGGTTTAAAAAAAATAAATTTTAAAAGACTTAGTCTTCTATCCCTCGCGCTCGCGAGGGACAAATCGACTCGGATTTTCGGAGATGCCCATGGGCAGAAGATGTCTCGACGGATCCACACTCCACGTGTGTCTACTGTTAGGCCTTGAGCACGACCCGCAGGCTTGCGACCTGTGCTCATCTTTTCTCGCCTACGCCCTCGAAGACCGTGCGTCTGATTGCAACTGGGCTGTCCCGAGAAGCGCTTCCCTCTGGTGAAGTCCAAGGAGGCCCGGTTGGCGGTGTCGCGGCGGCGGCTCGGCGGATCAGCTCGAGCGGATGGTCGCCTCAAGAGGAGGCGGCGCTGGCCAGATCTTCCTCGCCGCGGCATTTATCCCGCCTCTGGGCTCTTCTTACACGGCTTTTTAAGAGCTTTGTCTGTCCCTCTCCACTAAAGGAGAAGGGCTCACGTTGGCGGGACCTTATTCTCGGTCCAAAAGAGGACAAGGGTAAGTCCTCCGTCGACGCTCTTGGGAGCGGAAAGGTCCTCTCCGGGCCGCCGCCGGTCGTGGCTTCGTCAATCTCGCTTCGCCACTGGCCGCACGGTGTCCCCGCCAGGTCAGTTGACCGAGATCCTCACCGATGAAGTCGAGATTTTCTCGACCCATTGGACGGGCTGTCGCCTTTAGCAGCCGAGATTCCTCTCCCCGGTTCCTGGGAGGAGTTGAGGATCCCATGGCTCGCCTGTGCCTCCGGTTCCGGAGCCTCGGATGCACCATCCGAGCCGAAGGGAGTGCCGGTTCCGCCGACACCTCCCCGACCGACCTCGGAAATTCCGGGACTCGGTCTCGGACCTCCTGTCCAGCCGATCCCACCGTCATAGGCGGTCTCGGTCCGGCACCGCTGTAAGCGGCGTCGCCGCTGGGCCTCGGCCCTCCTCCTCGGATGAGGGAGGCTTCGGCGAATTACGCCGACGGGACGAGACCTTATGTTGCAACAGCTCCTCCTGGCCGGGAGTAAGCCGACCCCGCCGCCTTCCCGGCCATTAAGTGGCTGTCACCGAGCGGCCGACACAACCCCTCGACTTATCCGAGGAGCCTATACCCAGGCCGGTTGTTCGGCCAAACCAGCTGCTCCACCGATTCCGGTGGAACCTCCGCTCCACAGCCACCACTGGGGCTCCACCAAGGATTCTCGGTCGGCTAAAGGTCTACCCCATCGGCTGTCAGTTACCCCTCACTCCCGACCGACCTCGGCAGGTGAAAGGTGGCTCAGGCCAGAGGTAGCTCTTCGAGGACTCTTCCGAGTCCGAAGATGATTCCTCCTTTCTCCAAGCGACTGGACTTGGAGTCTTCAGGAGGTCAGTCAATGGACGATAGCCCGTCGTCCTTCCTAGGACTACTGGCTCATCTTGGAGTCCACTGGGATGGAGCTCAACCCGCTTCCAAACGGGCCAGGTATCCCTCACGGAGATTCTGGACCGAGGGATTCTCCGACGGAGGCTTTCCGTGGCCGAGGCACAGTGGGTCCGCACTGGAGCTTTGGCAGCGCCTGCTTCCTGCCCTGCGCCTCGGCCAGGATGGCCAGGAAGTATGCGGTCCCTACTGGTTCCTTGTCCGTTTTTCGAACACCCCTCTGCTGAGGGGTTGGTTACCGACAGCGTTCGGCTGCCGCGCAACGCCAGGGATGTGGACAAACCTCCTGACAAGGAGTCCAAGAAATTGACCTGTGTCGGGCGAAAAGTCTACGCTATGCCCCTTCCTCTCGGCCTTCGCCAGGCCAGTTCGCCGTCCTCATGGCACATTTTCCTCATGCCCTGTTGGGCTCCTGGATGAGGTCATCCTCATCTTCCCGCCGATCTGCAGACTACGTTAGCAGGTGCGGGACCAGGGCAGGCAGTGGCCAAACAGCAGCTCCAGACTGCTTTGGATATAGGGGACTCATGTGCCAGATCGGTGGCGCCAGTGGCTATGCGTCATGGGCTTGGCTGAGGATATCCACCTTACTGGATACCCAGCACAAGTTGGCGGATGTTCCTTTTGGGACTGACCTCTGCCCTGGGGTGGAAGGTCACCTGCAGAGGATCGAGAGTCCAATGCTACCTTGGACTCGGTCTCTTCCGCTCAGAAGGACAAAGGCCGCAAACCACAGCCTAAGCCCTTTCGTCCTTCTGTGCCTCGGCGCGCCCGCCCAGCAACGCAGGGCCAGCAGGCTCGGCCTTGGCATCCCAAACCCAAGCCGCCGCTTCCTCTAACAGGAGGCAGGGAGGAAAAGGCCCAGGAGGTCCCTCGGCGGTCCCTCCTCCAAGCCTGCCCAGTGACGGGCTGAGGGTGTCGCCCCATTCCCGCCACCCTACTCCTGGGTCCCCGTGGGGACGGCTCCGCACTGCTTCGCCTGGTCCGCTGTTTCCACGGACAGGTGGGTCTTGGAGGTGGTGGGAAGAGGCCTGCCTCTGGAATTCGAGCAGGCACCACCTTCAGAGCCGCCGCCTCGGGGCTTCGGGATCCCCAGCTCACTGGAAGGCTCGTCGAGTTTATTATCGCCTCCTCCTCCAGAAGGAGGTGATAAGAGAGGTGGTGGACCCTCCTTCAGACCCAGGGTTTGTGTCCAGGTACTTCCTGGTTCCGAGCGGACGGGGGCTGGCGCCCATTCTCCACCTACACGACCTAAACAAGTTCCTAAGGTCTCGAACCTTCAGGATGGTCACTCTGGCTCAGATAATACCATCCTTGGAACGCGGCGTGTGGTTCTGCTCTCTGGACTTGCAGGACAGCGTTTTCCCGTCCCTATCCATCCGTCTCACCAGAGATTCCTTCGCTTCGAGCGGAAGGATCCCTCTTCGAGTTCCAAGCCATGCCCTTCGGCTTGTCTCCAGCTCCCAGGGTCTTCACCAAATGCATGGCAGTGGTGACAGCATTCCTCTCTGGCGCCGAGGGTCCGGTGTACTTACCTGGACTACTGGCTGATAGCAGCTCCTCCAGGAAGGAGGCAGAGTGGTCCAGAGATCTGGCCCTCCAGGTCTGCTCTCAACTGGGCCTCCTTATCAACGAGGCCAAGTCGGAACTGAGCCGAAGCAGGTGATTCTATTCATCGTGGCGCAGCTCGACTCTTCAGCCAGAGCTGCTCCCGTGACAGGGCCGAGGTTCTTTCCTCCTTTGCCCGATCATTTCTGGTTGGGCAATTGCGCCTGCCCGGGACTTCCTGCGCCTTCTGGGTCTCATGGCGGCCTGCACCAGCGTGGTCCGTTGGGCCCGCTGGAACATGTGTCCCTTCAGTGGGGACTGGCCAGCCAGTGGTCACAACGCTGCGATCCTTTGGACCAGCTTCAGTCGGTGAACAGGGGATGTGGAACGCCTCCAGTGGTGGACCGTTCCAGATCATTTGCAGGAGGGCATCCTGTCGTCCGCCCGAGCCGACGGTCTCTCATCGACCGATGCCTCTGATGGGTTGGGGTGCCCATCTGGGGAACACCGGCTCATGGCCTCTGGTCCCCGCAGGAGTCCCGATGCCACATCAACCTGCTGGAGCTCCGGCGGTCCGCCTAGCTCTCCCGCCTTTGCTCCGTTCCTCCGGGTCAAGTGGTCCGACTCCAGGCGGACAATACCCGCGACCATGTACTATCTAAACCGCCAGGGCGGGGACGCTCCATGCTTCTATGCAAGGAAGCTCTCCGCATTTGGTCACTCGTGGTGCAGCCTGGAGGCGGATCTCCTAGCCATTCACGTGGCCGGAGCCTCCAACACCCTGGCCGATGCCCTGAGCCGGATAGGGGCTGCATCCCACGAGTGGTCTCTCCTGCCGGAGGTAGGACAGCATCTGTTCTCCCATTGGGGCACACCTCAGGTGGACCGGTTTGCCTCCAGGGAGAACGCAGTCTGAGTCTGTTCCATGCCCGCCTCAGCAGGGCTCGCTGCAGGGGATGCCTTCTCAGGCAGTGGACCCCGGGCCTCTTTACGCCTTTCCCCATTTCCCTTGATCCACAAGGTGCTTCTCAAGGCGAGGAGGACAAGGCGAGGTGATTCTGATAGCCCCAGACTGGCCTCGCCAGTTCTGGTACCCAGATCTCCTCAGTCTCAGCTCCAGGACTCCGCGGCAGCTTCCAGCTCGCCCGACCTGCTCTCAGTCAATCAGGGAAGGTGTTCCATCCGACCTTCAATCCCTGCACCTGACGGCCTGGTTCCTGAGCGGCTAGAGTTCCAGGCCTTGGGTCTTTCCGACGAGGTCCTCAATGTAGTTGAGGCGTCCCGTGAGAGTCGACCAGAAAATGTTATGCCTTCAAATGGAAAAGGTTTTCCATTTGGTGTCAGGCAAGGGCTTGGACCCTTCCTCCTGTTCCTTGGCAAGCATCTTGGACTATTTATGGTCCCTTTCTAGTCAAGGGCTTAGGTTGACGACCCTAAGGGTGCACCTGGCAGCCATCTCTGCTTACGGCGCGGGCCGGGAAGCAGTCGGTGGCGCAGGAGAAGGTGGTCTGGCTTTTCAAAGGCCTTGATCACATTTCCTCCAGTGCGGGAACCCCACCTCCGTGGGATCTACTGCTGGTATTGGCAAAGTCATGGGCAAGCCATTCGAACCTATGCACAGGTGTGCTCTCTCACCTGTCGTGGAAGACCGCCTTCTTGGTGGCTATCATGTCAGCCAGAAGGATGGGAGAGCTCAGGCGCTTCCATCGAGTCTCCTACCTGGTCTTCCACAGGGACAAGGTTCATCCCTGCGCCCCCACCGAAATTCCTTCCGAAGGTGGTGTCGGAGTTTCACCTTAACCAGGTGTTGACTCTGCCGGTGTTCTACCCCAATCACACCTGGAGGTCGAATATAGGCTCCATACTCTGACCCTAGAAGGGCGCTGATTATAAGGGAGCACGGCTGAAATTCGGGAGAGGTTCGCCAGCTGTTTGTCACCCACGCTGAAGCCGCATCTGGCAGACCTGCAGCCAGCGGACGATAAGCAGGTGGGTAACCTCCTGCATAGATCTCTGCTATAAGTTGGCGGCATGGAGCCTCCCAGAGGGATAAGAGCTCATTCTACCCGTAATACTTGCAACGGTGGCTGCTTCCAGGGACGTCCTATCCAGGAAATCTGCAGGGCTGCTACCTGGAAGTCAGCAAACACCTTCATTACCCATTACCACATCGACCTTGAGTCACGCCGGGATGCTGGTTTTGGGGCCTCGGTTCTCCAGTCTCTTTCCCAAGTAAGTATTGGGGTGGTGCTTTTGCCTCCCTCCTCCCGGAGAACTGCTAGGAGTCTGCCAATGAGTGTGGATGAACAACATATCCATGTCCCTAGAAATACAGGTTACTCACCTGTAACAGGAGTTCTAGGAATGGTACATGTTGTTCATCCACACGACCCACCCGACCTCCCGGCTCGATGCACAACCTGAGCTTCCAGCGGCCAGATCTGGCGCCATGGGGCGGAGCCGAGTTATACCACCCGGGTGGGTGGGAGGAGCAAGCTTGAAGACCTTCCGCAAGATTTAAGCGGCAAGGATACCTGCCAATGAGTGTGGATGAACAACATATACCATTCCTAGAACTCCTGTTACAGGTGAGTAACCTGTATTTATCAGACATTATAGTCTGGACATTGCTTCACGGCGAAGAGCAGGCTTCGCCTGGCTGTGCTACAGGGTCTCCAGTCCTAGATCCAGGACCTGGAATGTTCTCCTAGTTCCTTCTCCCAGAGTGTTTGCAAACGCTACTGCTTGGGAATCAGTCCAATGGTGTAACCTGCTGCAAGAGCTGTGTCTCGAAGTAAGATAGTACAGTTACGTAGAACTTACTGTAACAGACCTTCGAGAACAGCTCTTGCAGCAGGTACTCTCCCACCCACCTTCCC
The DNA here is from genome assembly GCA_016271365.2 of Neoceratodus forsteri. Taxonomy (NCBI): domain Eukaryota; kingdom Metazoa; phylum Chordata; order Ceratodontiformes; family Ceratodontidae; genus Neoceratodus; species Neoceratodus forsteri. Next base: position 494,146,411 of record CM028131.1, on the reverse strand, counting down.
TTGAGGAGGCATGGCTTAAGCCTTCACGCCGCAGGGTTTTTCCTTTGTCTTCTGACGGTGGATCCTCGGTCTCCCATCTTAAGGTCAGCCTGCGGCCGGAAGTCTCCGTGGAGAACTGGGAACTAAGGACCGGCTCTTATATACCACGCCTGACGCTGGAGGCGGGACCGACGCCGGGGGTGGTCCCCGCTGAAGATAGCTAGCTAGAATTTTTCCGTGGGGTCCTGACACCTGCTGGCTTCAGTCCCAATGGTGTAACCTGCTGCAAGAGCTGTTCTCAGAGATCTACTGTTACGTAAGTTCTTACATAACTGTACTTTAGTAGCCATGGCTACGAGTGGTCAGGTCTTAAAATGTCACCTTATTTTTAGGAGTCAGACTCTAGAGTCCAGTTATTCCCTGGGGATTCAGAGCTGCTGTTCAGAATTTAGCTGCGATTTTGTCTGTTCTTTCTTTGCCTCCTTAGGGTCTGTAAACTGAAACGATTTCCCACCGATGTGTAATACGAGTCTTGCTGATGCTAGAGGTGAGTGAGGTACTGCCAGGGCCCTCAGTTGTTGCCTTAGAAGGTCAAATAGCTTCCTGTTTCATGTAGCGAAAGACCTGTTGGGGAAACAAACGGATATCGATCCTCATAGTGAAGCGGATGATTTAATTTAGCCCAATTCAGCAGCTGATCTCTCATCAGTGACTCGATGTTATGATCAAAATAGTACATGGGGTCTCCTGGTTCAGTTGGCGAGTTCGGAAATTACCCTGTAGGCTTTCTTTATGTCAGTAAATCCACTTCTACGCCTTCAGGCAGTACCTCTGTGAGCCAGTGTCTCAAAAAGGTTGGCAGGTTATGACCTTCCATGCTTCAGGTAGGCCTACCAAACGAATATGTTGGTGGCTCTGGCCGAGTTCTCTAGGGTTTCCAGACGGATCCTAAGGTGGGAGTTTTCCCACCAGTTGGGCCACCGCTGCTTGAGTTCTCATTGAATGGTTGTCCTCTTCCTTGGCAGTAGTTACAGCAGTCTCGATTTGGTATCTTGCATACCGAGATGGTGAAGGATATTCTCCACCTTATCAAGATCCCCAACTGCTTTTAAAATCCTTTCCCAAGGCAGAGAATTCGTGGATGAGCCGGCCTGGCTCGGGCCTGGTTGCTGCATGGTTGACTGATTAGCGGTGCCAACTTAGAACTTTGTCCTCCAGTTGCTCCTCTTCGGTTGCCCCATTGTCGAGTTTGGTATCGATCTGCTGTATGGGTTTTGCTAATAAACGTCTGGGTAAAACAGGCTTATTATTTCAAATGTTGACGTTAATAGGCCAAAAACTGTGGTTTTTGCTGGAGCTGAAGCAAAATGCAGCCTGTCTGGAGCTTGGCTCTCTAGCGCCACCGAGTCACCCACTCTTGAACCCACTGCACTGCTTTGAAGCCACAATTAATTATAAATGTACTTTTACCATTTGCAAATAAAGTAATCTTGTATCAGATTTCTCCTTGCTTTGTGCTAGTTTTAATGCTTGCACCAACTGAGCATAGGCCTGCTACATCTCCATGGCTTGGTCCCGCTACATGGCAGGAAATAAAAAGGATTTACATTTTAAGTGAAGCCTCTGTGGCTCTGTGTGGCTTGAACTCCTACTTGTGGAAAAGAAACCACTTCCTTCTTTGCTGGCTATATAGCATTTTGCTGACACTCACTACTGTGGACATCTTTACTGAATATAATAATAAAAACATTTAAGTGTAATTATTTAAATAATAATGGTCAGAGACCCTGTACTAGCAGCAATTATGAACTCTGTGAAGCCTCTCCATGGCCAGACCCAGCTGCTGGGTAGAAAAAATTATTTCTTGGGACGTGAATATGTTGTTCAATCCACACTTCTTGGCAGGTACCTTGCTGCTTTAAGATGTGCCGGAAAGTCTTTAAGCTGGCCCTCCCACCCACCCAGGTGGTAAAACCCTCGGCTCCGCCCCAGACGCCAGATAATCCTTACCACTTGGACGCAGGTTCCCTTAGCGCCTTGGAGTCTCTAGGCCTGGATCCTAAACCTTCAGTTTTACCGAAAATTGTTTTGAAGTTTACGCGACTTCAGTCTTCACCTTCCTTCGTGGCTGCAATGGACTCTAAATCTACTCCTGGCTTCCGCCGGTGCCCTTGCGGCAGATGATGTCTCAAACTGACCCGCACTCCTTGTGCGCCTACTGCCTTGGTCTTGGCCATGATCCGCAGGCTTGCGATCTGTGTAAGTCCATTTCTTCATCAGTTCTCAAAGATCATGGCTGCCCGACTTCATCTGGGGTTCTTAAAAATGGTTTCGCCAGTGAAGTCGGAGGAGACCAAGTAGGGCAGTGTTCAGTGGCAGGCTCTGTGGAACAGCTGATCAGTTAATTGCCCTCGCAGGGAGGAGGTGGCCCAGGCCACCACTTGACGCCCTCAGGGTGGCTACCGGTCTGCAGCTTCTCTGTTGGTTCATACGTCGACAAAGCTCTGCTCCTCCAAAGGAGGTGGTCAGCAAGGTGGCAGATCCTCCTCCATGCTTAGGGTTTGTGTACAGGTACTCTGGTCCCAAAACGGATGGGGGCTGGTGCCCCATTCTCGATCTGCACGACCTGAAGAAGTTCTAAGTCTCGCGACCTTCAGGATGGTCACTATGGCTCAGATCATGCCGTCCTTGGAACTAGGCATGATTTTGTTCTCTGGATCTCCAGGACGTGTTCTTTCACATACCAATCCTGTCCATCTCATCGGCGATTCCTCCGGTTCATAGTGGAGGGATCCTTTACGAGTTCCAGGCCATGCTCTTCGGCCTTTTCCAGCTCCCAGGGTTTTCACCAAATGGGTGGCAGCGGTGACAGCATTTCTGCGGTGCTGAGGGGTCCGGGTGTACCCTTACCTGGATGACTGGCTGATAGCTGCCCTCCAGGTTGGAGGTGGAGCGGTCCAGAGATCTGGTCCTCCAGGTCAGCTCCCAACTTGGCCTCCTGGTCAACGAGGCCAAATCGGAACTTGTGCCATCGCAGGTGATTCATTTCATCAGGAGAGCTCGACTTCTTCGAGCCAGAGCTGGCTCCCAGCAGACAGGGCTGAAGTCCTTTCCTCCTTTGCCCAGTCATTTCAGGTTGGGCAATCTGCGCCTGCCTGGGACTTTCTGCGCCTTCTGGGTCTCATGGCGCCTGCACCAGCATGGTCCGTTGGGCCTGCTGGCAGATGTGCCCCTGCAATGGGGGCTGACCCGCCAGTGGTCTCAGTGCTCCGTCCTCTGGACCAACCAGTAACCGTGACCCAGAAGATGTGGGAAGTGGTGGCTTGTCCCAGTTCATCTGCAGGAGGGTATCCCATTTGTCTGCCCCGAGCTGTCGGTCATCCTTACAACCGACACCTCTGTGGTGGTTTGGCATGCCCATCTGGGGAGCTCAGGGCCCATGGCCTCTGGTCCCCTCAGGAGTCCGATGCCACATCAACCTGCTGAAGCTTTGAGCGGTATGGTTAGCCCTCACCGCCTTCACTCCGCTTGTACGGGTCAAATGGTTCAGGTCCAGACGGACAGCACCATGACCATGTACTATCTTAACTGTCAGGGCGGGATACACTCCTTGCCCTGTGCAAGGAAGCTCTCAGCATTTCGTGTCTTGTGATCAGCCTGAAGGTGGATCTCCTAGCCATGCATGTGGCAGGAGCATCGAACAGTCTGGCCGATGCCCTCAACTGGAAAGGTGCTGCATCTCACGAGTGGTCTCTCCTGCTGGAGATGGTGCAAGACCTGTTCCCTCATTGGGACACCCTCAGGTGGATCTGTTCGCCTCCAGGGAGAACACGAGCTGAGGCTGTTTCATGCCCCCAAAGCAGGGCTTGCTGCAGGGATGCTCTTCTCAAGCCGTGGATCCCGGCCTTTCACACCTTCCTCCATTTCCCTTGATCCACAAGGTGCTTCTCAAGGCAAAGAGGGACAAGGTGCAGGTGATTCTGGTAGCCCTAGACTGGCCTCACCAGTTGTGGTATCCAGATCTCCTCAACCTCAGCTCCAGGCTCCCGAGGTGGCTTCCAGCCCGCCCGGACCTGATCTCAGTCAGCAAGGGAAGGTGTTCCATCTGGACCTTCAGTCCCTGCACCTGACGGCCTGGTTCCTGAGCAGCTAGAGTTCCAGGCCTTAGGTCTTTTCAACAAGGTCCTCAACGTTGTTGAGGCGTCCCGTAAGAGTCGACCAGAAAATGTTATGCCTTTAAATGGAAGAGATTCTCCATTTGGTGTCAGGGCAAAGGTTGGACCCTACGGCATACCTGCCGTTGGCTCGCATTTTGAACTGTATGTAGTCCTTTCTCAGCTAGGGCTTGGTCCAGCGACCCTTAAGGTGCACCTGGTAGCCATCTCTGCTTACGGAACGGGCCGGCAAGCAGTCAGTGCAGGAGAAGGGGGTCTGTGTTTTTTTTGTTTTTTTTTTAAACCTTTACTACATTTCCATCCAGTTTGTGAACCACCACCACCACCTTTGGATCTGTTGCTGTTTGGCAAAGCTGATGGACAAGTCATTCGAACCGATGCACAGTTGTGACATGTCTCACCTGTCGTAGAAGACCACCGTCCTTTTCAGAGGCTTAGATCACATATCCTCTGGTGTGAGAACTCCACCTCCATGGGATCTACTGCTGGTATTGGGCAAGCTATTCGAACCAATGCACAGGTGTGATATCTCCCACCTGTCATGAAAGACCACCTTCTTGGTGGCTGTCATGTCAGCCAGAAGGATGGAGAGCTCCAGGCGCTTTCATAGAGTGTCCTTATCTGGCCTTCCACAGGGACAAGGTTGTCCTTTGCCCCCACCCGAAATTCCTTCCAAAGGTGGTGTCGGAGTTTCACCTGAATCAGGTGTTGACTCTGCCGTGTTCTACCCCAATCACACCTGGAGGCGAATATAGGCTCCATACTCTGGACCCTAGAAGAGTGCTCGCTTATTATAAGGAGAGGACGGCTGAAGTTCAGGGAGAGGTTCGACAGCTGTTTGTCACCTACGCTGAAGCCGCACCTGGCAGACCTACAGCCAATCGGACGATAAGCAGGTGGGTCACCTCCTGCATAGATCTCTGCTATAGGTTGGTGGGCATGGAGCAACCCGCCATACCACTGCTTCGGTGGCTGCTTCTAGGACGTCCCTCTCTAGAAATCTGTAGGGCTGCTACCTGGAAGTCAGTACACACCTTTATTTTCCATTACCACATTAACCTAGAGTCATGCTGGGATGCTGGTTTTGGGACCTCGGTTCTCAGTCCTTATTCCCCAAGTAAGTATAAGGGGGTGTCGCCTTGCCTCCCTCCTCCCGGAGAACAGCTAGAGTCTGCCAAGAAGTGGCTTGAAAACACATCCACGCCCTTAGAAATGCAGGTTACTCACCTGTAACAGGAGAACTTACTTCAGAGGACTCTTGCAGTATGTAATTACATATAGGACTGATGCCAGCAGGCATCAGGACACCACAGAAAATTTCTAGCTAGCAGTCTCTGGTGGGGGACCGCCTCACGCCAGGTGACTGACGCCGCAACATCAGTATAAAGGCAGTCACCCATGCCTGCCTTCCAGTTCTTCCGCCGCTGGTTCGGCCGCGCCTGCGAAAGTTCAGCGCGCCAGCCTGTCATCAGTAGTTCTACCGCGGTCTTTTTCTCGATTTAATTCGAAAATCGCTTACTTTTTCAGTGGTGTATGTCGCCCTCACACCCTCCATGCACAAGAATAAGTGCGACCTGCAGCGCCCAGCTCCCGCACAAAGACGCCATTCCCAGTGTGTCTTCCGTCTGGGCCCAGATCATCAAGTGGAGAAGCACCAGCATTGCCTGAAATTCAACGCCACCGTCCGCAGACAGAGGCAGCAGTCCCTGGAGATCCACATGCTTAAAAAGAAAATGATCTCCATGGAGAAGGAGTTGAAAAGCTCCATCAGGCTTCTACTTCCCTGAAGGCCACCATAAGAAGGATAAGGAGAAGCATCGGGATCGGGACTCCTCGTTCATCGCGACTTGCTGGAGTTGCCGTGTTGCAGGTATCTCCGGGTGCCGCTCCATGATGGCCATCTTGGAGGCTTCCAAGAAGATGTTGGCCTGCCCATCTGGCTTGCGCTCGGGCCCTTTGGGTGCCTCGGGCTGTGGGAGGCTCCCACTCCCGGCTAAGGCTGCGCGTGCAGCCCTGCTGGTGCGAGTGGCTCCTGCAGCTGGACATCCGCTCCTCTGACGCCTCCCCAGACGACATCTGCTAAGTCGATGACCTTCGGGAGGAGCATGGCCCCTGTTCCGCCCAACCAGACCGCCTCTTCCTTGCGGCCTGCCCGGTCAAGGATGCGCTTAAGCCAGATGTCGGCTCCTCCGACATCTGCGCTGACCCGCTAATAAGTCGGACGCCAGGCTACCTGACTGCACTGTGGCCGAGCCGACGATGGACCCTGTTTCATCCACTGTTCCTGGCTCCCGCGGTCTTTGCTGCCTTCTGCGGATCCTGGGTCTCTTCAGCCTGACCCCAGGGTTTTTCCCTCCCTCCCCGGCGATGGCAAGAATATTTCAACAGCCCCGTCTGGTCTCCCCGCCAGCTGGGTCGGATGACCTGACGCTGGTTCCCTGACGCCGCCCCGATGCCAGTCCTGCCTACTCCAGGCGACATCCTCTCCCGGATGCTGCCCCCACGCTGGGCCTGCTTCCTGCCGGGCCTCCGGTTCCAGGCCCACCAGCTGGGCTCCCTGCAGGACCGCCTGCCCCGCAGACCCCCGTTCCTGGTATCTGACCTGTCGTATCCGATGTCAGTCATACCGGGTCTTCAGTATCTGGTGCCCCAGTACCAGATGCCGGCCTACCCGACACTGCAGTACACGGTACCTCATTACCTGACACCGGTTTCCCGCCATCTGGTTACACTCAGTATCCGTATCCCTCCTCCTCCACCGCCCCTCAGCCGCGGTGGATTTGAAGGAGACTCTAGCCTCCTGTTGGGCTGAGGCCAAGGCTCAGCTCACCAGAGAGGTGGAGAGCCATCTCCGGCGATGGTGCCGATCCCGGTTCCCTGATGTCCAAGGCGTGACTCTTTCCCACCTCCGGATACCAGAGGCGAGCCTCCGGTTCCCAGGGCAGGGCAGGATATGCTTCCCAGAGGGCTTCCCAAAGGGTCCATTCCTGCCCCGCACTGGGAGGGGAATCTTCTTCTTCCTCCTCGACCACCTCTGGCGACTCCGATGGTTGTTCTGACCCGGACGGCGGGCCCGCTGTCCGGATAAACCAGGCCAAGGGCTCCTCCGAAGTCCCTCTGGAGGAGCCTTCCTTCAGGAGTTGCTGCGCAAAATCCAGGATCTATGAACAAGAAGCGCATTGCTGGAGTTTGGGGAGGTCTGTCAGCTGTTTGTCACCCACGTTGAAGCTGCATCTGGCAAACCAACTAACTGGAAGATTGGCAGGTGGATTGTATCCTGCATCGACCTCTGCCATAGGTTGGTGGGAGCCTGCTGTAGGGCTAAGAGCTCATTCCACGCGCCATATACCGCTGTTTCCAGGATGTCCCTATCCAGGAAATCTGCAGGGCTGCTATGTGGAGGTCAGCACACACCTTCATTTCCCATTACCACATTGACCTTGAATTGTGCTGGAATGCTGATTTTGGGGCCTCAGTTCTCCAATCTCTGTTCCATAAGTAGGGGCTGTGTGCCTTGCCTCCTCCTCCCGGAGAACTGCTAGGAGTTTGCCAGAAAGTGTGGATAGAACATCTTTATCCGTCCCTAGAAAAATAGGTTACTCACTTGTAACAGTAGTTCTAGGAGTGGTACATGATGTGCATGCACACGGACCCATCTGACCTCCCTAGCTTTGGCGCACAACACTGCTTCCAGCGGGCAACATCTGGCATCATGGGGCTGAGCTAAGGGGTCACCACCTTGGTGGGTGGAGGTGCCAGCTTGAAGACGTTTCTTGCCAGCCTTAAAGGGAAAGGCAACTGCCAGAAAGTGTGGATGAACATGTTATACCACTACTTGAACTACTGTTACAGGTGAGTAACCCGTTTTTCTGTTCACTGAATCCTGGCCTGGAGGTTTCTGGTGAGACGATTGTTCCTCTCCTGGAAAGGAGGTTTCTGTGTGCCTTTCCTCCCTTCCCACTCCTTCAGAGAGGTTCTGCACAAGCTTCAGTTGGAAGGGCAGAGATGATTCTAATAGCTCCCTTCTAGTTGTGTCAGATTTAGTTCCCTTTGCTGCAACTGCTGGCGGTGGAACCTCCGTGCCCTTTGCCCTGTGCACCGCTTGCTCTCCCAGGACCAGGGTACCCTATTCCATCTGGACTTAAAGTCCCTACATCTCCATGCATGGCTCCTGTCGACCTAGCTTTCACCCACTTTGGGGTGTCATAGGGTAGCAGACATCCTGGTGGCTGTTGGGAAGCCCTCCACCAGAGTCATTTACACTATGAAATGGAAGTGCTTCTATCTTTGGGCTGCTGCACGCCAACTGGACCCTTTCACCTGCCCACTGAATCAGGTGTTGGAGTACCTTCTTTCCTTTTTGGATTCCGGCTTGTGGTTCTCCTCACTCAAGATGCATCTTCCGCCATCTCTGCATACCGTGCACCTATTGAGGGCAAAGCTGTCATCCAGCTTGAAGAGTTCTGAACCTTCCTGAAGGGCATCTTGCTTCTGAAACCTCCCTTTCAGGGCCTAGTCTATCCATGGGACTCAAACTTGTGCTGGAGAAACTCACCTTACCTCACTTTACCAGTTGCAAGGTGTGCCTTCTGTCATGGAAAGCACTCCTTGTAGTTGCTGTTACTTCTGCTCAAAGGATTAGCCCTAGGAGGACCTAAATATGCCAGATGTTAACTTGAGCACTGTTGCTGCAGCCATGTCCAAGAGCAGGATCATTCTCGATGCCCTGCAGGGAGCATGCCTCAGACAGCTAGTGTTGAACCCTCTCGAGGGAGCAATCTAGACCTGGTACTCTCAAATGGGGACGGAGCGAGGATCTCAAATTTAGAAGTGGGTAGCCATCTGGGAACAAGTGACCACCAAACAGTGTGGTTCTCGATAAACACAGCTGTAGAGTCAAGACGCACTAGAAGCTAGGGTACTGATTTTAAGAGGGCTGACTTTGTCAAAAGGGAGAGTGTCTCAGAAAAGCACTAGCAAACGGGCAAGAAGGAGGTGGTGGAAATCTGGGAAATGTCAGAACTGCCATCACAGAGGAAACAAGCCTTTGTGAGAAACAAATAAATCGAAATGAAGGAAAAATCACTATGGTCCTCAAAGAGGTGGGGAAAGCTAGGAAGAAAAGATAGCATTCAGGAAGTACAAGAAACACAGAAGGAGCAGGACAGAGAACTGTACCAGTTAAAGCAGAAGGAAGTGGGAAGGCGGTCAGAATAGCTAAGGCCCAAACTGAGGAAAAGATAGCCAACTCTGTTAAGAGGGGGATAAAACCTTTATAGGTACATTAGGGAGCGAAGAAAGACCAAGGTTGTGGAGGTAATGAGGCTTAATAAAGGGAGAGTGGGTGGGCAGAGGGTGACAGTGAAAAGGCAGGATACTGAACGAATACTTCTGCTCAGTATTTACAAAAAGAGGGGAGGTACCTTATTTATTTATTTAGTTTTTTTGACCGGTAAGTGCACTAGACAAATTGTTGTGTATTTTCAGGCACGCACTGGGATAGGATGAATGCCAACTGACCTGAACCAGATTGCTTTCGTTGGTGATATTTTAGTGAATGGGGGCTATTTCATTAGGAACTGGGGAAATTCCTTACTCTTTTCGTGAAGTGCCATGGGATCTGTAACATCCACCTGAACAACCATCAGAACAGGCAGATGGGACCTCGGTTTAACGTCTCATCCAAAAGAGGGCACCTCAGGAGTGCAGTACCCCCCATGCTGCACTGCAGTGTCAGTATTGGGATATTAACCCAGGTGCCTGTGGGATAAAACCCACAGCTTTCTGATCTCCCGCCTCAGAGGCGAATGCGCTACCTGCTGAGTCACTGACACTGCCACCTAATCTAATCAATAGAAGCACTCTGGATAGAGAGTCGAGGGTCGATACCAGTCCATTCACAAAAGAAAGGGTTCTTCCGCTTATGACGTCGGCGACCCGGTTCGGAACGGACCCGGTCGCTGTAGGCGGCCGGGGGAGAAGTGACTGACGCCTGTAGGGCAGCTCTCCCTCTCCGGGGAGGTCCCGACAGTATCTGGAGCGATGAGGACTCCTAGCGGAGGCTGGGAGACCCTCACGCTACCGGCCCGTGGCGAGGGAGGGCGAGGTAGGCGGGCGGACGCTGGGCGCCACGCCCCGCCTCCTCGAGGGAGGAAGCATAGGGGATAAAATCCCGCCTAACGCCTAAATGATGCTGTGCCCAGGATTGCCCTGATTGCACCGGAGCCGCTCCCCTAACCAGTTACAGGTCCGCCGATACGGGGTCGGTATCATGGCCCCGCCTTGGGGTAAGCCAGAGATGACCTGGGATTCGGTAATGTCCGGTGGTCGGGCTCCAGGGTCCGTGACTGGAGCAGAAGATGGACGTAAGGCGGGCATAAAGAAGCAAAAAAAAAAAGTAAGGGTTCTGAAATAACTAAAATGAATGTGGACAAAGCCATGGGCCCTGATGGGATTCACCCCAGAATTCTAAAACCTAAGGGAGAACTAGTGACACCACTAACTACCCTTTTAACAAATCATGGGAGGATGGTGTGGTACCTAAGGACTGGAGAAGGGCAGATGTAATTCTTCATCACAAAAGTGGGAGCAAAGAAGCAGGAAACTACAGACCAGTTAGTTTGACCTCAGTGGTAAGGAAAATGATGGAATCACTTCTGAAAGAAAGAACTGTTGACTACCTAGAGGCCAGTGGGGCAGGACCCAAGGCATCATGGATTCACAGCGGAAGGTCATGTCAGACAAATCTAATAGATTTCTTTGACTGGGTGACTAAAGTAGTAGACCAGGGAGGGTCTGTGGACATGGCTACCTAGACGTTAGAAAGGCATTTGAAACAAAAATCCAGGGGAAGAGTACACAGTTTGTGGGGAGTGTACTAACAACAACAAAAATGGAAAGGGACCTGGGGTAGTCATATCAGATGACCTAAATGTAAGCAAGTAAGGAGGGCTGGGAGGATACGGGATATATAGGAGAGGCATCACCAGTAGAAAACAGGAAGTTGTTATCCCTCTGTACAGGCAGTTGGTGAGACCCCATCTGGAGTACTGTGTGCAGTTCTGGAGACCCCATCTCTGCAAAAACATAGGATGAAGGCAGTCCAGAGGAGGACAGTAAAATGGTGCAGGGTCTGCACCAGAAGCCATATGAAAAGAGACTAAAGGAACTTAGTATGTATACCCTTGAGGAAAGGAGGGAGAGGGGGACATGACAACTTTCAAGTACCTCAAGGGAATCAACAAAGTCCAGGAAGGTAGCATCTTTCAGAAAAGAGATGTGCAAGAACAAGGGGCACAGTTTGAAGATGGAAGCAGGACGGCTCAAGGGCAACATGAGGAAGTTTATTTTTTCACGGAAAAGGTGGTGGACGCATGGAATGGCTCTTCTGAGGAGGTCATGGGGTCAAAAACAGTGGGGAAATTAAAGATTGCATAGGGCAGACATAAGGCAGTTCTGGTGGGGGTAGGAAGAAGTAGGCTGTTGGTTAACTAGGTCTGCAGCTTATCCAATAGGTAGAAATGGCGGACTAGGTGGGCCTATCTTCGAGGCACAGGTCAGGAAGCATAGGAAAACCAGGAGCAGTTGTAGAATTCGCAAAAGTATTTATTTGTACTAGTAGTAACATAAAAACTTGTCCAGTATAACCATTTACAAAGGCAGAATAAATAGAGAAGATCCATCAGAGTTTTCCTTCAATCTCTGTGTGTCCCTCGTAGCAGTTGCAGCTCTGAGTCCTTGCAACCCCCTTCTTAACAAGCATCCTATTTGGTTTTTTTTTCTAAAATGTTCTTGTACATTTCAGGCAGGTGCAGGCAGGAACACAATGTCCCAGAACTGAGGCCCCTTTTCCGCAGCTTCTGCAAAAGGCTTAAAATTGCATTTCAGGTTAACCCCTTGAGTTTCCAATAGCTATTTGTGATCATCAGAAACTATAATTATATACATTTCAACAGTAACACTATATAATTTCTAAATAAAGGGATCCCAGTATCAGTTACATTTCCACATAATGATTTGCATATATTTTTGTACCAGCAGATATGAAAGGGAGGAAAAGACAAAATACAGCAAGGGAAGACTGAGAGATGGTAGAGGTAAATAATTGCGATGCTTTCGTGGTGATCAAGTCCTAGGTCTCTGCAGGAAAATTTGGTTGTGCAGCCAGACAGACAAGAGACAGGAAAGGAAGGAACAGAACAGATCCCTGCATTCAAACTCTCCAGAACGGGACATGGTCCTATTCAACCTGTCACAGGGCCAAGCGGTCCTTATCTGCCGTCGAAGTCTATGTCTCTTATGTGTAAGGAGCCTTATTTGGCTTTTCACAAAGATGGTGTCTTTGTGTACTAATCCTAAGTTTCTACCTAAAGGTGCGTCAGAGTTTACTTTGAATAAATCCATCCACCTTCCAGTTTATTTTCCAGAGTATTCTAAGCGAGGAGTCTTTTTCTGTACTTTGGATGCACATAGGATTTTTCAGTACTATACTAACCGCACTAAGCATTGGGGAAATCTCATCAGTTGTTTTGTTCACGCTTCCTAAGAGGGAGGGTGCCCTGTTTGCCAACTGTTTGTCTAAGTGGTTTGCGAATTGCATTGTTTATTGGTACCACAAGTACAAAGCCCTTCCTGAATGGTTAAAGGGCCATTCAATGGCCCGGTCCTCTACCCACTGACTCCAGTCCTTTGGCACTCTAATTGACTGCATCACCAGATCAGGCCTCCCCTATCCCTGCTTCCTGCTGCACTCACAACCTCTCCTATGGACTATGATCCACAGACAAAGCACCTCTTCACATCCCTAGATGCAAAACAAACATGGGTGCACGTGCTTTCTCTTACACGGCTCCAAAATACTGGAACTCCCTACCCCATACAATTCGTCAAGCAACCTCCCATGCCAGTTTCAAAAAACTGCACCGTGAACAACTGAGGGCTACCAGCCCCTGCACCTGCTTTAATCCACCTTAGACCATCCTTTCTCTGTCCTTTTTCCAAGCTAATCCACACACCTCCTTCCCTCCTATCTTACACCCTTGCTTCCTCCTGTTGTCAAACCTTTCCTCTATGCTTCTCACCACCTCTTCCTTTCTCCTCGTGCTTCACCAACCTCAACCTGGCAATTAATTGCCCTATTGTTTATTGCTTTGTTTTATGTATGCTATCACTTTGCACTGCCTGTATTCCTCAAAGTGTTTTGAATTGCATTAACCTGTACATACTGTACTGTAGCTGAATTACCTGTAAACTTTGTGTACTTTGTTTGTGTTCTGTTACCGCATGTGCTGCGTCACATGCACACCTATGTATTGTTCAAACTGTTCTCTCCCGGTCGTGCCTGAAAATAGGCATTCTCATACCTAGTATACCCACCCGGTTACCAAAAGCAAATAAATAAATAAATTTGCCAGGAATATGGCTGCCTCTGACTGTCAGGAATGTGTCTGCTGTGGATATCTCTGCAGCTGCTACCTGGAGTTCTATCAACACCTTCACCAAGCATTACAATCTGGACATTGCCTCTAGGCTCAAGGCCAATTTTGGCCTAGTAGTACTTAAGGGGCATCTCTCCTGAGCTCTTTATCTGCTGATCTGTCCTCCTCATGGTATCATTTTCCTGGTGATACCTGGTACTGCTTAGGACTCTGTCCTTCCTATGTAGCCTGCTGCAAGGCCTTCCTCAAAAGTAAGGTAGTACAGTTACATAAGAACTTACTGTAACTGTAGTTCATAGAGAGAAGCTCTTGCAGCAGGCCCTGCTTTCCTCCCTCCTTCCCTGGTGCTGTTTATTTCTCTCACACTATTTCTGCCTTTCTTTGGCCTCGGGAACCTCTTTGGTTCTCCCATTCACTGTTCATTTAGGGCCTGTGGTGGGAGAGCTGAGGTAGGTGTGGGGCCTCCTGCCTTTATAGGATCGGCTGACGTCGGTAGTGGGTGATGCCCCATAGTAAACTTCTAGGTAGAAGTTTTCCATGTGATCCTGGCGCCTGACTGCTTAGTCCTACCTGTGTGGCCTGCTGCAAGAGCTTATCTCAAGATCTACTGTTACGGTAAATTCTTATGTAACTGTACTTTTGGCTGCCATTCTTCTGGTAATCACTCCTGGACTTGCTGTTGCAGGATTCATACTTTTCTTCTATTCTACCCTGGTTCCCAGTCTAGTACTCACAGCACAAAACTCCTAGCTTAAGAGTATGCATGGCGAATCCCACTTCTAAAACCATCTGTCATCAAGGCATTGGTCAGGAAGCATAAGGAATACCAGGAACAGTGTAAAATTCCCAAGTAGCATTTTATTATTCCCAATAACGATAAAAAAATTTGTGCAGAATGGTTTTATAACATAGGCAGTTCAAACAGAACAAAGTCCTTCCTCTGAGGGTGTCTCTATTCTAAATTTCAGTCTCAATTTCTTGCTGCATGTTTTATAAGAAGTCTTTGGCAATCATTTCTATATCCTGAGTTCATTAAAGAGACATCCTGTTTTCACAAAATGTCGGTGTTCTTGTCAGTTTCCTTCCCTGCATGTGAACAAAACAGAATATGGTGCCCTAAAACTAATCTACTGTTGACAGCTCTGCAAATTTGCTTGTGCTGCATCTCAAGGTTTACCCCTGAGTTCCAAATAGCATTTTGCAATCATTTCACAACAGTACAGTTATATACATTGGTAAACAAAGGGATCCCAGTTTCACATAGAAATTCACATGTATTTTACAACCACAGATAAGCAAGGAGGAAGAAAAGACAGAAACAGCGAGTGAAGGCAGAGAGATAGCAGGAGATGGAGAATTGTGAGACGTTAGAGTGATCAGTTCCTAGGTCTGACAAGAAAATTTGCAGACAAGACAAGAGACTGAAAAGGAAAGGATAGAATATATCCTTGTGTTTAACTCTTTCTGCATAATAAATAGGACAGGGCCTTGTTCAACTCTGTCACAACTCTGTATTGGACCACAAATGGAAAACCCAGCTTCAGGCACTGCACTTGCTGCAGCAGGCAAAGGTTACTGACTTTGTAACTTCATCTCTTCTAATTGAGGTTATGCTGGTTGTTGCGCAGTCTTCTCATGCAGCAGATGAGTCCTGAACTTAGAGCATTGAATTAAAAGAATGCCTTCAAACTCTGCTGGCACACATGATCCCGGGCTTCCCCAGTGGCAAATCTTTAGCTGAAGAAGCTGCAACTATAAATATGTTTATCAAATGTTAAAAGATTAAAAATAAATATTTTGGTCAGAACTGTATCCTTAATATGCACACAGTAAACAGTGGAGATGCACAGTAAATGCAACAGTTTCATTCTGCTTCTAATCTGAAATCCAATACGACTGTCTTAAAAGGGAGAAAGGGATCAGCATCTTATCCATTAGAAGAAAAACAGTTAAATGGTCCGTAACCTTTTCATCTAATAGCATGGATAAGATGCTGCATTATTACTAATGCAGACTCCATGAAGTGCTTGAGAGGCTGAATTTTGTTTTAGTTAGGAAACAAGCTTTTAAGAACTGAAGCCCCGAACTTAAATCCCTTCGTGTCTGAACATTAGTGCAGAAATGGCTGGGCTAGTAACATGTGGGTAGAGAACCATATTGCAGCCTTACAAACCCCTGATAGAGGAACATCACTGGCAGAAGCTTTTCTTCCTCTTGTGGAACAAGTTTTCATCTCCAGAGGTGATTCTTCTGATTTTTTTTTTTTTTTCATACAAGAAAATGCAGAAGCTGTTCTCCTTCCTGTGGAATGAGTTCTCATCTCCAAAGGTGGTTCTTTTGTTTTTGTTTTTTTTTAATATAAGAAAATGCAGTCACTGTCCATCGAGGTATGGATCTTGTTGCTTATGAAACCAGAGGGAATACTGAAGGTACCAGACCATACAGGAAAAATAGAGGCAGAAAAACATTTACTACAGAGTGCAGATATACTGCCAAAGAAAGCTTAAAAAAAAAAAAAAAAAAAAAAGGTAGCACTTCCCAGGCGACCAACAAAACCCACATCTCTTTGCTGCAGGGTGACCTTGATTACTGTTCTATAGATCATGAACAGCTGGGTAAACTTACTCTTCTCTCCTCATCTCTATTTATAGTAGCTCAAACCCCTTTTACATATATTAGATGGATCCTTTCCTCCCCATCAGTTATATATGGCTTAAGAAAACACAAGCAAGATTACTGTGTGGTTAATGTGGAAACTTGTAAGCACTTCACAGTTGCTGTTGGGTTCGTATGGTTCAAGAACCCCCTTTGAAACTCCCCTTTTTTCATTACTTCTTTATTCTGTGACTGTCACAGAGTGCTTATGCACACATGATGAACCTAGCACTTTTCTCTGCATGCATGCCCCTCCCACCTGCTACCAATCAGCTCCCTCAGTGCCAGTAAGATGAGTGGAGCTGCTTGTGAGTCTTTCTCTCGCAGCATCCCCTATGACTCTCTGGCCAACTGCAGCTCACTTTAGCATCGTGAATTGGACTGAATACAGCACGGCCGCTGCCCACAATTCACACTGTCAGCTAGCACTGAGGAAGATGGAGCATGGTGGCAGGCTCAGAAATATCTCCAGGACAGCAAAAAAAGTAGAGGACCTTGCCTTATAATATTATCAGCCACCAGCAGGTAAATTTTGCAGCCACTATTGCCAAAGGTGTGCCCTTAATAACTGCATATCATGGGATAGGCTGTGCAGTTGAACAAGGAGCTGTTCGGTGGTGGGCTGAAGATTTAGAAATAAATTACTTAAATTCTCCTCTATACAGAGTTGTCATGTTTCATATGCCTATTTTAACTTTTCTAAGGTTACAAAAACAGGTACAGTAGAAAGGCAATGCAAGTGTTTGGAAGGGTCTGGCTGGGATCTACACTGCCACTTCCGCCCCTCTCTCTATTCTCCTCCTTGGTCCTGTTGCCCCAGTAACCACTGTTCCCTTCATTATGTCCCAGCTCTATTTGAATCCTCTGATTGTTTTTGCACCCACAATTCAGCTGACAGACTGTTCCAAAGTTCCATCACCCTTTCCTTAAAGTAGTACTTCCTCACATCTCTCCTGAATCTACCTCCTGTTAATTTCCGGTCGGCCCATGTGAATCATAATTGGTACATAGACTTTATAAATAATACCCTGCAGTTCACTTTAATTCCTTTAAGGAACTTGAAGGTCTCTATCACATCTCCTCTCCCTTTGGTCTTCAGTGAGTACATATTTAGTGCCTTACGGCACTCCTCATAGGATCTGCCTTGCTGTCCCTGAATCATTTTAGTTATTCTGCGCTGCACTGTCTCCAACCTATCCTTATCCTTTCTGAGGTGAGGATTCCAGAACTGGGCACAATACTCTAGGTGAGGCCTCACCAGGGATCTGTAGAAGGGAAGTATTACCTCCTTTCTTCTGCTATCAATACCTCTATCGCTGCATCCCAGCATCCTGCTAGCCTTGCTGTAGGCCATGTTGCACTGACTCAATTGCTTAAATGGTATATTGAGTTGGGAAGGTGAGGGTTATAGTAAGGGTAAAGGGAGCTCAGATATGAGTTATATAGACTTAAAATAAGCCACAGCAGAGCATACGTAGCACATGGTTTCTGAGAGCTTATCAGCCCCAGACTCCTGCCCTAGAAGCAAGCCAACAGTGCAGTTAGTAGTATACAATACCCAGCAAAACTAGCTACAGACTCCACATTGAGGTTCAGCACATATATATATACACACATAGACATACACACACAATCTGTGCCACCCAGATAGTAATAATTACCCTTAGAGGTGGAGGGAGCTCACAGATGAGTTGTTTTGTTTTAAAATAAGCTACACAATGAGCCAAATAGCATCTAGTACCCCAGAGCTTTTGGGGGCCTGGCACCCCAGACCCCTTTCCTACACTCCAGTAGATACAGCTGCAGATATTAAAACTGATAACATAATATATGTGAGACAATGCCTAGATATATTACAATAACAGCATCTTGCTGTGTTCTGGTACTGAATACATATATGTATTCACCCTGTAGCCAGCCAGATAATAATTTTGCTTAGAGCAAGGGTGTAGGAGATCTCGGCTATGACTTCTTTAGCTTCACAATAAGCCACAAAATGCACCACAGAGCATCTAGGACCCCATGGCATCTAGGGTCATGGCAGCCCTAAGACCCACATCTTTTTTTAAAGGTTGCAGACTGCAAGCCGCCTGGTAGCACAGAAGGCTGAGGCGCTGGTGCCTCACTCATGCTACACTGGCACCTGGGTTTGGGAACAACCTTGGGTCACCGGGTGCCGGCTTGGGGAGGGCTGGAGTGGATTGAGCCATGGCTCTCCCTCCAACTGGTGGCTGCCCACCCATCCATAGTCCCGCCTCCCACCGGTGGAGGTCCGTGGGTGAGTAGGCGGTACGGGCAGTGACAGAAGTCAAGAGAGGTGGAAGGGCCACGGATCCTGGCGGTGCCTCCATGCAGACATGCATGTGTACATCGTGGCGTTGGCGGGGTAGGGAACAAAACAGAAAAACGAAAATGTATATGGAAAAAAAAATAAAAGGTGTCAGACTGTATAAAAAGAAGCCCCTTGAAAAATCCTGGCAACGGCCCTGGTTAATTCCACTGACTCTCCCAGGCATTCCCCCAATTCATCTTGTAAAGTACACCAAAAGGGTGTCAGAAATGAGCAAAGCAAAAAATATGTCCTAGATCTGCCTTTGTATCCACATCTCCTCCAACAAGCGCTGTATGAAGATGGAAAGTATTTAGTAGGAGCTGCTGGGGATCGAAAGTATCTATATCTACATTTCCAGGTGTATTCCTCCAAGTGTTAGAAATAGTAATTTTAACTGCAGAAAGTGCATACCTCATTCAGGAGTTATATAGCACTGAAAGGCCCAGATCTTTGTTCCAGCTGTCCAAGGCTGACTGAGTTGAGTCTCCCAAATTATACCTTAAAATTTTATATAAATGGTCGATTAGATGCCCTAGGAATTACCATTGTTATAATCGATCAGCATAAGTAATAATGTGGGTTTAGGGTCAAGGAGTTTAGAGTAGTCTGAATGTTGGTGCATAATATAGATTCTTACTTGAAAGTACCTGTAGTACTCTCAGCTAGTTAGGCCATAGAGTCTATTTGCAGTGTCTAAATGTAATGATGCCTAACGGAGTTAAAAATTGATAAATGTAGTTAAGATATAGTCGATGCCAGTGTTTAGACGAGGGTTTGCTTGGGCAGTTTTATCCACCAACAGTAATCTGCAGTAATAAAATATTCTTCAAAGCTGGGTGGATTTCAGTCGATGCCACTCCTAGAGTATTAGACATCTGTGAAGTGACGTAACATTGGGGATTTTCCTTTTGTGGCAAACAAAATAGAATCAGTGTCATATAGTTCTGTGTCTTTCAAGGTGCTTTATACGTCATTGCCAACCAAAGAAAAATTACTCTGAGAAAGTCACTTTAGCATAGAGTCCAAGTTAGGTAAATTAACCCCTCCCTTGGCTAAAGATAAGTGTAAGATTGAAAAGCGAACACGAGGTTGTTGTCCCCAACACACACACACACACAAAATTAGAAATCTTTCTATTCCAGAAAGTATAGTAGAAATGAGCTGGGGGACTGAAGAGTTTGGAAAAGATATAATCTAGGAAATAAGTTCATCCGAATATCTCAACCTGCTGGAAGAAGGATAAAGACAGTTTACCCCACTTAGCCAAATGTTCTTGAGTAAGAACTGTTAAGGGTTCATAATTAATCAAGTACTATTAATATCTTTCATAATGTGAATTCCAAGTATTTTGTCTTTGTGCATGACCATCGTAAGGGATAGCTTCGCTTTAACTCTTCCAAGGACAAAATTAAGTGAAACAACTTCTGTTTGACATTTTAAGTTTGAAGTCAGCAACAGACTCGAATCTGTGCAGCATGTCCCATACTGTTGTGGGCACTGATGTCTCCGGTATAAATGGATAGTAAGACATCGTCTCAAATAGCTAAATGTTATATTCTGCTTGCTCCAAGGGACTCTCACGGAGAACTGCGCGAGGGTTCCATATATAAGGCAAATAGGAGTGGGAAAATTGCACCTCTGGTGTGTACCACATTGTAAGATGATAGGAAGGGATAGAGAACCATTAATATGAATGCATGCCTGTGGGCAAGAATATAGATTTTTTTAATCCATATTCAAAATGTTTCAGGAATTGGAAGGCGACCAGGGTGTCCCAGAGAAAATTCCAAGACACCCTGTCAATGCCTTTTCAAAGTCTAAATTGAGTAGTGCAGCAGGGATCTGTCGGGTCTGACTATATTCTGTTAATGGAGAGTACGTCTGATGTTATTCATTGTATTCCTATTTTGTTTATAAATTCTGTTTGAGCAGGGTAAATAAGAGATGGCAAAAGACGTTTCTAACCAAGTAGTCAAATAGCCATGTCAATTTTATAATTTGTATTTAATATTGACATAGGCGCTATGAAGTAGGATTGGTTATATCTTTACCAGGCTTCACTAATGTGGCAATGACGGCTTATGCCCATGAGGGCAGTGAGGGGTTGCCCTCCAATACCTCCCGATATACCCACAGCAGGTATGGAAGGAGCAAGGTTGAAAACTTCTTATACTACTCTGCAGTGAATCCGCTAGCCCTGGACATTTTTGAGTTTTCGCATCCTGTATATGGAATAGAAATTCATCTGCACTTATAGGTGATTCAGGAAGGCTTTGTTGGTCCTCTGTAAGGCTAGGAGATGTAACGGCTCCAAGAAGAGCCGCCTCCCGCCCAAAGTAGTGGGGGCCCTGCTGTATATAATTTTTGATAGTAATTAACAAAAATAGTTCCGATTTCACCTTTGTGTTTCAGCTGTTTCGTATCTGAATGTTTGATTTTTTAAATAGTTGATGTCCTTTTGCATTCTGATCCTGTGTGCTAACGTATGAGACCCCTGGCTCCCATTCATAATAGTTTTGCTTTAAATAAAGCAGTGCCTGTTGAACTCTTAAATCCATTATTTTTGTAACTTTTTATTTTATTATTGCTTTTGGTCTCTGTTGCTTCTTCTGCCAACTGGTGATGGGGACGTATATGCCTTTACAGATTTTCTCCCGACCCCCTTCCCGAGGCCCAGCCACCTGGCCGTGCCAGTGTGTGGAGGCACGCTTCACACCTGTGACGCCAGCTCAGCCGCTGCCACCTCCCGATACTTGCCCCTCTCCTGCTACCCATTGACCTTCACCAATGGGGGTGGAACTACGAGGGGGTGCCAGCCCACCCTAAGGGAGAGAGGAGAGCTGCTCACCAGCATGCTCAGTCCTGCTCTGCCCTCCCATCCCCACGCCGCACCCCGACAGTCTGAGGCTGTTCCCAACCAGGTCACTCAGCGAGACGAGGCAACTCCAGCGCCCAGCCCTCTGCCACCGGACTGCCTTTTGTAACACTCAAGTGTCCCTGATTTTCATTTGCGGTTCATGATCCCCAACTGTATGTAATAGTTGATATGTTTGTAGTTGTTGCATTAATGTTTCGATTTGCCATTTAGTTGATGCCTTTTCCAGACGGAGTAGGCAATTATGTCCTCTTCACTACTGCTTTGAGTGTCCCACATTATAGTCGCTGAGACTTGTGAGGCGTTATCCTGTATAATCTGGGAAATGCATTGCTGTATATATGTAATAAATTGAGGGTCTTTAAAAGCAAGGGGTTTAGGCAAAGGGTGTTTCTCCTGTGTTTGCCCATATCTGTTTTTAGCACAAGCGAGTGGTGATTAGACATCTGGGGACCAAGAGAAATACCCTCACCTCAGTAAAATGTTTGCAAGTTACAAAAAGTAGTCTAGTCTGGAGTAGCTATGATGCCTGCCCGAGTAGTAAGCTGCTTGTTCTTTTGTGTTAGAAACGACAGTTGGCCACATCAACCACACCCAATTACTCAAAAGTGCCTCTTAGAAATGTGGGTGTTAGTCGTCCTGTGGGACACTGGTTTAGTAGCATCTAGACCCTACTAAAAGGTCATATTGAAGTCCCACTGTCCCTGTTATTGCACAAACTGGAAATGAAGAAAACTGTCCTTTGATTATTTTTTAAACCTGTAAAAAAAAAAAAGGTGGCTTGCCAGTCAGCCTCAGCACCCTCCACTCCCCAGTACACCCCCAGACAGCCTCACTCACCTGAACACGTCCCAGGTTCAAGATCCACTCTTGAACAAAGTCGCATCTTGCTGCTGGAACTGGCGACTGCACTGTGAGAAACTAAGGTAACTGTGGTTCAGTGTATTTCAATGGGGTTTCAACTTATGCATAACTTTGTAATTTCTTTACATTTTGGCCCCAAATTTTAACATAGCATTTTGAGAACCCCACCTCATGAACAATAAGACTGTCCTAACACAACTCCCACCCAAAGGTGATTTTCACTATAGCTTGACAAATTCACCTTCGGGGCGGGATTTGAAAAATTTTTCTGGCAGTGTTCATGAGGTGGGGGAGTAAAGCTATGTTGAAAATTTGGTAAAATGGCAGAGTTATGACTGCTCATGCAGTTCCGCCACACATGCTCGTAACTTTGGAAATGTTCACTATTTTGACCCAGATTTTCAACATAGCCTTCTTATTACCCCACCTCATGTAGATCACATCTGTCATGTTTCAGTATCCCTGGCCAAAATGTGTTTTGGCACCAGTGGCAGGAATGGTGTTGCAGTTGTGCAGAATCATGTTTTGGCAGGGATTCAAAATTTTCTGCACCAGGTGCATGAGGTGGGGTAATAAGATGGCTGTGCTGGACAATTTAGTCACTGTTGTCTCAGTAAATGGAAGCACAGGGCTGGCCCGAGGCCCTGTGAGTTCATAACTACATACATATATGCATGTATGGAGGGATGGGAGTGCAGGGCCCAGAAGGCCATGCGCTCCCACAAACAAATATACGATTATACTAATTTAAAAAGTAAGAAATAAATCGAAATAATGTGTTAATGCTCCAATTAGGGTTACAGCCACAAAAAGTATGGCGTCGGGGTTTCAAAGCTAATACCCCCTCTGCACACACCAGCAGGCGTTGGGATGTGCCTTAGGGTTGCAGGCCTAGAGCTCACCCCATTCCACAAGTAGTAAGCTGAGATGGGTACAGTATAAGAGAATGGGGTGAGCTTAGGTCTGGTGACCCCAAGCACACCAACCTCGCGTGTGCAGGATGGTGTTAGCTTTGGAAACCCTAATGGCACATTTCCTACTTTTGTGGCTGTAACCCTGACTAGAGCATTAATGCAGTTTTTGCAATATATATGTATGTATATATGTATGTGTGTATGTATATGTATATATATATATATATATATATATATATATATATATATATGTGTGTGTATGTATGTATCTGTATATATATATATATTATATATATATATATATATATATATTATATATATATATATATATATATATATATATATATATATATATATATATATATATATATATATTATATATATATATATATATATATATATATATATATATATATATATATTTATATATATTATATATATATATGTATTTATATATATACACACACACACACATATATATACACATAAACTAGAGGGAACATCATTTTTTTAGTTTTTCGTTTCCTGCCCTGATGGTAACAGTAAGAAATAACTTGGCCAGAGCACGGAAACCGTTAATGGTTCCTCTACTTATAATGTATTCCATCTCTATAGTAGTTGTTACTAATCAGAGCCTTCCCTCTCAAAAAAAAAACAAGCATTTGTCAATGCGAATGTTGCTTGCTTGTATATGCTGTTTAGGTATTTGAAGTGACAGTTCCATGCCTTCCTCCCAAGACATCCACTGTGTCTTTCCGTTCAGTATTCACAGAAGAGTGGGGGCAAAGGCCACAGCAGTTACCAAGGGGTGAAGAGGTGGACACTAGTCCATTCAAAGGCAAAAGAGTCTTACAGGAGCTTACTAAATTGAAGGTGGACAAAGTGATGGAACCAGATGGCATACGCCCAAGGATATTAAGAGAACTAGGGAGATAGCAGAGAAGTGCAAGATAATGCATATGGGGCACAAAAACCTGGCACAATATATCAGTTGGGGGTGAGGATACAGCATGCACCAAGCAGGAAAGGGATCTTGGGGTTATCATCTCTGATGACCTCAAGGCAGGGAAACAGTGTGACAAGGCAGCAGGTAAAGCAAATAGGATGCTAGGATGCTTAGGCAGGCATCACCAGCAGGAAAAGGGAGGTCATCATTCCACTATACAAGACACTAGTGAGGCCCCACCTGGAGTACAATGTACAGTTCTGGAGACCTTACCTATGTAAGGACATAGACAGGGTAGAGAAGGTTCAGAGGAGGACAACAAAGATGGTGCATGGATTGCATCACAAGTCCTATGAGGACAGGTTGAAGGAACTGAACATGTACTCCTGGAGGAGAGTAGGGAGAGAGGATATGATAGAGACATACAGGTATCTTACAGGCAGGAATACACTATTTTAAGCGCAAAAGATGTTCCAGGACTAGAGGGCATGGGGTGAAGTTGGAGGAGGACGATTCAGAGGAAACGTGAGGAAGAATTTCTTCACAGAACGGGTGGTGGACAAGTGGAACACCCTGCCAGAGGAAGTGGTGGGGGCTGAAACAATCACGGATTTAAGAATGCATGGGATAGATGTAAAGAAATTCTGGAGGTCAGGGTAAGGGGCAACAGACTTCTAGGAAAACATAAACTGAACTTACAAGCTGAAATGGGCAGACTGGGTGGGCCATATGCCCTTATCTGCTGACACTGTCTATGTATCTTCTAGACTGTATTCAGATGCAAATAAATAAATATTTGAAATTCAGTTACCAGGGCACTGGCTCCATCATCTGCAGAGCCACACTGATGAGCTGATTCAGACAGGTCCCTGCCATGCGATTCAGTTTCAAATTCAGAGCCCCTCATATCGTTTTTGCATTGTCATGTATTTAATGCAAGAAAGTTATGCTAATTTATGTTTTAACGCCATCTGCTAACATTTTCAGAATATAAAAGGTCCTACTCGCGATCCACAGTTCTCATCGAGACCGCAGACAGGCAAACGGGCAGTGAACATTTACAATAATTAGAAATAGTCTTTCTCACCTCAGCCCTTTGCAGGGACTTAATCTGTTAATTACTCCAGTTTATATTTGCTTTAGTAATGTCCTCTGTTGATAAGGAGTATGACAGTGCGGTCATGTTCCGTTCTGAAATAATGCCATATGCCTTTGAGCCCAGTGCGTAATGCTATGGAATTCAGCGATGACCAGCCTGAAATAGTGGTCCGCTCCAACAGTAGCAGACCTGTTGATCAATGGTGTGTGCATAATTGTTTTAATATAAAGTTTTAAAATAACAAAAACAAATAGCTGCAATTTGTATTATCATCAAAGAGCTTGGTAAAATATACCTGAGGTGTTGATAATAGACAACTGGAACATAAATACGATTAATTGTATGCACAGTATGCATTTTTCATGACTGAATTGTTTTAGTTTTAGCCCAGAGCACTTTTTGAAAAGAGTATGGCAAAGTCTCACAACTTTTAAATTAAATTAAATTAAATCTAGTTATTAATATTTGTAGTAAATAGTAAAAGCAGCTAATTGCTTCAAACAGTGTTGGTGGCTCACTGGGAGGTCAACTGACTAGCTCAGAGTCAAATAATTCGTTTCCACCATTATATTAACTCATAAGAGTTGCGATATGGCTAATATTTCTCTCACTACCTTACAAAGAAATTCCTGTATATAGTCTGGCTCAGGAAAACAGTATAAGGTAACACATCTAACTCGTCTAGATATTCTGCATCAGGAACTATATTTCTAGGGACATGGATATGTTGTTCATCCACACTCATTGGCAGGTATCCTTGCGCTTTAAATCTTGCGGAAGGTCTTCAAGCTTGCTCCTCCCACCCACCGGGTGGTATAACTCTGGCTCCGCCCATGGCGCCAGATCTTCCTTACCGCTTGGAAGCTCAGGTTCCCTCCTTAACGCTCTGCGTTTGAGACTAGTTCCTATTTCTCCGTTTGCGGATTTAAAAATAAAATTTTGCAAAAGACTTCAGTCTTCTATCCCTACATGACTGCGATGGACAAATCGACTCCCGGATTTCGGAGATGCCCATGCGGCAGAAGATGTCTCGGACGGATCCACACTCCACGTGTGTCTACTGCTTAGGCCTTGAGCACGACCCGCAGGCTTGCGACCTGTGCTCATCTTTCTCGGCCTACGTCCTCGAAGCCGTGCTGCCCGATTACAACTGGGCCGTCCCGGCGTTTCCTCAGTGAGGTCAAGGAGGCCCGGTTGGCGGTGTCGCGGCGAGCTCGGCGGATCAGCTCGGCGGATGGTCGCCCTCGAAGAAGGCGCGGGCCGTATCTTCCTCGGCAGCGGCATTTATCCCGCTCTCTGGGCTCTTCTTACACGGCTTCTTTTAAGGAGCTTTGTCTGTCCTCTCCACTAAAGGAGAAGGGCCTCGTTGGCGGGACCTTATTCTCGGTCCAAAAGAGGGACAAGGGTAAGTCCCTCCGTCGAGCTCTTGGGGCGGAAAGGTCCTCTCCCGGGCCATCGACCGTCGGCTTCGGTCGACCGCTCGGCTTGACCACTGGCCTCACGGTGTCCCGTCAGGTCAGTTGACCGAGACTCCCACCGATGAAGTCGAGATTTTTCTCGACCGTTGGACGGGCTGTCGCCTTTAGCAGCCGAGATTCCTCTCCCGGTTCCCCGGGAGGAGTTGAGGATCCGTGGGCTCGCCTGTGCCTCGGTTCGGAGCCCTCGGATGCACCATCCGAGCGAAGGAGTGCCGGTTCGGCCGACACCTCCCGCACCGACCTCGGAAATTCCGGGACTCGGTCTCGGACCTCTTCGAGTCCAGCCGATCCCACCGTCATGGCGGTCTCGGTCTCGGCACCATCGGTAAGCGGCGTCGCCTTCGTCCTCGTCCTCTCCTCGGATGAGGAGGCGGCGTAAATTACGTCGGCGGTACGAGACCTTATGTTGCAACAGCTCCTCCTGGCGGGAATAAGCCGACCCCGTCGCCTTCCCGCCATTAAGTGGCTGTCACCGGATCGGCCGACACAACCCCTCGACTTATCCGAGGAGCTATACAGGGCGGTTGCTCGGCCAAAACCAGCTGCTCCACCGATTCTGGTGGAACCTCCGCCTCACAGCCACACACTGGGGCTCCGACCAAGGATTCTCGGTCGGCTGAGGTCTACCCATCGGCTGTCAGTTACCCTCACTCCGATCGACCTCGGCAGGTGAAGGGTGGCTCAGGCCAGAGGTAGCTCTTCGAGGACTCTTCCGAGTCCGAAGATGATTCCTCCTTTTCTCCAAGCGACTGGACTTGGAGTCTTCAGGAGGTCAGTCAATGGACGATAGCCCGTCCGTCCTTCCTAGGACTACTTCGCTCATCTCTGAGTCCACCGGATGGAGCTCGAACCCGTTTCCAACGGGCCAGGTATCCCTCACGGAGATTCTGGACCGAGGGATTCTCCGACGGAGGCCTTTCCGTGGCCGAGGCCATAGTGGGTCCGCACTGGAGCTTTGGCAGCGCCCTGCTTCCTGCCCTGCGCCTTGACCAGGATGGCCAGGAAGTATCACGGTCCCTACTGGTTCCTTGTCCGGTTTTGAACACCCCTCTGCTGAGGGTTGGTTACCGACAGCGTTTTCGAAGCGCGCCGGCTGCGCCAGGGATGTGGACAAACCTCCTGACAAGGTCAAGAATTATGTCCGGGCGAAAAGTCTACGCTGCGTCCTCTCTCGGCCTTCGTCCAGGCCAGTTCGGCCGCCTCATGGCACATTTTCTCATGCCCTGTTGGGCTCCCTGGATGAGGTCATCCTTCATCTTCCGCCGATCTGCAGACTACGGTTAAGCAGGTGCGGGACC
This sequence comes from Neoceratodus forsteri, assembly GCA_016271365.2. NCBI lineage: Eukaryota > Metazoa > Chordata > Ceratodontiformes > Ceratodontidae > Neoceratodus > Neoceratodus forsteri. The sequence continues at coordinate 494,118,359 of CM028131.1, read as the reverse complement.
AGGGCAGGGCAGTGGCCAAACAGCAGCTCCAGACTGCTTTGGATTTGGGGACTCATGTGCCAGATCGGTGGCGGCCGCAGTGGCTATGCAGTCGGCGGGCTTGGCTGAGGATATCCACCTTTACTCGGATACCCAGCACAAGTTGGCGGATGTCCCTTTTTGGGGACTGACCTCTTCGGCCCTGGGGTGGAAGGTCACCTGCAGAGGATCGAGAAGTCCAATGCTACCTTGGACTCGGTCTCTTCCGCTCAGAAGGACAAGGCAGAAACCACAGCCCTAAGCCCTTTAGGTCCTTCTGTGCCCCGGCGCCCGGCCCAGCAACGTCAGGGCCAGCAGGCTCGGCCTTGGCATCCCAAACCCAAGCCGGGCTTCCTCTAACAGGAGGCAGGAGGAAAAGGCCCAGGAGGTCCCTCGGCGGTCCCTCCTCCAAGCCTGCCCAGTGACGGGCTGAGGGTGTCGCCCCATTCCCGTCCACCTTATCCCTGGGTCCCCCGTGAGGGACGGCTCACACTTCCTGCCCGCCTGGTCCGCTGTTTCCACGGACAGGTGGGTCTTGGAGGTGGTGGAAGAGGCCTGCCTCTGGAATTGAGCAGGCACCACCCTTCAGAGCCGCCGCCTCGGGGCTTCGATCCCCAGCTCACTGGCGGCTCGTCCGAGCCAACATCGCCTCCTCCTCCAGAAGGAGGTGATAAGAGAGGTGGTGGACCCTCCTTCAGACCCAGGGTTTGTGTCCAGGTACTTCCTGGTTCCGAGCGGACGGGGGCTGGCGCCCATTCTCGACCTACACGACCTAAACAAGTTCCTAAGGTCTCAACCTTCAGGATGGTCACTCTGGCTCAGATAATACCATCCTTGGAGCGCGTGTGGTTCTGCTCTCTGGACTTGCAGGACGCGCTTTTCACGTCCCCTATCCGTCCGCCTCACCAGAGATTCCTTCGCTTCCGAGCGGAAGGATCCCCTTCGAGTTCCAAGCCATGCCCTTCGGCTTGTCTCCAGCTCCCAGGGTCTTCACCAAATGCATGGCAGTGGTGACAGCATTCCTACGGCGCCGAGGGTCCGGTGTACCCTTACCTGGATGACTGGCTGATAGCAGCTCCCTCAGGAAGGAGGCAGAGTGGTCAGAAATCTGGCCCTCAGGTCTGCTCTCAACTGGGCCTCCTTATCAACGAGGCCAAGTCGGAACTCGAGCGAAGCAGGTGATTCTATTCATCGGGCGCAGCTCGACTCTCTTGAGCCAGAGCGCGGCTCCGCGGACAGGGCCAGGTTCTTTCCTCCTTTGCCCGATCATTTCTGGTTGGGCAATTCGCCTGCCGGGACTTCCTGCGCCTCCTGGGTCTCATGGCGGCCTGCACCAGCGTGGTCCGTTGGGCCCGCTGGAACATGCGCCCTTCAGTGGGGACTGGCCAGCCAGTGGTCACAACGCGATATCCTTTGACCAGCTTGTGTCGGTGACACAGGGATGTGGAACGCTCTCCAGTGGTGGACCGTTCCAGATCATTTGCAGGAGGGCATCCTGTCGTCCGCCCGAGCCGACGTCTCTCTATCGACCGATGCCTCTCTGATGGGTTGGGTGCCCATCTGGGGAACACGGGCTCATGGCCTCTGGTCCCGCAGGAGTCCGATGCCACATCAACCTGCTGGAGCTCGAGCGGTCCGCCTAGCTCTCACCGCCTTTGCTCCGTTCCTCCGGGTCAAGTGGTCCGAGTCCAGACGGACAATACCACGACCATGTACTATCTAAACCGCCAGGGCGGGGCGCGCTCCATGCTTCTATGCAAGGAAGCTCTCCGCATTTGGTCACTCGATGCGCAGCCTGGGCGGATCTCCTAGCCATTCACGTGGCAGGAGCCTCCAACACCCTGGCCGATGCCCTGAGCCGGATAGGGGCTGCATCCCACGAGTGGTCTCTCCTGCCGGAGGTAGGACAGCATCTGTTCTCCCATTGGGGCACACCTCAGGTGGACCTGTTTGCCTCCAGGAGAGCGCGAAGCTGAGCCTGTTCCATGCCCGCCCCCTCAGCAGGGCTCGCTGCAGGGGATGCCTTCTCGAGGCAGTGGACCCCGGCCTCTTCTACGCCTTTCCCCATTTCCCTTGATCCACAAGGTGCTTCTCAAGGCGAGGAGGGACAGGCGCAGGTGATTCTGATAGCCCCAGACTGGCCTCGCCAGTTCTGGTACCCAGATCTCCTCAGTCTCAGCTCCAGGACTCCGGCAGCTTCCAGCTCGCCTGGACCTGCTCTCAGTCAATCAGGGAAGGTGTTCCATCCGGACCTTCAATCCCTGCACCTGACGGCCTGGTTCCTGAGCTGCCAGAGTTCCAGGCCTTGGGTCTTTCCGACGAGGTCCTCAATGTAGTTGAGGCGTCCCGTAGGAGTCGACCAGAAAATGCTATGCCTTCAAATGGAAAAGGTTTTCCATTTGGTGTCAGGGCAAGGGCTTGACCCTTCCTCCTGTTCCTTGGCAAGCATCTTGGACTATTTATGGTCCCTTTCTAGTCAAGGGCTTAGGTCGATGACCCTAAGGGTGCACCTGGCAGCCATCTCTGCTTACGGCGGGCCGGAAGCAGTCGGTGGCGCAGGAGAAGGTGGTCTGGCGCTTTTCAAAGGCCTTGATCACATTTCCTCCAGTGCGGGAACCCCACCTCCGTGGGATCTACTGCTGGTACTGGCAAAGCTCATGGGCAAGCCATTCAACCTATGCACAGGTGTGCTCTCTCTCACCTGTCGTGGAAGACCGCCTTCTTGGTGGCTATCATGTCAGCCAGAAGGATGGGAGAGCTCCAGGCGCTTTCCATCGAGTCTCCTTACCTGGTTTTCCACAGGGACAAGAGTTGTCCTGCGCCCCCACCCAAATTCCTTCCGAAGGTGGTGTCGGAGTTTCACCTTAACCAGGTGTTGACTCTGCCGGTGTTCTACCCCAATCACACCTCGGAGGTCGAACATAGGCTCCATACTCTGGACCCTGAAGGGCGCCGCTTATTATAAGGAGCGACGGCTGAAATTGGGAGAGGTTCGCCAGCTGTTTGTCACCTACGCTGAAGCCGCATCTGGCAGACCTGCAGCCAAGCGGACGATAAGCAGGTGGGTAACCTCCTGCATAGATCTCTGCTATAAGTTGGCGGGCATGGAGCCTCCCAGAGGGATAAGGCTCATTCTACCCGCCATACTGCTGCAACGGTGGCTGCTTCCAGAGACGTCCCTATCCAGGAAATCTGCAGGCTGCTACCTGGAAGTCAGCAAACACCTTATTACCCATTACCACATCGACCTTGAGTCACGCTCGGATGCTGGTTTTGGGGCCTCGTTCTCCAGTCTCTCTTTCCTAAGTAAGTATTGGGGGTGTGTAACGGCCTCCTCCTCCCGGAGAACTGCTGAGTCTGCCAATGAGTGTGGATGAACAACATATCCATGTCCCTAGAAATACAGGTTACTCACCTGTAACAGGAGTTCTAGGAATGGTATATGTTGTTCATCCTGACCACCACTTCGACCTCCCGGCTTCGATGCACAACCCTGAGCTTCCAGCGGGCCAGATCTGGCCATGGGGCGGAGCCGAGATACCACCCGGTGGGTGGGAGGAGCAAGCTTGAAGACCTCCGCAAGATTTAAAGCGGCAAGGATACCTGCCAATGAGTGTGGATGAACAACATATACCATTCCTAGAACTCCTGTTACAGGTGAGTAACCTGTATATCCCAACTTTGGCAACAACTAGTATGCACCACTGCAGGAACGAAAATGCATGCAAAACATACAGTATACATCCGACTGCATACAGGACAGCAGCTCACTGGCGAGTCATGCAAGCTGTTTTGCAAAGCACCTGTGTGCAGATAAAACAGGGCACAGGCGAACCCCTTACATGGCGACAGGGTATCGGTGAAAACGACCCGCCACCCTCCGGACTGGTCAGTCCATCCCGAGTGGCCAGGCCAGCAATATTAAGAATTCTGCGCCTGGTCCAGCTTAGTCCGGATTTTAGCAATGTGGTCTAGAGGTCCGGTTTTCACTAAGTGAAGTCCCGGGCGGGTAGCTTGACAGGAGGAGTACAAATTGTAATGCAAGAATGGGGACATGTGCGCTGCTTGCATCTGTGTTAGGGAAGCTGCAATCGAGGGTTTGCATTTTGGGTCAATCCCTGTCCCCATAATTATTATTGAGAATAAGATGTATTTTTTATTCCGGATCTGCTAAGTTACATAAACAGGATCCTTGGGAGCACGACACCACTGTAATGCCTAAAGCACTCCAACAGATGGGTATATGTCACCGTCTGATCCGAGCCCAGGAACAGTCGCCATGAGCCGACCCACCCTGGCCGTCCTGACCGTCCCGCGCCCTCATCATTGCCACACTGACATCTGATTGAATTTGGGGGTGGGGGACAGAGTTTCATGGGTGACAGCCAATCAAGGAAGAGTCTGACTGCTGTCCCTACAGGGATGCTGCCATGGGAGGTGGGTGCCTGGCTCCCCATGAGGGTTAGCGGCCTGGGCTCTATTTGCAACACAGGTTGCATGTGTTGACTGGACCATGCCGCATTGGTACCGAGATCCCGAACTGGGGCACAATTCTTCTCGGTGGTGCGCTGGGAAAACGTGGTTTGCTGATTGTTTTATTAATAGTAGCAGTGAAAAGCTGCAGCATGTCTGCTTGGGAGCCGTGACCAACGGCAGCCCTGTTTTGGGGAAATGCCCTAAGTTCTGGTTTTCCTGTCTTTATTTTTAAGGATAATAGAAATATCAGGTCAAAAGGCTGTTACAGTGAGTGTGTAAAAGCGTTTCCTGAACGAAGTAACGCTAATGGCTGGCCTGGCATTAGATTATGTGGTTCAATATACTGCATTTAGGAGAGACCTAGAACATGTTTTGAGGCAAAAATGGGGTTGTTGAGGTATGGTGAATGCGCGGTGGTGTGTAGGGGAGCGCATGAGCAGGCTATATCTTATCGCTGCTCACTGAGCGTAGCTCCCCTTTCAACTGTAGGGCACTCGCATTTTGGAGCTGTCATAGACAGCTCGAGCAGGCATTGGAGAACTGCAGCCGCGCTTTGCAAACACACTGACTGAATTGGAAGAGGGCTGCCACACCTCCAAAACTCGGATGATAGCACTATGTTTCTTGCACATGCGCAAGCAACATAAAAATAAGACCACCACCTTGACTATACAGTGTATTTTTCTGGTCCCTGTTTACTGCTCCAGTGGGTGCTCCCCATGGAAGGGCAGAAACGCTCTGTATCCAAGAATGACTTGTCTGAAACAAATTACTTTCAACTGCAGTTTGAAATTGGTAGGCCCAAAGAGTGATGCGGCAAAGCCAGGTAGGAGCAGTAAAACCTAACTAACTAAAAGAGTTAAAGTTCATGTAGTATATCACAAAGGAAGCAAAAGTGATGCAAGGAACAGATACTGCAGCATTTTGGTGACACTGTGATGCTATGTTTCTACGTTGGAACCTATGCACTAAGCAGCAGATGTAACCCTTAACTTTGGCCAGTTTTTTTTTTCTCAATCTTTTCTGTCCACCATCCGACCGGCCTCCTTCTGCTAGTCACCCAGCCCTTTCACCCTGGTGTCCACCATGTGTGAATTGTCCACATTTTCTCCCAGAGCTTACCTCTCCCATGGGGTTGACTGTGATCCCCAACTCCCACCGTTGTACAGGATCTGGTCTGCTGAATAGGGTTTGGATAACTGGCTGTGGGGCCTGCGGGTGACAGGTGTCATCCTGCCGGTTGGGAAATTTCTCCGTTATGATGTTTTATCCACACTCTGGCAGTTGTCTTTCCCCTGTAAGACAGGCCAGAATGTTTTCAAGCTGGCTCCTCCCACCCTGCGTGTGGTAACTCTGTCGGCTCTGCCCCATGATGCCAGATCTTCCTTTCTGCCGGAAGAAGCAGGCTCCCTCCTTACTGCTCTTGCACTGAGAAGACCCTTTGCTAACGAATCTTCATATTTACTTCCAATTTAATAAAAAATACTCTGTCTTCAGCTTATTCCTTCACGCCGACCGACATGGACGATGGGAAGTCTGCTCAGGATTCTGGAGGTGCGACTGCAGGCTCGAGATGTCCCGGATATTACGCCAGACCATATGCATGTATTGCCTGAGCCATGAGCACAATCTCCAGACTTGTGACATTTGTCATACGTTCACGCATCCATTCTGAGGACCACCACATCTGCTTACTTTTGGCGTCCGCGCGAGCAGCACCACCAGTCGCATCTAAGGGCCGGCCATCGGGTGGTCTCCCCAGCTCTTGAGGTCCACCAGACAACTAGCAGCTTTGAGTGGCAGCCCAGGCCGAGGCCTCCTCTGCTTTGGCCTTTTACCCTCTTTTTGGGCGCCTCCTTTATGGGGCATTTAAGGATTTGTGCTAGGCTCTCCCGACTCACGGCCAGTGCCCCTCATCAGCACAGAACTCTAAATCTAAAAAGAGGCAAAAAAAATGATCTTGCCATCGATCAGGGATTGGGAACACTTCTGGGCTTCTCATTCCTTCGCTTCTCCAGATCCGACTTCAGTCAAATCTTGGCCCAGTCCACCATCTCTGTGGTACCCCATCAGGCCAGTTGGCAGAGATGCAGGTTGATCTTCCAGTCGAGATTTTTCTTGAATTGGTCAACCCGTTGTCACCTGAAGAGGCTGATACATCTCTGTCCAGGACTCTCTTCCAGCTCAGACTCTGGAGGATGGATCAGTCCGCTGACCTGCCGCCTCTCATTATCGACCAGGAACCGAGGTGCCTCAGCTCTTCCGACCCCTCTAAGGCCCACTGCTGGTCACCCTAGCGGTCAAGCTCGTGGTCCCGATCTCATTCCTGTGAGTCAAGTGATTTGCATCTATGTCGGCGCTCCCGCTCTCAGTGGCCAGGAAGCGGCATCACTGCTGTTCTTCATCGTTCTCTGGTGAGGAGAGACTTTGGCGCAAGTTGCATTGATGCTATGAGCACTTGATGTGGCACAAGTGGTGTTTGCTGGTATGGAGCCAGTTCCGGCTTTTACCCGACCATCACCTGGCTTTTGCCGAGAGGCTGATACCTTCTCCATTGCCACAGGAGCAGACCAGTAAAATGGTCACGGCTTGGCTCTTCTGGTGTCTCCGCCAATTCTGGTGGAGCCGCCTCGAAACAGCCGATGACCAGAGCTCTGACCAAGGAGTCGGCCGGTCTCCGGTCTTCCCCATCGGCTGACTGTCACGTCACCCTGACTGTCCGCAGAGGGTCAGCAGGGTTCAGGCGGTTGTCCCTCTTTGCCAACTCCTCTGAGTCGGGGGTCCTCCCTGCACTCTCTTCTGGTGGACACGGAGTTGACAGGGGTCTCTGACAGACGAAGGCCCTACCTCCTTCTTGAGCCTTCTCCGCCTTCTCTCGGAATCCACGGGTCTCAAAATGGAGCCCATTCAGAAGTGGGCATGGTACCGCTACTGAGATCTTGGACTGAGGTGACTCCGTGGGGAAGTCTTCCTGTAGCAGAGGCCATCCATGGCCCTGCCTTGGAGCTCTAGCAGCACCCAGTCTCCTGCCCAGCACTGTTGGCTTGGATGGCCTGCAAGTATGCAGTTCCATTTGGGGTTCAGGGAACATCTTCGGCAGAGGGCTTGTGGTAGATTCTGTGTTTTGACACTCCGGCATTGTAGGAGATGTTGACAAAACGTGAGACAAGGAATCCAATAAATTGGACCATTCAGCGAAAAAGTTTGCTGCTGCCTTCACTCTGCCTTCCTGATGGCCCACTTTCTCATGCCCTGTTGGGCACCCTGGATGAGATGCTCACTCATCTTCAGCAGACCTCCTGACCACAGTCAGGCAGGTCCAAGATCATGGTCGGGCTGTGGCAAAACAGCTCCAGAATGCCATGATCACGGGACTCCTGTGCCCGGGTCTGTGGCGGCCAAGTAGTGGCCATGCGCCGCAGGGCTTGGCTGCGAATCTCAACCTTCACAGTGTAGACACCCAGCACAAGCTGGCGGATGTCCTCATATGGGCACTGACCTGTTCGGGTCCTGGTGGAGGGGCACCTCACTGCATTGAAAAGTTCAGTGCCACCTTGGACTCGTGACAGCCGTCAGAGGTTACGCCTGGGTTATGCCCCTATTGTCCACATACAGTACACCTCAAACTGTATTCCTGGTCTGTTGTACTGTAATACTGCTATTTTGCACTAACGTATAGATATGGGCACATATCATATAAGCATGAGTGCTAGGAATGTGCTTTGCTGCTAGGATATGCTAATACTGATCATGCATGATTCATTATACCTCACTATAATACATTTATCTAGATTGTTTGTGTTTTACATATATTCCATGTATAATCTACCTAATCACTGATATGAGGACTTGAGGGATCATCAGTGATTATTGTATAGTTGTATTCTCATATAATTTATATGTAGTGTGTATTTTACACTCAGGTAGATATGTAATAGGGACCTGTCAGCAGTTCCATTTGTCTAAGCAAGCGGACACAGAGAGAAAGTCTTTATGTCTATGTTTTATACTGTATGTGAGCAAGAAATACCACATGTAGTTTGAACCTGTCAGCATTTCTTCTGTCCAGGCTATAAAGTGAAGCATATTCTCTCATATATGATACTCATTAGTATTTCTGTCTTCCAAGTCATTCTCCAATGGAGAATGACTTAGGATCAATACATAGTGTTTCATGTCTAGCTATGAGGTAATCTCTGTTGCTATGCTGTTATTTGTAGTATGTAGTTGTTTCCAGCCCATTGTAGCTGCTCTGGACACTACTAGTTTATTTCTAGAAGATTAGTACTCTCTGGCGGAGAGCTGGAGCTCTGGAGAGCAAACAAGATCATAGACAACCTAAAATCTACAATTCTGGAGATTATGTACATTCTTCAGGAGAGTGGTGAGAAACCCATCTCCTTGTGATTTTCTTTGTCACATGCTTGGTGTAACTATTATAATAAACTTTATTAGTACTCCTTGCTTGTTTACGAATGTTTCTTGGTAGACTCGAGACACAATAATCTGTATTATTATTAGTATTTACCCTACACACCAAGATTGTTTAGATTACAGAGGGATCCCAAAGGGTTCTATACAGCAGAAGAAGAAGCCTTTCAGTCCATCTCCACTGCTGCGCCAAACCAGCCCAACCCTCATCTGGGCAGCATGCTAAGCCTGGCAGCCTCTGCTGAAGTCAGTGGCCTCGGTCTTCCGTAGGCCTGGAGGACCACGATCCCAGTGGCTCCTCAGCGGGCCCTTCTTCGCCTCCAAACCTGCCCAGTAAGGGGTGAGGGTTGCCTCATGTGGGGTCAGCTCGCACTTCTTTTCGTCCTGGTCCACTGTCACCATGGACAGGTGGGTTCTCGAAGAGGTCAATCAGGTTCTGCTTCTGGGATTCGAGCAGTATCTGCCTTGCCGAGCCATACCCATGGGAGGACATTCTCTCTGCCCTTCAGGACAACATCACGGAGCTTCTCCATGAAGAGGTTGTGGTTCCTGTCGGGACCCTCTGGAACACCCAGGGTTTGTCTCCAGGCACTTCCTGGTGCCCAAACGGATGCGGGGCTAACACACCCATCTTTGATCTGCACGACCTGAACAAGTTCATCAGGCTGCGCACCTTCAAGATGGTAACTCTGTCCCAGACCATACCATCTCTAGAGCAAAACATGTGATTCTGCTCACTGGATCTGCAGGATGTGTTCTTTACATCCCGATCTGTCCATCACACCAGCGATTCCTCTGCTTCAGAGCAGAAGGAACCATCCTTGAGTTCCAGGCAATTCCATTTGGCCTGTCCTCGGCCCCCAGGGTCTTCACCAAGTGCATTGTAGTGGTAGCAGCTTATCTGAGGTGCTGGGGGTCTGGCTTTACTCCCACCTGGACGACTGGCTGATCGCGGGTCCCACATGGGAGGAAGTGGAGCATTTCAGGGACCTGGTCCTCCAGACCTGCTTTTTCTTGGCCTCCTGGTCAACCAGGCCAAGTTGGAACTCATGCCCTCGTGGGTGATCAGCTTCATAAGGCAGAGTTAGGGCTCTGCTCCCGGCTGACAGGGTGGAGGCTCTCTCCTCCTTTGCCCGATCATTTCAGGTTGGGCAGTTGTGGCCTGCTCGAGGCCTCCTGTACTTTCTGGGTTACATGGTGGCCTGCACCAGCATTGTCCATTGGGCCAGCTGGAGAATGCACTCTCTGCAATGAGCTGGGATGCCAATGGTCCCAGCGCAAGGGTCACTTAGACCAGCTGGCCAGTGTGACCCATTTGATGTGGGACACCCTCCAGTGGTGCTTAGCCCCAGCACATCTGCAGGAAGGTATCCTGTTTGTCCGCCCAGAGCCGGCAGTCATCCTGCTGAGTGACGCCTCTAATGGGCTGGAGTGCCCACCGGGGTAACACAGAGTCCATGGGCTCTGGACCTCCGAGGAGTCCTGGTGCCATATCAGCCTGCTGGAGAGCCAAGCAGTTTGGCTGACGCTGATTGCCTTGCTCCTCACATTCAGGGTCAGGTAATCCAAGTCCAGATGGAAAACACCACGACCATGTACTGTACTACCTTAACAAGCGGGGCAGAACACACTCCCTGCCTCTGTGCAAGGCAGCTCTATGCATGTGGACACTCGTGTGTAGCCTGGAGTCGATCTCCTGGCCATCCATGTGGCCGGTGTCTCCAACCAGCTGGTGGACGCCTCAGCATCGAGTGGGTGTCGTCGTCTCATGAGTGGTTTCTCCATCTGAAGTAGTGCACAGTCTGTTCTTCCAGTGGAGCACCCTACATGTGGACCTGTTTGTCCCCAGGAGAATGCAAAGCTGAGCTGTATTGTGCCCACCTCCCTCAGCAGAGAATGCTACATGGGGCTGTCTTCTCAAGGCCCTGGACCCCAGGCTTCCTCTTGGCTTTTCCTCCATTTCCCTTGATCCACATAGTGCTACTCAAGGCGAGGATGGACAAGACACAGATGATTCTAGGCTCCGGACTGGCCACGCCAGTTCTGGTATCCTGATCTCATCAGCCTCAGCAGCAGCAGGCTCCCGAGGCATCTTCTCTCCACCCGGACCTGCTCTCCATCGACCAGGAAGGTACCCATCCGGCCTTTCAATCCCGCACCTGAGCAGCTAGAGTTCCAGGCTCTGGGTGTTTCCAAAGATATTCTCGATGTGGGTGAGGTGTATCGGATGGAATCGACCTGGGAAATGCTATTCCTTCAAATGGAAAAGATTCTTTATTTGGTGTTAGGCAAGGGGCTGGACCCTGTGTCCTGTCTAGTGACTAGAATCTTTGACTATCTGTAGTCCCTCTCTCGGTCTGGGCTGACCCTTAAGATGCACCTGGCAGCCACCTCTGCTCACGGGCACGGGAACGGTCAGCAGCCGGTGGTGCAGGAGAAGGTGGTCTGGCGCTTCCTTAAGGCCTTGACCACATTTCTTCTCTGAAACGTGAACCACCACCACATTGGGATTTCTTGCTGTTGTTGGCAAAGCTTATGGGCAAGCCATTCGAACCAGTGCACTCTGGACAAATTCCTCTTTTTCTACCTAAGGTGGTCATGGAACATACTTAAATCAGTCCTTAGAGATGCCAGCCTATTACCCTGAGCACTCCAACCAGGAAGAAAACCTCCTTCGTACCCTAGATGTCCATCATATATTACAATACTATACCAGTCGCACCAAATAGATTAGACAGACCTCTCAACTTTTTGTCACCTTCTCCAGCCAGGAAGATCTCCTGGTCATTAATGGACCCTTTCCAGTTGGATAGCACACTGTATCATTTTCTGTTATAATAAATATAACAAACCCCTACCTATCCACGCCCACTCTACCAGAGCTATCTATGGCCACCACAGCAGCCTGCTTCAAGGGAGCTTCTAGCGCAGATATTTGCAACGCAGCCACATGGTCCACAATCCATACCTTCACGAACTACTACAACTTAGATGTTGCTTCACGCGTAGGATGGCCTGAGCTGTCCTACAAGGCCTTCACTCATAATTCCACCCCTCTTGGGTACACTGCTTGGGACTCATCCCAAGTGTATTACCTGCTGTAAGAGATCACTCAGTGGAAAACAGTATAGTTAAGTAAAAACTTACCATAATAGTAGATCTTCTGATGGGTATCTCTTGCAGCAGGTACAATTCCTCCCTCCATCCCCCTCCTTCTCTAGGAGCACAACTTCTGATCCAGTTATTTACAGTATGGGATACCTATGGCACCTTGGATCTCCCTCGATCCTAAGCTTATCGAGAGCTGAATCCAGTAGGGGAACTGGGATACCTGGGACTGCCACTCTTTTTATGTAGGAAACAGGAAGATGATGTCATGAGTGTGTGGCCCCTGGAAAAAGGCTGCTAGAAGAGCTGCCATGCACTGCAGCACCCTCTGGCAACAACCAAGTGTATTACCTGTTGAAAGAGATACCCCTCAAAGATCTACTGTTACGGTAAGTTCTTACATAACTATAGTTTCTAGGAGTGATATAGGATGTTCATCTACCGTATCCCCCTGGCAAGTAGGGTTACCACGAAGCCCAAAGTGGGACATTTCATACTGAAACATGTTTTTTCGAGGACAACATGTAACCTTGACCAATGCAACAGACTTGTTTTCTCTAATCAGAATTATGACAAAGTGTTGTAGTTTTTAGTTGTTTCTTGTGTTTCTTATTATTTTAAGTTCTCTTAGTTAAGGTATTATTGTTTTTGCAACACTTAGAGGAAAGTTAGAAAATAAATTTTCTACTATAATGTCAGGACATGTAGTATTTCTCATGTTTTTTGCAGGACACAACTGCCCAAATCAGGACAGTCCTGTGAAAATCAGGACAGGTGGTAACCCTGCTGGCAAGTGGCACACCGGTCTGGCTTCCAGAGGGCTAGATCTGGGTGGTGGGAGGAGCCAGCTTGAAGACGTCCTGGCAGCGTCTTAAAGGAAAGGCAACCACAGACATTGTGGATGAACATCATATATCACTCCTAGAACTACTGTTACAGGTGGGTAACCTGCTTTTCTAGGCTTATGTATATGTTGTTCATCCACACTATTGGCATGTCCCTTTCCCCTTTAAATCTTGTTGGAAGTCTTCAAGCTGGCTCCTCCCACCCACCGGGTGGTATATCCTCGACTCCGCTCCTTGACGCAGATCTTCCTTTCCGCTGGAAGATACAGGTTGCCTCCCTCGTGCTCCACGCATTTCGTTGGACCAGACTTTCAAAACTTCGGTTTACCGAGATTAAAACTTCGTTCGAATTAGCGACTGTGCTTTTCGTCCTCGATCATGGAAGAGAAATCTTCCAGGATTTCGCTGGTGTCCTTTGAGCCAGAAGATGTCACGCACTGATCCCCCATCTCACGTGAGTCTACTGCCCAGGTGTCAGCCATGACGCCGTCAGGCAGTTTTGCTTGGTCTTCCATCCCAGTGTCCTGGACGACCGCCTGGCACGCTTGGAGTTGGGAGACTGAGAAAAGGAACCTCCGGTGAAGTCTAAGGAGGCTAGGGGGTGGTTTCCATGGCTGCAGGTTCCACTGAGCAGCTGGACGCATGAAAGCGTTTGAAGAAGAAGCCGCCAGCGCCGGGCGATGATGTTTTTTCTTTCCACTCAGCCTGGGCTCCACGTTCACAGGTTCTTTAAAGAGTTGTGCCAGTCTCTCCCCACCCGAGGTGAGGCGCCGTGCTGCACTCCTCCCGCTCGAAGAGGGACAAAGAACCCAGCTTGTCTTTGTCTCGACGAGGCGCTCTTGGGACAGAGAGGTCTTGGTCCCAGGAGCATGCGGTCTCTACCTCGGTCGAGATCGCTCCTCGCCGCCCGGCTTCATGGACCTTCCATCTGGCCAGACCGAGGAAGTGGCCAATGAGGTCAAGATTGTTCTCGACCCAATCGACCCTCTGTCGCCAGCCGTGGCTGACAACTCTTGGAGGACTCCGGTCCTTGTGTTCCCGATGAGGAGACCCAGCCTGCTGGTGTCCCCATCAAGGTCGGCGGTTTCGGACCCATGGGTTTCACTGATCCCTCCGGTGTCTCCCCAGCGACCGAGTCAGCCTGCCCGGTCTCGGTCAAGGTCTAGAAACCCCTCGGCCAAGCGGCCAAGGAGGAGCCATAAAGCGCTTCAAAGGCAACGCCACTGGTGATCCTAGTCTTCCTTGGATGAGGAGGCTCCGACAAAACTCTGTCGGTAGCTCACGAAGGACCTTATGTGGAACAGCTGATTTTGACAGGCAGAAGCGGCTCCGCCCGCCTACCCGACCATTATTTGGCTCTCCTCCCAGGCCGAAGCCGACCCCTCGGAACCGAAACCTTTGGTTCCCCCACCTGCAGGCCGGCCCGTCCTCCGGTTTGGCCTTTGCGGTCTCTCCACCGATAGTGGTGGAGCCACCGCCTAAGCAGCCTGTGGGAGGGGCTCCTTCCAAAGTGGACTGACCAGATACCAGGCTTCCCGACATCTGTCGGTCACCCCAGACAGTCTTCGGCGGGTCGAGGATGATTTGGCGCAGACTGCTGTATCCCGACTCCTCGAACTCTGATGTCACGGGCTCCACACTCATCCCGGGATGATAAGTCGTCCTTTGGCACAGGGATGGTGGAAGGTCCTTCCTCCTTCAAGGGATCCTCCATATAATCTCTGATTCTACAGGGATGCCCTGGAACTCATCCAGAAAAGGCGGAGTACACTGTCACGGACATCCTCGAGAGGATACCCGCGAGACCTTTCCTGTGGCCGGGGCTATTGTTGGTCTGGCACTCTAACTGTGGCAGTGCCCTGCCTCATGTCCAGCACCATCTGCCCGCTTGTCCACAAGTGCGCAGTGCCCATGGGGTCTCTTGCGGAGTTCACAGAGCATCCTTTGGCCGAGAACCTGGTTGACAGCCTTTGTGTTCGGGCATACAGTCAGTTCTGCCGACACTGACCGTTCCCCGATAAGGAGTCCAAGCTTTTGGACCATTTGGCTGCTTCCTCCTTGGGCCTTCGTCAGGCCATTTCTCGCCGTCATCATGGCACACTTCTCTCATGCCTTCTCGGTCGTTAGATGAAGTCCTCCCACATCTCCCGAGGACATGCAAATCACAGTTAAGCAGGTCCGGGACCAGGGAGTGCTGTTGCCAAACAGCAGCTCCAGACGGCCCTGGATATTGGGATTCTAGGGACGTGGATATGTTGTTCAATCCACACTTACTGGCAGGTTCTTGCTGCTTTAAATCTTGCGGAAGGTCTTCAAGCTGGCTCCTTCCACCCACCGGGTGGTAAAACTTGCTGCGCCCCATGACGCCGGATCTTACTTACCGGCTTGAAGCTCAGGTTTCCTCCTTAGCGGTGTGTTTTAGGCCTGGATCCACACTCTTCGGTTAAACCGAAACTCATTCTAAAGTGTAAAAGACTTCGGTCTTCCTTTTCCTTCTTGACTGCGATGGACAAATCGACTCCGGATTTCGTTGGTGCCCCTGTGGGCAGAATATGTTCCAGACCGATCCGCACTCCATGTGCATTTATTGCCTTGGACTCTGCCGTGACTCACAGGTCTTTGAGTTGTGCAAATCCTTTTCAGCTTTGGTCTTGGAGGACCACGCTGCCTGATTGCTGTTGGGGCAACCTGAAAATGTTATCCTCCAGTCAAGTTGAAGGGAGGCCCTTTGGCGGTGTCATGGCTGCGGCTCGGCAGAACAGCTGGAGCAGATGATTGCCCTCGAGGAGGAGGCAGCCCAGGCCGCATCATCATCATCCCGGTCGCTGCATTTATCCCTGCTCCTTGGGCTCCTCCTATACAGCTTCTTTTAAGGAGCTTTGCCAGTCCCTCTCCACCAAGGAGAAGGGCCATCGACATTCCTCTTGGTCCAAAAAGAAGGACTCCACAGGTATGCCCACCGTCGGCGTTTGTGGGAGTGGGAGAGGTTCCCTGTTTGCCTCCAGGAAAACACCAAGCTGAGGCTGTTCCTTGCCCGAGAAGCAGGGCTGGCTGCTGCGGGATGCCTTCGAGGCCGTGGACCCCAGGCCTCCTCTACACCTTCCCTCTATTTCCCTTGATCCACAAGGTGTTACTCAAGGTGAGCAGGGACAAGGGAAGGTGATCCTGGTAGCCTCAGATTGGCGGCGCCAGTACCCAGATCTCTTCAGCCTCAGCTGCAGGCCCCAGAGCAGCTTTGTACACACCCGGACCTGATATCTCTGAACCAGGTGAAGGTATTCCATCCAGACCTTCAGTCCCTGCACCTCACAGCCTGGTACCTGAGCGTCTAAAGTTCCAGGCTCTGGGTCTTTCCGAGATATCTACACTGTGGTGGAGGCATCTAGAAAAGAATTGACCAGGAAATGTTATGCCTTCAAATGGAAAGATTTTCCATTTGGTGTCAGGGTAAGGGTCTGGACCCCTTATCCTGTTCTGTGGTTAACGTTCTCGACTACCTTTGGTCTCTCTCCAAAAGGGTCTCACGGTCCTGACCCTTAGGGTGCACCTGGCAGCCATTTCTGCTTACCAGGCACGGGCGGTCAGCCGATCTGGCGCAGGAGACAGTGGTCGGGCGCTTTTCAAAGGCCTGGATCACATATCCCTTCCGGTGCGTGAAAGTCCACCTCTGTGGGATCTGTTGCTGGTTTTGGCAAAGCTCATGGACAAGTCATTCGAACCTATGCACAAATGTGAGCTTTCACACTTGTAGTGGGCGGCCTTCCTGGTGTCTATCACGTCAGCCGGAAGGGCGGAGTTCCAGGCGCTTTGGTGGATTCGACTTATCTGGTCTTTCACAGGGACAGAGTTGTCCTGCGTCCCCACCTGAAATTCCTTCCGAAGGTGGTGACAGAGTTTCACCTTAACCAGGTATTGACTCTGCCGGTTTACTACCTACATTACACCTCGGACGCGGGTACAGGCTCCATTCCTTGGACCTGAGACGTGCTCTCTCTTACTACAAAGGAAAGGATGGCGGAAATTCGTGGAGAGGTTCGCCAGCTGTTGTCACCTACGGCTGAAGTCTCTTCTGGCAGACCTGCAGCCAAGCGGACCATAGCAAGATGTATTACATCATGCATGGGTCTGTGCTGTGAGTTGGCGGGCAAGGAGCCTCCCAGAGGATAAGAGCTCATTGTACCTGCCATACTGCTGCATCGGTGGCTGCTTCCGGGACATTCCTATCCAGGAAATTTGGCAGGCTGCTACCGAAGTCAGCAAACACCTTCATTACCCATTACCACATCGACCTTGAGTTACGCTTGGGATGCTGATTTTGGGGCCTCTGTTCTCCAATCTTTATTTCCTATTTAGGGGTTGTCGTCTTGCCTCCCTCCTCCCGGAGAACTGGTTGGAGTCTTCCAATAAGTGTGGATGAACAACATATCCACGATCCTAGAAGAACAGGTTACTCACCTGTAACAGTAGTTCTAGGAGTGGTATGTATTGTTCATCCACTACTCACCTCCCGACCTCCCGGCTTCAGGCACACAACCTTGCTTCCAGCGGCTACGATCTGGCGGCCATGGGGCAGAGCTGAGGTATATACCACCCGGGTGGGTGGGAGGAGCCAGCTTGAAGACTTCGGCAAGATTTAAAGTGGAAGTGGACATGCCAGTAAGTGTGGATGAACAACATATACCACTCCTAGAACTACTGTTACAGGTGAGTAACCTGTTCTTCTAGCTGAAGCTGCCTGAAATTTACAGGAACATTTTAGAAAACAAGATGCTTGTTAAGATGTGGGTTGCAAAGACGTAATAAGAGAGAGAACTGTAGTGTTTTGGGAGACTCAGATTGAAGGAAAACTCTGATGGATCTTCTCTATTCTGCTTTTGTAAATAGTTATGCTGAACAAGTTTATTTTTTATGTTACTGCTAATACTGATAAACACTTTTGCGAATTGTACAACTGCTCCTGGTTTTTCTGTGCTTCCTGACCTGTGCCTCGATGACAAATGGTATCAGCCTATGTGGGATTTACGTGCATACTCTAAGCCAGCAGTTTTGTGTGTGGGTACTGGACCTAGTACCAGGGAAGCATAGAGAAAAGGTATGGATTCTGCAGCAGCAAGTCCAGAAGTGGTTACCAGGAGAATGGCAATCAAACTAGCAGAGACAGAAGTTCAAACTGAGATTGTACAGTTGGCTCAAGTTTTGGGAAAAGAAACGCAGTGACAGAACCTGAAAGCCTGATGGACTTTTTTCAAATGGTGGGCTATACAACAAAAGAGATGGAGAAACAGAGAAGAGAGGAGAAGTAGCAGAGAGAACAAGAAATTCAATGTTTAGTAGCACAGAGAAAAGAATTGCAGCAACTGGAGCAGTAGAGAGAGAAGAGATGCAGCAACAGGGAGCAAGCGATGGCTGGATGCCTTGCAGTCTATCAAGGTAGAGGACCTGGCACAGATCCAGACAAGCAACAAAACACAAACAACATAAAAGCCATTAAGCGCACAAAGTTGTGTCCCTCAGATGATATCAAGGCATACCTGACAACTTATGAAAGAGTTGCCTTAGCCTGCCAATAGCCAAAGTAGCAATGGACAATCAGACTGGTACCCTACCTGACAGGAAAGCCCAACTTGCCTACAGCAATATGGACACTGCACAGTCAGAAAACTATGACCTGGTAAAAGAAAAATCCTGAAAAGGTATGATATCTCAGGAGAGACCTATAGGCAGAGTTTTCGATCTCTGAAGTACAAGTCTGTCTACAATCCTTGAGAAAGCTTCAGCGGCTCAGAACTCTTGATAAAATGGCTCCAACCAGAGAGCAAAACAGTCCCACAGACCAACACATTTGCAATGGAGCATTTCATCAACATCCTGCCTAAAGATGTGATGCTTTGGATAAAGGAACACCGACCAGAAAGTGGGGTAAAGGCTGTTTCTTTGGCTGAAGACTACCGAATGGCCAGACAGATGCCACAGCAGCGAGGTTACACCCAAGTAAGACACTTTTTCCCCATTTAAACTCCAAGTCTGATAAGAACTCTGGTGGGGTAACAAATCTCTGCCCAAAGCGTTGTTTCTATAACTGTAATAAGCCAGGTCATATTGCAAAGAATTGCCATAAGAAGAGTGACACTGGAGCAGATTTGTCCTTAGCAAATTAGGGCAAGTGCTTAACAGATATGAAGGTGGAGGATAAGACTGTAAAGGACTCATTGATTCGGAAACAGACAGACCCTAGTGCATGTTGAGGTGCTGGAAAACACTGTGCAAAGGGATCAGGTACTGGTGTCATCTGCATCCATGGGGACACTCGATACTGTCCTGCCACCCAAATGACTGACCATTAAGGGTGTATCGCACCAAATGAAAGTGGGGTTAGTACTTTAGTTACCTGTATCTGTGATTATTGGAAATGACTGTCCAGGATTTACTGAGTTAAGAGGAACTGATCCTGCAGTTTCAGCAGCAGTAGTAATGAGCTCAGGCAAAGAAAATCTCAAAACGGGACACTTTTCATTTCAGTGACTTTGATTCGGACTTGTTTGAGAACAGCTCCAAGATTGGAAGTCCAGGAAAGAAAGACAACTTGAAACAACAGTGGCAACAGAAGACTGATGGATATGAAGGATAAAATATGAAAACGCTGAAGCCAAACTGATAACCGATTGTGATTTTGTTTCAGAGCGAGCCATCAATGTTTCTCTCCAAGGTTATTTTAAGCTGCTGGGATTGAAACCAAGACAGAGTGCACCACTGTTTAAAAAATGTAATCAATTACTGTACAGAGTTTGGGTAATACTCAGACACAGGAACAGACAGAACAATTTGTTATACCACAGAAGTATAGAACAGAGTTGTTAGATAGCACATGATAGTCCTATAGCTGGACACTCAGGGAGGGATCACACTCTTGCCAGATTGCTGCATAAATTTTACTGGCCTGGAATTTATGAAGATGTTGCTTCCTATGTGTTAATCCTGTGCTGAGTGTCAGAAAGTAGCCCCAGTCATTAGGAAGGACAAGAGGCCCCTGGTGCCCCCCTACCCTTGAGAGATGTGCCTTTTGGAGAGAGTTGCAATGGATGTGGTTGGTCCTTTAGACAAAAGTAAAAAGGGTAATACTGTAGATTTATCCTGGTAGTATGCGACTATGCTACTTTCGATACACAGAACAAGTTCGATCGCGCATTGTACGAGGTTCAAAAGTGGCAGCAGAGCTTGCAAATATTTTCAGCATAGTGGGCATACCTAAAGAAATTACATGATCAGGGTAGTAATTTTGGTGCCGTACATTTAAGGAACTGTACAGACTACTAGGTATCACTGCCACAAGAACCTCCCCTATCACCCTCAGACAGACGGTCTTGTTGAGCATTTTAATCAAACCCTAAAACGCATGTTGAAAAGGTTTGTAAAAGGAAGGGAAAGATTGGGACCAGTACTTGCCTTACCTACTTTTTGCTTACAGAAAAGTGCCACAGGCATCAACAGGGTTTTCACCATTTGAAATGCTGTATGGTAGGCAGTCAAGAGAGGGCCACTGGATGTGATGAAAGAAATGTGGAAGGTGACCCCAGTCAGAAACAATCTATAATGTCTTATATGTGTGCCCTAAGAAAGAAGCGCAAAATATGTTGAAATTCCCATAGTAATCAGGAAGAGGCCCAATACCAGCAGAAGGTATATTATGACCTGGGGTAAAAGAAAGTTTTGAGCCAGGTGAAAAGGTTTCCTACTGTTACCACAACAGAGAATAAACTTAATGAAGTAGCAAGTACCTTATAAAGTGCTTAGTCGTACTGGCACTGTTAGCTACAAGATTGAGATCCCTGACAGGAAAAATCCTACTAAGATGTACTATGCTAACCTCCTCAAGAGGTGGGTTGAAAAATGTGAAAAGCTGCTTTGCTGGTTTTACTAGAAACTGATAAAGAAGATATTGATTTAACTTGTGAGATGACTGAACGAACTGTAACTGCTTATGCTGTAAAGTTGAATGTTTCATAACCCCAGACAAACCTATAGAAATTTTTAACTTGCTAAAGACATTTAATAGTACTTTACCACAGTACCAGGCTGCTCAAAAGGGGGCCTAGTAACGTATTAGTGCCAAGGAATGTGCGCCCTGTTAGGCAAAAGACATGCAGGTTACCAGAGCTGTTAAAAGCTGACGTGGTTAAGGAAATACAAAATGAATGAATTGGGTATCATAGTAGAGTCGAGGAGTGCTTGGTCATCTCCAGTGGTAATTGTAAACAACAGAGAAGGGGTGTTAGAGTCCGCCTTGATTTTAGGAAACTTAATCAAGTGTCAGAATTTGGCAGTTCGCTTGTGCCCAGAATAGATGATTTGGTGGACAGACTGGGGAGTGCAAAGTATATCATTACGCTCAGTCTCCAAGGGTTACTGGTAAATCCCTTTAGCAAAGAATCAAGAGACAAAACTATTTGCCACTCCTGTTGGATTCTAACAATTCAACACCATGCCATTTGTTTACATGGTGCACCAGCTACATTCCAGTGCTACGTGGATGTAATTTTATCACCTCACACTGGTTATTGTGCTGCGTACCTGGATGATGATGTGGTGTACAGTCCAGACTGGAAAACCTCCTGGAACACCTATGAGCAGTTGTCCAATTGATCAAAAATGCAGATGTGACTATTAATCCTACCAAATGTGCATCGGGCATGCAGGAAACCAGATATTTGGACTATGTTTTGGGAAATGGAGAAGTGTCAGAAATTTCTAAAATAGAAGCTGTAGCTAACAGCCCTGTCCTTAAAACAAAGAAACATGTCAGGTCATTTTTAAGGCTGGCTGGTATTATTGGAGATTTGTTCTCAAGTTTGCTGAGTTGGCTACACCCCTCACTGAACTCAAGAAAAACGGTACCCAAATACTGTGAAATGGACCTCAAAGTGTGGTGAAGCTTTTCGAGCCATTAAGGCTGCATTATGTTCAGCCCCTGTTTTAAGGAGGTCAGACTTTGAGAAACCATTTTGTTACAAATAAATGCGTCAGAGGTACACATAGTGTGGTCCTGAGCCAAAATATAGATGGATGGAACATCCTATTCTGTACATAAGTGGGAAGTTGCGTGACAGAAAGAAAAGGTACTCCACCATTGAAAAGGAATGTGTAGCAGTAAAGTGGGCCATGGAGTCCATTAAGTTTTATTTGCTGGAACTGACCTAGAACTTATAACAGGTCACAATCCTCCCTGTTGGCTTAACCAAATGAGAGATAAAATTCCAGAATCACAAGGTGGTACCTGGCACTGCAGCCATTTGAATTCAAGGTGATGCACAAATCTGGTAAAGAGAATAGCAGTGCTGATTTTATATCAAGATATGGATCTGGAATGGAGCGTTCTGAAGGTTAAAACAAATGTATGAGTTTAAACTTTACATACTAACATACTATTTGCCAGCAGATTAGGCCTTACGGTCTCATCGAGTCTGCTCGAGCCTTAGATCCTAGTTGGGTGCTGAGACCTCCCATCCCTTGTGCTCCAGAAACCCTATCATCCATCCCCAACCCCCTGGACAGGCCATCATCTGATACAACCACTTTCTGTGTCTGTCCCACCCTCTCTTGAAGCCCTCCACTGTGGATCTCTGACCAGCTCGCCAGGCAGTGCATTCCAAGGGTCCACCACCCTCTCAGTGAAAACCCTCCTCTTTTCCCCTCACCCTTCCACCTTCCAACTTCAAACCATACCCTCTGGTGATACCTCCTGCTTTAGTCTAAAGATCCCTTCATGTTTACTCTATTTATTCCCTTGAGGTACTTGAAGAGCTCAATCATGTCCCCTGTCTCTCCTCTCTCCAATGAAACATAGAAACATAGAATTTGACGGATAAGGACCGCTGGCCCACCTAGTCTGCCCATTTCCTACCTAACAGATAAGCTGCAGATCCTAGTTAACCAACAGCTTACTTCCTCCTACCCCACTAGGACTTCCTTATGCCTGTCCCATGCATTCTTGAATTCTCCACTGTTCTTGACTCCACAACCTCCTCAGGGAGGCTGTTCCATGCATCCACAACCTCTCTGTGAAAAATACTTCTCACATTACCTCTGAGCCGTCCCCTCTATCTTCAAATTGTGCCCCTTGTTCTTGCACATCTTTTCTGAAAAATGCCTCTTGGACTTTGTTGATTCCCTTGAGGTACTTGAAAGTTTCTATCATGTCCCTCTCTCTCTTCTTTCCTCAAGGGTATCCATATTAAGCTCCTTTAGTCTTTCTTCAGTATGTCTCCTGGTGCAGACCCTGCACCATTTCGTTGCCCTCCTCTGGACAGCCTCCACTCTGTCTGTCTTTCATGGAGATGGGGTCTCCAGAACTGCACACAGTACTCAGATGGGGTCTCACCAACTGTCTGTACAGAGGGATAACAGCTTCCTGTTTTCTACTATTGATGCCTCTTCCTATGCATCCCAGTATCCCTCCAGCCTTCCTTACTGCCTTCTCACATTGCTTGCCCACTTTTAGGTCATCTGATATAATTACCCAACTGGTCCCTTTCTATTTTTACTGTTGTCATGTATCTCACCCCCGCTGTGTACGCTTCTCTGGGTTTTTGTTTCCCATGTGCATTACCTGCACTTCTTTGCATTGAATCTGAGCTGCCATACATTTGACCATTCCTCCAACCTTGCCAAGTCCCTTCTCATCCTTTCCACTCCATCTTGTGTATCAACCCTGTTACAGATCTTTGTGTCATCTGCAAAGAGACATACTTTTCCTTCCAGTTCCTCTGCAGTGTCACTTATAAAGACATTAAAAGGACCCGGTCCAAGCTACTGAACCCTCAGGGTACCCGCTAATAACCCTCCTTTCTTCACTGTGTACTCCATTTACTACTACCCTTGCATCCTGTTGTCTAGCCAATTTTTATCCAGGCTACCACCTTGGGACCCACCAGGCTGGCTATCTTGTGTATTAATCTTTGTGTGGGACTGTATCAAATGCCTTGCTAAATCTAGGTAGGCCATGTCCACAGCCCCTCCCTGGTCTACTACTTTGGTCACCCAGTCAAAGAAATCTATTAGATTTGTCTGACACGACCTTCCCACTCGTGAATCCATGCTGCCTTGGGTCCGTGCCCCACTGGCCTCTAGGTACTAACAGTTTTTTCCTTCAGAAGTGATTCCATCATTTTCCCTACCACTGAGGTCAAACTAACTGGTCTGCAGTTTCTGGCTCTGTCCTGCTCCCACTTTTGTGAAGAGGAATCACATCTGCCCTCCTCCAGTCCTCAGGTACCATCCCATCCTCCCATGATTTGTTAAAGAGAGTAGTCAGTGGTGTCAGTAGTTCTCCCTTTAGTTCTTTTTAGAATTCTGGGTGAATTCATCAGGCCCCATTGCTTTTGAACACCGTCAATTTTATTAGTTCTTTCAGAACCCTTTCTTCTGTAAATGGACTGGTATCGACCCCCCTTCTTGAGTGTTTCTTTGTTTGGTTTAGGTAACTCCCTCCTCTTCCTTTGTGAATACTGAGCAGAAATATTCGTTCAGTATCCCTGCCTTTCACTGTCACCTCTACCCACATTCCTCCCTTCATTAAGCTTCAGTAGCCTCCTTTGGTCTTTCTTCGCTCCCTAATGTACCTATAAAGGTCTTATCTCCTTCTTAACAGAATTGGCTATCCTTTCCTCGGTTTGGGCCTTTGCTATTCTGACTGCCTTCCCCTCTCTTTTCTGCTTTAACTGATAAAGTTCTCTGTCCTGCTCCTTCTGTGTTTCCTTATATTTCCTGAATGCTGTCCTTTTCTCCTTAACCTTCCCTGCCACCTCTTTTGAGAACCATAGCGTTGTTTTCCTTCGTTGTGTTTATTGATTTGCTTTACACAGAGGCTTGTTGCCTCTGTGATGGCTGTTTTGATAACTCCCATTGTTCCTCCCCTCCTTCTTGCCTGTTTGCTAGTGCTTTTGAGGCACACTCTCATTTTCCAAAGTCAGCCCTCCTAAAGTCCAATACTCTTGCTTTTGTATGGCTTGATTGTATGGCTGTGTTTATAAGTGAACCACACTGTTTGGTGGTAAGCTTTTTCCCAGATAGTTACCCACTTCTAAATCTGAGATTCTTTCTCCAGTCCCCATTTGAGTACCAGGTCTAAGATTGCTCCTCCCGAGTGGGTTCCACTACTAGCTGTCTGTGACATGCCCCTGTAGGAGCATCAAGAATGACCCTGTCTTGGATGTGCCTGCAGCAAGGTGCTCCAGTTAACATCTGGCATATTCAGGTCCCCATCAACAATATCTCCTTTTCTGCCATTCTAAGAAAGCCTTCTAGCATTTCTTCCCTGAGATGGGGGTCTGTATACACTTCATGCGGATTTTGGTGCCATTTCCTGTCTCTTAGGGTGACCCAAAGTGCCTCATCTGCTCCTTGTTTACTCTTTAGTTCTGTTGTGTTGATCCTTCCTTTACATGAGAGCTACTCTCCTCCTCTTTACCCCCTGTCCCTCCTGTAGATTGTGTATCTGGTATGTTGACATCCCAGTCATGGTTCTCTGTGACCATGTTTCTGTGATGCACAATATCCAGGCAACCCTCTTCCATCAAGGCCACTAGTTCAGGGAGCTTGTTACACAGACTACGGTATTGGTACTCATCACCCTCCACTTTTGATAGCCTTACCCCTTTAGCCCCATTTCTTGTCCTTACCGCCTTTGCTTTTTTTACATTTAAATCTGTTCTGCTCCTAATAACTTCTGTACCTTGGTGTTTACCTCACTAATCACCTTGTTTTGTGGGAGGCTGGGATTTCCTGCTCCTTTCAGTGCCTCCGGCCTTGGCTGGTTAAATGCCTGCCAATGAAGCATTTAAACCTCTCACCTAGATCCGGTTCCCCGGACAGATGCAGACCAACTCACCAGTATAGGTCTGCATCCTCCAGGTGTCCACAGTCCCCAGTGAAGCCAAACCCGAGCTCTACACCAGTTTTCAACCACTCATTGAATTCCCTGGTGAGGTGCCCTAGCATCTCCCTTGCCATAGACAGGCAGCACCTCCGAGAAGGTTACCTGTCGCTACTTGTCTAGGCCCTTCCCAACTCTACAAACTCCTCTTGCACTGCTCTGATCCCATTCTAGCCAGGTCATTTGTCACTAGGTGGACAGTGACATCCAGCTCCCTCCTCTTGCAGCTCCTCCCACGATCCTGAGGATTCGCTTCCTGTCCCTCCAAGCCGTGGCGCCAGGAAGGCACCTACCTCCCTCTCCCTTTCTCCCCATTTTCTACCCCCTAATGATTGAGTCCCCCAGGGAGTTGTTTCCTTCCCCGTGGGTCCCATGCCACCCTCCTGTGGGTCTCCTTGTGAAGGTTCCCAGCATCCTCCTTGGTCTCCACTGCAGGTGCCTCCATAGAGGAACCACTATCCACCAGGAGAGCGAATGAATTGTGGAAGGTACAGCTGGAGGGATGCAACTCTGTTCCACCACCCTCTCCCTCCCTGAGCCCACCTTGGTCCAGCCTCTCTCCTCTTTCGCAACCTCTGAGGTAGTGGCATTGGCCCTGGTGGTCCCTGAGTGGGGAGGAGGTTTCATCAATCCTAGCCAGGTCAGCCTGGAGACGGGCAACCTCTCTCTCAGACCAGAGGTGCCTGCAAATGGGCAGCATCGCAGCCTCCAGAATGTCTCCCGAACACTGCCGCCCACAGCCATTGCACTGCACCACTCCTATCATGTCTTATTTTGTGTCCCTCTACTGTTTCTCTGGATGATTACTCTCCTCTCCTTACAACTCTCACACTTTCTGTTCTGGGACAACTTTCTATCTTCTTCAGTAGCCTCCTTCTTCCTTGCTCAATATCAGACCACCAGCAGCTGGGAGTGAGCTTCTTTCCTTTAGGGTTGACAAAAGCAGTGTTTCTCTATGATCCTTCCTTCCTACTGCCAAACAGGAAGTTCCTGTTGACGGTCAAATCCAGTGGCTATAAAAGTGGAACTGGCTTTGGGTGGGTGAGACGGAGGGCAATTAGTAAGAAAAAGGCTTACTTTCTTTTTAACCCTAAAAAGACCCTTCTACTTCTAATAAAGTTATCTGTCTACTTAATCTTAACAGACACTGACTCCTGCTGAGATATGTTTGAAATTAACAAGAAAATGTAGCTTCTTTTAGTTAGCTGCTTTCTGCTCTACAAGCAAGGCTAGCAACAGGAAGTTGTAATTTGACTCACCTGCTTTTATAGTGCCTAAACCACACCCCAATTAAGCTCTTTCCTCCTACTGGTTTAGCAAAGTCAGCTGATACAGTACCCTTCCCAGTACAGAACACACACTGACTTTTTCTTTTTTAACCCTAAAAAGACCCTTCTACTTCTAATAAAGTTATCTGTCTACTTAATCTTAACAGACACTGACTCCTGCTGAGATATGTTTTAAATTAACAAGAAAAATGTGGCTTTTTAGTTAGCTGCTTCTGCTGTACAAGCAAGGCTAGCAACCAGGCAAGAGGCCTGAAAACAGGCAGAGCTCCTCAAGTCTGTCCTCATACGTTAAATCCCCAGCCCTCGTATCATCTTAGTTGCCCTCCTCTGTACCCTCCAGGAGCTGTATGTCCCTCTTCAAGTGTGGTTCCAGTACTGTACACAGTACTCAAGGTGTGGTCTAACCAGTCCATTGTACAGCGGCAGAATCACTTCCTTGCTCCTAGAGGTGATCCCCCTTATGATGCATCCCAACATCCTGTTTGCCTTGCTAGCCACTCTCCTGCACTGCTCAGAGTTATTCATACATGCATCCACCATGACCCCTAGGTCTTCTTCCCTATTGAGGCCTCCAGTGCCTCCCTCCCAGGGTGTACCTGTGTTTAGGGTTTCCTGACCAAGATGCAACACCTTGCACTTGTTGATATTGAAATTTAATTTCCATGTGTGAGCCCAGCTTTCCAGGGTGTCCAGGTCCCTGCAGGGCCAACCTCCTCTTCTCCCTCAAATACTGCTCCCATCGTGGAGTCATCCGTGAAGAGACTTATTTCACACTCTATACCCTCCCTGATGTCCGATATGTATGCATTAAACAGGATCGGACCCAGGACCGAGCCCTGCAGTACCCCACTACCAATCTCTAGGGTTCGAGAGCCCCACAGACCACTAGTCTCTGGTGCGCCCAGCTAGCCAGTTTTCAATCCATCTGACCATCAAAGGGCCTACTCTAACCCATCAGTTTCTCCACCAGACCATTGTGGATAGAGTCAAATGCCTTGCTGAAGTCCAAGAATAATACATCCACAGGCTTTCCCTGTCCAGTTCTGATGTTACCCATTCTGAGAACTCCACAAGATTGGTTTGACATGATCTACCTGGCACAAACCCATGTTGCCGACTATCCAGACCTCCCACCTCCTCCAAGTACACCCCCAGTCATTCCTTTGGTATACTCTCCATTAATTTTCCCACCACCAAGGTCAAACTGATGGGTCTATAGTTACCTGGTACTTCCTCGACCCCCTTTATGGATTGGCACCACATGTGCCTCCGGCAATCCTAGGTACGCTTCCTGTCTCAAGTGACTTGTTGAAGAGCTCCGCCAGGGGTGCAGCCAGTATGTCTGCCAATTCCCATAGTACTCTGGATGAATGCCATCTGGCCCAGGAGATTTGTCTTTCTTTAGGGCCTTGAGGGCTAACCACACCCTTTTGGCGGAGATAGCATCATCCATTTACTTTTTTGCTGTACTGTTACAGAAAAAGGATACTGTACATGTGCTTAATTTCTGAAAATTAGAAGCAACTGTTAGTTGAGAATTATTAGAATGTTTTGGAAACCTGTTTGATAAAACAGGTTCCCTCTTGGGGGTGTAAGTGACAGAGTTGAATAGGACCCTGTCCTAGTTGTTATGGAGAGTTTGAATGCAGGGATCTGTCCTGTGCTTTCCTTTCCTGTCTCTTTTCTGTTAGGTTGCAAAACCAATTTCCTGTGAGTCTGACAGTCTTGCAATTCTCTACCTCACTGTCTTTCTACCCTCACTTTCTGTTATGTCTCTCCCCCTTTTGCATATCTGCTGGTATAAAAATATATGCAATTATAAAATGGCAGGTAAAATCCAGTAATCTTATTGGCACTTAATTATGTGTAAAATATGATTTACACATGGTTAAAAAGGACTGCTCAGCAGTGAAGAGTCTGGAACCCAGAATAAGTATTTATAGTTTTTACTACAACTGTTTCTTTTGGACAGTGAAACATCCCTCTTCTATCTTTACTTCCTCATCAATGAACTCTCTTCTTCTTGCCCTGACAGTCAGGGCGGATTTCCATTCGCCAGCTATGCCCGTGGATAGGGCCCTGTGTTTTGTGGGGCTCTTCAGGCTGCTCAAGTTTCCTTTTTGTTTTGTTTTTCTCAGCACTCAGCAGGTGACTGAGAAAAAAACCATGCCAGCAGCACTGACTTTGCTGAGGAGTGTGTGTGTGTGTGTGCCTGCCCATTGACATGAAGAGCCACATGATGTGCATGCGGCGTCAGCGGCGATGCAGTGTCCAGCAGCAGTACTGGCTGGTTGGCAGATTCAGTTTTGGTGCCATTACAAATTATGGAGCAATCGAGTCCGACTCTCAGAACGGTAGTATTGGGATGGGAGTGGGACTGGCTGCTGGTGGGAGCACTAAAAAAGCAGCAGCAGCTGGCTACCAGGCTGGGGATTTTAATTTTATTTAACCCCTCAGGTAGGTGGGGTCGGTGAAGTCCCATGCAGGCAGACAACAGCAGTGAGACTGCGAGATGGGTCACAGTGTCTCGAGGCTGCGTGGTTGAGTCATTGCGCCATCCTCATGTATCACCAGCGGTGCAGTGTGCTGCCGGATGATCATGGCTCTGCGTCGCTTTTGGAGACCCATCCTCCCTCCCTCTCTACCTACCTAACCTAGGCTCGGCTCTGTGTGTTTCTCTGGACTGGGACCGACCGACTTTAGTTGGAGAGTGGGACAGTGAAGTCGATGGGAATCAGGATAAGAAGTCACCAGAGGAGCCCAGCGTAGGAATTTTGGGATCAGGAGTCACTGCACTGTCTTTCTGAAGACTGCAGCCCAGAGCAGACTAGGACTAAGCAAGTTTCTCATGAATGATGCCACAGATTAAAATAAATACTGCCTATAAGTGCACCAGTTGTTTAAAATCTTTATTAAAGCTCTAAGCAGGAAGTTACCATAATGTGTACAGTGTAACTAATTTATATTTCAGCATTTAGTTTGTCTGGTTATATAGACTGAAATGTAAGTGTTTAGCTAGTCTCCTGTATGTTGTGGATCAATTATATAGTTTGGGACCTCCAGTGCAAGCCATAATGAAATAATTTTAGAACTGCTTGAAGGTGTGTGTGTGGAGGGGTGGTGTGTTTGCGTGGTCTAAATAGCCTTCAGATTCATATATGTTTTAAAATGTATTCATTATGCACCTGCAATCCGGCTGTCATAATGGCTGTTGCCTAGAGGACCCACGTAGGTTAGGGTTACACTGGGGTTATACCTCTAGGCCTGCAGATAAAATAATATCCCTGTGATTAAAATGCACTTAAAGGACACTTAAAGGATTAATCTTAGCCTTTAGTATCAAGGTTCTGAAATGTATTCTAAATGTTTAATGAGGTACATTCTGTTTTTGCAATATGTGTTTGGCTTAATGGCAGTACATGCTGGTGCCAGCAATACACCATAAATTGCCAATTGGCTGGGAGGATAATGATTATCTGCTAGGGGCATATAAATAGGGTCCCTGCCCCCAAAGAGGAGTTCCAGTTCTTGGTGTGCATCCTAGTCCAGGGTATGCTTTCTGGCTGCTTCTGTGGGCTAAGAAATGGTGGCAGTGGACCAGTCCTGGATTCAGGTGGCACTGGTTTCTTTTGTGTGGATCTCTGGAGACTCGTGTCCAAGATTAGGAAAGCAGGGAAATATAACAGACTAACCTCAAGAAGTCTCCTGATGGCTTTGGGGCTATCTCTTTCATGTTCTTGTATGGAGGAGAAGTGGTAGAAGTAATAATAATACATTTATTTATAAAGCATCTTTCAGTTATCAAGGCGCTGTACAAAATAGAACAACACAAACAATAAAATCAGTATAAAAACCAAAATAAAATCTTAATATAATCAATAATTTCAGATAGAATCAGTGTTCCAGAAAACTATTTGAAAAAGATGGGTTTTAAACCCTCTTAAATTCCTCCACGGAGGTGCACTCCAGAACGGCATAGTAGAGAATTCCAAAGAGTGGGTGTGGCGTGAGAAAAAGCTCTACAACCTGATGATTTAAGACTCACTCTTGGAATCTCTAGCAACCCCTCATTGGCGGCGAAGCAATAAACAGAGGGGCAGTAGAAACCAGAATTTCACTCAGATGAGCTGGACCCTGATCATGCAGGGATTTGAAAGTCAGTAACTGACTTTAAGGCTATCCGTCACCGTGATCGATAGCCAGTGCAGTTTGCGTAGCACCAGTGTAATATGACAGGACCTACCTGCGTCCTAGTCAAAACACGGGCTGCTGCGCTCTGCAGTAGTCAAGGCGTGAATTTCAACCCCAGAAAGCCCAAAGTACAGGGAGAGTTGCAGTAGTCCAAATGCGGTGACACAAAGGCGTGGACCAACGCTGGTAACGTGTCAGACGGAACAAAGTGCCAACTCTGGCGATATTCCAAGATGGTACAAGGAAGTCTTGATGACGGCTGATGCTCATGATTGTAGTGTCAGCCTGTCATCCAAGATAACCCTCAGGTTATGCACCCGCTCAGAGGTCGTGGAGCATACGCCAAAAAATTCCTGAGGGCACACCAACGGACTACCCTCTATCTGACGCACCAGGGCCCACAACCAAAACCTCTGTCTTTTCTGAGTTCAACTTCAGCTAACTAGAATCCATCCAGTCCTGGATTTCTTTCAGACAGTTAAACACAGAGAGCTCCATCGTGGTCTAGGGCAAAGACAGGTATAGCTGGGTATCATCTGCATAACAGTGAAGTCTCCGCTCATACTGTTTTATAATGTCTCCGAGGGCAGCATATACACTGCGAATAACATGGGGAGACAGCACTGAACCCTGAGGCACCCACACAACAAAGGGATTGGGCTTGAGGAAAAACCAGACACAACTCTGTGATCTCCGGCGAGGAATGAGGTGAACTATCAAAGGCGATTCCGATATTCCACAAATCTGCCTCAGGTGTGCTATCAACACCAGATGATCCACGGTGTCAAAGGCTGACGAGAGATCAAGAAGAACTAGAATAGAACGCCTCTTCTGATCTCTCGCCTCAGAAGATCATTAAGCACCGAACCAGCACAGTCTCAGTGCTATGTCTTTACGAAAACCGGACTGGAAGGATTCGTAGATGTCATGGATGGTTAAATGGTCTTCCAGTTGGGCCGCCACTACTTTCGATCACCTTCCCAATGAAGGGTAGGTTTGAGATCGGTCTGTAGTTTGTGAAACAGTCCGGGTCCAAGGTAGCATTCTTCAAGAGAGGTGTCACAACTGCCTCTTTCAGGGAGCTAGAAACTCGCCAGTCTCCATGGAGCACCAGACTATTCGCACAAGGATTGGACTAATGATATCACTACAACCCAACAATAGGGAGGTCGGTCCAGGATCTAAACTACAGTTTGTAGGGCGACACTGTGGATGGTCCTCATGACATCCACTAAGTCAGGTCGACTGAAGGAACTCTAAGAAATTGAGGTACTGTGTACTCACATTGTCTGACAGCATCCCCTTAGAGTTTGATGGCCGATCCGCCTGATGTTGGCCACCTTATTTGTGAAGAAATGAGCAAGCTCCTCACACTTTGATTGCGAAAAGGTTTTCTGAACCTGCAGACAGACTGCTGCACAGTCTGTCTACTGTTCGAAAAGCTGAGTCAGTCGGTTCCCAGCAACTGCAATCTCCTGGACAGGAATATTCTGCCTTCTTACAGGTGATTGTAGATTGATAGATAATGGTCCATCAATCTAAGGCAGTGGCATCAAGGGCAGATTTGCGAAACAACAGCTCTAACCTTAGCCCCTGTCTCGCATCTTCCTCAACATCCCATCAAACCAATGGGACTTGGGGCAAAGGGATAAGGGCGTATAGAACCAGGAGCAATAGATTCCAGAGCCACCGTAACAGCCATATTATAGGCTGCCACTAGGGTCTCTGAACTACTGCTCGCCAACGGGGGACGAGAGGCCAGGACCGCTGCAAGGCCTTGAGAGGTAATATCTCGTAAGGGGCGACCTAACCATCTCCACAGGGGTAGGCCTTCTCAGGGGTGTGCAAAACTAACCTCAGTGTAGTGGTCTGACCAGCGACTGGTTCCACCCCAAATCGAAAGTATCAATCCCTAGAGAAAGACTAAGTCCAAGGAGTGTCCAGATTTATGGGTAGTGGTGGAAACCACTTGTGTAAGGCCCAAAGAAGTCATTAAATGGAGGAAGTGATTACCAATTAGAGAGTTCATCGTCGACCCAGGCATTAAAGTCACAAGAACCATCAATCTGGGTGACTCAACGACATGTCGACAATGAAGTCTGCCACTTCCTGTAAGAAGTGTTTCCCATCACGGGTGGACGGTAGATGAGTACAATTCGAACACCTCCCACCGCATACCACTGTGCTCCAAGGACTCCGTCTTCCCCACAACCACACTCGTGAGGCCCAGTTCAGTCTTGAAATAGACTGCAACCCCCACCCCGGCGGTCCAGTCTCGGTGGTGTATCACCGAATACCCGCCAGAGTCATGGCCTCCAACGTGGGGCCTGGTTTTCATCCAGTCGGGTTTCCGTGATGCAAGCCAGGTCCACCGAGCCAACCAGATTAGCAATAATGCCTGTCTTGTTTCTGATGGACCTAGCATTGCATAACACCGCTAGAGTTGGCGAACCTGTCGCTGTCAAGCCCATCTGCCTACTAAATTCAGTAGTGTCCTTAGGTATGGGCAGGATTCCATTTCGCTCCAGAAGCCTTCTGGATCTAACTACTATCTGATGGCCCCTTTGTTCATCACTCCCTTGTTACTTAGCCCTCAGCCCTGTTCCTCTCCTCTGGACAATTCCCAGCGCTGATATATATCATAATGGAGAGGAAAGAATAAAAAGGTCAGAGGCGCGAAGAGAGGAGGATGAATAGCACACTCACTGTGGGGACAGAGGCTGACGATCATGCAGAACAATTAAAACCAAAACAATAAACCTACCAAAACAATTAAATTCAAAAAATAAAATAAATAAAATAACTAATCCTCCTGAATATAAATCTTATCAAACAAATGATTCCAAAACTAAATCAAATAAATTAAGAAAACCAACCCCACCCCAAAAGAAAATAAAGTCTAAACCCAGTAAGAGGACTCCTAAAACAATATAAATAAAATACCAGAGTTCTCTCACCACCCACTTTAAACAAAATTAAAAATGTTTGTTTTTTTTCACCCCAAAACTCTCTCATAACCGAAGGAAGAAAGGATATAATAGCACTATCACTGCAAAATCATAAAACATTTCAAACTTAGACTATAAAATTAACACATCACCCCCGTCCTCTCACGACAAGGAAATGAAGGAAGCAATAAAATAAATGGACACGAGGTCCTCTCACCACCTCATTGTCCAGATATGCTCAGATAATTAGAAAAATAGGAAGTCCTCGGTCCACTAGGTGAAGAGTCAATTTTGTTCATAAATATATAACGAAAAATAATCCAAATCCATCGGAGTCAGAAAACACACAAGCAGACCAGTTATCCACAGGATTAAAAAATATCCAGAGCTCGAGACAAACGGATCCTTCTCCTAGCCACAGTAAAGCAATGCCCCTCACTCCCAACTGGTAAACACCACAAGTAATAGAGTGGCCTAATAAAACACCAGGGCAAGCACATTTAGTAGCCGACCTGGGGTCTAGGGGCAGGAACCTCAGCCAATTTCTTAACTGCAAAGTCCTAGTACCCCCTTCAGGCCCCAAATCAAGTGGGTTCCCAGTGGGGGAAAGTACCTCAGGCCAATTCAAGGCCTTATTAAATCCTGGAACCCAGTCGGGCCCAGAGAAGTCACAACAGATCCCACTGTCCCGAGAAAACCTTCAACAAAAGGTGACCCACTGTATTCCACACGAGACCACAGGACCGAAAATCCCACACTTTACTCCACACAGGACACTTCCCTCTGTCCCAGTAGATCCTGCAGTTGGCGGGAGTCAAAATTTCCGTCTTCAGACAAAGAACTCCCACAGTTTACATCGCGCCATACATACATACAATTTGGGCAGCACAAACCAACAATAAGCAGTGTCCTGCAACACCTCTGTCACAGGAAAAATACTGCTATCTCCTCGAACGCCGGTCCAAAATTCAATTTGGGCGATAGGTCATCAGAACACCAAACTTTGAGAATGTTTCCTCTG
This sequence comes from Neoceratodus forsteri, assembly GCA_016271365.2. Taxonomy (NCBI): domain Eukaryota; kingdom Metazoa; phylum Chordata; order Ceratodontiformes; family Ceratodontidae; genus Neoceratodus; species Neoceratodus forsteri. Next base: position 494,083,104 of record CM028131.1, on the reverse strand, counting down.
CCCCTAGACCCTGTAACGGGCAGGGGACACAATCTCAGTCTGGCCGAGACCCCACAGTCCGTTCCACTCCACACAATCCAAAACAAACTTCCCTTTGTCCTGGGCCTCGTCCTGAAAATTCCACTGACCACCAAATCCACTTGTTGAGTTGAATCCACCGATCCATAAAATATGGCTGAAACGCCAAAAACAGATAAACAGAAAATAAACGTTTAAAACAGTCACAACTAAGACCAGCGCAGCCACCAAGTAATCCTAGGTGGAGTGAGACTACGCCCAGTACAGGGTTGTGTGAACAGTGGGAAGTCTGGGCATCTGGTGCCAAGTATCTGAACCACCATGAGAAGTGAGGGACCCAGTTTGTTGGTAAACCCTTGTCACTGTGACTACATTGGCACTAACTCTGACTGCAGTGGAGGCATGGTGCTTGGGGCAGAAAAGCAGGGGTGGCCTACACCTCATTATACGTACGTGTGTGTGTGTGTGTGTCCGTGTGTGACCAGAATAGTGCACTCCATCATTTGCTCTCTGCCAGAGGCACTGTATCACTATTTTGTGCCATGCAGGGCCAGGTACAATTCAATCCACTAATCCCACTTGCGACTGCAAGGGGACACTATAACGTGTTTAAGGGACATTTCCTCCCTGTTTTTTTTTAACCAGGAGTAAGGAGTGACACACTAGGCTAAAAGCTTGTTTACAGGTGCGACCTGGGTGGGAGCACAAGGAAGTTAAGTGACAGTGACTTGCTCAGGCAGGGTCACACAGTATGCAAGTGGGGGCTGTGGGATTGAAACCCAGGTCTCCAGATTTGCCACTCAGTGCCCCAAACCACTGCCCTATATTGCCTATTATTTACAAGGATGGATTGTCTGCTTTAGTGACAGCCCCAGTTATCTGATTCAAACAGTTCTCTTAGTTATAATAATTTTTCTCTGCAGACTGAAGGGAGAGAGAGTCAAATGCAACTGATCTGTTAAAAGCAGGTTTTGGAGGGACGTGACGGCCCAGGGGTAGATGGTGCTGATGTGGCAGGAACCAGTGACTGAGGTGCATGTCCACGTGGCGTGGGGTGTGGATGGACCAGCAGGGTGTTTGTGTGGGGGGGCCTGGTTACTGATGTGCATAGGGGCCCACAGCAGGGTAAATCCGTCCTGCTGACAGTGAGATAATTGAGTCTCTGGCTGTAACAAAGGCCTTCATTATCTGTGTGTACAGTGTGTTAGGAGTGAAACAGTATGCCAGTGGAACTGAGCAGAATTTTGAATCCATGTATTCCATGGTAAACATTCCATGATAAACATTCTATATCTTGAATGAGGAAAGAAACGAGAGAAAAAAAACAGGAAGAAGAAAATGGGCAATAATACAATGGCATCATCAATGACATCACTTGCAGTGGGCGGAAGGACTATTTTATCACAACTGCACACAAGTAAATCTAATTTTTCGTCATATAAACATGTTTTTCCACTAGTAAAAAGTAAAAAGAGGCAATTTACAAGTGCAATAAGTTACTCTGGGATGTGTGTAAAACACATTTTCAGCACTTCCAGTGGCTGAAGTCATTCGCCTTCAGTCTGCAGTTCACTGCAATTTCTGGCGGTGCTATCAAATATGTTTTTACATACCCATTCGTGTCTCACTGCTTACATCATTATGTGGAAATGTAACTGATATTGGGATCACTTTGTTTAGAAATTATAGTGTTACTGTTGGAATGTATATAATTATAGTTTGAGATGATTGCAAAAGCTATTGGGAACTCGAGGATTAACCTGAGAGCAGATTTTAAGCCCTTTTCAGAAGCTGTGGAGAAGAGGCCTCAGTTCTGGGACATTGTGTTCTGGCTGCAGCTACATGAAATTTACAAGAACATTTTAGAAGACAACAGGGTGCTTGTTAGGAAGGGGTTGCAAAGGCTTAATAGAGAGAGAGCTGCAGTGTTTTGGGGAGATGGAGATTGAAGGAAAACCAGATGGATATTTTCTGTTCTGCTTTTGTAAATAGTTATACTGAACAGGTTTATTTTATTTATGTTACTGCTAGTACTAATAAACACTTTTGCAAATTCTACAACTGTTCCTGGTTTTCCTGTGCTTCCTGACCTGTTCCTCGACAACAGCCTGCAAGATAATGTACACATTTTGGACTGTGAATAAACTGTTGGTGGCCATATTTACCACTTTTCACCCTGCAAACAGCCAATGAGGAGTCCACCAGCCCAAGGAGCTGCAGAAGTGGTTTATGGGAAAAGGGTGGTGCGAGGTTTTGCCTCCTAAACATCCAGCCAATAGGGCGCCGGGTGATCCCATTAACTACTACTTTTCTGATTGACAGCTTGCATTAGCTAATCAGAGACTGCCAGGTTCCCTGAAATCCTGTTCTGGTCAATCAGAAGCTGGCTTTGGCACTTGAAAACCTGAGAAGAGACACAGGTCAGTCACTTAGGTTTGGGCCCTTGCTCCAATATGGTGTGGAGAAATGAAGAAGGCTTGCCTGGGGGCTTGCACAGTCAGCAGCCCAGGAAGCACCTGCGTCACCTTCTAATGCCTGGAAGGAGATGTTTCGGTTTAAGCGTGATTTGCTGTCCAGAGGCAAGAAAGTAGCCTTAGAGTTTTCCTGATGGAAATGAAACTGCCTGAGATGTCTGAGAGGCGTTTGGAGTCCTTCTTGGGTGCCTGCATGGCCAGTTAGCCAAGGAAGCTGCTTGATGTCCTGCTTGTTGGCTTGCAGAGCCGCACGTGGCCAAGTGGTGCTGCGTGATGTTTCCTGTAGATGGAAAGTTAAGTGAGAATGTCCTCCATCTTCTACCCAGCAAAGTTAGAAGATGCACTCTTGTTAGTCTGCGCCTGTAGGAGAGATTTTGTTGTTCTAGTCAGGCCTGCACCTGAATGTCTGTGCCTGAGACTGGTTCCTGTCACTATTCAGTAGGAAGGCCAAAGATTGTGGTTTAGTCAAGAAAACCACTGCTGCTCACTGACAGTGTTGTTGAAGCCATCTGCATCCTGCTTGGTTCTAGATCTCCAAGAGAAGAGTCCCATCCAGCAGAAGATTGTCTCGGAATCGGCCAGGTAGTGTCACTGCTAGGCATTACCCACCCCGAGTGTTGGATGCCTGGACATGTGGGGTTCTTGTCCCTTATACTGGTCTTTCCAGCCTGTTGCCACATCTGAGAAAGAAGGTGGCAAGCTGCCAGATCGGCAAGCAAGAGAGAAGATGATGAGCTGCAAGAGGAACTGAGAGGGTCCAGGCTGCTAAAGCTGCAAGAGCCTGCTGAGAGGAATGGTCCAAACCACAAGAGCCTGTTGCTCGTCACGTTTCTGTTGAGTCCAGCCACCGCAGATCTACAGTCTGAATGCTTCCTGGGACTGGTTCTCCTAAACTGTGAGTAAGCGGGCTCACCCTGCATTTGGGGAAACTGTACATCGTTTGCCAGGTAGTGAGTTTAGCTACCCAGCCAAAAGTTGCAAGTTTCACCAACTAATTGTTGCTACAACTAAAAGGGCTGAATTCAGTATGTTTCAAAAGTGCACCAACTCCGGCCAACCAGCTGCATCATACAGGCTTGCAACTAGAGGCTCACGCTGGTACCAACTGGGGAGTTGGGGAAATGTTATAGCACATGGGCTTACGGCTGTCAAAGCATATGCCAGTGGGAGGTGGACACTGGAAATGTTTTGGATTTACAAAGTGATTGATGTTACCAAATGCCAGTGCTAAAAATGTTGTTTAACCTTACATCCATTTTACCTTTTCTTAGCCCTATCTCCCATAAATAGTTTTACCTTTTACAAATGTTTTATAAGCATATTATTAGTGAGCATATTATTAGCTTCAGTCAATAATCACAAGTTCTTGAAATGTGTTTTGGTTTATGGTGATCCATGTGTGTGGTGACCTCGTGACTGTTAGGGAGGTGGGTAGGTAGCATTCCAGGGTTTTACTGCTAAAAATTCCTGACCCATTCTGTAGTTTACTCTGGGTGGAGGCACCGCACTATTTATCTTGCTTTTGGGAAAGAACCCTCTTTTTCCCATCAGAACCAGGACCCTGACCCCTTAACCTTGTTTGAGTTGACAAGGCAGGGATAGTAGCCCATTGGTACACGGTGGCGGGTTACTGTTGCTATTTAAAATAATTTTCTTACTTAGAAACTGGTATTTCCTGAACCCATTGGTAGTGTGCTATAAGTTGCCTTGAGAAAATCTGGGATTGTGGCTTGAGCCACACTCCCTTACTGGTCTGTTGCAGTCTAGGATTGTTGCGAGGAAGCATGATAGGACACTGGGGTGGGATGCTGCACAACTTCCACAGTGATTGGAGTGGTAATTACACTGTAGGTGACCACATGACATGAGCTGGATCCCACCCACGGAACATACTGCTGGCATGAATCAATTCTTCAGGTTCTTCTTTTCAACTGCTATTACAGATTCCAACCCCACTTTTAGGGCTGCATTCGCGTAGCCCTGCAGACCTCTTCCTATCAAAAAAGCAGGCAGTGTATTCCTTCCAACCGAACAGCATGTTGGAGTTGCAGCAGTCTCCTCTGTGACCATGAAACACCCACTCACTGTCGGTATTGGCAGTGGCACCACACTATTGTTTTTGTCTGTCACAGAGGAACACGGCACACTCCACTATGTCCAAGATGGCCGACAAACTGTATTGCACATGCGCAACCACTAGGCGCATGTGCAGTACTCTTGACAGCCATCTTAGTCGTGCGACTGTGCTATATTGTGCTGTGACCACCAGTTTCTTAAAAAAAAAAAAAATCCCGCCTCAAGAAACATTACAGTGACACTGGGGTGCCCAGTCTCCCAGTGTCACAGTCGTGTTCTGTGTGACCTTTTGTTCCTACCCTCCTCCTCCCTCCCAGAAACACAACAGTGACACTTAGGTGCCCAATCCCCTAGTGTTGCGATTTGGAATCCTCTGTCGCTTTTTGTTGTCGTCATTGTTATTGTTTTTTAACCTGTAAAAAGAGAACAGATCCATCAATGTCTTTTAGCCATTACCATCCCCACCCCAAGCCCTTACTTACCCACCGGGTTCCAATAGCTGCAATGCTTTCTGGATCAGACACATCTTCGCTTCTTCAGAGCTGGACCGCGAACTGAACAGAGATGTGGTTAAAGGTATTTAAAAGGGGTTTTGAACTTAGCGGCATAACTTGGGCATTTTGCATATTTTTACCTTCTTTGGGACCCTACCTCATGAACAGTTGAACTGTCATTAGGCAGATTTGTCCCTAAATGTGATTTCATGGTCCTCGTGCAATCGCCTTCGGGCAGGAGTTGAACATTTTCTCTGCCCTTTTTCATGAGGTGGGGTCATAAGTAGGCTATGTTGAAAATCTGATGTAGAAATATTAAAAGCAATAATGTTATGAGCCTACGTTGAGTTTTATAACGCAGGCTCGTAACTTTGGTATTTTTCAATATTTACCCCAAATTTCAAGTTCATGTTCAAGTTTATTTGCAGGAGAAAAAACTGAGCAAGCTGATTAACAAGGAGGTCCTGGTAGACAATGATAAAACAAGCAATACAACAGCATACATTCCAGATAATGTTACAGTGCAATAACGTACATCGTAGTAAGTAGTAAACCAAACAGGAGTCGTATGTTTAATACATATCAATACAAATCAACCATTGGTCAATATGAAGATGATAGAGGATGGAAATAGAACAATTAGTAAGGTAAAACCAAGCAGGAGTCCTACATTTGATACATGTTGGCACAAATCACCTATGAACAGAATGCAGAAGATGCGGTTGTGCGTATGGAGGTTAATGAGAAGTAAGTGCTTAACTAGTGTAGGACAGGCAGAGCACTAGCTAATGCTGGCCATTATGATGATGGCAAAATTCCTTAAAGGTTTTGTTGCCCAGGGATTTGAAGAGGTTTATAGAGACTAGCTCAGGAAGTTTTGAATGCAGACTGGATTTTATTCCAGTCTGATGGGATAACAAAGCTATAGCACCTCTGCCGTGGGAAGTATGCACTCTGGGCACATCCAATAAGATGAAGGTGGATTTATTGGTATGGGTCATGTCGCTGCAAACAAAGAACGTGTGGAAATAAATGCTGCAAGGAGAACAGCTCCCTAAAACAACGTCTGGTACAAAAGCGGCTCGACAAGAACAGTGCAGTCCATAGAAATAATAGGGCTTATTTATTTATTTTTTTTTGCAGGGCTCAGACCCTTCACCCCCGACGTGGGGGCTTTGCTACACCACACACCGCAGAATTATTAAAATCAACTCTGGGGCGCCTTGGACTTCGGGAGGGAGAAAACTTGAAAAGAAGTTTCAGCAGGAGGAGACCTGGTGGGATCTGAGCCGTGGTCCCAGGTCATCTGGGTCGCCATGTGCTGGTGCTCTTGCCATTCCACCACCGGAGTGACTCAACCAGGCACCCCAGCACACAGCAACTTGATCCTCCACATGCAATCCGCAGAGCGACAGGTGTAGTGTTAATTGCATACCGCTTTTATACCCCAGTCACTCTAAATCTTTTCACTTTACACAGCGTGGTTCTTGCAGCTCTTCTTGGTACGCTTGTTTTGACCCGCACCGATTTCCTTACCAATAGTTAGTGTGCGACTCCGTGAATAGGGGAAGAGATATACGGTGGCAGTTTATTCCAGAAGATTTTCAGGGTGCAGATGCCAATGTAGCATCCGTCTTTGTAGTGAAAGATGTCCAACCTATTACCTGATAGAGGTAATAATGGTGTGCCCTGTAAGGGGCATTTGATATGACACTTAAGGCATGATGGAAAAGTATATCAGGTTTTTGCATATTGGTCACTGTGCTGCAGTTATAAATGATGTGCCCATAGTCTAGTAGTGGGAGGAAGGTGGCTTGTATCAGTCTACGCCTTGTATCCCATGGGAATAGGATTTGTTCCATAAAAAATACTTGTCTTGGTTTAATTTGTTGCAAAGACAATTAATTTGTGTGCCAAATGTGTCTTTGCTGTCCAGCCAGATACCCAGGTACTTAAATTTATCCACAACCTCCGGAGAGTCCCTGAAGAGGGTTGTGATGGGTGCTAGTTCAATCTGAGTATGTATAGTAGTTATGCTCAAGGATGTGTGGGGAAAATACATCACCTTAGTTTTCTTTGTGTTCAGTAGCAGCTTGGAGCTAATTAGATTGTGCTGCAGTTGATTAAAATCTGACTGCAGCTCACCACATACTTCAGTCAGGATTTGGATGTATACAACACAGTATCATTCGCAAAAGAAGTGTTGCTTTGATTTGTGTATGTTGTTGCCCAGGGAATTGATGTAAGTGTCCTAAAATAGAACCTCAGGTACTCCTCTTGTAATCGGCAAGGGATCTAAAGGAGCCCATCAGCTTTGACTGGAGAACTAGTTTACAGAGGAGTGGTTCATACCTAGATTCTAAGACTATGAAGAAGGAGATTGTGGTCGACAGTATCGAACGCCATGCTTAAATCTAGGAAAATGGGTCCCATAGGTTGCGTTCTATCCAGAGCTATGAACCAGTCATTTGTAACCTTAGCCAAAGCTAAGACAGTGCTATGGTTCTGTCTAAAGCCAGACTGCAGTGTATTAAATAGAGTTTTCAAGATACTCCATTAGTTGATTATTGACTATTTTTTTCGAGAAGTTTGAGAGGACTGGCAGTTTAGAAATGGGTCTATACAGGGTGTAGCCAGAATTTTAAACTTGTACTGGAGTTGAAGGAACTGTTGGCCCCACTCGAAGATCTAACCAAAAAATGATGCTGCCCTGTGACATAAATATTGTCTTATCCCCATTTCAGTCAACACTTTGTAGTAGGCCAGTGATCCTACTAGATTCACAAGTTTTATTTTAACACAGACACTACCAGACATATGTTGTCTGGCTTTTGATTATAATATTTAGGATACATTGTGATAAGCCTCTGTACCACATAAAGGTTGCCTGCCTTGCAGAAGTCCATTCACGCCAGCACTCCTATATACATGCATACATACTTGATTGGTTCACTCACACAATCATGGCCTCAAAGTTTAGCACCACACATCTTCCAAGATCATTCACAAACTCGCACTAAAGTATCTAAAGAGGGGAAAACAGATCTTGCTTCGAGAGGGCTCTTACAGTAGGTAATTACATATAGACTGATGCCGGCAGGCGGCAGAACCCCATGGAAAAATTTCTAGCTAGCAGTCCCTGGTGAGGGACCGCTCCACATCAGGTGACTGGCGCCAGGAGATGTCGGTATAAAGGGGCGGTCCCTGACGCCCACCTTCCAGTTCTTTCCCGCCGTTAGCTTGTGCAGCTCCTTAGTAAAAAGTTTGTGCTTCATCAACCCGATCTTTGTCGGTTTTACCAAAATAATTTGTTTTTCGACTAACATCAGGTACCATCGTCGGTGTATGTGCGTCCCTACACCCTCCGAGCACAAAAATAAGTTGCAATTTGTGTGACGTAACTACCGCACAAGGATGGCCATTCCCTGTGCCTGTTCTGCCTAGGTCCCGATCGAGAAGTGCCAGCACTGCCTCAGCTTCAACGCTGCTACCTGGAAAAGGCGGCAGCAATCCCTGGAAGCCCATATTTTGAAGAAAAGGTGAGTTCAATGGAAGGAGCTCAAAAACTGATGCAGGTGTCCACTTCCCCGAAGGCCATGGGAGAAGAAGGATAAGAGAGGCACCGGGACAAGGGCTCCTCTACGCGTCTCCCTCGGGGCCGCTGGGACACAAATAGCGTCCCCTCGGGGATCACTCCTCGACGGCTGCACGGAGGTTTCGAGAAGGTGTCAGCCCGCCCGTCCTGGCTCGCGCTCGGGCCTTGCAGGCACCTCCGCCAATTGGAGGCCTTCGCCCCGGTTCGCCGCAGGCTCGCGACCTACTGGCATAGGCGACTTTGGTAAGTCGGGCGTCGGCTCCTCCGGCGTCCGCATGGAGAAGGCGGTAAGACACCCAACCCTTTGGGGTGGCCATCGCCTCCACTCCATCGGACCAGGCCGATCCTTCTCCTCGGCCTGCCTCTGGTGAAGGCTCCCATAAGCTGGATGCTGGCTCATCCGGTGCCCACGGAACTCGCCCTGTCGCATCGCCGGCTCGCCTGACGCCTGGCTGGCAAGGAACCGATGATCGCCCCACGTCCGCTGTACCGGTGCTCTCCAGAGCTCGCTGCCGTCCGGGACCCAGAGTCCTCCTGCCCGACCCCTGGGATTTTTCCCTCCATCCCTGGGTGACGCTGGGGATCTTCCTCCGCCAGACTGTCCCTCTCGTTGGTGCACCGGATCTGATGTCGGCTCCCGGATGCCGGCCACGATGCCAGGGCCTCCGACGCCGTTCTGCCGACTCGGGAGACATCCCGCTTCTGGATGTTCCTCCTCCCCGGCCTTCCAAGGTGGACCGCCCCATGAGGTCGCCGGCGGGCTATGCTCCGGCAGCTCCTGGCTCTTGGGTACCCTCTGTCTATCCGGCGCCAGCGTACCAGGGACCACAGTATCTGGCGCCGCAGTACCTGATGCCGCAGCACCGACGTCACACTACCAGACGCCGGGCTTCCGCAGCTGGGTTTTGGATACTCCATACAGGTACAAGCTGCATCCTTATCCCCCACCTCCTCCTCCTCCACCCCCACAGCCGCTGGTGGACCTGCAGGAGACTTTGGCCTCCTGGTGGCTGAGGCCAAGGCTCAGCTCACCAGGGAGGTCGAGCAGCCTTCCGACGATGGTGCCGTCCTCAGGTTCCCATAAGTCTGAGGCGCCACTCCTCACCACCTCTGGACTCCAGGGCTCTTCCGCCTGGGTCCAGAGAGGGGCAGGACACGCTTCCTGGGGACTTCCCAAGGGGTCCGCTCCTCCCTCGGGTCGGAAAGTGAGTCTTTCCTCTTCCTCCTCCCTTCACCCTCAGACTCCTCGATTCTTCCAGCGGTTGCTTCAGAGGGACGACAGCCACGCTCTCCGTCCGAAGCCCAGGCCAAGGACTCCTCTGGAAGATCCTTCTTTACGGAATTGCTGAGGAAAATCCAGGAGGTTCATCAGTGGCACTTCTTGGAACCAGATCCTCAGCGTCTGAAACTCGCTGAACATCTGGATTTGCCGTGACAGCTCCTACCTTGGTGCCACCCTGGATAGAGCCCCATGCCGATCTCGTTACCACCATATGGAAACAGCCGTCAGCTTTAGCCCCACTTCCTAGGAAGTCTAACAGGCTATATCAGGCTCCAGAGGGTATTGATTTCCTGGATTCTCACCCTCGTGCCGACTGGCTAGGATCAGCGGCGCCACGGCCAGTCGCCAACCCAAAACACCTCAGCTCGTCGCCACCTGACAAGGAATTCCGCTTTCTGACCAGTATGGGAGGAAGATCTATGCTTCCTACACGCTGGGGATCAGGCCCTGAATTATGTTGGCCATATGGGAGACTACCAGAAGGCCATTCTGACTCGAAGGGAACCAATTGGACTCCCTGCCAGACTCCCAAGTCAAGCAGGAGTTGGCTGATCCTGTCCGCTCTGCTTCGTTTGGCCAGTTGACACATGGTGTGGACATACGATGCAGTGACACTGCTGCATTGAGCTCAGCTGCTGCAGGCTTATGGCGCCATGCTTGACTCACGTGTCAGGGTTGGTCCCGGAGGTGCAATCCGCTATCCAGGAAGCACCTTCCAGGGTCGGTGCTGGGGTGATGTCAAGGACATCATCACTGATTTGCAAGAGAAGGGACAGCACTGAAGTCAGTTGATCTGTGTACCATCCCCATCAGCAGCAGCGCGCCCTTTGCCGACGGAATAGGCCCAAGCAAAACCACAGGGAAGGCGGGACAAAACGCCGGGCCCCACAGCTGCTAAGCCCCACCCACCCAAAGCAGCGGTGCTTCGAGTTGTGCATTGCCCCACATCACCCGACTCCTCCCTCTCCCACAGCCTCCGGAGGAACCGTAGGAGGGAGGTTTTCTCCACCTTCCGGGCTGGGAGAGGATAACAATAGATTCTTAGGTGTTCCAGCTCATCTCAGAAGGACACTTGATAGAGTTTTCAGAAACCACCGCCATCCCCTCTGAAGTCGTCAGATTCAAGGGAACATCTTCTCTTGGTCCAGGAGGAAATTTCATTTCATCGTTGAACATGCACATAGAACCCGTCCCCCTTCATATCTGCAAGGATGGGTTACTATTCCCATATTTCTTCCTGGTCCCAAAGAAGACAGGAGATCTCAGACCACTCTGGATCTCAGTTCCTGAATCTTTTGTAGAATACAAAAGGTTCCAGATGCTCTCTTTGCAGAGCCTTCTGCCCCTCATCCTGCTGGGTCAATGGCTGTGTGTTCTGGACATGCAGGATGTTAACCTGCACATTTCCATTCGCCTGCCTCACCGCAGATACCTTCGCTTTATGCTCCAGGGGACCACTACTAATTCAAGGCACTTCCGTTTGATCTCTCCTTTCCTCATAAGTATTTACCAAATGCCTGGCAGTGGTGGTGGCCCACCTGCGCATTACCAGGAAGTGCAGGTTTCCGTACCTGGACGATTGGCTCCTGGCGGCCTCCGGGCCAGGAGGAACTCCTGCGCTGCCTCTCCCTTACCCAACAGGTTTTGCCTGCCTGGGTATTACCATCAACCATTCCAAGTCTCATCTGATCCCATCCCAGAGACCAGTTTATTGGGGCGATTCTGATACTACCAGGGCAAGGCCTTCCTGCCACCGGACAGGACGCCCACCTCCAGACCTAAATAAGTCTGCTGTCTGACCGCAGGAGGGTCTCTGCAAGGTCGGTCCTTCGCCTCGGCCCATGCGGCTATCTCCCGACAGTTCTCACACTGACTCCACATGAGAATTCTCCGCGGACTCTACGCCCCAATGGGATCAGTTAGTGGACGACCTGGATCACCCAGTTCTGGTCTCCTCACCATGCTTCGAGACTTGCAGTGGTGGATGGTCGGAGAGAACCTGTTTCGGGAGTTCTTCTTTCGTCCCCCGACTTTAACCACAGATGCCTCGGACGAAGGTTGGAGAGCCCATCTAGCCCTCATCGGACCCAGGGATCCTGGTCCAAGTTCAACAAGCCTCCACATCAGTGTACTCGAGCCGGGCAGTGTTGTATGCTCTCCAAGCCCTTTACCAGTACATCCTTCCTGCCACCTAGCTGTCCAGATGGACATGTGGTGGTTTGGTACATCAACAAACAGGGAGGACTTGGTCCTACCCTCTTTGCAGGGGAGGCCATGAGGGTTTGGGATTGGGCAACACAACCACGACCTTCACCTCACTGCAGTTCATGTTCGGAGTCGACATCCCCTGGCAGAAAAGCTAAGTCGCTCTTCTGCTCTGACTACAGTGGGAACTGGACCAAGGGGTCCTAGACAATATTTTCCGACTTTTGGGGAACACCACAGGTCACCTGTTCGCATCCCTCTGGAATGCAAAGCTTCCTATGTTCTGCTCGCTTTTCCAGAGCGAGCGCTTTTTGAGAGAGACGCCTGTCTCTAGACTGAAGGACAGATTCATCTATGCCTTTCCCACGAGTCATGCAGAGACTAGCCTCAGAAGGAGCACGAATGATTCTGATTGCTCCTTTCTGGCCCAGGGAAGTTTGGTTCTCTCTTCACAACAATACTCAGAGGATCCTCTCCTCTCTATCTCTATCTCGAGTTTACTGACCCAGGATCAGGGGACCCTGGTCCATCCAGGCCTCAAATGCCTTCAACTGCACGCATAGTTCCTGCAGACTTCGCTCAGTCCCGCTTTTGGGTGTCTCCCCAAGTGGCAGAGATTTTGGTGAAGGCCAGAAAACCCTCCACGAGATCCACTTATGCCATGAAGTGGAAAAGAATCACTATCTGGGCTGCTTCCAGAACGCTGGAACCTCTTTCTCCCTGCTCAGCAGGGCTTCTGCTGGAGTATCTACGCCATCTGTTTGACCTGGGTCTCAGTCATTCTTCTCTGAAGGTACACATGGCGCCATCTCGGCCCATCATGTTCCATTTGCCGACAAACTTTGCTCAATTGGAGGTCTGTAAGACCTTTCTCAGAGGGGTCCTCCATCTGAGACCTCCCATCCGTACTCCTGCTCCCCTTGGGACTTGAACTTTGTTCTCGAGAAACTTACTATACCAGGCAGGCTGCATCTGTATCCCGATCGCAATTACTGCACAATACCCGGGAGAACACACAGCAGATTCAGTTCCAGGCAGACCCGAGTGCAATTCTCCAGTCTTCTACAGGTGAGCCTGGTTTACCTTCAGATATCCTTTGATTCTCTTCATGACGGATTCAGTCCAATAAGCAGTTACACAAGCTGCAGACCGGAACTCTGGACCTTGCACACGTTTTTGGACTGAAACTGTGCACTGAAGGAGCACAGGGTTTCTTTCCCTTCACTGCCAGATCTAAAACTGAAACTCCAACAGACAAAACCGGGCACTTCCTTTTAGTTCCTCCCAGTTCTTGACTGGATTGGCTGTCCTCACATTAGACTGCTGCTGTTGGTCCAAAAGCGCCAAGTCTAAACTACATCTCCCAGAGTCACTGCCCATACAATCCTCTTGGGGCTGGCTCAGATTATGAGTCCAAGTTCTGATTCGTCCAAGGCACCATTTTAGAGCTAGCTTACCCCACACTGATTGGTCCAGTTCAGCAGTTCAAACCAGAATGGGGAACTAGGCAGACACAGTTCTGACTGCAAAGAAAGCAGGTTAGACAAACTGTAATTTCATTATTACTGTAAATGATTTCTGGCAAACAGTTACATCTTTCAGATAGGTTCCTTTGCACTCCTAGTGACTGCAAAAATGGAGGAATTGGCAGCAGCTTGAGTGGTACTCAATCAAAGAAACACACAGTCCCCCATACAACCAATTATGTCTGCAAGCAGACAGCTCTTAAAGAGACAGTACCAGAGGTTCTAAAAACACTCACTGATAAAGCTTAAACGCCAAACACCATTCAGGCTTGGAGCATTCAAGCAAGCTCCTGAAGTCTTTTGGGAACCCCCATTTGCAGGGGGTTACACCACGAGGCAGGGACTTCACTAGGCTATGTTGAAATTTGTTGTAAAAATATTAAACAAATTTAAATTTTTACCCAACATCCTCAGCTGCAGCACTATCGGCTCTGGCCAGAGGTTGTTTCTGCTGGTGTAGCAGCTCCTCTCCTGATTGGATGGACTGGACCTCCAGCTGTGCCTGCTCTTTGGTGTCTGGAGCGGGGATCCTGGAGGACAGCAGTGATCCGTGAGACAGCGAGGAATAGGAAAGTCCAAAGAGTGAGGTACCAAGGGAGTGGGTATGAACACAGCCTTGTATTTTGTTCCCAGTTCTAGTTTATGTATTGGGCTACTTGCTTTGTTGTCTGCTGTACTAGACTGGCTTTTAGGATTGCCTTGTTTACTTGAGTGTAGTTTACAGCACTGAAGACAAAACCATGGAGAGGATGAATTTGTCTATCGAGATGATCGGTGCTTTGTTCTTTAAAAGCTAACTTGGAATGCCTACTGGTTCTTAACTTGGCTAAATATTTCCTTTGTATATGATTGCATGGTATGTGTGATGCTTGGCCAGCTGGTTATGATTATTGTATATTTGTAATATAAAATATAGTATGTGATTGTCTCACACAAGTCAGCTTGTGCTTCCATGGGTGCTCTCTCCCCCAAACAGGTTTGCAGTGAAGCTACAGGAACTGACCAGGAGATCTCTGTAATGTTATTACCTTTCCTTGAGAAATTGCATTTTATGGCCTTTTATGACCTGTTGCTGCTTTTGAGTTGGGAAACTAAATATACATTTTATTACAGGACATCATTTAGCTAATTCCTGTTGGCTATATCTCACAGCTGGGTGATGGATTGCAGGGTTGTAAATCCTCAAAGGAACTGGCTGGTGAAAGACTCATAATTTGGGAAATGAGTTTTTGCTGATGACACATTATTTAATATACCTCCTCAGGACATCATGTTTGTATTTTTTAATTCTAAAAAGGAGGAGCTAGATGACACACAGAAGGGGTGTGGGAGATGGAGTTGAAATGTATCCTTGTAACTGGGGAATATGACGTAGTATTTTGGGACTCTGAGAGCAAATAACTTGAAGGCACTTACTTATATAGGTAATACATTAGATAGAAAAGGTCTAAATGTATAATGGTAGGAGTTTTGTTTTGTACTTTGCCCTTGTTCTTTTAGTGATTGTATGCTCTTTGATATATTGTTTTGTGTTTACATTTTAAATATTTTTATCATCTTTAGTAAAATACCTTTTATTTAAAAGACTGCCTGGGTGTCTGCCAGTTTTTTTTGCATGTGCGTATAGATGGTTAAGTCTGACAATTGTTCAAGGGCTTGATGGTGTTACCAAACTGGGAAAAGGTAAGCATATACCTAAGATCTCTAATAGAGTTAAAGGGTTAATTTTGGAAGCCTGGCTTGGTGCCTCCTAAGATTGTATCACTAATCCCTGAAGAGGGTACATATCTGAACCTGTACATTGGGCACGCTATAGCATAAGGTTCACATTGAATCCCCCAGAACTTGAGAGTAAAGATGATTCGACTCAAAAGCAGACAGGAGGGTTTCCTGTCTGTTACCTGTTCACACTGTTGTGCTCTGAGGTTGGCACTGTGGGAGCAGAGGGCCTGACCTGTTGAGTGCATTTGTGATGGTATGTAGAGTACTTTGTGCTTCTTTTGAGGCCTATGTTGCAAAGCTGCTACTTCTGAGCTTTTCAGTTAAACTTAGGAAAACCACCTTCACCTGTTTGAATTCAGTTGGCTGTGCCTTTCATGGGACATCTGTGCCAATTCCAGCATAGATCTACATATGCCAGACACAACCTAAAGGAAAGTCCACCTTTTCAAGTTTATCTCTATGATCAGAAAGTGTTGGTTGTGTTCCTGGGATAGGTGCTGTCAGGGCTACAGCATCATTCATGAATGTAGGCGCACTGATTTTGACTTCTATGAGGACCTGCCCTTACCCTTAATTCCATTTAAGCCTTCCTTAGGGGCAGGGCAGCAGTGGATGTTGTGGGTCATGTTGCACTACCTGCGCAGTGTTTCTAGTGCTCCATTTGCCCCAGGGCGTGGTAGTAGAGGCCCGATTTGCACTCTACAGTGACTGTTCTTCCCTGTGGCATGGGGGCCTACCCTTAAGTATTTGTCTTGTACTGTGTAGCTCTGAAGGGCATTTACAGGGATTGGAAGCATTGTAGTATTCCTTCTGATAGTCGCTTCCCCAGACCGCGGTTCTCATTTTGTATGTCTCTCTTTTTGTTTTGTTTTCAGTCTGTGGTTTGTAAAACCAGCTGTATCTAGCATTCCTATGTCACCATTACAGGTGCTCCAACTGTTGGTGTTTATCAGTTGCAGTCAGTAAGTAGCTTTTGATGCAGATACCACTATTTGACTTGGACTCGCTGCATTGATGAAGCTGAAGCAGCTCCTCAGCATGCCCAGTTTTATAGAAACAGTAACTTCCACAAAGCCACCCTGGTACGCGTGGTAGCGCTACTACTCATGTGCAGATGACCCATGTTCGGAAGTGAGCACTGTGCTCAGAGGTCAGCCAGGAGGTTGGATGAGCGTCCCAGGGACTGCGCCCACCTCTGTGGGAGTCACTGGTGGATGTCTGTGAGACTGATGCAGGAGCACACCCATCCCAAGCTGATGTCATTGCACTTCCGCAGTCCTGGTGGTGACCAAGAAACACCACTGGTCACGGAGCTCCGTGATGCCCTGGACCACCTCCCGAATGATGCCCTGGTGTCAAGCCTCGGATGGGGCCTCTGGTTGATCTCAGTCTCTCCCTAGCCCCTGTGGGGAGCCCTAATAGGGGCAGGCTACTGGCTACCCAGTCAGGCAGCCTGGAGGAAGATGCCGGGAGAGCGTGTCGAGGCATCATTGGGGTATATCCGAGCCCATAACCGGGAGAACAAAGAGTATTTGGGAGGGGGGAGTAATTATACAGGTAGCAATATCACCATCCATAGCCCTGACTATTTGTAGCTAATGATGTCACTATTTGGAGAAAGTCAAATAGTTGCACAAAAGACAGTAATGGAGTTAGCAAATATAAAATCAGGATTCTCTATTGCTTCCCAACCCTTTAAGACAAGAAAATGGTTTATGTTCTAATGCTGCACTAATATCTGTTACAATTTTATTTAGTATTGTTTACAGAAAGTGTTGAATTACAGACCCCACAAGTCATCAGTATTTGGAATGAAGATGAAGAGGCGATTCACAGTGAGGAGTTGAGCTTAAAACAGGATGGCGAGGTAACTTACTAATCACGGTCTAGTATGTAACATCAAACAGGGTTAAAAAGTCACAGTACCTATTTTGACTAAAGAAAGAGTCTAAAATATTGTTTTGTGATATAACTGCAATTTCAAACTTGGTATCTGGAACATTTTCATTTAGGAAGCAGATTGTTTGTATTAGTAGTGCAGGATAGCCATTTTTTCCTCAGGATTTCTGCTCATGAGATTTGGGGATGTACAATAAAGATAGAGATTGTATATATTCTTTGCAACAAACTGTGTTAATGCATCAGAAAGTAGTGAAATGGTGTAAGGGTTTAATAACTGTAGCTCCCCACTAACGCCCAACCCTATCCACCACTCCCAGCAGCAAGAGGACAAGACTATACAAGCAACCACAGACAGCCATCATCAGGTAAGACAAACATATATAACCGTTTCCAAATGACACAAATGCAGTAGCACTAATGTCCTACCTTAGTCGATTTGTATTGGTAGTACACAAACCCAAGGCACACACTCACTTCTGGCTGCAGATAGAATCCACAATACTTGAATCACAACAGCTGTTCCTGACTGGGCCAGCTTTGAGGGTCCCTTGGAGGCCTCTGACAAGTGTTTGGCCCTCCAGACCCTGGAGTAGTCCTGTCCACTGCGGTTCCAAGCACAAGCACCTCTGACACCATTCATGGGACTGTGAGCTGCTGAGGTTTTCCTGGTCTCTAAACTCACCAGACTGCTTGACTGTAGTGGAGTGCCCTTTGGATGAGGGGCAGTAGAGGTCTTTGTTCCCCTGTCAAGCCAGTCAGCATCAACTCTGGTTGAGCAGGTCTGTCCTTGAGCCTATCGACCAGTTGTCAGATGAGGTTGAGGAATCCATGTCACAGACCCCAGTCCACCTGGTCTTTACCCAAGAGGGACGTGGTTTGTTTGGTGTCCCTGCCTGGTCCCTCTTGCTGGCACAGCCTGCACAAGCGGCCTAACCTTCCACACCCATGTTGCTTAACATTGGCAGGCATGTTGTACACCACAACCAACCAGAAGGCTGTCCTTGCCATTGATCATCCAGTCAAGTCTAGGTCGCAGCATTCATATTTTTGATCCCACTTGACTGGAAGGCATTGCTGTCAGCGCTTCTCATCCTTGGCTGAGGAGAGGAGCCATCACATGATGTGCCGGTGCTGTGAGGAGCTTCTAGCAACAGTGGACCATCGCAGGGCAGGGTAGGCCCCACTGGACCTCTGGTAACCTGGTAGCTACCAGTGGTACCCCACTAGTTCACACAACGCAGGTGTCTCTTCGAGTGAGCCGCCACCACTGTAGCCAAAGGTGGTTGCTCTAATCATGACGTTCATTCGCCACAAGCATGTCAGGTGTTGTCTGTGCAGATCACAGCGGGGAGGATAACCAGGTGGTCTGTAGCCAGGAATAGGTCAAGGGCTGTTCTCAAGGCCTCTTTGGACGACTAGGCCATGAGTTCTGTTGTCTGCTCTGGGCTTCTCCTCGACGAGGATTGGTCAAGGAACTGTCCACTAAGCATGGCCTGGTGTCCTTCGTGTGCTTTTCTGCTTTATTTAGTTATTTGAAACTGATTACTGGAAAGGCATACTGGACATGTCTCATATCCAGGTGTGACCAGGAGAGGGAAGAGGAAAATAAGCAAATACAATAGAATAGATGCTTAGAAACAGATAAGGTGCAAACAGTAGTGCAAATTGACAAACGTGCAAAAGTTTCAAGATATGGGTATTAGGTGCGAGAACACTTGGGGGTGGTATGAATTGGGGAGGGAGGAGGGAAAGGCAAGGCAGGAAGGGAGCTGACAGGTGCAGGAAGAGGGTGAAAGGAGTTTATTTTCTAGAGTCCATTGTCCGTCCCACAGGGCTATTCCAGAAGGGCTAAGTACCCTTTATGGGCATTAATGCATACGGATGAATCCATGGCGTTGTTTTCCCATGGCTGAAGCCATTTTGCACCAGTCCCTGAGCTTTGGCAGCATTCAGCATCCTGCCTGGCACACTCTGCCTATATGGTCTGCAAGTATGCAGTCCCTACTGGTCTTTTTATGGGTTCTGTGACCACCCGCTTTGTGAAGGGGTTTGGTAACTGATTTGGTGTTCTGTGAATCTGGACACTAGGTGGATGTGGACATGGAGTCCTGTAAGATTTGACCACACCACTAAAATGGTGTAGGCTGCAGCATCCTTGGATCTCTGTCAGGCTAGCTATGCCAGGATGATGGCCAATTTCTCCTTGATGGGAGTTTTGAGTCCATCCTCCTCACCCTCCCACCTGCCTTCGCCAGTTGGAAATGACAGTCATCGGAAATCAGAATCAGCTCACAACATCAGCTCCAGATTGCCTTAGACATGGCTGATTCATGTACCCATGCAATGGCAGCAGCAGTCTCCTTGTGATGAGGGTCTGTATGTGTCTGTCCACCTTTGGCAGACTCCTCAGCACAAGCTGGCTAATGCCTCTTCCTGGACACCGACTATTTGGCCCTGGGGTGGAAGGACATGTCACTGTATTGAGATGTCCAACTACACCCTAGTTTCTATGGCATCATCCCAGAGGGAAACAAAAAGAAGCCTGAAAAATAAGCCTCCCAGTACTGATCCTTTCAGCCACAGCCTCCTCTGCAGCATCCACAGCAGGGTAGTACCAGGCCTGGTGCCCCAACCCAAGTCTGGAAGCCATGATACTAAAAAGGGTGGGAACAGGGATTGTAGTGCCCTTGACGCTGCCTAGTGATGGGTTAGAGGTGGCCTCCCCTGTCCTCCCTGTCTGGACTCCCTGCAGGAGGTCGGCTACATCACTTCTATCCATGTTGGTCCGCTGTCTCAATGGACAAGTGGTGTTGTATAGTGGGCAAAGAATTGCTTTTGATTTCAAGGCTTTCCTACTTTACCACCACAATGTGTCACACGAGTCCAGGGTGTCTCGGGACATGCTGTCCACCCTTCGTCAGGGCATTGCTCAGCTCCTTGCAATGGGACAGTAGCCCATGTCTCAGATGCCCGGCCAGTCAAGGTTATGTGTATAGGTACTTCCTGCTCCCAAAATGAGCAGGTGGTTGGCGCTCCATATTGGATCTGCATGATCTGAACCACTTCATGTGGAAACGCACAGTCTTACTTTGAGAGGGCTCTGTAATAGGTAATTACTTGTGGACTGCACCCTGGTGTCAGGACCACCACAGGCTCTTTGCTAGCATTGTCTGACGGGGCACGTCCACCACGATGTCGTAACTGACATCAGCGTGACACTAAGGTCCCCACGTCCGCCCTCCAGCGTTCTATCCTCACGACCTGTGCACATTGAGCAGCTTGAACGCCTAAATTTGCATAAGTATCCGTTTTTCTGTTCTACTTAAATTCTAGTATTTGTGTGTCCATTTCATCTACAGAATCACATGAAAACAAGTGCGATTCTTGCGGTGTCCAGCTACCGCAAAGGACCAGCATACCCTCTGCTACTTCTGCTTGGGACCGGATCACAGTGTTGAGGAGTGTGAGGCCTGCGCCCAGTTCAACCAGGCCACACAGAAAGGCACAACAGTCCTCAAAACCCATTTCCTGAAACTAAAATGGCTTTGATGGAAAAGGAGCTAAAGAAGCTAAAAGTGCCTCCTCCTCTCCAACTAACCCCACAAGAAGAAGGGGGACAAGGAAAATCATTGGGATCGAGAGCAGTCCTCCTCCGATGAAACTGCCCACAGGCTCTTCGCAGAGGAATGGCCTCTTCCTCCGGAAGATGAGCGCCATCGCCAAGCCTGTGCATTGCGCCAAAAGAGGTGCTGGCCACCCCGCTGACACTGGTTATGGTGGCTGTAGGTATCTCGGATTCGTCCGAGGCTGCTGCTGCACTTAGGCACATTACAGCCTCTGGCTCTGAGTCTGCAGGCATGGCCAGTAGGCGCTTGTTGGACCTCTGAGCGCCCGGTCGGGTTAGATGTTTGGGGTCGGTGTCTCCGACTTCCTGTACCACCTAGGTCGCGTTGATCGCCGGATCTCCGGCAATTGCATGACCATTTAGTGTCCATCAGACAATTTAGAGGCTCTGACGATGTGCAGCCAGCCATCTACTCTGTCCTAGCTGGAGGGCAATGGTTGCCACGGAATTATATTAATGGAGAAACCCATCTCCTCCATCGGAGATTCCTCCCAGGTCCCAACGGAAGGAGACCTTTCACTAGGTATACCGGACGACAGAGCCTCTAAAGGACTGACAGTAGCTTTGCTGCCCTGGCAGGGTGCTACACTTACCCTCCTCAGCACCCATCAGACCTTTACTCCCATCATCCGTGTGCCAGTGGGTCATCTTCTGTTGGAGCCCCCATCAGGTTTCCCACCTTTGGGGCCGCCTTTTGGGATTTCCACCTTCAGACCCTTCACCAGGGTTCCCCATCAGGCCGCCATCCAGCTACCTTCCATTAGGGACGCTGTCAGGCTTCCTCCGCCTGGGGCACCGTCGGGTTTTCTGCCATCAGGCCCAATGCCTGACCCCTTCGACGGGTTATTACTACTCAGGATATCTATGTTATCAATTGTCTCTTTTTCAGTTACAGGTTATACTCACCATTATGCTAACCTGGGCTTCTCGGCACATGGTGCCGGGTCAGGATTCCATGCCTGTCACCCCTCCACCCCTCCCACTCCACCTCCTCCTTCTCCTGCTCAGCCACAGGTAGATTTCAGGAGATTTTGAAATCATGGTGGTTTGAGACAAAATCTCGTTAGTCTCAGAATTGGACAGCAGGCATCCACGACCTTTGAAATAGGCCGTCCAGATCCTACCCCTAGGGTGCCCTCTTCAGTCACCCTTCGCTGTCAGGTCAGGTGACAGGCCATACGCAAGCCCTGACGCCAGATGTGGCTCCAAGGAGAAGGAGCTTTCTCCAGACGGAGAACCTGAGGATTCTGATGATTCCAAATTGGATTCAGAGTCATTTGAGACACCTCCTCCTGAAGAGCTGGTCCTGGAGAGTCTCCCAAGCCCCCGCAAGATCTCTCCTTGTTGACCTTCTCAGGCAAATGGCAGAGGCATGAGGCTGGAAGTCTGATGCTCAAGACCAAAACGCCTAGAGATTGGCTGAGCATCTAGATTTCCAGAAACGAGTCCAGTGCTCACACCCCATGGCTAGAACCTCATGAGGATTTACCTTCACCATCTGGCAGAGACCTCCTCTATCCTGGCTATGGCCAAGAAAACCGACCGGGTTTACAGGACTCCAGGAGACGAGGACCACCTCAGCGACATGCAAAGGCTGATTCAGTGATGTCGTAATCAGTGCCCATGATAGGTCCGCTAAGCCCAAACCTAAGCACCTTCCTCCTGTCAAAGAATCCAGACAGTTGGGCCAGTTCAGGAGGAAGTTATATTCCTCTTCTACACTAGCTATTCTTGTTCTTAAGTATGCGTGCACATGCTAGTGTACCAAAAGCTCTCTTCCGCCAACTCGAGCCCATAGTCGAGGCCTCCTGGACTCTGAATCGAAACCACCTTGGTGAATATCCCCAGATCTGCCAAGATGGCAGGACATCATTCACTAAGGGCCACCTATGATGCAGTGGATTCCTCTGCTAGAGGCACGCCACGGCAGTAAGCCTCATAGATTCTCTTGGCTAAGAGTATCAGGTCTAGCCCTAATGTCCAAATGGCTATCTAGGATGCCCCTTCACAGGCTCTGTCCTGTTCGGCAGGGATACCCAGGACAGTATTATGAGCCTGCAAGATAAAGACACTGCCCTTCGGTCAGTACACACTATGTCACCCGAAACCTCAGCCAAACGTCCCTTTCATCAGCAAAACAGACGCCAGACAAAATGCAAATGACACCTAGGTGTCATTTCAAACGTAGGGTTCTATCATGGCCACCACCCTCCAGCAAAGACTCTGAGAGCTTCAGGGGTGGTCATCCCAAACCCCTCCATTCCTGACTCGCTGACCTCCCTCCTCCATGTTTATCAGATGAACAGGTGGACGGAAGGTTCATAAGCATTTGGGAGACTGGGAGTCCATCATGACCGATGCCTGGGTACTTCAGTTAATAAGGCTTGATCACACTCTCGAATTTCGTGAAAAATCCCAAACAATCCTCCGGATTTTTCCCACTACCTAAGGTGCACATTCCCAATTAAGGAGGAAATCACATCTCTTCTTTGAAAAGAAGCAATAGAACCAGTGCCAGCAAACCAGATTGGGAAGGGATTCTACTCCACTTCTTTCTGGTTCCCAAAAGATGGGGATCTGCACCGATATTAGACCTTAGTACCCTAAATCTCTTCATAGAATACATGAGGTTTCAGATGCTGATGCTACAAAGCTTGCTGCCTCTTCTTTCCAGAGGACAATGGCTTTGTGCCCTGGACATGCAGGATGCCTACCTGCACATTCCAATATTCCGTCCGCACCACAGATTCCTCAGGTTTTCTTTCCAAGGGAGCATTGCCAGTTCAAAGCTCTCCCTTTGGCCTGTCCTCTGCGCCTGTTTTTTTTTTTATTTACTATACTTTCTACCTGCTACTGACTGCCAGTACCACAGCCCAGTCGTGGACTCTGGCGACTTCAATCTCTCACATGGCAGCGACTCCCTGATGCCCCTGGCTTGCCTCCCAGGGCGGGTTGCAGTACTGGCTCTAAGAGCCACATCCGACAGGATAGGTCAAGGAGCCAGCCCGAGAGAGCTAATGGAAGCAGAGGGTGGACCTCATCAAAGGCAGCTGGCAACACTTTTTCTAGACTGCCCGAGGGGCGGGATGTGCAATGACGCCCAGCGTCTGCCCCGCCTGTTCAGGTGTTGGTACTAGTCGCCTGTGGTTCCCAGTCTCTGCCAGGGGTCCCATGGGCACTGGATGCTCTACCTCCTCTCCCACTGGAGAACAGTCCATGAGATGCTCGATCCTTCTCCCCGGCCAGTTTTCCGACTCCCCAGGTCCTTTACCGAACCCGGTCACTAGCGCCGCAAGCAGAAATTCAACCGCGGGCCAGCTGCAGGTTTTTACCAAGTGCCCCGCGGGTAGTGGCAGGAGCCTTGAGGAGTCGGGAGCACTGCATCTTCCTTACCTCAATGATTGATTGGTTGGCTCCTTGCAGCATTGACGTGGAAGGGTTGAGGCTTCTCTGTTGGCTACCCTGCACCTTTTTCGAGCGACTGGGTGTTACTGTCAGTTTCCCCAAATCTCCGCTTGCTCCTTCCCAGCACCTGCAATTTATTGGGGTGGTTCTGGACACAGTCCAGGGTATGGCCTTTCTCCTGGATAGGTTAGAGACCCTGCAGAGACATGCCAAGTTGGTATCCTCCAACCAACGCATTTCGTCCCACCCTGATCCCTGGGGCAGTTGGTTGCCTTGCGTTATGCCAAGCAGTGTCCCGGCTCTTTGACAGGACAGGAGCTCAGGGTGTTACCCAGTTTAGGTGGCTTCCTCAGACTCTAGTTTTACGAGGGGGGATGCTGGTTCCAAATGTGAAGGAACTTATCGCTGAACAGTTGGAATGCAGCGTCAATTGAAGTGCAAATGGCAAGTGGTGACCAGTCACTGTTGGTGAGATCATGATAAAGAGGTAGAATTGTCAAGGGAGGAGTAGGTACGGGTTAGGAGGATTTTGTTTGGTATTTTTGCCTGTGTATTTTGCACACCATGTATACGGATGGTTGTCACTTAGTGCATCAGGTAGGAGGCCAGCGCTTGACCCTTTGAGGAAGCGACGTGAGGACTAGGTCCAGAAGGAATGGTTTTTAGTTTTGTTGTTCAGGCGAGTAGGTTCCTGTATTAGCTGTGTCAAGTTTAGTGACTCTATGTAGGAAGCGAGTTTTGGCTAACGTGTTAGAGAGCCAGTTGATGTTAGGGTCACGCAGTATGTACAGCTCTTCTGAGTGGGCAAGGGCCATCAGTTTCTTGATCAGTTCCGTGACTTGGGAAGGGGTTGGCCAGGATGACAGAAACTTCTGCAATAAATAGTGGGGAGGAGTAAGGTAGCTTCAGGTTGAGGAGGATAACTTTGGAGAGGAAGGAGTGGTGACCTTCAACACAGTTGTGTGCTGTAGGAGGTAGAGACATAGATCGCCACTCCGCCTCCTCATCCGAGTCTGTCCATCCGAGTTATAATGAATCCGGAATAGACTCTTGGTCCGTGATATGAGCTGAGAGCCAAGTTTCGAGATGATGATGACGCCAGGTTTATATTCGAGGACCGTAACCTGCAGTATAGGTAGTTTACTGGTAAGGCTGCGGGCATTTGGGTGGATAATTTGTGGCCGTTCGGGAGGGCTAAGGGAGTGGAGGGGTGGGATGGGGGTAGGGGAGTTCGTGGGGGTGGGGTCCAGGGTTAGGGTGGACATCACCAGCAAGCAGTAGGAGGAGCAGGAAAGCAAGGAATCTAGCTACGGTATTTATGGTTACTGGTAGCACCGAGCAGGGCGTCTGGGAGTTGCCCACAACAGGGAGCAGTTGAGGATATTTTGAGCAACGTGATCAGTAGATCAGGCAGGCCAGTAAGAGAGGCATAAGGTTGCTATGGGTAATGCAGGTAGGTGTAGTGGCACAGAGTCTGGGTGTAAGGCAGCGTTCTAGCATAGTTAGCAGTGGTGGCAACAGGTTGAGTAACGGGATATTTAGCCGGGGATGCAGGCGAAACTGGTGGCCAAGGCATGGGCTTGAGCTATTTGTCACTGAAGGTGCATCTAACTGCCATTTCTGCCTACCATGTTTTAGTAGGGGCAAACTGTGACACAGTTGGCGGTTTCAGAAACCTTCTTAAAAGGAATTCTCTATCAGAAACCCCGTGTGTAACCCTACCCACCGTGGACCTTAATTTACTTTAGAGAAATTGACCTTGCCTCCTTTCGAACTGGCAAGTACATGTGGCATGCTTTTGTCCTGGAAAGCGCTTTTTAGTTGCAGTTACTTCTGCTCAAGAATTTCCAGCTTCAGGCCCTGATGTGTAAGGAGCTTTATTTGATTTTTCACAGAGACCAGGTGGCTGTGCGCACTAATCGTAAGTTTCTTCTAAAAGTTGTTTCAGAGACTGCCTTGAATCAGTTTCTTCAACTGCTGGTGTATTACCCTGAGCATTCTTACTAGGAGGAGGCCATTCTGTACGTTAGACATTCAGAATTTTACGTTATTAGCCGCCCGGTGGCGCTGAGGACTGAGGCGCTGGATGCCTTACCTTGCACCGCTGGCGACCCGTGTTCGGGGAATGAGCATAGCACGGACCGTCGGGGGTCGGCCAGGGAAGAAAGGATGGAGCGCCCTGGACGCGCCGCTCTCCCTCTCTGGGGTAGCCTGGTAAGCTCCCCACCGCAGTACCGCCACCTGGGGAGCCTCAGGTGGTCGGTGCGGTAGAGGAGGTAGCAGCAGGGGAACGGGGCAGACGTTGGCAGAGGGTAGAGCAGGTGGTGCATTTCACCGCACTTCCTCGCCGCTGGCCCTCATTGCATGCTGACATCAGGGAGGAATACAGGAAAAATAGCCCTGTCTCGCCTAGGTGACTACTCCTCACTGCGCCCCTCGGATCGTTGGGGCAGACTCTGTTCTACAAGGTCCACGATCAGTGGTTGGGGAGTTAGGGAGGTCTCCCACCACACCAGGGGTAATCCAGCCATCAAGGGACTATGTAGGACCAGGTACTCTAGGAGCAGACTCGTGAGAGGACAGCATAGCAGAGGATGTCTGAATGAGTGGTGAGAGGGGGCAGTAAGATGGATAAATACTAAGTCAAAAAAATTAATTTTGTTATTACACCAACAGGACAAAAGATGTCCGAAAAGACTGATCAGCTTTTTGTTTCTTTCGCACCAAGAGAGAAGGTGCAGCAGTTTCCAAACAATGCCTTTCCAAATGGTTGGCTAATTGCATTGGTTTTTGTTGCCAGAAGTATGGTAAAGGCCTAGCTGGCCCGTGGCACTGAGGGTTGGGCGCTGTTATGCCACACCTCGTGCCATGCCGGCGACCCAGGTTTGGGAACGGACTCGGGCCGCGGGACTGGTAGGGAGAGGGAGGATTGAGCCCGACTGCTCTCCTTCCTCTGAGGTAGGTGTGTGGAGATTGCAACGCCTGTAGCAGCGATTGGCAGAGGTCAGTTGCATTACAGTGGCATGTGTAAGAAGGGGAGAGGCGGCGGCATCAGCACTACGTGCTCAGACGCCATTGGACGTCCGGTTCTCCGGAAAGGGGGGTGGAAAATGGCAGAGGACGATCTCTGCAGCTGATGGCGCGCTACTAACCCAGTAGGGAACCCGAGAGAGGTGCATACCCAGGAGTGCATGAACGACGAAAGGCTGGCTGCTGGTGGTGGTGGTTCGTTCGCTCATGACCGGGTCCAGGGGTGCAAAGTGCTGCGCTGGAGATTGTAGGGGCCGCTCTGCTGAGGAACAAAAAAGATAGTGATAAAAAATATAAAAAAGTATGGTAAAGGCCTTCCTGGGGCAAGTTAAAGGACATTATACCAGGGTATGGCTGCCTCATCAGCCTGTTTCAGAAATGTATCTGCCGCAGAAATTTGCATGGCTGCCACTTGGAGTTTCATCCACACTTTCACAAAACACTACAGTTTGGACATTGCATGTAGGCGAAGGGCTGGTTTCAGACTGGCGGTCCTCCAGGGTCTCCTGTTCCAAGTATTTGACTACCTGCTAGCTTTTCAGTTCCAGCCTCCCGTGTTTTCCTGTCCCTTGACTCTTACAGCTTAGGACTCAGTCCTACAAATATTTACCTACTGCAAGAGCTCTCTCAGTAAGATAGTACAGTTACGTAAGAACTTTCCATAACAGTAGATCTTCGAGAGAGGCTCTTCAGTAGGTACCTTTTCCACCCTCCTTCCCCTCTTTAGTCTGTAGCTCTTTTCCAGGAGCCTTTTGTAGGATCCAGGAGCCTCTTCCCATTCTCCTTTCATGACTCTTGGAGTCTCCGCGGACAACTGGAGGGCGGATGTGGGACTGCCCACTATATGGTGTCATGCTGACGTCCATCACGTGACATCAGGTGGGCGCCCCCATCGGACACTGCTAGTAAAGCTCCATGTGGTCCTGACGCCAGGGACACAGTCCACATGTAATTACCTACTGCAAGAGCCTCTCTCGAAGATCTACTGTTACAGTAAGTTCTTGCGTAACTACTTTCCTGATTGTTACTCTGAATCAGATCATTCCATCGCTGGAGCAGAACATGTGGATTTGATCCCTAGACTTCCAGGATGCTTCTTCCACATCTGTCCGTTCATCCCATTGCAAGTATCTCTGGTTCCAAGCAGAAGGGATCCTGTTTCAGCTCCATGTCATGCCCTTCGGCTGCTCCTTGGTGCCCAGGTTCTTCACCAACTGTATAGCAGTGGCGCGCATACCTGTGGCACCTAGGTGGCAGGGTGCACCCTTGCCTGGATGATTTGCTGTTAGCGGTTCGGTCCTGAGGCCGTGGAACTAGACTCTTAACGACAAAGGCCCACCTTCCTTCAAACCGGTACTGACTTTTACTTCCTTTGCCTGATCATTTCAGGTTGGGCTCTCGCAGCACCACCTGAGATTTCCTGAGGCTGCAGGATTACACCTGCACCAGTATGGTCTGTTGGGCACGTTGGTAGATTCACCACTGTGGGATGCCATCCAGAGTTGCTGATTCCAGGTAACCTAGAGGAGGAATCCAATTTGTCTTCCAGAACCAACCATCATGCTCGTGGAGAGATGTGTCATTACTGGGGTGGAGTGCACCTAGGGAGCCACAAAGCCCGGGGTTCTGGTCATCTCAAGGAGTTCTGCCACCACATAAACCTGCTGGAGCTCTGTGAAGTGCGACTTGCTCTGACAGAATTAGCTCCTTTATTCAGGGCTCAGATCATTTATATACAGACCACCATGAACATGTTATACCTGAGCAGGCAGGGTAAAACTCTCTCCTTCCCTTGTGTCTTGAGGCCATCCCACCTGGACCATCAGGCTAGCTCGGATACAAATCACCCGTGATTCGTGTCGAGGGAAAACAATTAGCTACTGGATGCTCTCAGCTGGGTGGGAGAGCGTTGCACAAATGGTCACTGAATCAGGAAGTGGTGAACCACCTGATCTTCGGGATATCTCTTTCATCGGGTCACACCTTTAGAAGTTAGCCATGGGCACTAGGATCTCACGGAAGCTTTTCTAGAACAGTCAACTAAGGGCTGCCCATGCCAGCGTCACTCTTGATGTCACATACCCTATGTATGCATGGGTGGCCCTCTCCCTCCTCAGTTCTTTTTCCCGCTCTCTGCCTCTTCGCACGGGCTCTGCGGAAGCTTTACCGTTCAGTCAACCACCAAAAGTTTTCTATTATTTTTTGTTTTTATCATCATATTTTCACTTTCCTGTGCAATGTAAGGTGATTCCCATTGGCTGTGCTTTGGGATAAGGTGCTGACTGCCTCAGGCCCAGCTTCCTCCTTTTTCACCTGCAGCCTCCCAGTGACGCCTTAGGGATGCTCCGCTCTTTGTCCTTCCTCCTGGATCATCCAGCAATGAGATAGGAGTGAGGGCTCTTGGAGTTCCTTCTTTTCTTCTCACTTGCTTGTCTCCTGGTCTTCAGGCCTTCTCAGCCAAGGGCAGGCCTGCGGGATTACAGCTCTTTGCCAGGCGAGGAGTGTTCTAGTCCAGTCCAGCCCTCCTCCTGTGTGAGCTCCTGGTCCTTGCTGGCTGTTTTTTTTATTTTCTGGGAGCTCCCTGTTGGTTGTTTCGGCTTCAGCTAAGGGGCAATATAGTGCAGTGGGTTAAGGTTCTGAGTTGCAGATCTGGAGACTTGGTTTGAATATCACAGCTGCCTAGGTACATAATGTGTGATCCTGTGCAAGTCACTTAACTTCCTTGTGCTCCCAGGTTGCATCTGGAAACGAGCTTCAATTGAGTATGCTACTCCTGGTTAAACAGTGTTCCTTTCCCAACTCTTTCCTGCTGTGCTGGCCTTTGCCCTCTCAGACCCCACATGGCAGAGTGCTCCTCCAGCCTTCCTAGGTTGGTGGAGGGTTGTCAGTCTCATCCCCGCTGAGCGATCTCTGCAATGCAAGGTCCAGGGGCAAGAGATAGGTTTCCTCAGTCCTTTTGGGCTGAGGCAGGCAAGATTTTCACACAACTGGCTTAGGGTTGGCAACCTCCACGGTCATCGGTCCCAGCCCCACCGTAGTGACCTCTTGTTCTTCACAGGTAGATGGGCGCTGGGCTCCACTGACTTTGCATGGTCAGTTGACGGGCCCGTTGACTGAGCAGGGCTCAATCCTTCTTCATCCTGCCCAGTGACAATGGCGCCATATCCACCCACCGTCGGCTTCACTGTGGTGCTTTCTCCTGGGTCTGAATGTTGTCAGCTGTTTGCAGTCGGTGACAGTTCCCTGCCCGGATGTCGCAACCTCTTGTTCTTTACAGGTCCATGGGTGCTGAGCTCCACCATCTTTGCATGGTCAGTTGGCCATCGACGGAGAAGGATCTATCCATTCTCCATTCACCTGGTGACAACGGCGCCATATCCACCCATCATCGGCCTCGCTATGGTGCATTCTCTTGGATCTGAACTTTGTTGTCTCTTTGCAGTCGGTGGACGGTTCCGGCGTGGACATGATCCCTTCCATGCTCAGGAGGTCCACGCTGCCACTGTGGCCTATGGATCCTCTAGGCCCCTCAACATTGGGTGCTTCAGGCAGCATGTCGTAGCTTGCCCCTGCCTGCCCAATCAATTCCTGTGTCGATTAGGATTCCCCTATCCACCCATCGCCCTTAATTCTGTGCTTGCCACCATCGCATCAGCTTTAGTCCAGTAGCCCATCCAAGGCCTGGGCTTTCCTCACCTCTCAGGTGGGCATTACCACAGCGTTGATGCCCCTTCATGCCTTGTGTCTTCCTGGGAGCTGTCTGTGCCAGATTGTCGGTCCCGGACCCAGAATGGCTGACATTGAGGAGCTGTACTGCCTGGTTTTGATCCTTCCTGCTGAAGAAGGGTGGGATGCATCTCCCAGTTGCCAGTTAACTCTGAAATCAGGGTTGCATTCATTGCATTGGGTGATTTCGTGTCAATTGTCTGTCTCCTAAAGCTGCCCCATTCAAGGATACCGTCCGTGGCTGCCTTGAATCTCACCCAAGCATGGGGTACATACTCCTCATTGACCCCATACTAACTAATCACCCAGATGGACTGTCCAGTGTCTCTGTCCTGCCCGATGCCCTCAGTGACCACTGTCCACTTTTGTAACTGGCCACTCGCACAAACAAAGCTCCTCCCAAATTTATCCATCGGCACCGTCTAAAAGGGTGCATTGGAACATTTCAAAACTATTTCCGCTCCAGTGATTGGTCGCCAGTGGACTCATCCCAGTCCATTGATGAAGCCTCTCCCACTTCATTACCACGTTTAAGCGGCAATACTATGTAGGGAAAATATCTCCGCTTTTTCAACTGTTTATTCCCTGTGCTCTGCCGAGCATGTATCTGGTACTCTTTCCGCCTGGCAGTGTACTATTACTGAGTAATTTGCTCCATTATCCTTTGTGTGTTATTTTACATTTCTGCCCCCACTCCATTGACTAGGTAGTGTCTGCATATGTTCTGTGGTGCTAAACGGCTGTAATGGTTCACTTCCTGGTTGGGTTGTACTGTTGCTTTAAAGCGGCTTGTGATCACTTCGCCCCTTCACTAAGCAAATTATCAAAGTTCCAAATACCTCCTGGATATCCCAGGCCCTCCTTGACCTCATGCATCATAGGGATAACCATTGGCATAAGGCCCTTGACTCGGGTAAACCCTCTGATAGACAGCTATACAGTGCAGCTCGTAATAATGTACCTGGGAAGTCCAGGGCGAGGCAGCTTATTACCAGGAAACACTATCTGCCACCTGGGGATCCAGATGCAAGTTCTGGAACATCAAAGAACTGAACAGCAAATCAAAGTCCCCTCCCCCAAACTTAACATAAATGGGAATGTCACCCAGGACCCAAATACCATTGTCAAATCCCTTAATACATCCTTCTCGGATCTCAGTAGTGCCCCCAATTTCTTTGACCCCCTTCCAATAACCCCCACCGTCAACCCTGCTTTCTCAACTGCCCCCCGCCTCAAGATACCCTCCTGAAGGAAGCAGATCTTGCCTCACCAAGTTCATGGGAAAATCCAGACATAGTGGTGACTCCTTGGACCTAATTCTCCTCCTCCTCACCCTTGACACTGTGCTAGTTGCCCTCATTCAAATCTTAAACCTCTCCTCTTTCTGGATCAATTCCCCTGCCTTTGGAAGCTTGCAGTGTCACCTCCATCCATAAGGGTGGGGATAGTACCTCCCGATCAAATTACCGCCCCATCTCATTCCCCCTCCCCGGTCTAAGGCACTACAAAATTATCTCTGACCAGCTCACCACCACTTGGCTAAATATAATCTCCACTGCCCTGAGCAACACGGATTCAGGAAAGGTTATAGTACCACAATCGCCTTTGCTTGAATACTCCAGCTTTTATTCACCAAGCCTCAATCGTGGTCACTTGGTTGGATCTGTTTACATAGATCTGACCAAGGCTTTTGATATCGTCAGCATTTCCTCCTAACTAATACACTTCTCTGGCTTTGCTCCTGACACTGCTTCCTGGTTCACAGATTTTCTTTGTGACCATTCCCAGAGGGTTCGAATTGGGACCCACGTCTTTACAGCCACCCAAACCCCACCCCACTCCGCTCGAACTCTCAAAAACATCATTAAATCAGAGGTTTGGTTCTCAGCCATAAGCTGGTAATAAACTACAAGAAAATGAATGTCATGGTTTTTAGCAGCCACCAGAACAAGCATGCAGCAACCCCGACTATCCTCAGCGCCCACAACTCTGGCCTAGATCAAGTCACCTTTTCTAAGTATCTGGGCATCACCCTTGACTCAGCGCTCACTTATAATTCACTTATAATAACCACATCCACACTTTATGCTTGGCAGTTAACTCCAGAATTGGCCTCCTATATAGGTACAAGCGTGCCTGCCCCCAAGCACTCCGTTTGGCTGTCACCTCCTCAGTACTCTGTCGGGTAGATTACGTGTTATCCTCTATGGCTCGCCAGCAACACTGCCCTTCTCAGCGCCAGGGTCGCCCTAAATAAAGCCTGTCGCCTTGCTGACTGGCTGTGACAGAATGACACATACTTGTGACCTCTACCGGATCTCTAACTGGCTGAACTTTGGGGAGACTCCATTACGTACCTGCCTATTCAACAAAAGTTTTACTCTGGCTTTCCCTGCCTGGTCTTCGTAAGCTCCTTCAAACTCGCCCCCACAACTAGGGCCATCCATCTCTCCTCTAAAGCCCCGTTCTCAGTTCCCTGGTGTAGAACATCCCAAGGTCAACAGCCTTCGCTATAGGGCACCCCTCTGGATAAATGAACTCCTCCTAGAAACATCATCTCAGTTTGAGGGTCAGCCTTTTCAAGTCTGGGCTCAAGGAGGTAATAATATCCGCCAGTAGTTGTGATTGCCCTTAATTCAACATCTCTGTCCGGAGATTGCACCTTTTTCTGCAGTCATTGCTCACCGTCACCTCCTGCCCCTCCTTTTCTCCTAATCCAGACACTGATGAATTCATGTTCTGCTCCAACTTATTAATTACTGTGCTGTAGCTATTTTTATATAGTGTCCCCACCAAATTGTAACAATGATTCTGGGTAACTTGCCCATCATTTTTCTGTTACCAGTTCTGACACTGTGTTAATAGTGTATACTATAATTATTTCATACATTTTGTTCCTTCAGGGTAGTCTGCCCACTGCCATTTCTGTAACCTGTTCTTGCATGTGTAGATAGTGTTATACTCTGACTTTGTATGCATTGTTTTTTTTGTTTTTTTTTTTTCCAAGACATGGAGCCTTTGTAAGTAGTCTCTGGACTCTCTCGGGGTCATCCTACCCCTCCCTCCTCCCTTTTCGACTGTCGACATGGTTGCATTGAGTCTAAATTGTTTTTTTTTCCTTGCTGGGGACTCCACAGATCTATTAGATGTGGTCCCGCTGCAAACCCTTTCCTTTTTCTACCATGGAGAGGGAGTAACTCTCGATGCCTTTTGGACCTTCCAGATCCAGACTCCTCCTGGTATACAGTCAGTTACCGGATTGTGCAGGGAGGTACCTGCTGTATTCCCCATGCAGGAGAAGTTACTGGTCCAATTACTGATGGCCAACTCTCCCTGTGTCAGTGTGGCTCAGTTGGTAGCACATCCGCCTTCTGGATCAGAAGGCCGGGTTCTCGTGACCACACTGGGACTGGACTTGCACCTAAAATACTGGCATCCGAGTGCAGCATTACTGGGGTACTGTACTGCTGGGGTGTTAAACTGAGGTCCCTTCTACCCATCCTGGTGTTGTCCTGATGGTTGTCCAGGTGGAAGTAAAAGAACCCAGGGCATTCTTCGCAAAGAGTAGGGGCATTCTCACCCCAGGAATACTCCAATATTCTGACTATAGCGCAGTGGTCTAAGGCTCTGAGCTGCAAATCTGGTGACATCCAGCAGACCAGACCTGGGTTTGAATCACAGCTTTCACTTGCATACTGTGTGACCTGAGCAAGTCACTTAACCTCCTTGTGTCCCCAGGCCGCTCCTGTAAAAAGCTTTCAGCTTAGTGTGCTATACCTGGTTAAACAACTAAATAAATTTAAAAAAGGCTATTTATTGTGAATCTTTGATAGACAGAATAGAGGTAGTCCAGAGGAGGACAACTAAATGGTGCAGGGTCTGCAAGAGAAGTCAGAGTGAGGAGAGACTAAAGGAGCTTAATATGTATTCTCATGGAAAGAAGGGAGAAGGGGACAGATAGAAACTTTTAAGTACATCAGTGGAATCAACAAAGTCCAAAAGGGTAGCATCTTTCAGAAAGAGACTTGCAAGAACAAGGACACAATTTAAAAGATAGAAGGAGGACGTGTTCAGGGCAGTGTGAGGAAGTATTATTTCACAGAGAGGGTAGTGGATGCATGAACAGTCTTCCTGAGGAGGTTGTGGGTCTAAAACTGTGGAGAATTCAAGAATGCATGGGACAGACATAAAGGCAGTTCTTGGGGGGTAGGAAGAAATAGGCTGTTGGTTAACTAGGATCTACGGCCTATCCTGTAGGTGAGAAATGGGCAGACTAGATGGGCCAAGCGGTCCTTATCTGCTCAAAGTCTATGTTTCTCTCTGCAGTGTGCCTTAAGCCAGATCTGCCCGGAGATGGAACGTTACGCAAATGATGGAATCATTGGCATGCGACACTTTTCAAAATGCTGTCACCTATCAACTGCCTACATTCTAACCCTCAGATTTCTCTCTCTGCCTGTCAAGACTAGACTGAGATCTTCTCCTCATCTCATCATAAAGCCTAGAAAATAAAAATAAGTACAATTTTATTTGATTTTCAACTGCTGCCCTTATCTTTTGTTTATTTTTTTAACCGTTAGTAGTTCTGATTAAATGACATTGTTTTCTCGGTTTCTCTCACGATTTAGGTGTAACGATGAGAACCGAAATTCTTAGCCTTAAGCGGGGGTTTCCCTGGTTTACTGTTAATTTTACTTTAAAAGTTTAAATTTATTTTACTTTTGTAACCGCTGTTATGAGTTACTGGTTCCGCTTGTTTTCCCGATTAGTTCCTGGACCGACGCAACTGCTGTACATTTGGGTTTAAAATATTTTTAAAAAATCTTTAATTTACCTATTTTATTGGGTTGCTGTTTTTCTCATGTCGGAAAAACTGAAGAAAAGGACCAGTGAACCCGGTTTCAAAAACTGCACTGTGTGTGGAGAGGATTTTGCCAGGGCAGATAAGCACAGTTCTTGTGTCATCTGCCTTGGTTTTGACTATTTGAATACAGATTGTGAGGTATGTAGAACTTTTCCTGAGAAAATGCTTGAAAAATGTCTGGAAGGTTAAAGAAGAAAATGTCTCCTGCTAAGGGGTCCTCTGGCTGTGACCTGTCGACACCCTCTGGGGGCTGTGGAGGAAACCGCAGTTCCTATTACTTCTACCCCTGATACGGGTACAAAGAGAATGACTGAACTGGCTAGATCTCCGGGTTCCAGAAAAGTGAAAAGACAAAGCACACTGAACCCCCTGCTGGTCAGCCTCATGGGACTTTCTGTGGTGCCGCCACGATGCTTTCTCCTTTAGAAATAGGACAGGCTTTTAAATTATGCAAGGTCTGCTCTGCGGATTCACAGCCTCCATTTCAGACCCCTGTTACTTCCAACCCACTTCTTTTCAGCAGTATTATACGAGGAGGAAAGGAGGAGGAAGGGAGCCTGCAGAGCCTGAGGTCTCCCTCCAAACAGGAATTTGGCTCTTCCCAAGGTCTTCTAAAGATTACTCTTAATATTTTTCCTTTGTTAGGAAAATTGTGGATGCTTTGGACATCTCTACCACTGAAGTGATAGAGGATGAGGAGGAGGAGGCTGAGTACATTGAAATGATGGGGTTAACACCCACCAAAAGCTGTTGTTCTCGTTCTCAAGTTTTTAAAAGGGATGCTCAAACTCCTCCAGACACCTGGGTCTGTCCCTTCTTGGATAAACACCCCACCCCGAAACGAAAATAGAAGGGATCTGCCGAGGTCCAGGTCGTGAGGGCACTGCTGGAGAAGCCCTCCACCACCCCTGAAACGAGAAATGGAAGGGATCCGCTGAGGGTCCAGGTCGTGAGGCACTGAAGAAGCCCTCCCCACCCCGAAACAAAAACAGGTACAGAGTTACTGCGCTGCAAAACGCATGAAGAGAGCTAGTCCTAGATCTGGCTTTTGCACCTTTTTCGGAATTTCAATTTGTGCTCGCTTTCCTGTCAGCCTAACAGTGGAGATAGTTTTTCTGTGCTGTTTTTATTAGAGCTTAATGATTTTAGCTTTAGTTGTCCATGTACCTTAAGGAGATTTTATATTTACAAATTTTGATTGTTTGTTCTGTGTACTTTAAGAGTTTACAATGAAAAGATTGTTGCCAGGCAACTGTGCTTTGAAATTTGTATTGAATTAATCTCATCCCCTGTCTTGCTCAGCTGTTTTTACTCATAAATTAAATTAATTGTAAAACACTTCCTGGCTGTTACCTGAGCTTGTGTTAACTGTAACTGGGCCAGCTCAACTCCTCAGGTGGATACCACACAAATGCATTTGTGGCTTGTACTAGGAATTGATGAAATAAAGTATGAACTAAAGGGAGCATAAATTACTTTTAAAAGGATTCCCTGTCCCTAGTCCATTGTGCTAACTAGGTCGTTGTGTTAAATTCTGGCTCCTCAGTCAGGTGTGAATCCTCTGCTACTGTAGAGAGAAAAATAAAATAGTACAGCTTAACACTTACAATTATCTCTGTGGCTTGATATAAATATTCAAACCTTTTCTTTTCTCCTCAAGAGGGATCCGCCGGGTCTAGGTCGTGAGGGCACTGCTGGAGAAGCCTCCTCCACCCCCAAAATTAAAGCAGGTACGGAGTTACTGCGCCGCAACACACATGAAGAGAGTTGGTCCCAGATCTGGCTAGCCCCAGTTAGCTTCATGACTGCTCCCTACCCGCCCCTCAATACCCTACCTCACCCTTAGCCGGTGTTACTTATATACAGGCAGGAGTCTCGTTTCACTCCTTGTTTCCCATCTGCTCCTTATATTCTGGCCACTAGAGGTCACCTTTACTCTTTATTGGTTGCTTAATCCTTCTCTGTTCACTGCTCTGTTTAGTTACATCCTTCCTACCCACCCCTTGCTCCTCCCCACCTTTCTGCCCAGTCTCCCCCTTTTGTTGTCCCCTGTCATACTCTCAGCTCATAATGTCTTCCATGCCTATATTCACCCTTTCTCTTTTGCACTCATGTTATGGGTACTCTCAGATCTTATCTGCGTCAGTCTTCACCATTCATCACATATGGGTTCAGGGCCAGAGGTCATGACCCCACAGGAGCTCTTTTTATTTTTCTGGTAGGTGGAGCCGACACACCATCGGCGCTGCCTTGAGACCGGCGTGCGCGTGGCGCTCACTGGTCGGGCTCAGGCGCTGTTTCCACTCCGCCTGCCTGCCAGTTCTTCATCTCCCGCCGTCGAGGTCACCCCTCATGGAAGCTCTACTGAACTTGGAGGCCACTGCCTCACGCAGTATTTCATTCTGCCGCTATTCTTGGTGCCACAGTCCATCGGTCCCGTTCCTGCTGGTTCTAGTTGCCTACTCGACGTCACTTGGTAAGATTTTCTATTTATTTTTATTCTTGGCGACATTGAGTCTGTGTTTGGTGTTTTTTCTTCATAGGTCATGTCTCGGTTGGAGGGCAAGAAGACTACAAAGACGGGATGGCGCCCCATGCGGCGGTGCCCCTCGGCTGTAAATTTTCTGTCTCCGACCAGCACGACTTGCCTTACTTGTCTTGGCCCGCTTCACAACATGGATTTGTGCGATTCTTGCTTCTCCATGGACTGCGGGTCATTGAACAATGCGTGTGGAGAGTGGGGCGAGCTCCTCAAATTTTCGGCGAGTCGGTGCGCACTCAACAGGGCCAGCCATATTCTTGTACTTTCCTCCCGGTTCTACACCCGGACTGAGGAGGAGGGCCTTGGCTCTTGTAGCCTGGCGTTGCCGAGGCTTCTTCCGTGGTGCAGGAGGCCCATCCCGCTCCTTTTGAGGCGAGTGGGGCGCCGCCAAGGCAGTCACCCTTCCAGGGTGAAGGTCCCCAGTGTCGGACCCGCGGTTCACAAGGCCCAGGTCGGCGCCGTCCCCTGACGTCATCGGTCGGTGCCGTTGGGCCCTCTGTGCTGTTCACGGGCATGGTGGGCTCTGGCGGAGCCGTCATTGGCGCTGGTTTGTCTTTGGCACTGTGATGCTTGTCGGGCGCCATTCACATCGCCAATACTGTTAGCGGCGCCTGGGGAGGCCCTATGGCACAGTCTGTCTTCTTCTTGCCTTGGTGCCATTTGCGGCACCGTGTCCGCCTTGGGACTCGGCGTCGTGGGGCATCGATTCTGCTGTCGGCGCCATCATCAGCCTCCTGCCCTCGGCGCCGTTTGCAGTGCCGTGGAGCAGGCGTTGCGTCTGTGGCACCGATGGCATCATTGGAGCAGTCGTCGGCGCCCGTCCCGTCCTCTGGCACCTTGGGGCCCGATGGCACAGTGACTGGTTCTGACTCTGGGGCTGCTGTTCGGCCAGAGCCGTGTCCTCCACGGGCACCGCTTGCAGTGCTGTGGGGCACTGATACTGGCTTGGGCGTGGTCTCAGAATCCGGCACCCCATTTGGCAGGGATGGTGCGGTCGCCTCCTATGGTCTGGCACAGGGCCTCGGCCTCTACCTCTTTGAGGCGGAGTCGGGCCTGAGTCAGGCGAGCAGTCTGACTCCTTGGGGTTGACTGTTGGTGTGGGCTGCCCTGTAGTGTCCTCGACAAGCGGAGTCAGCCCTTCTGAGGTGGGGTCAGTGGCTGCTGAGACTGGGGTCGGGTGCTGACCAGCAGGCAGTGGTGCAGGCCACCATTGCTCTGCAGCCTGGTCTTGTTGGGTTCACTGATCCCTCAGCAGTGGTACCCCTGCCTGTGGTGTGCCTGGGTTGCCCAACTTTGGGGCCGATCAAGGCTTCTCAGGGAGGGAGGGTGCTGTGCCCTGGATAGCTTCCTCGGTGCTGGCCAGGGCTGTTGGCTACCTAGGCTAGCCCTCTCAAGGAAGAGGGCTCTCTCAGACTCAAGGGTTGAGGGGCATGGGGTCTGCACGGCGACCTTTTCTGGGGACCCACCGACCTCTGGAAGAAGCCGTAGTGCGGATCTCCGCTCTTCCTCCTTGGTCTCTTTGAGAGTCCCATTCTTTTGAGGTAGGGACCGTCCTTCTGGACCTGTATGGCCCCGGTCGCCTCACAGGGGAATTCTTCCTGGCGCAGCCAAGGCAGTACCAAATGGTTGTTCAGCTGTTGGCTGTGAGTCTTCCGAGCACTTTCTTCTTTGGGTGCTCTTGGTGCACTCCTTAGCCCAGGCGGAGGTCAGCCGACATCTCTTCTCGGCTCTGTTCCCATCCCTCTGCCACATTCACCTGCGCTCCCAGGCATCCTTGGTCCTAGCAGGCCTCTCCTGGGAACAGTTCAGGGCTGTGGCTGCTCGGTACCCAGCTTACGTTAGGGCAATGGACAGACAGGTCTTTCAACCTCCACCCCTAGCAGCCGCCCTCTGAGCAGTCCGTGCCTCCAACTCTTCATCCCCCTTCTGGGGAGAGGAGCCTTCTGTCCACATCTCTGCAGATGCTGATCTGGTTGAGTATCAGCGTTTCCTCATGAGGATGTTGGAGGACTTGCACCCACTCCTTCCACTGTAAGCAATCCAGAGCACTCGGCGCGCGCCTTTCTAGGCGATTTCAGCGAGGCCACCCTTGTGGTGCCCCCTGGCCTGCTCCCTTTTGGGAGGCGTGCGCTCCTGGCAGAGGCCCTTTCTGGAGTTCCTCCTTGGGATCTCTGCCAGTGTTATTGCCCCCGGAGTCTCCAGGTTCCATGCCCATCCGCAGTCCGGATTGATGCAGTTGGACACTCCTGATGGGCTTCGCGCCATTCACCGTGACCATCCCCCAAATCAAGATTCCTTGGATTTTGACTTTTGGGGTAGGAGGGCTTTTACTCAGCATGGTTGTTGCTTTCCATTTCTGCACATCAGGCCCACTATGCAGCCTATGACAGGTTCTTGTGATCCAGGCTAGGTCAACTCCTAGCCTCGTTGCCTTGACAGACAAACCAGACAAGTCATTGCACTTTCTGCCGCGTGGCCTGGAACTAGCAAGGCATAGCGAGGGCATCCTATGATGCCAACAAGGTAGCTACCAGGGTCGTAGGGACAGCATTCTGCGTTAGGTGGACGGCATGGCTGCGTCTTTCCGGTTGTCACCTTTGGCCCGGCATAGGGTGATTAACTCTGCTCACCAGAGTACCTATCTCTTCTCTCGTGGAGCCGAGATGGCGTTTGTCAGGGCAACTTTTACCACTCCGTGGGGAGTCCCGTCTCACTCACCACTCTCGGGCCTCCCTAGGCCCTGAAGTTTCTCCTCTTAGTGTGTCGCCCACTGAGAGCTAAGGGACTTTGTCCTTAGGGTGTTAAGAAAACCCCTTCTGGGGAGCTTGGCACTCACCCATATGTGATGAATGGTGAAAATTGTCACAGATAAGATATGAAAATTATGTACCTACCGTAACTTGTGATCTTTCTGTGCATCTTCACCATTCATCACCATCCCCTGGGGCCCCAGTCTCTGGGTCCACCTCTCTCTCTGTGACCAACCTCCCCCTTAGGACTGGGGTGAACAGGGGCACGTGGGGGATAAGATTCTGGGAGAGTGGTCAGCATGGGGGCACTTCTTCTCCAGTGCTTTAGCTCCACCCCTGTGGGTGGGAGTTGCTGTTGCCCTCCATTCTCGGCTCCTTTTTCCCGGTCCATCTCATTTTTTCTTGTCCCTTGGATTACCCTTCAAAAAAAAAAAAGAGAAGTCTCTTTCCTGTTCATCAAAATTTTTCCTTCAGAGGTGTGAATTCTTGTGCCTGTCCTTCTTCCAGAATAATAGACTCTGCTCATCTGGAGTTTTTGCCAGCTATTCTTGCCTTGAATTCTGGCAAGAAGCCTTCTGCTACTCCTTGCAGTTCCTATACAATCTGGACACGGACTAGGGTCTGGGATACGTTATCCTTCCTCCCTTCCTACCTTCTAAATTCTTTACTCCACCCTACCTCCCTCCTCTATTTCCAGAGATTGGGCCCTCCCAATCCCTTTAGTTCCCGACTTTCTCTTTCTGTCCCTCAGTCATTATCTCTTCTTTTAGTTTTATATCCTTTCCTTTTTCCTGTACTTTGAACTTCCTTGTCCCACCCTCCGCTCCCTTCCTCTTTCTTCTCCGGCGATTCAGAACTGGCAGGCAAGGAGTCGACCGCCTGAAACGGCCAACCTGCGATCGCCACGCAGTGCGTGCCTCGAGGGCGGCGCGATGGTGCGCCTGCTCCGCCACCAAAACAAAAATTTCATGGGTCATGACCTCCAGCCCTGAACCCATATGTGATGAATGGTGAAGATGCACAGAAAGATCACAATTCTAGGGACATGGATATGTTGTTCAATCCACACTTATTGGCAGGTTCCTTGCTGCTTTAAATCGTGCCGGAAGGTCTTCAAGCTGGCTCCTACCACCCACCAGGGTGGTAAACCTCGGCTCGCTTCATGACGCCAGATCTTCCTTACTGCTTGGAAGCTCTGGTTCCTCCTTAGCGCCTGCATTTTAGACTGGATCCTAACTGTTCGGTTCGTCCGAATTGGTTTTGAAGTTTTTAAACTTGTCTTCATCTTCCCTCGCGCTGCGATGGACAAATCTATTCCGGCTCGAGGTGCCCTTACGGGCAAAAATGTCCAGGGCGGATCCGCACTCCACTTTCGTCTACTGCCTTGGGCTAGATCACGACCGCAGGCCT
Organism: Neoceratodus forsteri; assembly: GCA_016271365.2. Lineage (NCBI taxonomy): Eukaryota > Metazoa > Chordata > Ceratodontiformes > Ceratodontidae > Neoceratodus > Neoceratodus forsteri. The sequence continues at coordinate 494,040,458 of CM028131.1, read as the reverse complement.
GCAGTTGTACCGTTCTTTCTCGGCCAACATCCTGGATGATCGCTGTCCGATTGAAGCTCGGGTGCCCAGAAGCGTTTTCCGCTGGTAAAATCTAAAGAGGCTGGTTGGGCGGTGTCTGCGGTGGCTGGCTCATGGAGCGCTCGAGCAGATGATCGCCCTCGAGGAGGAGGCGGCTAGGCCGCATCTTCCTCCTCCTCGGCCGGGGCATTCATCCCGCTCTGAGTTCCTTGTATACAGCTTCGTCAAGGAGCTTTGTCAGTCCTTTCCACATGAGAGGAGAGGGCCATTGGGACAATCTTCTCAGCCCAAGAAGGAGTCGAAGGTAAGTCCCACCGTCGGCGTTAGGCTCAGGAGCAGGAGAGGTCCCTTCCGACAGCCTACCATTGACTTCGGCTCGGTTGATGCTGAGGCCGCTATTTTATGGTGTCCCCTCACAGGCCAGCCTGCCAAGACTCTGGCCGATGCAGCTCGAGATTTTTCTGATCCGTTAGACGGGCTGTCAACTGGTGAAGCCGACAACCCTCCTTCAACGGTTCCCCGGTCCATAGCGAGATCTGCCTGTGCCTCGGGCTGCAGTCCCGGTTAAAGTGCCCGAGCCGAGGGAAGAGTGTCCCTGCCCCTTCCCAGACCCACTCGGTCCCCCGAGGGTCGATCTCGGACCTCATCTCGGTGTAGCTGTTCCCCGACGTCGTGATCTTGGTCTCGAGCACCGGCAGTAGTGGCACACCGTTCCTCCTCGCCTCTTCCTCAGATGAGGGACGCTCACAAATTACGCCCGGCGTATGAGGAGCTTAGGCAGTAGTTGCTGCTGTCTGGGCCTGCCGACCCGGTCCAGACCCCGGCCATCAAGTGGTTGGTTTCGATCAGCCAAACACTTGCCCCAGTTGAGTTGCCTGTTCCAGGCCGGTTGCTCAGCCAAAACCAGCTGCTCCACCGATTGTGGTGGAACCTCCGCCCACAACCCGAAGTCTTGGGCACCGACCAGGGATTCTCGGTCGGGTCACGCCTGCCCACAGGTTGTCGGTCACCCTCACTGTCGACCGCCCTCGGCAGGTAGAGGGTGGCTCAGGCCGAGGCAGCTCTTTGCAGACTCTTCGAACTGACGACTACTCCTCCTGTTCTCCAGCAGGTCGACCTGGAGTCCTCCGGGGCCAGTCATTGACCAAAGCCCATCGTCCTTCTTGGGTCTGCTTTTACTCATCTCGGAGTCCACGCGATGCAGCCTTAGCCCATGTCAAACGGGCCAAGTATCCCTGATGGAGATACTGGACCAAGGGGATACCCATGGAGGCCTTTCCGGTGGCTGAGGCCATTGTCGGCCCAGCCTGAGCTTTGGCAGCTGCCTGTTTCCTGTCCCATGCCCTCAGCCAGGATGGCCAGGAAGTATGCGGTCCCTACCAGCTCTTTGCCTGGTTTCGGAGCACCCCTCTGCCTTTTCGCGCTCCGTAACGCCAGGACGTGGATACTGCCCCAAAAAGAGTCCAAAAGTTGGACTCTGCCGGGCGCAAGGTGTACGCTAGTGTCCCCCTCTGCCTCTGACAGGGCCAGCTCGGCCGTGCTGATGGCACACTTCTCCCACGCCGCCTTGGGCTCCCTGGATGAGGTTGTCCCTCATCTCCGACCGACCTGCAGACCACGGTCCGCCAGGTGCGGGACCAGGAGTAGGCGGTGACGAAGCAGCAGTTTCAGACTGCTCTGGACATAGGTGATTCCTGTGCCAGGTCAGTAGTGGCCATGGTGGCCATCGCCGAGGATGTGGCTGAGGATATCCACCTTCACGGCGGATACCCAGCACAGTTGGCAGACGTCCCTTCTTGGGGACTGACGTCTTAGGCCCTGGAGTGGAGGGACACCTCCAGCGGATCGAAAAGTCCAATGCCACCTGTACTCAGTCACCTCCGCCCAGAGGGACAAAGGTCACCGTCAGCAACAGCAGAAGTCCTTCGCCTTTTGGCCCCTGCATCTCGACCGGCCCAACAGCACCAGCAACAGGCCAGCAGGCTCGCGCAAGGCTTCCCAAACCTAGTCGGGCTTCCTCCAACAGGAAGCAAGGAGGTAAAGGCCCAGGAGGTCCCTCGGCGGTTCTTCCTCCAAGCCTGCCCAGTGATGGGTTGAGGGGTGCCGCCCCCAGCCTCATCAATCCTCCCTGGCCCCCTGTGGGTGACGGCCCGCCACTTCCTTTCCACCTGGTCCACTATCACCACGGACCGCTGGATGTTGGGTGGTGGAAAAGGCCTGCTTCTGGAGTTTGAGCAGGCTCCATCCTTTCGAGCTGTTGCCTTGGGGGCTACGGAGTCCGCAGGCCCGCTGTCAGCCCTCCGAGTCGATATTGCCTGTTCCTCGAAAAGAGGTGATCAGAAGGTGGTATGGATCCTCCTCCAGACCCGGGTTTGTGTCCATATTTCCTGGTCCCAAAACTGATGGGGGCTGAGCCCCGTTCCCGACTCCGCGCCACCTGAACAAGTTCCTAAGGTCTCGGACCTCAGGATGGCCACTCTGGCTCAGATAATCCCATCCTTGGAGCGAGGCATGTGGTTCTGTTCCTGGACCTCCAGGACGGCTCTTCATGTCCCAATTTGTCCGTCTCATCAGAGATTCCTCCGCTCAGAGCGGAGGGATCCCTTCACTAGTTTTAAGGCCATGCCTTTGGCCTCTCCTAGCTCCCAGGGTCTTCACCAAATGCATGGCAATGGTGACAGCATTCCTGTGGCACCGGCGGGTCTGGTGTACCCCACCTGACGACTGGCTGATTGCAGCCTCTCCAGAGTGGAGGCGGAGCGTCCAGAGATCTGGCCCTCCAGGTTTGTTTCAAATTGGCCTCCCTCATCAACGAGGGCTAAGTCGGAACTCGTGTCAAGCAGGTGATACTCTTCATCGGGCAGAGCTCGACTTCGAGCCAGAGCTTGGCTCCTAGCTGACAGGACCGAGGTTCTTCCTCCTTGCCCAGTCATTCCTGGTTGGGCAACGCGCTCTGCCCGGGACTTCCTGCGCCTCCTGGGCCTTCATGGCGGCCTGCACCAGCGGGGTCTGTTGGGCTCTGTTGTTGTATGCGCCCCTCCAATGGGGACTGGCCAGCCAGTGGTCACACGCTGCGATCCATTGGACCAGCCCGTGACAGTGACCCAGGAGATGTGGAACGCTTCCACTGGTGGACTGCTCTGGCACATCTGCAGGAGGGCATCCCATTTGTCCGCCAAAAGATGACTGTCTCTCGACCGATGCATCTCTGATGGGTTGGGGTGCCCATCTGGGAGCACAGAGTCCACAGCCTCTGGTCCCCTCGGGAGTCCTGACATCAACCTGTTGGAGCTCGCGGTTCATCTAGCTCTCACCGCCTTCGCCCGTTTCACGGGTCAAGTGGTTCAGGTCCAGACGGACAATACTACCACCATGTACTACCTGAACCGCCAGTGGTGGGACATGCTCCATGCTGTTATGCAAGGAAGCTCTCCATTTGGTCCTCGTGGAGCCTGGAGGCGGATCTCCTAGCTATTCACATGGTGGGAGCCTCCAACACCCTGGCCGATGCCCTAAGCCGGATAAGGACTGCGCTCACGAGTGGGTTTCTTCCTACTGAGGTAGTACAAGATCTCTTCTCCTCTGGGGCACGCCTCAGGTGGACCTGTTTGCCTCCAGGAGAAATGCGGCTGAGACTGTTCCATGCCCGCCTCAGCAGGGCTCGCTGTAGGGGATGCCTTCTCGAGGCCGGGGACCTCGGGTCTTCTACGCTTTTCCCATTTCCCTTGATCCACAAGGTGCTTCTTGGCCAGGAGAGGACAAGGCACAGGTGATTCTGTAGCCCCAGATTGGTCCCAGCAGTTCTGGTATCCAGATCTCCTCAGTCTCAGCTTCAGGCTCCCGAGGCGCTTTCAGCCCATCCGACCTGATCTCAGTCAACCAGGGAAGGTATTCCATCCGGATCTTCAGTCCTGCACCTGACAGCCTGGTTCCTGAGCTGCCAGAGTTCCAGGCCTTGGGTCTTTCTGACGAGGTCCTCAACATCGTTGAGGCGTCTCAGTAAGGTGTCGACCAGGAATGCTACGCCTCAAATGGAAGAGATTCTCCATTTGGTGTCAGGGAAGGGCTTGACCCTTCCTCCTGTCCTTGGCAAGCTATCTGGGCTACCTGTGGTCCCTTTCTATGCAAGTGCTTCTGTCGACGACCTCTTAAGGTGCACCTGGCAGCCATCTCTGCCACTGGCCGGCCGGAAGCAGTCTTAGGCGAGGAGAAGGTGGTCGGAGTTTTTCAAAGCCTCTGACTACATTTCCTCCGATGCGAGAACCTCCACCTCCATGTGATCTAATGCTGAGACACAAGCTCATGGGCAAGTTTATCTCGAACTGGGATGCACAGGTGTGATATTTCCCACCTGTCATGGAAGACCGCCTCTTGGTGGCTATCACTGCCAGCCTGAAGGATGGGAAAGCTCCAGGTGCTTTCCTAGAGTCTCCTTTGCCTGGTCTTCTATAGGGACAAGGTTGTCCTGCGCCCCCACCCAAAATTCCTTCCAAAGGTGGTATCGGAGTTTCACCTTAACCAGGTGTTGACCTGCTGTGTTCCACCTCGGTCACACCCTCGGAGGCCAAATATAGGTTCTAGGACATGGATATGTTGTTCATCCACACTCATTGGCAGGTATCCTTGCCGCTTAAATCTTGCCGGAAGGTCTTGCTTGCTCCTCCCACCCACCCGGTGGTATAACCTCGGCCCGCCTCCATGACGCCAGATCTTCCTTACCGCTTGAAGCTCAGGTTCCCTCCTTAACGCTCTATGCTTGAGACTGGTTCCTTATCTCCGCTTATGGATTTAAAAAAATAAATAAATAATTTTGCGAAAAGACTTAGTCTTCTATCCCTCAAGTGGCCGCGATGGACAAATCGACCTCGGATTTGAGATGCCCATGCGGGCAGAAGATGTCTCGACGGATCCACACCCACGTGTGTTCACTGTTTAGGCCTTGAGCACGCACCCGCAGGCTTGCATCTGTGCTCATCTTTTCCTTGCCCACGCCCCAAAGACCGTGTTGCCCGATTGCAACCGGGCCGCCCCGAGAAAGCGCTTCTCCGCCGTGAAGTCCAAGGAGGCCCGGGTTAGGCGGAATCCAGGCCGGCTCGGGCGGATCAGCTCGAGCGGATGGTCGCCTCAAGAGGAGGCGCGCGGCCGTATCCTCGGTCCTGCATTTATCCCGCCTTCTCTGGGCTCTCTTACACTGCTTTATGAGCTTTGTCTGTCCCTTCTCCACTAAAGGAGAAGGGCTTCACGTTGTCGGGACCTTATTCTCGGTCCAAAAGAGGGACAGGGTGTCCCTCCGCCGACGCCTTGGGAGCGGGAAAGTCCTTCTCGGCCGACCGTCTGCTTCGTCGACCGTCAAGCTCGCTGCCACTGGCCTCACGGTGTCCCCTGCCAGGTCAGTTGACCGAGACTCCCACCGATAGAAGTTTAGATTTTCTCGACCCATTGGACGGGCTGTCGCTTTTAGCAGCCGAGATTCCCCTCTCCCGGTTCCCCCGGGAGGAGTTGAGGATCCTGGGTCGCCTTTGCCTCCGTTCGAGCCTCGGATGCACCATCCGAGCCAGTGGGAGTGCTGTTCCCGCCGACACCTCCCCGCACAGACCTCGGAAATTCTGGGACTCTCGGTCTCGGTCTCGACCTCTTCATGTCCAGCGATCCCACTGTCATAGGCGGTCTCGGTCTGCACTGCTGTGTAAGCGAAGGTTGCTGTAGCCTGCCTGCCCTCCTCCTCGGATGAGGGAGGCCTGCCAGAATTACGGCCGGGACGCAAATGAGGACCTGATGTTGCAACAGTTTCTCCTGGCCGGGAGTAAGCCTCACCCCATCGCTTCCCGCCATTAAGTAGCTGTCACCGAGCTGCCCACACAACCCCCGACTTATCCGGAGGAGGTTTGGTACCAGGCTGATTCTGGCCAACCCAGCTGTCTCCACCGATTCGTGAACCTCCGCCTCCACAGCCACTCATGGGGTCACCAAGGATTCTCGGACGGCTAAAGGTCTACCCCATCGGCTGTCAGTTACCCTCACTCCTGACCGACCTCGGCAGGTGAAGGTGGCTCAGGCCAGAGGCAGTTTTTCGAGGACTCTTCCGAGTCCGAAGATGATTCCTCCTTTTCTCCAAGCGACTGGACTTGGAGTCTCAGGAGGTCAGTCAATGGACGATAGTCCGTCGTCCTTCCTAGGATCTACTTCGCTCATCTCGAGTCCACCGGGATGGAGCTCGAACCTGCTTCCAAACGGGCCAGGTACTCTCACGGAGATTCTGGACCGAGGGATTCTCCGACGGAGGCCTTCCGGTGGCCGAGGCCATAGTGGGTCCGGCACTGGAGCTTTGGCAGCGCCTGCTTCCTGCCCTGCGCCTTGGCCAGGATGGCCAGAAGTATGCGGTCCCCATGGTTCCTTGTCCGGTTTTTCGAACACCCTCTGCTGAGGGTTGGTTACCACAGCGCTCGCGCCACGGCAACGCCCAGGGATGTGGACAAACCTCCTGACAAGGAGTCCAAGAAATTGACTATGTTGGGCTGAAAAGTCACGGCTGTGTCCTCTCTCGGCCTTCGCCAGGCCAGTTCGGCCGTCCTCATGGCACATTTTTCTCATGCCCTGTTGGGCTCCCTGGATGAGGTCATCCTCATCTTCCCGCCGATCTCGCAGACCACGGTTACAGGTGCGGGACCAGGGCAGGGCAGTGGCCAAACAGCAGCTCCAGACTGCTTTGATATAGGGGACCCATGTGCCAGATCGGTGGCGCCGAGTGGCTGTGCGTTATGGCTTGGCTGAGGATATCCACCTTACTCGATACCCAGCAAGTTGGCGGATGTTCCTTTTGGGACTGACCCCTTCGCCCTGGGGTGGAAGGTCACCGCAGAGGATCGAGATGTCCAATGCTACCTTGACTCGGGTCTCCTTCGGCCAGAAGGACAAAGGCCGCAAACCACAGCCTAAGCCCTCGTCCTTCTGTGCCCTCGCGCCGCCTGGCCCAGCAACGCCAGGGCCAGCAGGCTCGGCCTTGGCATCCCAAACCCAAGCCGCCGGCTTCCTCTAACAGGAGGCAGGGAGAAAAGGCCCAGGAGGTCCCTCGGCGGTCCCTCCTCCAAGCCTGCCCAGTGAGGGCTGAGGGGTGTCGCCCCCATTCCCGCCACCTTATCCCTGTCCCCTGGGGACGGCCCGCACTTGTTCCGCCTGGTCCGCTGTTTCCATGGACAGGTGGGTCTTGAGGTGGTGGGAAGAGGTCTGCCCTGGAATTCGAGCAGGCACCACCTTCAGGAAGCCGCCCCTGGGGGCTTCTGGATCCTCAGCCTCACTGGGGCTCAGGCCGACAGCCTCGCCTCCTCCTCCAGAGGGAGGAGATAAGAGAGGTGGTGGACCCTCCTTCAGACCCAGGGTTTGTGTCCAGGTACTTCCTGGTTCAAGCGACGGGGTTGAGTGCCTCATTCTCACCTACCACGACCTAAACAAGTTCCTAAGGTCTCGAACCTTCAGGATGGTCACTTGGCTCAGATAATACCATCCTTGGAACGCGGGCTGTGGTTCTGTCTCTGACTTGCAGGAGTTTGCCACGTCCCCATCTGTCCGCTCTCACCAGAGATTCCTTCGCTCTCCGAGCGGAAGGATCCTCTTCGAGTTCCAAGCCATGCCCTTCGGCTTGTCTCCAGCTCCCAGGGTCTTCACCAAATGCATGGCAGTGGTGACAGCATCTCTCATGGGCGCCCGAGGGGTCCGGGTACCCTTACCTGGACGACTGGCTGATAGCAGCTCCCTCCAGAAAGGAGGCAGAGTGGTCCAGAGATCTGGCCTCCAGGTCTGTTCTCAACTGGCCTCCTATCAACGAGGCCAAGTCGAACTCGAGTCAAGCAGGTGATTTTCATTGGGCGCAGCTCGACTCTCTCGAGCCAGAGCTGCTCCGGGCGGACAGGGCCGAGGTTCTTCCTCCTTTGCCCGATCATTTGGTTGGGCAATTGCGCGCCTGCCCGGACTTCCTCTCGCCTCCTGGGTCTCATGGTGGCCTGCACCAGCGTGGTCCGTTGGGCCCGCTGGAACATGCGTTCCCTTCAGTGGGGACTGGCCAGCCAGTGGTCCTGGCAGCTGCGATCCTTTGGACCAGCTTGTGTCGGTGTACAGGGGATGTGGAGCGCCTCTCCAGTGGTGGACCGTTCCAGATCATTTGCAGAGAGGGCATCCCGCTCGTCCGCCCCGAGCCGGACGGTCTCTATCGACCGATGCCTCTCTGATGGGTTGGGTGCCATCTGGGAACACGGGTCATGGCCCTGGTCCCCGCGGAGTCCCGATGCCACATCAACCTGCTGGAGCTCGAGCGGTCCGCCTAGCTCTCACCGCCTTTGCTCTGCTCCTCCGGGTCAAGTGGTCCGAGTCCAGACGGACAATACCACTACGCACTATGTACTATCTAAACCGCCAGGGCGGGACGCGCCCATGCTTCTATGCAAGGAAGCCTCCGATTTGGTCACTGCGCAGCCTGGAGGCGGATCTCCTAGCCATTCACCTGGCAGGAGCCTCCAACACCTGGCCGATGCCCTGAGCCGGATAGGGCTGCATCCCACGAGTGGTCTCCTGCCAGAGGTAGTATAGCATCTGTTCTCCCATTGGGGCACACCTCAGGTGGACCTGTTTGCCTCCAGGGAGAGCCCAAGCTGAGTCTGTTCCATGCCCGCCCCTCAGCAGGGCTCGCTGCGGGGATGCCTTCTCGAGCAGTGGACCCCGGGCCTCTTTTACGCCCTTTCCCCCCATTTCCCTTGATCCACAAGGTGCTTCTCAGGCGAGGAGGGACAAGGCAGGTGATTCTGATAGCCCCAGACTGGCGCTCGCCAGTTCTGGTACCCAGATCTCCTCAGTCTCAGCTCCAGGACTCCGCGCAGCTTCCAGCGCCTGACCTGCTCCTCAGTCAATCAGGGAAGGTATTCCATCCGGGACTTTCAATCCCTGCACCTGACGGCCCTGGTTCCTGAGCGGCTAGAGTTCCAGGCCAGGTCTTTCCGGCGGGGTCCTCAATGTAGTTGAGGCGTCCCATAAGAGTCGACCAGAAAATGCTATGCCTTCAAATGGAAAAGGTTTTCCATTTGGTGTCAGGACAAGGCTTGGACCCTTCCTCCTGTTCCTTGGCAAGCATCTTGGACTATTTATGGTCCCTTTCTAGTCAAGGGCTTAGGTCGACGACCCTAAGGGTGCACCTGGCAGCCATCTCTGCTTACACGGTGCGGGCCGGAAGCAGTCGGTGGCGAGGAGAGGTGGTCTGGTGCTTTTCAAGGCCTTGATCACATTTCCTCCAGTGCGGGAACCCCACCTCCGTGGGATCTACTGCTGGTACTGGCAAGCTCATGCGGCGCTATTCGAACCTATGCACAGGTGTGCTCTCTCTCACCTGTCGTGGAAGACCGCTCTTGGTGGCTATCATGTCAGCCAGAAGGATGGGAGAGCTCCAGCGCTTTCCATCGAGTCTCCTTACCTGGTCTTCCACAGGGACAAGGTTGTCCCTGCGCCCCCCACCGAAATTCCTTCCGAAGGTGGTGTCGGAGTTTCACCCTAACCAGGTGTTGACTCTGCCAGTGTTCTACTCCAATCACACCTGGAGGCGAATATAGGCTCCATACTCTGGACCCTAGAAGGGCGCTCGCTTATTATAAAGGCATACGGCTGAAGTCGGGAGAGGTTCAGCCAGCTGTTTGTCACCACGCTGAAGTCGCATCTGGCAGACCTGCACCAAGCGGACGATAAGCAGGTGGGTAACCTCCTGCATAGATCTCTGCTATAAGTTGGCTGGCATGGAGCCTCCCAGAGGATAAGAGCTCATTCTACCCGCTTATACTGCTGCAACGGTGGCTGCTTCCAGGGATGTCCCTTATCCAGGAAATCTGCAGGCTGCTACCTGGAAGTCAGCAAACACCTTCATTACCCATTACCACATCGACCTTGAGTCACGTCGGGATGCTGGTTTTGGGGCCTCTGTTCTCCAGTCTCTCTTCCCAAGTAAGTATTGGGGTGTGCGTCTTGCCTCCCTCCTCCCGGAGAACTGCTAGGAGTCTGCCAATGAGTGTGGATGAACAACATATCCATGTCCCTAGAAATACAGGTTACTCACCTGTAACAGGAGTTCTAGGAATGGTATATTGTTCATCCACCCACCCCTCCCGGTTCTCGGCTTGACGCCACAACCTGAGCTTCCAGCGGGCCAGATCTGGCGCCATGGGGCGGAGCCGGAGTTATACCACCCGGTGGTGGAGGAGCAAGCTTGAAGACCTTCCGCAAGATTTAAAGCAGCAAGGATACCTGCCAATGAGTGTGGATGAACAACATATACTATTCCTAGAACTCCTGTTACAGGTGAGTAACCTGTATTTCCATACTTTGGACCCTAGGCGAGCGCGCTACTATAAGGAGCGGACGGCTTGAAGTTCGGGAGAGGTTCGCCAGCTGTTTGTCACCACGCTGCTTGCACCTGGCAGACCTGCAGCCAAGGCGGATCATAAGCAGGTGGGTCACCCTGCATAGAGCTGTGCTATAGGTTGCCGGGCATGGAGCCTCCCAGAGGGATAAGAGCTCATTCTACCTGCCATACCGCTGCTTCGGTAGCTGCTTCCAGGATGTCCTATCCAGGATATCTGCAGGGCTGCTACCTGGAGTCAGCACATACTTATTACCCACTACCCGTCGACCTTGAGTCACGCCGGGATGCTGGTTTTGGGGCCTCGGTTCTCAGTCTCTATTTCCCAAGTAAGCATCGGGGATGCGCTGCCTCCTCCTCCCGGAGAACTGCTAGAGTCTGCCAATAAGTGTGGATTGAACAACATATCTGTGTCCCTAGAATACAGGTTACTCAACCTGTAGCAGGAGTTCTAGGAATGGTATATGTTGTTCATCCACATGACCCACCCGCCTCAGCCTGACGCACAACCTGCTTCCAGCAGGCTAGGTCTATGCTGGGCGGAGCTGAAAGCTTACCACCGGGTGGGTGGGAGGATCCAGCTTGAAGACCTTCCGGCAAGATTTAAAGCTGCAAGGAACCTGCCAATAAGTGTGGATGTACAACATATACCATTCCTAGAACTCCTGTTACAGGTGAGTAACCTGTATTTATAGTAGTTATGTACTTTCATTTCTCACTGCTCCAGTACAGAGTACGTTGCCCACCTCTGTGCACTCACTGGATAATTTCCGCTTCTCTAACCTCCTAACTGACCCATCCCTAATTCTCTTTCCTAAAACCGGCTTATCCTCAAACAACTGGGGCTATTAAATAGTTATATCCAGCATAGGTTCTCTATCTCCCTGGTTGTGCAGGTCGGCTTATATTATTGTGACTCTCTGGATCTTTACCTATCCCTTACTCTTGTAGGGAGATGTTGAGAAAAATCCAGGTCCTACTCTGGCCAATAATCCCACCCAGTTTCTCCACTCTTGCTGTCTGCCTCAAACATCTGGCCTCACCTTTGCTCACATTAATTCTAGGAGCCTCTTGGCCAACCTCCTGACCTTAAGCATGGATTAGTTCTAACAACCTGATATCTGAGCCATATCCGAAACATGGCTCAAGCCTTGCATTACTGATTCCCAGTGCTCCCTCCAGGGATATAACATGCTTGGTGGATCGCCCTACTGCTAAAAGAGGCAGAGGCCTGGCACTTTACTACAAAGCTCAATTTAATATCACTTTATTACATGATCCCCCTCTCAAACTGAATTTCTCCATTCCCTCCTACTGCTTGGGGCGAAAAAGCTCCACATTTTCTGTAGTATATACCTCCCCAGAAACCCTAGGCTTGGCCTTAAGGAGTTCATGGAATATCTGCTGTCTGTGACTGGGATAAATGATATAATCTGTCTTGAGGACTTTAAGCTTGACTGGACGGTCCCAGCTCCATACTTCTATCTTCCTTGACAAGCAAGGCCAGCCTCTCACAGCTTATTGAGGAACCCACTAGGATCTCCCACGGTGGCACCAGTGCTACTCTTCTAGACTGGATCCTGACAAATAGAAAGGAAGTCTTTACCCGGCGTTGTTCTTCCGGATACCATAAGTGATCATTACCCTGTTTCTAGGACATGGATATGTTGTTCATCCACACTTATTGGCAGGTTCCTTGCCGCTTTAAATCTTGCGGAAGGTCTTCAAGCTGGCTCCTCCCACCACCGGGTGGTAAAACTCTCGCTCCGCCCATGACACCAGATCTTCTTACGCTTGGAGCTCCAGGTTTCCCTCCTTAGCAACTCTCGCGTATAAGACTGGTTCCTAATTCTTGATTTCGAAATTAAAGTTTTGCTAAAAAGACTTGGTCTTCTCTCCCTTGCGGCTGCGATGGACAAATCTACTCGGTTTCCGGAGATGCCCTTGCGGGCAGAAGATGTCTCGGACGGATCCGCACTCCGCGTGCGTTTACTGCTTGGGCCTTGAGCACGACCCAGAGGCCTGCGACCTGTGCTCTTCCTTTCGACCCTCGTCCTCGAAGCCGTGCTGCCCGTTTACAGCTGGGCGTCCTGAGAAGAGATTTCCTCCGGTTAAGTCAAAAGAGGCCTGGTCGGTGTGTCCTATGGGCGGCGCTCGCGGATCAGCTCGAGCAGATGATCGCCTCGAAGAGGAGGCGGCGCTGGTCGCTTCTACTCCTCGGCTGCATTTGTCCCGCTATGTCTCGGTGCCTCTTATTCGGCTTCTTTAAGGAGCTTGTCTGACCCTCTCACAAAAAGGTGAGGGTCCAACTCTTCTGGACCGCTTTCTCGGTCCAAAAGAGAGACAAGAGTAAGTCTCACCGTGCTGACGCCTTTGGGAGCGGGAAAGATCCTCTCCCTAGTTGTCGGCCGTCGACTTCCAGCCCACCCCCACTACAGCCACTGGTTTCACGGTGTCCCCGTCCAGGCCAGTTGACCGAGACTCTTGCCGACGTTGTCGAGATTTTTCTCGACCCGCTGACGGGTTGTTGGCTGGAGAAGCTGAGAATCCCTCTCCCGGTTCCCGGTGGGAGTTGAGGATCCCGTCTGGCTCGTCTGTGCCTCCGTTCCGGAGCCTTCGGTGGAATCATCGAACCGAGGGAGTGCCGATTCCTGACACCTCCCGCACCGCCTCGGCCCAGCCGAGGTTCTCGGTCTGGTCTCGGATGTCTCTGTCCAGCCGATCCCGCCATAGGCGGTCTCGTCTTGGCGCCGCCGCTTCCTCCTCCTCGGACGAGGGAGGCTTTGGCGGGTTGCGCCGGAGGTATGAGGAACCTCATGTGGCAACAGCTCTTCTGACCGGAATAAGCTGACGCCGCCGTCTTCCCGCCATAAAGTGGCCTGTCACGAGCGCCGAGACAACCCTCGCTCTGTAGCCGAGGAGCCTGTTCAGCAGTCTGTTGTTGACCAGTTCCAGCTGCCCCACCGATTCTCGGTGGAACCTCCTCCTCCACAGCCGCTAGTTGGGGCTCCCACCAAAAATTCTCGGTCGGCTCTGGGACTGCCCCATAGATGTCTGTCACCCTCACTCCCGATAGACCTCGGCAGGTGGAGGGTGGCTCAGGCCTGAGGCAGCTCTTGAGGCCTCTTCCGAGTCCAAGGATGATTCCTTCCTTTTCTCCAAGCGAACGGACTTGGAGTCCTCAGGAGGACAGTCGGTGACGATAGCCTCTTCGCTTTCTAGGATTACTCTGACTCATCTCGGAGTCCACCAGGATGAAGCTTGAACCCATTTCTAAATGGGCTGTATCCTCACGGAGATTCTGGACTGAGGGGATTCTCCTCACGGAGGCTCTTCCGTGGCCGAGGCCATAGTGGGTCCGCCTTGGAGCTCTGGCAGCGCCCTGCTTCCTGCCCTGCGCCCGGCCAGGATGGCCAGGAAGTATGCGGTCCCTACCGTTCCCGTCCGTTTTTCGAACACCTCTTTGCTGAGGGGTTGGTTACCGACAGCGTTGCAGCCGAACGCATAGGGATGTGGACAAACCTCCCGAAGGAATCCAAGAAATTGGATTATGCCGACTTAAAAGTCTATGCTGCGTCCTCTCTCGCCCTTCGCCAGCCAGTTCAGCTGCCTCATGGCACATTTTCTCATGCCCTGTTGGGCTCCCTGGATGAGTGTCGTCCTCATCTTCCCACAGATCTGCAGACTATGGTCAGGCAGGTGCGGGACCAGGCAGTGGCCAAACAGGAGCTCCAGACTGCTTTAGACATTGGGTACTCATGTGCCAGGTCTGTGTGTGACCGCAGTGGCTATGCGTCGTCGGGCTTGGCTGAGGATATCCACCTTTACTTCGGATACCCAGCACAAGTTGGCGGATGTCTCTTTTGGGACTGACCTCTTCGGCCCTGGGTGGAAGGTCACCCAGAGGATCGAGAAGTCCAATGCTACCTTGACTCTGTCCTTCCCCTCAAAAGACAAAGGCCGCAGCCACAGCCTCAAGCCCTCGCCTCTTCTGAGCCCCTCGCGCACCCGCCCAGCAATGTCAGGGCAGCAGGCTCGGGCTTGGCATCCCAAACCTAAGCTGTCGGCTTCCTCCAACAGGAAGCAGGGAGGTAAGGCCCAGGAGGTCCCTCGGCCGGTCCCTCCTCCAGGCCTGCCCAGTGACTGGCTGAGGGTGTCGCCCCAACCTCGTTACCACACCCAGGTTCCCCCGTGGGGACGGTTCCCTCACTTCCTTTCTGCCTGGTCCGCTACTACCATGGACAGGTGGGTACTGGGGAGTGGGGAAAGGCCTGCTCTAAAATTCGAGCAGGCCCACCCATCAGAGCTGTCGCGACCTAGGGGCCGGGGTCCGCAGAGTCCACTGACGGCTCGCCGGGCCGACGATCGCTCTCCTCCTCCAAAGGAGGTGATCAGGGAGGTAGCAGACCTCCCTCAGACCCGGGTTTGTGTCCAGGTACTTCCTGGTTCCAGAAGCAGGACGGGGGCTGGCGTCCCATTCTCGACACACTACCGACCTGAACAAGTTCCTAAGGTCTCGAACCTTCAGGATGGTCACTCTGGCGCAGATAATACCATCTCTGGAACACGGCGGTGGTTCTGCTCTCTGGACCTGCAGGACGCGGTCTTTTCACGCCCCTTTCCGTCCGGCCACATCGGAGATTCCTTCGCCGAGCGGAGGGATCTCTCTTCGAGTTCCCGAGCCATGCCCTCGGCCTGTCTCCAGCTCCCAGGGTCTTCACCAAATGCATTGCAGTGGTGACAGCTTTCATGTGCGCCGAGGGTCCGGTGTACTCTTACCTGACGATTGGCTGATAGCAGCCCCTCCAGACAGGAGGTGGAGCGGTCCAGAGATCTGGCCTTCCAGGTTTGCTCTCAAGTCGGCCTTCTCATCAATCGAGGCTGTGCTTGAACCCTGTTTCAAGCAGGTGATTTTGTTTTATCGCCAGAGCCTCGACCTTTTTCGAGCCAGAGCACGGCCCCGGGCGGACAGGGCCGAGGTTTCTTCCTTCCAGTCATTTCTTGGTTGTGCAACCGCACCTCTGCCCAGGACTCCTCCCAAGGCTCCTGGGTCTCATGCTGCCTGTACCAGTGTGGTCTGTTGGGCATGCTGGCGATGCGCACCCCTTCAGTGGAGACTGGCCAGCCAGTGGTCACAACGCCTGCGAACCATTGGACCAGCAGTGGTGGTGACCCAGGAGATGTGAACGCTGTCCACTGGTGGACCGCTCCATCTCATCTGCAGGAGGGTATCCTGCTTGTCCGCCTCCGAGCCGACGGTCTCTATCGACCGATGCCCTCTGATGGGTTGGGTGCCCATCTGGGGAACTGAGCGCACGGCTCCTGGTCCTCCCGAGGGAGTCCCGATGCCACATCAACCTGCTGGAGCTCCAAGCGTCCGCTTAGCTCACCGCTTTGCCTGCTTTCTCCGGGTCAAGTGGTCCGAGTCCAGATGGGCAATACACGACCATGTACTACCCAGCCGCCAGGGCGGGACGCTGCTCCATGCTTCTATGCAAGGAAGCTCCAGCATTTGGTCACTGTATGCAGCCTGGAGGCGGATCTCCTAGCCATTCATGTGGCAGGAGCCTCCAACACCCTGGCCGATGCCCTGAGCCGGATAGGGCTGCATCTCACGAGTGGTCCCTCCCGCCGAGGTAGTAAAGATCTGTTCTCTCTCACTGGGGCACACCTAGGTACCTGCTTGGCTCAGGAGAACACGAAGTTGAGGCTGCCATGCCCGCCTCAGCAGGGCTCGCTGCTGTAGGGGATGCCTCCGAGGCTGTGGACCCCGGTCTTTTACGCCTTTCCCCATTTCCTTGATTCACAAGGTGCTCTCAAGGCAAGGAGGACAAGGCGAGGTGATTCTGATAGTCCCCAGACTGGCCCCGCCAGTTTGGCACACGAGATCTCTCAGCCTCAACTCCGGCTCCCGAGGTGTTTCCAGCCGTCGCCTGACCTGCTCTCAGTCAATCAGGGAAGTGTTCCATCCGGACCTTCAGTCCCTGCACCTAACGGCCTGGTTCCTGAGCGCTAGAGTTCCAGGCCTTGGGTCTTTCCGACGAGGTCCTCAATGTTGTTGAGGCGCCCGTAATGAGTCGACCAGGAATGTTATGCTTCAAATGAAGAGATTTTCATTTGGGTCAGGCAATGGACCCTTCCTCCTGTTTTTGGCAAGCCATTTGACCATTTATGGTCCCTTTCTAGTCAAGGGCTTAGGCCCATTTAATCTGAAGGTGCACCTGGCAGCCATCTCTGTCATCGGCGCCGGGGTGGAGCAGTCTGTGGCAAGAGGAGAGGGTGGTCTGGCGCTTTTTCAAAGGCCTTGATCACATTTTCTCCAAGTGCAGAACCCACCACCGCTTAATTTACTGCTGGCATTGGCAAAGCCCATGGGCGTGCTATCTCGAACTCAGTGCACAGGAACTGACCTGTCATGGAAGACCGCTCTTGGTATTATCACGCTGAAGGATGGGGAGAACTCCAGGTGCCCTGCATTAAGTCTCCTTACCTGGTCTTCCACAGGGACAGGTTGCCTGCGCCTCACCAAATCTTCCCAAGGTGGTGTTGGAGTTTCACCCAACCAGGTGTTGACTCTGCTGGTGTTCTACCCCAGTCACACTGGAGGCCGGTCAACAGGCTCCATACTTTGACCCTAGGAGGCGCCGCTATTATAAGGGAGCTTACAGCTGAAATCTGGGAGAGGTTCGCCAGCTGGTTTGTCACCTTAACGGCTGAAGCCATAGACCTTGGCAGACCCCAGGCTGTATGGACTTATAGCAGATGGGTCACCTCCTGCATAGATCTCGTTATAAGCTGGCGGCATGGAGCCTCCCCAGAGGATAAGAGTCATTCTGTTCATTACTGCTGCATCGTAGGTTGCCTAGGGACGTCTCCTTATCCAGGAAATTGCAGGCTGCTACCTGAAGTCTGCACACACCTTTATTACCCATTACCACATCGACCTTGAGTCACGCCCGGATGCTGGTTTTGGGGCTTCAGTTCTCCAGTCTTTATTCACTAAGTAGGTGCGCTTTGCCTCCTTCCTCCGGAGAACCGCGGGAGTCTGCTAATAATTGTGATGAACAACATATTCATAAACTTTAGAAATAGATTACCGAATTGTAACGAAGTTCTGTGAATGGTATATGTTGTCTCATTCACACCTACCCACCCGACCCCCGCTTCGGACGCACAACCTGAGCTTTCTCCAGCGGGCTGATCTGCATGCCCTTGGGGCGGAGCCGAGAGTTTACCACCCGGGTGGGTGGGAGGAGCCAGCTTGAAGACCTTCCGCAAGATTTCTAAAGCGGCAAGGAACCTGCCAATAATGTGGATGAACAACGATACCATTTCTAGAACTCCTGTTACAGGTGAGTAACCTGTATTTACTGTATATGGGATACCTCCTCCTCCTTCCCTTCAAAAGTTTTAATCTTTTCCAATCTTCTAACCTTAATATGGAAGCTTCATTCACGATCTTAACCTAGTTGACTGGTCTCCCTATATTATACTGATGATATAAACATCACTACTGGCTATTTTAACTCTTCACTATTTTGCTACAAAATAGACACATCACTGTCAACACGAGAAGGAGAAAATCACCAAATGGCTCAAGCATTCCCCTGCTCCATCTTCTGAAACTCAGGGATAAATTGTGGTCTGCTTTGGAGACTTCCTATCTACTTTCTGACTTTGAAGCTACAGAGCCTTCACGAAACAACTGCAAAAAGATTTGTCTGGCTAAAAGCTCTTGTATTACAGGAACCTCCTAAGTTCTTCTGCTTCTTGTCCTAAAAGGTATTGGTCTCAAATCAAGAAAATTCTTTGGGAACAACAGGCCTCCAACACCTACAGATATGTATTGCATAAATGATGTCCACTGTATCCAATTCCACTTACCATTGCTAATGCTTTCAACACCTTCCTTTCACTCTCCCTACTCTTAACCCCCACCCTGCTGTGCTCCTAAAACTGGGTCTGCCTCTTCTCCCAGTTCCCCACTCCCCTATTCTGGAGCTGGCTTCAGGTCCCTTACCCTGGAAGTTCTAGACCTACTCAAACTGTTTCCGGCTAGTGGTAGCTCCTGGTCCTGATGGTATTCATCCAGGGATTCTTAGGTTGTTTGCTGCCTGGCTTGGGGCCCATAACCAGGCTTTTCATCCTCTCTATTAGCACTGCCTCTGTCCCTTGATCTGGAAAACTGAAGAACTATACCTGGTTTTAGGAAGGAAGATGCTAAGTTACTGTCCAACTTCCGCCTATCTCACTTCTCCCCACGCTCAGCAAGCTACAAGAGAAGCTAGTCCAACGTCTGGTCTCTAAGTACCTTCTTAAGTTTAATCTTCAATCCCCTTTCAACATGGCTTTAGGGTCGGGACAGCACTACCACAGCCCTGACTCTGCTTACTAGTGATGCCAAAGGCAACATGGATAAGGGCTTACTCACAGGAGCCGTGTTTATTGACCTCTAAAGCATTCAGTATTTTCCACCACCCGCTTCTTCTGTCTAAGCTACAAGCCTTAGGAGCCACTGACTCTACCTCTATCGTGGGTTTGGTAGTTACCGATGATAGCCGCTTCTTAGCGCGTTTCCTTCTGTAAGGTCTCTCCTCTTCCCATCCCAGTCACCCGTGGTGTACCGTGAGGATTCTATACTTGGTCCTCTATTCTTTCTTCTAAATGATATTTCCAATCCTCTCCTCTCACAGCAGTTTAGCTCATGTATGCTGATGATCTTGTGCTTTATTAGTCTTCCAAGTCTATTGCCGACATTAACCTGAACCTTTACATGACTTTCAGTCCCTCCAATCCTGCTCTCGGCTAACCAGCAAATTCTAAACATAGGTAAGACTCAGGCCATGCTGTTTGGGTCCTCTAAAAAGTGCTCTCTGAGTCCCCTGAGCTCCTTGTCCACTGCCATGAAGGTACTGCTGTCACTAACACCTCTACTTTCAACTACCCGGGGTTACGCTGACCTGCTCCTGACTTTCACGGCGCATATCAATAGAGGTGTGTCGGTCTGTCATTGCCAGAATTGGTGCAGCCAATCGAAAGCGCCCACCACTCACCCCACAGCCAGGATATCAGTAGCTAGAGGTGTACTACCTCAACTCCTTTATGCCCTTCCAGATCTTACTTTGAGACACAGCCTTGCAGCAGGATACACCATTAGGACTGAAGCCAGCAGGCTGCCAGGACCCACGGAAAAATTCCTAGCTAGCTATCTTCAGCGGGACTGCCCCGATGTCTGTCTCCATCCCACGCCAGATGTAGTATTACAAGGGCGTGTCCTACTGATTCCCCAGTTCTTCCCGTCATGACTTGCATGTCTCGACCTTTCCGGTTCAGTCTCTAGCACAACGCCAGTGGTTAAGTTCTTTTCCACGGAAATTCGATTTTCTATCAGGTTTTCTCTGATGTCCTCTGACCTCGGGTCACTCCCCTAAGTGTGCTTGGGGAAACAGATCCTTCCAAGGATCCCCTCACGCTGCCTGCGCCTGTGCTCAGGCTCAGACCACGACACCCGGCCTGCCTTTTGCCAGGGGTTTGTTGTAGAACCCGATCCGTCAGCCAGAAGGCCCTTTTCAGGCTTTTTGCTGGAAGAAAAGCTTAAGACCATGTCTTCCAAGTGGGACTCTTCGAAAAGGCCCACAAGCACGCTTGAAAAACGAGGGAGAAGGCCTCTTCCAGGTCCCTGTGTAGGCCCTCAGACTCCAGCAGTCTGGTTCCAGGTCCGACCGCCTCCCTTCCTGGGCCAGCTCAGCCTCCCCTGCTGCGGTCAAGTCTTTCCTCTTCTCAGGCCAAGACTGCTGATCTTCCTCGCCCTCCAGGGCCCTCTGGTCATGTCTGGATTGTCACTCATCACCATAAGTCGGGTTCTGATCCTCTGAACCCTACGCCAGGGTTGGCTTCCTGCCTCCCCTCGCAGAGACCGTGGAGCTACCTCTGAAGAGACCAGAGGACCCGACCAGCTGTGTGCCCGCTTGTCATCCCTTCTCGCCACAGATCCCTGAGCCGCTGTTGGCCAGACGACATCGTTGCCGGCCAGGCTGTGCATCAATGGACACGTGCAGGGGGACCGCGCCTCCCAGCTGAGAAGAGACCCCGACGCCTCCGACCGACGTAAAGTCAGGAGACCATCACAGAGGAGGAATTGACTCAGCCCGAGGACCAGACGCACCCCAGTCCTGTCGAGACGCCCAGGGAACCTCGCCGTTACCCGAGGCCCCTGTGGAGCCGGACGTGACCCGACAACTGTCCACCGGCTACCGGACCGTCGTCTGGGCCTTTCCATGGTAGAAGTGAAGGAGCTCTTCACTACTGGTTGGACACCATAAAGAAGGACATGGTTCCCACTCCACCTCCTCTTCCTCCTCCCCTTTCTCCTACACCGATTACTCCTCCGGTTTCCGCGGCTCCCTCCCATCGGGGTCGGAGACAGACAAACGGAGACCTCCGTCCTCCTCTTCCAGGTCACCCAGCCCCTAAGAGACCCAGAAGACGCCGACGATCGCCGACGGAGGACACGGATCAGAGTTCTCACATCCAGATCCCCATCTCCTCTCCATCCTTCTCCGGATCCACTCTGAGATGCCAAAGTCTCCTCCAGATGACCCTTCTGCTCGGATATTATGAGACACATCCAAGAGAACATGGGATGGGATGAAGAGTTAGGATCTCAAAGGCTACGCTTGCAAAGTATCTTCGCAGAAGGACCCCAGCCTGTGGTGGTGCCACCCTTGGTAGACACTTTCGTGATCGCCACCAAGGGCAGTGTGAAGGCCCATCACGCTCCCAGCGATGCCAAAGAAAGCTGATCGCTTGCACAAGGCTCCCAGGGAAGACCAGTACTTGACTCAGCATCTCAGGCCGACTCTCTGGTCATACTAGCTCACATGACCGGGTCCTAGAGACCTGCAACATCTGAGTACCCTGCCACCAGACCCAGAGTCCAAACAGCTGGACGCCATGGGTAGGCGCACGTATGCTTGCTACCTGCGCCATCAGATCCCTGAATTATTTGGCCTACATGGTGCAGTTCCAAAACGCCTTGTGGGAACAGGGTCTGGAAGCGGCTGAAAATCTGCCAGAAGGTGAGCAGAAGAGAGATGCTTCAGCTCCTTCGTACAGGTTCGGACGTGAACCCAAGTGCTACGAAAGCTGTGATGACCCGTGGACCTCGGCCGCGAGCAGTTTCAGGCGTAGGCATCCGGAGACACTCTTGGTTATGCTGCCTCGCCTTTAATTTCCGGACGTCTAGAAGAATATCATGGACACCCCATTCGAGGTAGAAGTCTTGTTTGGTAAGCCCTCAGAAGATTATTACCAACTCCAAGAGGCTGGAGAGGTGAGGTCGGTTCAGGCCATGTACGGCCAAGCTTAGTTCCTTCGCAGGAACCAAAACCGATTTCGTGGACGGACGAGAGGCAACAGTCCCGCCCCGCCTCCACAACAGAGAGGCTCCGGCCAGAGAGCCCAGGGAAACAACCCGCAGGCCGAAGCCAGCGTATTTCCAAGCCGGGTCCAGCCAGCGGGACCCTCAGCGCCAGAGCCTGACTCCTTTCTGGCCCCGCCTCAGGATCAACGGGAAATCATGGTCGGGGTCGATTACGAACTTCCTGCTGGGATGGCAGGCAATAACCACCGACAGGTGGGTTCTTCAGTTGGTCGGAAGAGGCCACTTATAGAATCTTACCGTAAAAGCCACCGAGGCCTCCTTTTGCCTCTCGGCACCCGGTCAGCACAAGTCACTGATCTGGCAAGAAGTACTCGCGCTCTTGCAAAGGGAACGATATAGTACGGCCCTGGAGAACAAGAGAGGACAAGGGTACTATTCCACTTCTTCCTGGTTCCAAAGAAAACAGGGGACCTCCGTCCGATTCTGGACCTCAGCGACCTCAACGTGTCGGTCGATACAAAGATTCCGTGATGATGACTCTTCCGGTCTCATTCCCATGCTGAAGAAAGACGCCTTCTTAAGCGTCTCTAGACATGCAGGACATACCTGCACATCCCTATAGCTCAGGCGCACAAGAGGTTCCTGTGCTTGAGTTTCTCGACCACCACCTTTCAGTTCCGAGCCCTTCCATTTGGACTGTCATCCGCTTTCGGTCTTTACCAAATGCATGGCAGTCGTGGCAGGCGTCTTTAAGGAGACAGGGCCATTATGTGTTTCCGTACCTGGACGATTGGCTATGGCCGCCTCAGAGAGGCTTATTACGAGCGATCCAGAGCACCCAGGACCTGTTCGATCTCTGGGCATCCTAATCAACCACGAGAAGTCTCTCTGGTACCGCGCCGCAGAAGCTGCAATTTATAGGCGCAGTACTGGACACCGCTCAGGAAGAGCATTTCTTCCAGATGACAGAGCGGAGCGCATCAGATCCCTCATCAGGAGTTGTCGAACAAGACCATCCCTGCCGGTCGGTCCTTCGCTTGCTCGCATACATGGCTGCGGCTATTCCTCCGCCCTCTTCAGGGCTCCACATGCGGTAACTCAGTGGATGCTCAAGGTGCAATGGGATCAAAGACAAGACCACATGCAGCATCCGGTCGGAATCACGAACACCGTGATTTGAGACTGGCAGTGGTGGCTAGACCCAGGGTCTCTCTCCACGAGCGACCGTTTATAGAGGCGCCGTCCCCGGAGGTAATCCTCACCACAGACGCCTCAGGTCTAGGGTTGGGGAGCACACCTGGACGGGTAAAGTCCCAGGGCACGTGGACCTCTGGAGACTCCATCTCCATATCAATGTCCTAGAGATGAGGGCGGTCCTTATGCCCTGCAGGCCTTTCAGTCAGAAATCCCTTGAGTACTCTCCTGCTTCAGACAGACAACACGGTGGTGATGTATTACCTCAACAAACAAGGAGGCGCGACACTGTACCCCTTGCAGGAGGCCATGAGGGTGTGGGAGTGGGTAATCGACACGTCGCGAATCTGATCACTGTACATGTTCCGGGTGGACAACATGATTGCAGACGGCCTGAGTCGCCTCCCAGGCCAGAGTCCACGAGTGGGAACTTCTTCAAGAGGTAGCAGAGGATCTCGTTTCTTCGATGGGAACCCAGAGTTGGACTTGTTCGCTTCCCCATCCAACGCAAAACTGCCCAATTTTTGCCTCGCTAGATCCAGGGCCTGGTGTTTTCTGGCGAGACGCTGTTGTCCCTCTCCTGGGCGGACAGATTCTCTACGCTTTCCTCTCTTGCTGATCCAGAGAGTTCTTCTCAAACCGCGCAGGGAGCAAGCAACCATGATCCTTGTGGCCCCTTTTGGCCCAGACAGATGTGGTTCCTTTACTGATTCAACTATCACGGAACCTCCGCTCCTGTTGCCGTTCAGCTCCCATCTCTTGTCTCAGGAGGAAGGTTCACTGGTCCACCCGACTTACGCTCACTGAACCTGCATGCATGGCTCCTAGAGACATAGCCATCTTGCGCCACGGGGTCTCGCAAGAGGTTGCAGAAGTTCTTTCTGCAGCCAGAAAGCTGGCAACGCATGCGACGACGCCATGAAATGGCGCTGTTTTGTTTATGGTCGCGAGCACGCAGTTTTTCCCTTTCAGGTTGCCTGGTGAGAGGGTGTTGGACCACCTGCTCTCCCTTTCCGTTCGGGCCTAGCCTACTCCTCTATCAAGGTGCACCTCTGTGCCATCTCTGCTTACCACCTTCCGGGGGACATCGCACAGTGGCACAATTAGACGCCTCCCGGGAATTTTTGAGAGGGTGTTACATCTTAGGCCACCCATTAAGGACCCAGTGCCTCCATGGGATTTGCTCTTTGTCCTGGAACAACTCACGCTTCCCCATCGAACCTGCCGCTGGATTAGAGCTGAGTTTGCTTGTCGTGGAAAACGCTGTTTTTGGTTGCTGTTACTTCAGCGAGAAGAGTTTTGAGCTCACGCTCTCATGTGCAGAGAACCTTATTTAGTTTTCCACCGGGACAGAGTATCCTGAGGACGAATCCTAAATTTTTGCCTAAGGTGGTTTCTGCACTCACTCTCAATCAAGATATTGACCTGCCGGTCTACTTCCGAATTACTCTAATAGAGGAGAGGCACTGCTCCACACCCTGGATGTTCACCGTAGCTTGAGGTATTACCTCAACAGAACTAAACAACTTCGTAGTTCAGAGCAACTTTTTGTTTCCTTTCTGAAAGGATGATGGGCCAACCAGTATCCAAACAGTCCCTGTCTCGCTGGCTTGTCCAGTGTATTTCATACTGTTATGATATCAAACAAAAGCCCCTCCGGGTACAGTCCGGGTCATTCTACTAGGGGTGTGCCACCTCCTTTGCAGCACTCTGACGTCTCACCTCTGCCATATGTGCTGCAGCCACTTGGAGCTCTGTGCATTCATTTATCAGGCATTATATAGCCTGGACATCGCCTCTCGGCAAAGAGCGGCTTGACCTGTGGCGGTGCTACAGGGTCTCCTGTCCTAGATTCAGTACCTGGAATGTATTTCCTAGTTTCCTCCTCCCAGAATGTTGGCAGTGTTACTGCTTGGGAATGAGTCCTAATGGTGTAACCTGCTGCAAGAGCTGTGTCTCGAGAGTAAGATAGTACAGTTACGTAGGAACTTACGTAACAGTGGATCTCCGAGAACAGCTCTTGCAGCAGGCACTCCCGCCCACCTTCCCCTTGAGGAGGCATGGCTTACGCCTTTAATATCAGGGTTTTTCCCTTTGACTTCTGACGGTGGATCCTCGGTCTCCCATTTCGATGTTAGCCTGCGGCGAAGTCTCTGGTGGGAGAACTGGGGAATCGGGCAGGACCGCCTCCTTATGTACTACGTCTGCGTCGGAGGCAAGACCAACGCCGGGGCAGTCCCCGCTGAAGATAGCTAGCTAGAATTTTTCCATGGGGTCCTGACGTTCCGGCTTCAGTCCTAATGGTGTAACCTGCTGCAAGAGCTGTTCTCGAAGATCTACTGTTACGGTAAGTTCTTACGTAACTGTACTTTCTCTGCCAAGCCAATGCCAGTGTGCTCTGCAAGTGGGACACCTCCTGTAATATCTGTAGGTTTGTCTTATCAGCCTCGCCTTACTCATCACTGCCTGCTCTACTCCAGCCTAAACTGGTTGTCTCCCAATGACGTCCAGTCTTACACTCTAGGGTGTCTAGTTAACTCCGTCACTAAACCTACTAGTCCGGCCTCCCTGGTGACATGCGTACCCAGGTCTCTCACTCCCCGCCACTCAGGTCCTCTTCCATCCCCATGCTCTCATTACAGCCTGTGCTACAAAATGGGAGAACAGGCCTTTCCTGTTTTGCTCCTAGATTCTGGAACTCGCTCCCCACAGGTTAAAACTCCTCCTCCCACCTTTCTTTCAAGTGTTCTCTTTCTCTCGCCTCTATGCCCTAGGTAACTGTAACTGCAAGTAATAGGGAGTGTCCTCCTAAGTCTCCCATGTTTTGTAGATGTCTAGGTACAACTTTCTTGATGCATCTTAATTATTGTGTTTCCTTTTACCCCAAGCTTGACTGAATGAGAAGAGTGTGCTCCTCTCGCCTATCTCACTTCTTGTCACTTTGTCTACCATTATCTGTGCTTGTATAATTGTTGACTGTGCCCAATTCTCAGATGTATGACCACCCTTTCTGTAAATTATTGTACCTATTTACTTGTTACTAAATTGTATTGTCATCACTGTATTTTCAGTGTTGTACTCTCCCAGGTTGTACCTGAAAATTGGCAGGATTGTTGCCAGCGACTTACCTGGCTACCAGAAGCTATAAATAAATAAAGGTTAGATAAAAATACCAGCTTGACAGGGAAGGGGCTGAATTTTTATATTCACACCCTGACCACCAGGGTGTGGTGCAAGCTGCTGCATGTGACAAGGCTATAAAGTCCCTCTGGCTTCTCACTCCCCAGACAAGGACTCACGATATTGATTAGTGTGCCAAAAAGGCTGTTGTTAGCCTCTCTCTGGCCATAAGGCAGACTAATTTCCAGAGCATGCGGCTGGCACCATAGACTACTTTGGCACTCTGTTCTGGCTATGGCTGAACTCCATCTAACCTATCTGCAGACTTAGCTGAAACTGCTAGGTTTGGCATGGAGGCTGCCAAATATCAGTTTCTGATGGCAGCAGATGCTAACGATTACTGCTGCCAGGTGGATGGCCAATGCCATTGCTCAAAGGAGGTTTGCATGGTTGAGGACTACAAACCTCACACAGGACACCAGAATAAGGCTCTGTATTTTCCTGTGGGGTAATTCCCTTCCAGGGACATGGATATGTTGTTCATCCACACTTACTGGCAGGTCCTTGCCACTTTAAATCTGCCGCCCATGACTGAATTTTCCTTACACTGCAGCTCAGGTTCCCTCCTTAGCTCTGCGTTTCCGACTGGTTCCTGAAAATTTTGGTCTTGAATTTATTGAAGTGTCCTTGAATCTTGATCTTTTCTTCTTCGCTACGGCGATGGCTTTTCCAGCCCTGAGAGGTGTCACGGTTAGTTCCTTCAGGAGGGACTTGCACTCCGTGCGTTTTTGCCTGGACTTGGATCACGATCCTCAGGCTTGCAACTTTTGTTCTGCTCTTTTCGGTCAGCTCACTGGAACCCAGCGGCCCGTTAGGGCTCGGACATCCAGTCGTTTTCCGCTCGGAGATTCCAGCCGGACCGGCGGTTGTCCCGCCGACTGTTTCTCTGCAGTCTGATCCTGCCGGGGAAGGCGGTCCCCGGTTGCGGAGCTTATCCGCTCTCCTTGGATTCATCTTATGCAGCTTTGTTCAGGGGCTTCATCATTCCCTCTCCTCAAGGGAGAGGGAACCTGCAAACCTGTTGCTCGGCCTATGGCTAAAGTGCACTTGGTGGTCTCTTCGGGGTAGGATCTCCCCTCCCTCATCAGCCGGCGCTCTGCCCGGTCGAGGATCGGCTTGGCCACTGGCCTCACGGTATCCCGTCAGGTCAGCGCGCAGTTCCCCCGTCGATGTTGTCGGGTCTGTCGACCCGCTCTTTAGGGAGTCTGCTGGTGGCGCTTCCTCCGCCTTTGACGGAGGCTGAGGCTTTGTCCCCTTCGGTCGACAGCTCATGGTCCTTTCTTCCGAGCCGAGGAGGAGCGGGTGCGCCCGCTTCTTCCCAGGCCCCCTCGGTCCCCCGAGATTTGGGTCTGTGTCTCGTCAACCTCTCGTTCTAGCCGCTCACGCGATCTATCTGCGTTCTCGGTCGAGGCGCCGAGTTAAGTGGCTTTGCCGTTCTTCCTCGTCCCCCCTCCTTGGATGAGGCGCGTTTCGATGCCGCGGCGTCGGTATTACGAGGAACTTGTGTGGCGACAGCAGTTGTTGTCTGGTTTCAATCGCCCCAATTCATTCTCCGGATAGCAAGCAGCCGCCGCTCGTCGGCAGCCGTTGGAATCGGTCGAGGAGCTTTCTCCAGGGCCGGTTGCTCGTCCGACCCTCGATGCCCCTCCGCCTGGTGGAGTTCAGCCAGGTCATGACCTGTCCTTCAGGTCACTCGTCCCTCACTTCTGCCCCGCCCGGTGACAAAGAGTGCCTCGGAGCCCGCGTGCGCTTTTTGCAGATCCTTCGAGCTCAGCAGGCTCTCACATGTTTCCAACAGGAGGACCCGGGTCTTCCAAGAACATCCAGTAGACGACAGCCCATCGTCTTGAAGGGTCTACTTAGTTCATTTCAGAATTCACTGGGATGCAGCTCGAGCCTGTCTCCAATCGGGCACCTTACCCCCTACGGAGATTCTGGATCGAGGGTTCTTCCCCGGAGGGCCTTCCCAGTGGCTGAGGCTATCATGGGCCCAGCCTTGGTGCTATGGCGGCCTACTTCCTGCCGTGTGCCTTCGGCCAGGGTGGCTCGGAGGTACCCTATCCCTGTCGGTTCTCTGCCCGTTTCTCGAAGCACCCCTCGGCTGGAAGGGTAGTCACCGACTGACGTTTCCAATGTCTTGAAACGTTAGATGTGGACAGACCCCCGACAAGGGAGTCCAGAAGGATGGACTATGTCGGGCGAAGGTTTACGCTGTGTCTTCCCTAGGCCTCGTCAGGCCAGCTCGGTTGACTGATGGCACATTTCTCCCACACCCTTTTGGGCTCCTGGACGAGTTCTCCTTCATCTCCCAGGTGACCTCGGACCACGCAGTTCGGCAGGTGCGGGACCAGGGTAGGGCGGGTGGCAGCGGCTCCAAGCGGCTCTGGATCTAGGCGACTCCTGTGCCAGATCGGTGGCGGCCGCAGTGGCCATGCGCGCAGGGCGTGGCTGAGGTTATCCTCCTCTTTGGAATCCCAGCATGAGTTGGTGGACATCCCTTCTTGGGACTGACCTTTTGGCCCTGGAGTGGAGGGATACATCCATGGGCCGAGAAGTCGATGCCACTCCGGACTCTGTCACTCCTCGCCTCGAGGTCAAGGGCAGCCGTCAGCCTTTGCATAAGCCCTTTGCCCTCTGAGCCCTGGGGCCCCACCGGCCCAGCATAGGCCAGCAGGCATGCGCCATGCCTGTTTGCCAGTCCAGCATCTTCCTCCAAAGGAAAGCAGAGAGGCAGGAAACCGAGAGGCTCCTCGGCTCCTTCCACCTCTGGGCCTGCTCAGTGACGGACAGAGGCATTGCCCGGCCCCGTTGTCCCAACCCGGGTTTCCCCATGGGGGCGGCTCCATTCCTTGTTCTGGAGGTATTTAGGTGGATCCTGTCAGGTTGTCTGGCGGTTCCCCTTTTGAGCCGTTGCCCATGGGGATCTTGAGTTCACTGCCCCTGTGTCAGGTCGTCCGACAAGCCTGGCTTTCTAGTTAGAGGTGATCAGGAAGGCCGTGGATCCCCCATTCAACCCTGGGTTTGTGTCCAGGTATTCCTGGTCTCAGACAGACGAGAGCTTGCCCTTCTCCGCGATGCCTGGATGGTCTTTCTACTTCAGATATCCCTCCTCAGAACGTGGCTGTGGCTGTTTCTGGTCTCCAGGATGTACCTACCCTCGTTCCGTCTGTTTCTTGGGAGGCTCCACCCTTCTTGAGGGAGCTCCTTTGAGTTCCTAGCACTTCTTTGCTCAGCGGTCTCTCGGCACTGAAGGGTCAGTTGTCACCCACCGAAGGCAGACTGGTCTCCTGTTTTCGGGAGCCAAGTGAGAACTTTACCTTAGCGGTGAAGCTTCTTGGGACTAAGCTCGACTTTTGAGTCGAGCTCGGCTCCAGGCGAACAGGGCTGAGGTTCTTCCTCCTTGCTGGTCGGGTTGGCGGGAAATTATGTCCCAGGACCTCCTTGCTCCTCTGGGCCTCAGGGGCGCCTTCCCTAGTGGGAGGGCCAGCCAGAGGTCACAGCGCTCAAGGGCCCTTGGACCAGTTTGTGACTTACAGCCCAGGAATTAAGAGAACGCTCCTTGACTGTTCTGACTCGGCAGGAGAACATCCTGCTTGCTTGCCTTGAGTCGGGGTCTTCTCCGACCGATGCTTCTTGGATGGGTGGGGTGCCCATCTTGGGGAATACAGAGTGCTTCGCGTCTGGTCCTCTCGCGAGTCCCGATATCCTTCCTGCTCACTGGAGACAGGCGGTCCGGCTTAGCCTGACCGCTCGCTCCGCTTGTACGGGTCTACATGTCTAAGTCCAAGTAGGACTACACCAAGACCATGTCTACCTACTCCGCCAGGTTCGGTCGATCCCCTTGTTTTGGTGCAAGGAGGTTCTCCGTGATTGGGTTGTTATGATCGAGGGTTCCCAGCCATTTGATGGCAGGAGCCCGATTCCCTGGCTGCTGCCCTGAGCGGGGCATAGGCTGCGCCTCATGAGTGGTCTCCCCTGCGGAGTAGCACAGGATCTTCTCCTCTTCCCCGGGAGAATACTGAGGCTGAGACTGTTTTTTGCCTGTCCTCAGCAAGGTCTGCTGCAGGGATGCCATAGGGGCCTCGGACCCCGGGCCCCTCCGTGCCTCTCCCCATTTCCCTTGACCTGCGGGCAAGGCGAGGAGGACTTGGCGCAGTGATGCTGGTAGCCCCAGACTGGATTGCCAGTTGTGGTATCCGGCTCTCCTCAGTCTCAGCCCCAGGCTCCCGAGGTGCCTCCAGTCCGCCCGTCCTGTCTTTCCTTTTTAGGGAGGGTTATCCATCTGGACCTTCAATCCCTGCACCTGTAGGCTGACCCTCTGTGCGGCTAGGGGCCAGGCCTAGGGTCTTCGGCAAGGTCCTTGACCTTCAAGTGTCCTGTCATGAAATCGGCCAAGATGTTCGCTCTCTGGGAGAAGTTCTCCTTTTTGTTAATGGGATAGGGTGTGCCTCCTCCGTCCCTGGGCGAGCATTCCGGACCATCTGCAGTCCATACTTAAACCAGGGCTTCGCCGATGACCCTCTAGGTGCTTCTGCGGGTCACCCCAGTCTTCCGGCGAGGGCCGAGGCAGCTGGTGGTGCGGAGAAGGTGGTCTGGCACTTCTAGGCCTCGATCACGCCTCCCTTTGGGGAGAGTATCCCTGCTCTGTGGATCCTTGCTGGTATGGGCTTAGCTCATGAGCATGCTCATCTGAACCTTTGCACAGGTGCGAGTTTCCCCACCTGTTGTGGAAGAACACCTTCTTGGAGCCACCCCGCCATCCAGAAGCCAGGAGAGTTCCAGCGCCTTAACCTCCCCTATCTGGTTTTCCACAGGGACTAGGTTGTCTGCGCCCCCACCAAGTCCTTCCGGCGGTGGCGGAGTCTTCCTTCGGGGTTATTGCCTCTGCTGGGTTTATCCCCATTCACACCTCGGAGGCCGTATTCAGGTTCCATAGGAACGGTTAACTTGTCACCTCTTGGGAGCGTAAAGCTAAAGTTCCGGGAGAGGTTCACCAGCTGTTCATCATCTTCGCTGAAGCCGCATCTGGCAGATTTGCAGCCCAGTGATCGACAAGCGGGCGGGTCACCCCTGCAAAGGTCTCCACTGTATGGCGGGCATGGAGCCTCCCAGAAGGATAATTACCTTTACCCATCCTTCCACTTGCATCGGTGGCTGCTTCCCAAGGACCTCCGGTCCAGGATATCCGCAGGGCTTCTGCCCCTGAAGCAGGCTTTAATGCTCCTCCACATCGACCTTGGGTCGCGCAGGGTGCTGGTCGGGGCCTCGGTTCTCCAGTCTTTCTACCTAAGTAGGGGTGTCGCCTTGCCTCCCTCCTTCCGGAGAACTGCTAGGAGTCTGCCAATAGTGTGGATGAACAACATATCCATGTCCTAGAATACAGGTTACTCACCTGTAACAGGAGTTCTGGAATGGTATATGTTGTTAATCCACATGACCCACCCGGCCTCCCCGGCTCAGCGCAACCTGGCTTCCAGTGGGCTAGATCTTACGCCATGGGGTGGAGCCGAGATTTACCACCTGGATGGGTGGAGGAGCCAGCTTGAAGTCCTTCCGCAAGATTTAAAGTGGCAGGGACCTGCCAATAAGTGTGGATGAGCAACATATACCATTCCTAGAACTCCTGTTACAGGCGAAGAACCTGTATTTTGGCAGCCACACAGAGGCCAATATGAAAAGCAAATGAATACAAAACCACCGTTCGGAGCAATTCTGCCAAAGAAAGACCACTTCCTCCATAAGACCATAAAATAGGGAGGCAGGGGCAGACAATTCCACACCAGGCCTTTTACCAGCCATGGCTGTATCCCAGATACCTCAGTACCCCCAGCAAGGGTATTTTAGAGGTAGGGGCAGGAGGGTGCCAGGCATGGTTCCACTTTCAGCCCCAAGCCAAGTAGGATCCCTGACTTGCTCTCCCAGGCTGCCTCTCTCTTCCAGTAGGGGACAGGCTGACCCATTATTTCAGACATGGAAAATATCACCACAGACAAGTGGATCTTGGAGATAGTGGGTCAGGGACTGTCCCTAAAGTTCAAGTCCTTCCTTCTCTAAAAATAAGGGTTTTCAAACAAGCTTCCTTGAAGAGAAAACTGTTACAAAAGAGGTAAGGCATCTGCTGCTATTATAAGCCGTGGAACCATTGCCTCTACAGCACTGGGGAAAAGGCTGTACTCAAGATATTTCCTTACCCCAAAGAAAAATGGGAGTTGCAGCCTATCTTGGACCTAAGGTCCTGAACAGGTATTAACGAAACAGAATT
This sequence comes from Neoceratodus forsteri, assembly GCA_016271365.2. Lineage (NCBI taxonomy): Eukaryota > Metazoa > Chordata > Ceratodontiformes > Ceratodontidae > Neoceratodus > Neoceratodus forsteri. The sequence goes on along the minus strand of CM028131.1, from coordinate 494,008,031 downwards.
CAGAATGGTAACACTTTCTGATTTTGCCAGAACTCCAAAGGGGATTGGCTGGCATCACTGGACCTAAAAGATGCTTATTTACACATCCCTGTAAGGAGCCTCACAGAAGTATCTCAGATTCAGGCTCCCTTAAGCTCACTGTGTTCTCAGCCCTACCATTCGGTCTCACCTCAACACCAAGGGTTTTCACCAGATGTCTAGCAGTGGTGGCACACTTATGAAGGCAAATTGTCACAGTATTTCCTTACCTGGACGACTGGCTAGTGGTGGGAGAGCTCCACAACAGTTAAGGGAACACTTACAGCTCACCCAGCAACTTCTGGAGTATCTGGGGTTTCTGCTACACCTAGAGAAGTCAGTTCTTCTTCCTTCACAAATTCTCACATTCATAGGAGCAGAATTAATACTAAGGAGGGCAGAGCTTTTTATCCATGGACAGGGTAAAAGCATCTTACTGCTAGCAGGTTCTTTCAAGCTGAATGTACCGAGACCTGCAAGGCAATTTCTTCAGCTCCTGTAACATATGGCATCTGCCACAGGCACAGTCCTGGGTTCAGGTTTCAAATGAGGACATCCAGTTTCTCTTAAGAGCTCATTGGTGTCAGAAAAGGATTCTCTCTCAAAATTCGTCCCTATAACAAAAACATTCATCCGGCCCTCCAGCGGTGGAAAGAGGAAGCCAACCTCAGGAAAGGGGTCCTTTCAATTCCTCAGTAATTCTCACAACAGTTGCATCCTATTAGGATGGGGGCCCATCTGCAGAAACACTTCCCAGGGCATTTGGTCAAATGCAAGTCTCTCTCTTACATATCAATGTTGGAGCTCAGGGCATTGTTTCTGGCAATGCAAGTTTTACACCACTGATACAGGAAAGGTGGTACAAGTCCAAATAGACAATACTACCATGTACTACATAAACAAGCAAGGAGAACAAGGGTCAAGTCTTCTTTGCACAGAAACAGTGTGAATCTGGACCTTGGCTTATTCTCAGGGAGCCTCTGTACAGACCTAATCTGCCAGGCAAGGACAATGTTTTGGCAGATGCCCCAAGTCAAATCACCCAGGCTCATAGCGAATGGTCCCTGAACAAGCAGGTGGTGCAAACCATATTCAGAAGGTGGGGCACCCAGAGATGGATCTCTTTTCCTCCCATCAGAGTCACCACCTGCCACAGTAGTGTTGCAGACCTCCAGCAGTGGACTCCGCCCCTGGATGCTCTCATTCTGGACTGGTTAGAAGGTTCCTATATGCCTTCCCCATTTCCTTGTGTGTACAGGGTACTGCTCAAGCTCAGGCTTAAGTCGGCCACAATGATTCTGATGGCTCCAGACTGGGCAGACAGCCATGGTATTCCTATTGCTCTCCATGTCAGTGGACAAACCATCACACCTTCTCAGGAGGCACAGTCTGCTGACCTCCAGTCAGGAGTCTCCTCTACCTGAACCTCGGGTCACTCTGACCCGAAGCTTGCTCTTGAGGACTTAGAATACGCTGGCTTACACATCTCTGAGGGTCATGGATGTTTCAAGGGCTATAGGGAATCCTCTGCTAAGAAAACCTATGCTGCAAAGTGGAAAGGTTTTCTGTTGGGTGTTCCAACCAGACAAAGTGCCAGCACAGCAGAGTGCTACTTGTGTTGGACTATTTGGTTTACCTGCAGTCTCTGGGTTTTGGCCTTCTACACTGAAGATCCATTTGGCTTCAGTCTCTGCCTATACCTCAGCAGGTAAGGCTACGTCTTTGGCATCAAACCCCATTTTAAAAGGTTCTTTAAAGGTTCTATCCCATATGTACTTACTGGGCAGAGAACCGGTTCCAGCCTGGAAGCTTAACATTTGTATTGCTCAACTTATGGGTCCCCTTGTTTTCAGCATCTCTGAAGTTTGGTACATGGAAAACTGTTTTTAGTTGCCATCACTTCAGCCAGATGAATCGGTGTACTTCAGGACTTATGCACTGAACAGGACTAGATCTCCTTTCACAGGGATAAAGTTGTCCTGCAGACTAAAAGGAAATTCCTTCCCAGAGTAGTCTCAGGCTTTCATTTGAACCAGACTATCACTCTGCCAGTGTTTTTCACTGAGCATTCCTCTTCTAGTGAACGTAGGCTGCATAGTCTGGATGTCGAGAGAGCTCTGAGCTACTACATGACAGCCACTAAGCCCCACAGGCAGGACAAGACGCAGCTTTTCCTCACTTATGGGGATGGGAAAGAAATCCAGCATCTAAAGGTCCATTTCTCGCTGGATTGTTCAGTGTGTGTGTGCAGCTTTGTTATTCAAAGATTGACAGAGAAACCAGCAGGCTCAGAGCCCACTCCATGAAGGTACAGCTGCTGATTTTCTCCTGGTTGAGATTTGTAGCGGCTACCCGCGGACAGTGCCACATTTATGAAACATTACAGCCTGGATACGCAGGCTAGAGCTGATGCCAGGTTTGGTACAGCTGTCTCGAGAGCCTGTTTCCAAAATAGGTTCTTTTCCACCTCCAAAGGTATAGCTCCTTAGTCTGCAGAAGAGATAGGAAAATTAGAGTATTCCTGGGGTGAGAAGAAAGTTACTTACCATAGTGACTTTGTTTCTCCCAGGTACTCAATATTTATTACACTCCCACACTGCCTCCCTACTAGAACCAGTGGCCTCTGCATTCTATTCTGTACCTCAAGGGTATGCCACATTCTGGCTCATATTGAAACTTCAATTCAGTGGTCTCTTCTCCCGTCAGGTGATTCTAACATTGGGAATTGTGTGATTTTGAATATATTAATATATTTTTTCTTGCAGTTGGAGGCTGGTTGTGGAATTCTAATTCTAAATTTTAATGATTTAAAAATCTTTTGGGCCTGTCTTTCCAGGCGTCCACGAAATCTGAGGGTTAGAATGTAGGCAATTGATAGGTGGCAGCATTTGAAAACTGGCTCATGCCAATGATTCCATTATTTGCATAACGTTCTATCTCCGAGCGGATCTGGCTTAAGGCACACTGCAGAAGAGTTATGAATATTGGAGTATCCCTGGGAGAAACAAGGTTACTATGGTAAGTAACTTTTCTTCTAGGAGCGTGATATGTTGTTCATCCACACCTCTGGCATATCCTTCCCATTTAAACTTGCCAGAACTCTTCAACTGGCTCCTCCCACCCACCTGGATGTAAATACCTGTGCTCCCGCCTCATGGCGCCAGATCTTCCTTTCCGCTGGAAGATGCAGGTCCCTCGTGCTACTCTTGTATTTGTAGGCCCTGGGTTCACAACATCTGTTTTACTGCTTGCTATTAAACTCGTTAGAGTTATCGATTCCACTGGATATGGAGGACAAATCGTCCCTGATTTTGCTGTGTACCTGCTGCCAGAAGATGTCACGTACGATCCCCATCTACCGTGTGTACTGCCTCGGCATTGGACATGACACCTTGTCATGTTCTTTTTGTTTGGCCTTCCATCCCAACGTTCTGGACGACCACAGGGCATGCCTTAAACTGGGGAGACCTGAGAAAAGGAACCTGCCGTGAAATCTAAAGAGGCGAGGTGGATGGTGGCTTGCAGGATCTGCCGAGCAGTTGGAGCAGATGAAGGCATTCGAGGAGAAAGCGGCTAAAGCTTTGGCCACTCAAAGCTTCTTTGTTTCCTCAACCTCTGCTCAACTTTCATAGGCTCCTTTAGGGAGTCGTCGGTCTCTCCCCACCAGGGTGAGGCGCCCACAGGCTCGCTCCCCACCCTCTGAAGAGGATAAGGACCCTAAGTCTTCTTCCTCCAGAAGACGACCCTCCTGGGACCGAGAGAGGTCAGAGTCCCAGGAACACGCAGTCTCGACCTCTGTCGAGATCGCATCCTGAGCCGCCCGACTTTATGGACTTTCCGTCGGGCCAAAGCACTGAGACCGAGGAAGCGGCCGAACCAGATGAATTCGCTCGACCCTGATCGAGCCTTTAATCCTACTCCTGTCTGGTTCTGTAGAAAGGACCCTGTCCTTTCCTTTCCCGATGAGGAACATTACCTTGGTGCCCTCATCGAGAAACCATCCCGGAACCTCGGTTTTCACAGATTCCGGCATCTCCCGATAGTACAAGCCGACCCTTCTGTCTCGATCTCAGACTAGGACCCTTTGGTCTGAAAGGCTGTAGAAGGCCGTAAACATTCAAAAAGAGGCGCCACCAATCCACATCCTCCTCGGACAAAGAGAGACTTGACCGGAAACTCCGACGTTATGAGGATCTCATGTGGCAACAGCTGTTTGACGGTCAAACCGGCTCCGCAACACGGCCATCATCGCGCTCCCGCCTCCCAGGCCGATGCGACCCTTCTGGAACCGGCTTGTTCCACCACCGTGGGAGCTGGCCTGTATTCCGGCTCTGTATATGGTCTCTCCACCGATTTTGGGTGGAGCCACCGCTAAGCAGCCTCAGGGAGGGGCTCCCTCGAAGGACCCGGCCAGACACAGGGACTTCCCGATGTCTGTCCATCACAGTTGTCCCTGATCGCCCTCGGCGCATCGATGTAGACATAGGCGGGGACTGTTATACTCTGACCTCGGACTCGGACGACACTGGTTTGCACTCCCATCCTGGGATGATGAGTCATCGGTGGCAGGTTGGAGGAGGTCCTTCCTCCTTTCAGGGCATCCTCCGCCTAATCTCTGAATCCACCAGAATGCCCTGGAGTCTATCCAGAAAAGGCGGAGTACCCCTTTAGGATATCCTAAAGGAGGGGATACCCTGACGGAGGTCTTTCCAGTGGCGAAGCTGTCGTTGGCCTGGCCCTTGAGCTTTGGCAGCGCCTGCTTCATGCCCAGCTCCGTCTGCCCACATGGCCTGCAAGTCATACGGTGCCCATAGGGTCCTTGGCGGGGTTCTACAGAACGTTCCCTCAGCCGAAAGCCTTGTGACTGCTTCTGTGTTCATACACACTGGTAGCTCAGTTGACACAGACCGCCTCAACAAGGAGTCCAAGAATATGAACTATTCTGCTTAGAAGTCTATCGGCCTCTTCCTCGGGCCTTCTTCTGGCCAACGGCTGTTATCACGGCACACTTCTCTCATGCCCTCCTAAGGGTCATTTAGATGAAGTCCTCCTTATCTCAGGCGGACATGCAGACCACAGTGAAGCAAGTCCGTGACCAGGGCCGTGCTGTTGCAAAACAGCAGCTCTAGACAGCCCTGGACATTGGAGTTCCCTGTGCCTGCTCATAGCAGCTGCAGTGGCCACTCGCCACAGGGCTTGGCTGAGGCTAGCCTCCTTCCAGGCGGATACCCAGCACCGATTCAAGCTGGCGATGCACTTCCTGAGGCACCAACCTCTTCGGTCCAGGTGGCTGGTCATCTCCAAGCGCATAGAGCAGTCCAGTACTACCTTGGGCGCTACCTCCTGAGAAGGGTTCTTCGGGGCAAGAACCATCAGGCATGAAGAAGCCTTTTCGGCACTCTTCCCACATTTAGGCAGCCCTCCTGTCAAGGAGGCCAGCAGCAACAACAGGCTCAGGCTTGGTGCCTCAGGCCCAAGACAGGGTCCTCAACAGCCCCATAATGGAGGCCAGGTGTTGGTCCAGGAGCCTCCTCCTCCTCCAAGCCTGCTCAGTGACGGGTTGGGGGTTGCCACCCCACCCATCATGCCAGCTCTGGGTCCTCCGTGTGGGGTCGGCTCTGCCACTTTCTTTCCACCTGGTCCGGTATCACTTTGGACAGGTGGGTTCAGAAGTGGTCGGCCAGGATGGCTTCTGGAATTTGAGCAATACCTCCCAGCCGAGCCCGTGCCCTTTAGGAGGAAAGGATCTCTGTTTGCACTCAGTCGGCTCTTGAGGCGACATTACTCAACTCCTCCGCAGGAGGTAGTAGCTCAGTGCCGGATTCTCCTACAGACCCAAGCTTCATCTCCAGGTACTTCCTGGTGCCCAAGCGGATGGGGGAGTTGGCACCCCATCCTAGATCTCCACGACCTGCATCAATATCTCAGGTCTCGCACCTTCGGATGGTAACTGAACCAGATCATACCATCCCTGGAGTGAAACATGTGGTTCTGTTCACTGGATCTGCAGGACACATTCTTTCACATTCCAATCCATCTGTCCCACCAGCGGTTTCTCTGTTTCAGGGTGGAGGGGACCGGGTATGAGTTCGAGCCATGCCGTTCAGCCTGTCGCCATACGGGTCTTCACCAAGTGCATTGCAGTGGTGGCAGCCTATCTTCGGCGTTGAGGAGTTCGGATATACCCTTATCTCGACGACTGGCTCTTGGCAGGTTTCTTTCCTTCAGGAGGTGGAGAGGTCCGGGATCTGGCCTCGAACCTGCTCCCAACTCTGCCTCCTGATCAACGAGGCCAAGTTGGAACTCATGTCCTCTCAGATGATGGGCTTCACCGGGGCGGAGCTGGACTCTCGTCAAGCCAGAGCTCGGCTCCCGGCAGACTGGTGGAGGTTGTCGCCTCCTTTGCCTAATCATTTCTGGTTGGGCACTAGCCCTGCCGGACTTTCTCGCCTTATAGGTTTTCATGGCGGTGTTCACCTCGGTGGTCCGTTGGGCCAGGTGGCACGCGCCTCCTCCAGTGAGAGCTGTCCGCCCAGTGGACTCGGTGCGGTCATTTCAACCAGCTTATCACTGTAACCCAGAAGATGTGGGATGCTCTCCAATGGTGGACCGCCCAGAATGGTTGCAGGAAAGAATCCGCTTGTCCACCCTCAGCCAGAGGTCATCCTGATGACCAATGCCTCTCCCATGAGCTGGGGAGCCCACATGGGGACAGCAGCGCCCACTGGTTCTGGACCCTGAGGAGTCCCGATGCCACATCAACCTGTTGGAGCTCAGAGCAGTCAGACTGGCACTGTCGCTTTCGCTCCTCAGCTCTGGGGTCTGTAGTTCAATTCCAGACGGACAATACCACGACCATGTACTACCTCAACAAACAGGGCAGCATGCACTCCCGTCTGCTGTGCAGGGGCGCTCCGCATCTGGACCTTAAATGGCCGATTGGAGGCAGATCTCTAGCCATCCATGTGGCAGGAGTGTCAAACCAGCTGGCGGATGCTCTCAGCCTCTTGGGCCAGACATCCCACAGTAGTCTCTCCATCCAGAGGTAGCTTACAGTCTGTTCTCCCGTTGGGGCAGACCATTGGTGGACCTGTTTGCCTCCAGGAAAACACCAAGCTGAGACTGTACCATGCCCTCCCCTCAGAAAGGCTCGCTACAGGGATGCCTTCGAGGCCGTTGACCCCTGGCCTTCTCGCCTTTCCTCCATGTCCCTTGATCCACAGGGTGTTACTCAAGGTGAGGAGGGACAAGGAGAAGTGATCCTGGTAGCCCCAGATTGGCCACCCCAGTTCTGGTATCCAGATCTCCTCAGCCTCAGCTGCAGGGCCCCGGAGCAGCTTTGTGCATGCCGGACTTGATATCACTAAACCAGGGAAGGTATACCATCCGGACCTTCAATCCCTGCACCTCACAGACTGGTACCTGAGCGGCTAGAGTTCCAGGCTCTGGATCTTTCAAGGATGTCTACACTGTGGTGGAGGTATCTCGTAAAGAGTCGAACAGGAAATGTTATGCCTTCAAATGGAAAAGGTTTTCCATTTGGTGTCAGGAAGTAAGAGTCTGGACCCTTATCCTGCTCTGTGGCTAACATTCTAGACTACCTTTGGTCTCTCTCTCAAAGGGGTCTGTGGTCATGAACCATAAGGTGCACCTGGCAGCCATTTCTGCTTAATACTGGCCGGGCTGGTCAGCCACTTGGCACAGGAGACAGTGGTCGGGTGCTTTCTTCAAAGGCCTGGATCATATCCTCCGTATGCGTGAACCTCCACCTCGTGTGATTTGTTGCTGGTTTTGGCAAAGCTCATGGGCAAGCCATTTGAACCTATGCACAAGTGTGAGCTCTCACATTTGTCATGGAAGACTGCCTTCCTGGTGGCTATCTTGTCAGCCAGAAGGACAGGGAACTCCAGGAGCTTTCAGTGGACTCCCTTATCTGGTCTTCCACAGGGACAAAGTTGTCCTGCGCCCCCACCGAATTTCCTTCCGAGGTAGTTTGAGTTTCACATTAATCAGGTGTTGACTCTGCCGGTATACTACCCTAACTTCACTCGGGCTGAGTACAGGCTCCAGTCTGGACCTGAAACGTGCCCTCTCCTATTATAAGAAGAGAGCGAGCGAAATTGGGAGAGGTTCGCCAGCTGTTTGTCACCTATGCTGAAGCCGCTTCTGGCAGACCTGCAGACAAACAGATCATTGCAAGATGGATTACATCATGCATAGGTCTGTGCTATGAGTTGGTGGGCAAGGAGCCTCCCAGAGGATAGAGCTCATTCTACCGCCATACTGCTGCATCGGTGGCTGCTTCCAGGGACATTCCTATCCAGGAAATCTGTTGGGCTGCTAGCTGGAAGTCAACAAACACCTTCATTACCCACTACCACATCGAACTAGAGTCACGCTGGGACACTGGTTTTGGGGCCTCAGTTCTCCAGTCTCTATTTCCCAAGTAGGGGTATGCACCTGCCTCCTCCTCCCGGAGAACTGCTTGGAGTCTAGCAGAGTGTGGATGAACAACATATCCATGCTCCTAGAAGAACAGGTTACTCACCTGTAACAGTAGTTCTAGGAGTGGTATATGTTGTTCATCCACACCACTCCACCCGACCTCCCCAGCTTTAGGCGCACAACCTTGCTTCCAGCGGCTAAGATCTGGTGTCATGGGGCAGAGCCGAGGGTATTTACCACCCGGTGGGTGGAGGAGCCATCTTGAAGACTTCCGCAAGTTTAAAGGGGAAAGGGACATGACAGAGAGTGTGGATGAACAACATATACCACTCCTAGAACTACTGTTACAGGTGAGTAACCTGTTCTTCCTGATGTCCGGCCAGCATTCCCTTCCCATAAACTGGTTCATGGAATTGTCCAGGCTGTGCGATATGGCCACCACTACACACTCAGTCACTTCACTACCAGTCTAACATTGCTTGTAAAGTGCTTTGGGATACACTGTGTATGAAAAGCACTATATAAGCATGATTATTATTGTTTTTCCATACCTATGCCCACGCAGTCCACTTTGGCCTCACGAAATTTAATTTCTGAACCCACTTCCTTGACCTTCCAGCAGGGATTTTTTCTGTTAATGATCTGGGCAAGGGAACGGCTTTGTCGCTCATTGTCCCTCTCTGCCCTAGACAGATCGGTGTCATCCACTTCAGCGGAAGATTTTGTCATTTGAGACATTTTTTCTTCTTCACCTCTATGGTCAAGGAAACCGACTAGAATACCGATTTAGACCTTTAGGCCTTTTGTCTTGGATGCGTGCCTCTTCCAGAAGTCTTGCTCTGGTTATGGGATCTTTGATTGAGTTACCCAGATTCTGGGGAGACCAGGGAACCTTTCCTAGGTCTCTTTATGCAAAAAAAGTGCAACAGTTTTCTTCCAATCAGGCAATCCTGAAAATCCAGGACTTTTTTCCTTACCCATACTCTGGGTACGCCAGGTTCTTCTCGCATTCGCCTGAGTTGTGCCTGGGTACCACATTTTTTTTTTTTTTTTTTGAAATTCAACATCTTTATTGATTTTATGGTGAAATACATAGCCACAAAACAATTAAGGAAATTAACAAAACCCAAATAATAACCAATGTAGGAAAGTTATAACATGAATCCAGTCTGTCTCTGGATCAATTATAACAAAATAACAATACCAATACCCGTATAAAACCTTCCCTCCACCCCACCCCAACCCTGTCTCACTGCCAACCTTCCCACCTCCCTGGAGTGTGCCATATAAACTCAACATTACAGGAAGTAATGAGAAATTATGACCCAAACAGTTACAAAGTACCAAAAAGTAAAACTAACAGAAACAAACAGAGGCATGCATTACATGGGTCTTAATTCAAATATAAAGCATATAGTTTACCCATTTAAAATTAAATGAGTCCATATGATTCCGGAGCTGGCTATCAACCTCTGTACTGAAACAGACTGATAATTCCTTAAACCATTCAGCATAAGTTATAGCCAGTTGGTCCATCCAGTGCTTGAGAACCAGTCTTTTAACAACGATTGAGATTAATGCCATGTGGAATCTACGTTCCTGGACCCTTATATTGGAGAACATTCCTAAGATACATATCTCTGTGGTAAACAATTCATCCAATCCTAGTAATGGATCTAGTTTGGATTGAATTGTGTCCCATACTTGATGCCACCTTTTCACAATGCCAGAATATATGCTTATCAGGTTCCTTCCGGATGTACCACACCTAGTACATACACAGACGTGGGAAGCTTAGCCAATTTGGCTAGCTTAACTGGTGCGTAGTACAGGTTATTTAATATATGATGCTGAATAAGTCTGTGTCTATCTTGAGTAAAGATATCTGCATGTCTTTCCAAATCTGACTTCATACCGGAGTAGTGTTCGGCAGAAGAGAAGCCCGTATTTTGGATCCTGGAAGGCATTAGGAAATTTAATTCCCAAGAGATAGGAATAGGTTATTGAAATTCTATGGGCTTGTTTGCATAGTCCAGTATCTGGTCTAGGAAGGGCCTAACCTGAGACTGTTAAATGTAGTTCCAAAGATAGACCATAAGATGCCTCAACTGGAAAACCTTAAAATGTATTTCTGAGGTATATTAAATTTAGCTGTTATTTCGGGGAAGAGAGGAGAGCATCTTGAGAAAACAGATTTTCCCTGGGACTCTTTGTAACTGGGGAAGCCAATCCAGGAAAATCGGTGATCCCCTATTTTGATATTAGAGTTTAGGATAAGGGATTGTGCAGTACCACTCTTAGGTGAAATATTGAAAAGTTCCAACATTGGGTTAAAACTTTTAATGAGACACCAACAGCCGAATCTTGTATTAGGATTGGTAATGCAGAGTTAGTAGAAAAATTATCCTGGACAAATTGAGGTTATACAAGTCCAGTAGCTGTCTTTCAGGCTGTAGCCAAATAGGAAGGTGCTCGTTAACTGTGGCTGAGAACCATCTCCCAGTTTAGACAAGTGACTACGCCCAGTAGTAGAAAGTAAAGTTAGGGAGACTGAGTCCAACCAGTTCTTTGGGGGGCTAAGTTTCAAAAAGAACATCTAGGATGTCTGCCCTGCCAGATGAATTTGGAAAGGGTGGAGTGGAGTTGCTGGAAATAGGACATTGGGAGCCAAAGATTCAGTAAATTTAAAGGATAAAAGAGGCGGGTAGAACATTCTTTTAATAACGCTTAATACGCCCCATAATGAAAAGAGGAAGTTTTGCCCATCTTTGAGATCCTGCTGAGTATACACCACTAAATCATCCACACTGAGTTTCTTGAAGGCCTCTGGGTCTTTAGTGAGATATATTCTTAAATATTTGATTGAGTGAGGACCACTTCATACCAAAATGAGTGAAGTTAGCTTGGTGAGTGAGGGTGTTTAAGAGAAATATTACTGTTTTTGATAAGTTTAATTTATGATTAGATAAGTCCAAACTATGTAATAATTTGTAGGGCATGTGTTAGCGAAACATCCGGTAGGCCAAATGGAGGAGAATGACATCCCATTCACTGAAAGGGTCAGAGACTGTTGGTACACTGAGCAACCTAAACCCTGGGAGAACGCTTAATGCTGAGTAAAAGGGGTTCCAGGTATAAATTAAATAAAAGGGAGACAAGGGACAACCTTGCCTGGTACCTGTAAACAGAGAGAAATGAGAAGAGAGCCCGTTACAATAAATTTTAGCGGTAGGAGCTTTATATACCGTCTGGATCCATTGAATGAAAACTGCCGGAAGCCCATTTTCTTAAGTGTTGCCCAAAGAAATCCCAGTTAACTCTGTCAGGCCTTTTCAGCGTCTAATGAAATTAAGGCCATGGGGATCTGAGAGGTTTGAGCAGCATGGAAGATATGTGAAAGAGTTAGAATATGGTCGGCTGAAGATTGGCCTTGCACAAAACCTACCTGCTCAGGGCTCAACAAATGAGACCAAATCCTTTTGATCCTAAGAGGTAAGATTTTTGTTAAAATTTTAATGTCATAATTTGATAGCTTAAATTGGTCGGTAACTAGCAGGCTCCTTATGCGGTTTATCTGGTTTCAGGATTAGGACTATCGTAGCTTCCAACAAGATGGGGTCTAAAGTGTCAGAGGTGAACATATATTCATATAAATTTAGAAGAAGGGGGCTAATTCTTTACAAAAGTTTTGTAAAATTGGAGGGAGAACCGTCAGGACCGGAGACTTATCCAGTGCAAACCCTTTAATTGCATCTTCTACCTCCCCAAGGTAATTGGAAGACAGAACAGAACAATGATGAGCTTGTAGGGATGGGAGATTAAGGCCTTCCAAATAGTGTTCTATACTTGAAAGGGTGGCCCCAATTTTTGATGTTTATCCTATTATCCGCATTATCGACTATCTTATCTTCATAGGCGGAGACACACTGCCTCATTGAGGGATCCTCCCTGTCAATTTCCTTAACAGGGGTTCTCCACTTACTCTTCTTTCTTTTGCAATCCTCCTCTGTGAGTTTTATACTTAACTACCTCCTTTTGAACAGGCAGCTAGCTGGGGTTCATGCTGGGGAGGGTTTGTCGCCAGGCCTGAAGGTTGTTCATTGCGGGATTATATCGCAAAATACAGTCAGTATTTTTGGTTCCTTCACCTTAGGGTTATGGGCGATTTCCCCGCGTTGTCTGTCAAATGGTGGGGTGACTGGCTTGGTTATTCTAACCTTTAGGGAATGTACCAACCCTCTTCCATGGGAAGTCATAAGGGCTTCCACGGGGTCCACCCGACCACTTTCGCGGCCTTTTCAAATCTAGTTTTCCGTAGCTGATTTTCGTACCGGCACCTTGTAGTTTTTTCTTTTTCCAAGTGTCCCCTGCCTGATTGAGCCATCTTGGCTGGGAGTGAGTTCTGACCTAGCAGTCCTGTAGGACCTTTTCTGGGCTAGGCAGGAAGGGAGGAGGAGTGGCACTGTATGTGAAAAATGACATAAGGCCACACAGATCCAGGAGGAACAAAATGGGGGAGATACTGTGGGTTAAGCTGGAAAGGAAAATGGGCCAGCCATCCACATAGGGTGTGGTCTATAGACCACCAGCCCAGGAGGAAGAAACAGATAGGAGTTGATGCTAGCCATCTAAAGGATGGCAGACAAGGGTGAGGTAGTACTGGTTGGAGACTTCAATATACCAGACGTGGACTGGAGCATCCCAGCAGCAGCATCAACTAGGAGCAGATTTATCCTGGACTCTTCAGGGTGCCTTCCTCAAGCAACTGGTCATGGAACCAACTCGGTAGAAGGCAATACTGGACCTTGTGCTCACAAACAGGGACAGTGTGATGGGGGTAACAGTGGGGGAGCACCTGGGTAACAGTGACCACCAGTCATTGTGGTTTGAAATCACAGAAAGAGCAGAACCAAACCACACAAACACGTATCCTGGATTTTAGGGGGCAGACTTTGGGAAAATGGGGAGATACTTAAAGAGGCATTAAGGGAATGGGACAGGAATCAGGGTTGAGGAACAGTGGGCAGTATTTAAAATGGGGATTATAAGAACAACAGAATTATGCATTACAGGTTAGCAAGAGGAAAAGGAAGAGGAGACCATTATGGTTTCCAAAGAGGTAGCAAAGAAAGTGAAAGCCAAAAGATTGCATTCAGGCAATACAAAAGACACAGGCAGAAGGGGATAGGAGAAGTACCAGGAGAAACAAGGGAGGCAGGGAAGTCAGTAAGGGAAGCCAAAGCTCAGACAGAAGAACACATTGCAAAATCAGTGGGTAAGGGGACAAAACCTTTACAGGTACATAAGTGAAAAAGAAAGACAAAGGGAGGGATAGTGAGACTGAAGGGAGGATGGGAGCAGTGGAGGATGACAACAATAAAGCTGACATATTGAACAGGTATTTCTGCTCAGTCTTTACTAAGGAAGAGGGGGTAATGGGTCTGAAGGAGTACAAGGGTGAGAATGGTGCAGAAATGGACACAAGTCCCTTTACACAAGAAAGGGTCCTGAAGGAACTGGAAGTCACAAGAGCTGATAAAGCAATGGGGCCAGATGGGTGCACCCAGGGTCCTTAAAGAACTAAGAGGTGGTGGCTGAACCTCTGGCTATCCTGTTCAGCCAATCACTGGAAACAGGGAGGTACCCAAAGACTGGAGGACAGCAGATGTAGTCCCTTATACAAAAGTGGGAACAAAGAGGAAGCAGGAACTGCAGACCAGTCAGCCTCACCTCGGTAGTGGGAAAGATCATGGAAGCACTACTGAAGGAGAGATTGGTGGAACATCTGGTTGTCAATGGACTACAGGACCCAAGGCAGCATGGTTTCACCAGGGAGGTCATGTCAGACCAACCTCATTGAATTTTTGACTGGGTGACTAGGGAGGTGGATCAGGAGGGCAGTGGACATGGCCTATCTGGACTTCAGCAAGGCCTTTGACACTGTGCCCATAGAAGACTATTACACAAACTGGGAATATGGGTGTGGGCAGGACAGTGTGGTGGGTAGGTAACTGGCTGGGTGGCAGGACACAGAGGGTGGTGGTAAATGGCTGTCACTCCACAGAGGAAGAGTAACCAGTGGGTACCACAGGGATCAGTGCTGGGACCGGTCCTATTCAACATCTTCATCAGTGACATTGCACAGGATCTAGAAGGCAGAATTTCACTGTTCGCTGATGACACAAAGCTCTGTAACAGAGTAGACACACCAGAGGGTGTAGACAGAATGAGAAGGGACCTGCAGAAACTTGAAGAATGGTCAAGGGTTTGGCAGTTGAAATTCAATGCAAAGAAGTGCAAGATAATGCATATGGGGCACAAAAACCCTTGCACAATATATCAGTTGGGGGTGAGGATATAGCATGCACCAAGCAGGAAAGGGATCTTGGGGTTGTCATCTCCTGATGACCTAAGGTAGGGAAACAGTGTGACAAGGCATCAGGTAAAGCAAATAGGATGCTGGGATGTATAGGCAGGCATCACCAGCAGGAAAAGGGAGGTCATAATTCCGCTTATACAAGACACTAGTGAGGCCCCACCTGGAGTACAGTGTACAGTTCTGGAGACCATACCTACATAAGGACATAGACAGGGTAGAGAAGGTTCAGAGGAGGGCAACAAAGATGGTGCATGGGTTGCATCACAAATCCTATGAAGACAAGTTGAAGGAACTGAACATGTACTCCTGGAGGAGAGGAGGGAGAGAGGGATGTGATGAGAGACATACAAGTATCTTACAGGGAGGAACAGGGTGCAGGAAAACACTATTTTAAGCGAAAAAGATGTTTCAGGACTAGAGGGCATGGGATGAAGTTGGAGGAGGACGATTCAGAGGAAACATGAGAAAGAATTTCTTCACAGAACAGGTGGTGGACAAGTGGAACACCCTGCCAGAGGAAGTGGTGGGGCTGAAACAATCACGGATTTAAGAGTGCATGGGATAGACATAAAGGAATTCTAGAGGGCAGGGGTAGGGGAAACAGACTTCTAGGAAAACAAACTGAACTTACAAGCTCAAATGGGCAGACTAGGTGGGCCATAGGCCTTATCTGCCGACACTGTCTATGTATCTATGTAGGTCGGCTCGGAGTTTCTCTTACCAGATTTCCTGCCTCCGGCTCCAGCTTTTATCCAACTGCGATTGACTGCTTGGGATTCAGTCCTATATGTTATGACTTACTGCAGGAACCCTCTCAAAGTAAGACAGTACAGTTAATGTGAAGAACTTATCAAAACAGTAGATCTTTGAGAGGTTCCTGCAGTAGGTCACCTTTTTCCCCTCCTCCTCCTTCCCTCAGGTTTTTCTGCATGCTCTTGCAGGCCATTCTGGATTGTGTGCTGGGAAGGCTATCCGGCTCCTGCTGTCGAAACCACTTGGGTTCTCCTGCGGGAGGAGAACTGGAAGGTGGGGGGACTGCTCTCACTGTGTAGGGGTCACGCTGACGTCCGTCACATGACATCGGGTGGTGGTCCTCCACCAGACACTGCTAGCAAAAGTTTGCTGTGTGGTCCTGATGCCAGGAGAGTGCAATCCTATATGTTATGACCTACTGCAGGAACCTTTTCGAGGATCTACTGTTACGGTAAGTTTTACATGACTGTACTTTCCTGAGTGTTCTCAAAGGCCGGAACTTCATAAGGCTCTTCAAGGTGCTGATGTCAGCAGGCACAGTCTTAGAGGAATATATGACATGGCAGACACTACTGCTCAAGTGTCGCCACGGGCATCTGTCTTAGAATGCCATTCCAGGCTGAGGGTTTTCGGCTTTTGCAGCTGACATCTGGCACAAAGTTCCCACTGCGCCTTTTGTGGGCTTCAGTCCTTTAGCCCAGATGTTTAGAATATCATTAATGCTCTCGGGCCTTGGACAGAGCCATTAGGTCTGTCCATTCCCTCTATCATGCACAGCCCATGAGTTGGCCTGCACCTTCTTTTCGTAAAGTCTCTTGACACAGCTGGCTTACGCTCCTCACCTGGGGTGTACCAGGCCAGAAGCTCAGCCTTCCTCCTCCTCCACCACGGGTGTCTCTTCCAAGAGCCCTAGAGGAGGTGATGCAGCTCTAGCTACAGGATTTATTTCAGCATGCTTCCTTGCTGGACCCCCTCTCCTGCCCCAGGCCAGGAGGTACTGCTCAGGGGTTGGTTCTTCCTCCACTTGGAGCAGTGGAAACCCCTCACTTCTGCAGTGGGTCCAGCACAGGCACACTCTTGAACTTCGGACCGGCCTCCAGAGTCCCCTCCTGTCCCCTTCCATTTACCGTCTGGACCATGTCCCAGTGCTGAGGAGGAGGTGCCCCACTTTGCTCCGTTATAAGGCCATAGAGCCGGTGCCCAAAAGGCAGAGGAACAGAGGGTTCTACTCCCAGTTCTTTCAAGTCCCCAAGTGAACCGGAGAGTTTTGACTCATTCTAGACCTTAACCTTTACATTCCAGTGCATAAGGTTCCGGATGGTTCCTCTGCCAGGTCTCCCGTCAGTGCTACAGCAGGCATTTGGTCGTGCTCCTGGACATGCAAAACTCCTGTCTGTGTATCATGGTTTGCCATTAGCAACCTCAGGTTCCAGCTCCAAGGGGAACACTACCAGTTCAGAGTCTTGCCTGTTGGCTTATCCTGTGTGTCACAGGTCTTTACCAAATGCTTAGTGGCGGTGGCAGCAGCCCTCAGGTGGGAGAGCTGGTATGTTCCCATTCCTGGCTGACTGGCTGTTGAAGGCACAGTCGCAGGTCCATCTGTTGCATTCCCTGCACAGCACCCTTGCAGTTGCTCCTATCTCTGGGCATACCAGTGAATATGACCAAGTCGGTCCTGCTTCTATCTCAGAGGTTGCAGTAGTTGGGGACTGTTCTTTGACTCTGTTGAGGGCGAGGCCTTCCTTCCCCAGTCGGAGCAGAGGCCTGATTGCTCAGAGCAGGTACATCTCCACCAGCACCTTCCTGAGCTTGCTGGGCCTGATAACGCGGCCACTGTTATGGTTTCTTTGGCCAGGCTGCGTATGTGGATTCCCAGTGAACTCTGAGCATCTAGTGGGCTCCTCACAAGGAAAACACAGGAGCCTGGTCCAAGATGGAAGTCTTCGTCCATATGACTATCCTAGAATTGAGGTTGGTTCTCTTTGCCTTGCAGGCCTTCCAGAACCATCTTTTGCAGAGTTCCCCTGCTGGTGCAATTGGGCAGTCTCAGTATGGTGTACTATATCACAAACATGGGAACCTTACCCTACCCACCTGTGTTGGGAGGCACTTAGAGTTTAGTACTGGGCTGTAGAACATGGTCTAGATATGTCGCCATACATGTTCCAGGTGAACAAATGTCCTCGGTGGGTGGTCTCCACGGTCACAGTCCAGAATGCATGAGTGGGCACTGATGGCCTTAGTCGCAGAATGTCTGTTCAACAGATGGGGTTGTCCAGAGTTGGCCTTTGTGCCCCACTCATCACACAACTGGTTACTGCAGCAGTTGGCATTGGACTCCCAGTTCTTCTGCCCTTGGCAGGAATATGCTTCCTCAGGCTCAGGGACCCTGGTTCCTAAGAGCCTCACCTCCTCCGCCTATCAGCCTGGCTCCTGAAGATGTTCCATTGCCCAGTTTGGGGTGTCTCAGAAAGTGGCCGATGTCCTGGTGGTTGCCAGGAACCCTCCACTGGGGTTCATCTATGCTATGAGGTGGCAGTGTTTTGCCATCTGGGCTTCTTCCCTCCTTTGGTGCCCTTTTATGTGTCTGATGAACCAAGTTCCAGAGTACATTTTGACCTTGTCTGACACAGGCATTCAGTACTCCTCTGTTAAAGTGTTCCTGTCTGCTTCATCCGCTTTGGTGTTGCATTTTGTTATAAGGAGTACGGCAAGGAACTTCTTAGGGTTGTGCATTTCCGTTCATCCAGAAGCACGGCCACTTCTGTTGTCTTTCAAGAATGCATCAGCTGCTGCATCTGGGCGTGGCTCTCTTGGAGTACTGTCCACACTTTCACCAAGAATTACAGTCTGGACATTGCATTTAGAAGGAGGGCAGGATTTGACTTTGCTGTGCTTCAGGGCCTTCTTTCTCTGGCTTCTTGCCACCGAGACTGTCACACTGTCAGTACTGCTTGGGACTCGCTCCATAGGGTGTGATCTGATGAAGGCGATATCCCCAAAGAAGACAGAACAGTAATGTAAGAACTTACCATACCAGTAGATCTTCGAGGGAGTCTCTCATTAGGTCATGTTGTCCCCTCCATCCCTTGTGACTTTTTTTTTTACTTCCTTTCTTGTTGCTACAGCCTTTTATTTGTTGCTGGGCACTTTTTCTCTCCTTGGCCCTTGGGAGACTTACTTCTTCAGTCTCCAGGGATAAGAACTGAAGAGAGTGGGCTGCTTATGCATATGTAGGGTATGTGAGGTCAGAGAGTGATGTTGTCATTGGTGGCCCCTAGCAGACTGCTATAGAATTGCCTTCGTGGGATCCTAGCACCTGATGGCTAAGTTCATAGGCCTGACCTGACAAAAGATTTCCCTTGAAAATCTACTGTTATGGTCAGTTTTATGCAACTGTTCTTTCTCCCAGTGGGGCACTGCTCTGGTAGACCCGTTTGCCTCCTTGGAGAAATGGGTATGCCTCTGGTGGACCTGTGCCTCCTAGGAGAAACTGAGGATATTTTGAGCCACCCCCAGTCCAGGACCCTGTCTGAGATGCCTTCATGAGGCCCGGACCCTAAGTCTCGTGCACTTTCCCTCCTTCCCCTTAAACACAAGGTAGTTGTCAAAGCCCAGAAGGAGCCAGCCTCTGTGAGGCCACCTGTTGCCCAGACATCAGGGGATGGTGCTGCACTTGGACTTGTAGAGTGCACTTCACAGCCTGGTTCCTGAGCAGCTAGAGTTCCAGACCTTGGGTCTCTTGGATGATGGGCTCAGGGTTATGAAGGCCTCCTGAAAGTGTTGACTGCAGATGCTGTTCTTAAGTTGAAGAGATTTTCCATTTGATGTCAGGGCAATGAACTTGATCCCTTGCCAGCCCTGTGGTTAGCATCCTGGAATGCCTGTGATCCCTCTCCCAATTGGGAGTGTGGGTGACAGCCTTTAGGTGCAGCTGTCAGCGCCTCTCATACCAGGTGTGGGCTGGTAAGCCAGCAGTGGCCCAGGAGAAGGTGGTCGGGTGCATTTTAAGGGCCTGGACAACCAGTCTGTATGTGAACCACTTCCACCGTGGGACCTACAGCCTGTGTTGGCTTTGCTGATGACAAGCCTTTCGAGCCAATACACCGGTCATCATCATATCAGCCAGAAGGATCGGGAGCTCCAGGCAGTCCTGGGGATCCTCACTGTCTGGCTTTCCTCAGGGACAAAGTCCTTTGCCCCAACCCAAAGTTACTCCTGAAGGTTGTAACAGCGTTTCACCTTACCAGTATACTTTATCAGTCCAACTTTGAGGCTGCTCACAGGCTCCATACCCTGACCTGCAGAGAGTTTTCTCTTTGTGGTGCACTTGGCTAGAGTTTGAGGAGAGGTGCACCAGCTGTGTGTCACTTGCAGAAGCTGCACCTGGCAGACCAGCAGCAAAGCAAGGCAGGTGAATCATGAAAGAACTTACAAAACAAAGTTGGCTCATGAAACAACAAAAAGTGCAGCAGGTACAACCTGAAAAACACTTAATGGTGCGAAAGCAAAACGCTCACAACATCATAATTTGGGGTCTTATAAGAGGGTTATACTAAACCCCTACTTAGCATACTGAAAAACCTTTAAATCTTATAGCTCTGGAAACAATATTTTTCATGAAACCTTCAATAGGCACTGCCTTGGTACGTGCCCTTCTACCCTGAAAGTTTAGAGGAGAAAATTCCTTGCCATCTAGGCTACAGACAGAGAGAGATAACCAGGCCCTCATCCCCACAGAAAGTCATACATTTCTCTTATGTGATGATGCCCAGTTAGCATATTGAATGCAGTTAGCCAATTACACTGTGTTTATAAAGACAGATGTACACACACACACACACACACACACACACACACAGTCGCATTCATTGCAAAAACTTTTGTTAATGCATCAGTTAGAGTTGTCATGACAAAAGTAGGGAAGTAGGCGTTA